>OY856411.1:1178762583-1179972583 GCA_963693085.1 Alisma plantago-aquatica | reverse complement strand
AATTCACATCCCTCAACATTACCATCATCATGTTTACTGGATCTAGTTATTCAAACCTTTAGTTCATCACTGAACATGGTTACCACTATCAGGTAACTATTACCTCCAGGTCATCTGACCAAGGTATTCATGATACTTGTTACACAAGCATCTCACATAGTTCACCAGGCATATTCAACTTCTTGTCACCTCTCACTAGGCAACAGATAAAATAATGGCTCACAAGGCCCATTAACATCATAGCTCATACCTGGTTATGCTCATCATCTCATGATACCTGCATGGTTAGTATACTTGATAACAACCATATCAATTACATATCAACATTATGTAATACAAAATAACATCACTATTCCCTCATTAGGGTTAGGGTTTCCCATCTTTTTGTCAATTAGGATTTCACATAACATCACCCTACATTAGGGTTTCCCATAACATCACCCTATATTAGGGTTCCACATAACATCACCTTACATTAGGGTTTCACAATAACATCACCCTACATTAGGGTTTCACATAACACCACCCTATATTAGGGTTCCACATAACATCACCTTACATTAGGGTTTCACATAACATCACCCTATATTAGGGTTTCCCATAACATCACCCTATATTAGGGTTCCACATAACATCACCTTACATTAGGGTTTCACATAACATCACCCTACATTAGGGTTAGAGTTTCCCATCTTTATCAATTAGGGTTTCTCAACCCATTACCCAAAATTAGGGTTAGGGTTTCTCATCCTTCCCGATTAGGGTTTCATGATCACATTATAAAAGATCAAACCTTAATTCAAAACTCCATGCATCTTGGAGAATGCATTGATATTATAATTAAAATCCAAAACCTAACTCATTGCTCCACATGTCTAGAATTACATAATGCCTTCATAAGTATTCAATTAAACTTATGTATTGTAATTTTCCTTATTGATTAGGGTTTCCATTCTCCATTGATTAGGGTTTTATGATTATCTCATTAATCCAAACCCTAAGTTAGTGTTTCCACATATCTTGGAGCACATAACATTATTTAAGTATTAAATCATACTTATCATTGTTACATGTACTTAGGAACACACATCATCATCATCATCATACCTTGAGATCCTTTTCAATCACTTATGGGGTCATTAGTACTCACATGGTTTGAATCCATTGGACCTTCAAACGGTCTTGAGGTCACTTGACCTTCAAACGGTCTTGTGGTCACTTGAACTTCAAATAGTCTTGAGGTCACTTGACCTTCAAACAGTCTTGAGGTCACTTGACCTTCAAACGGTCTTGAGGTCACTTGACCTTCAAACGGTCTTAGATCGTTTAGACCTTCAAATGGTCTTGGTCTACACCTTCAAACGGTTTGAAGACCGTTAGACCTTAAACGGTCTTGGTCTCTAAACCTCAAAAGGTTTGAAGACCGTTAGACCTTAAACGGTCTTGGTCTATACCTTCAAACGATTTGAGACCGTTTAGACCTTCAAACATTCTTGGTCTATACCTTCAAATGGTTTGAGACCGTTTAGACCTTCAAACGGTCTTGGTCTCTAAACCTCAAATGGTTTGAAGACCGTTAGACCTTAAATGGTCTTGGTCTACACCTTCAAATGGTTTGAGACCGTTTAGACCTTCAAATGGTCTTGGTCTCTAAACCTCAAATGGTTTGAAGACCGTTAGACCTTAAACGGTCTTGGTCTCTAATTAAGCTTTAAACGATTTTGAACCTTTTGCTCATCAAACTATTCTGAAACCGTTTCAAACCAAGACCCTCAAACGGTTTGATGATTGGTTAACCCTAAACGGTTTGAGACCATTTGATCCTCAAACGATCTGAGACCGTTTGGTCAAATCAGAGTTGAAACCGTTTGATCAAATCAACTTAAAACTGTTTAACCCTAAATTAGGGTTTTATTATCAATTGATCTAGGGTCTTGAAATCAATTGAGCTAGGGTTATGAAATCAATTGAATTTGATTTGTTTGAAGTTATTAGGTCATAAGACCAATTGATCCTTGAATCCATTGAAACCGTTTGGTCTCTAATGATTTGAAACCATTTGACCTCTAATGGTTTTGATACTGTTTGGTCACCAAACGGTTTGAAACCGTTTGGTCTCTAACGGTTTGAAACCGTTTGACCAACACAAAATGAAATTGTTTGTTCTTGATATCCTTGAGGTGTGTGCTACGATGATGTCATCATCATCAAGCTTCAGACCTCCGAATTCTACTATCATGTGTATGATAATTTCATCAATTATTCAAGAAGAAAATAAAAGATCAACATATGATGAGAAATTGAAATCAATAATAACATTGATGGGTTCAAGTTATATAACCCACCTTCAAAGTAGCTTCAATGCTTCAAGCTTCTCATCTGTAATGGTGAAAGAAGATCCTTCAACTATCCAAGGTTCGTTTCCAACTCTTTGGATGCAAAAGATAGCCAAGGTTGAGCATTGGATGGAAAAGAGAAGAAAATGAGTGTTGAAATCCGATTTCAACCATCAATTCAAGGTTGAAGATGATCATGGAGCTTACCTTCAGCTTGGGGAACATTTTCCTCCTACTTCTAAGCTCCTTGGTTGTCGGCCAAAGCAAGGAAAGAAAGTGGTTTGCAAAATAACCTTTAAAGTAAGGAGAAAATTGAGTACATATAATTGATTTTCTAGGAGAGAGAAAGTAGAAGAAAGTTCATCCACTTTCTTGCCACATGCCCCCTCCCTTACTTGCCTTCGAAGCCATCTTCCTTGCTCTCAAAATCCTCTCAATTATATGTGAATTAAATGTGGGGTTTTATGGGAGACAGAGAAGGCAGCAGAAACAAAAAAAATTCTTCTCACAAACCCAGAATAAAGGAATCACGTCAACGTCTATACAACAGGAAGGATGGTTTGTGGAGGCATACCTTATCCTGAGGCTTGCTCAAAGATGCTACCTCACGGCTTGTGCGATCTTCACCTCCGGTCTTGGACGGTGTCTGTGTAGCTCCTGGTCTCACCGGGACTGTCGGGATTGACAGTTGTCCTCCGAGCGGTAGAAGTCTCCCGCCTCTGAAGTAGTCCACACGGACCACCTGTAACTCCGATCTCCTTGTCCCACAAGGAATCAGAAGGAGTCGCACCCTCATGTCGGCGTACTAGTCACCAACACACTCTCCTACAACCAGTTGCTATTCTACAGTTGTCCTTCCCTTATTGTACCTCCCTTATCGGGTAGCACTTGCTCGGGCTCTCTCTCAGTTACTAAAACCAGAGAGAACGACAAATTTGCAGAGCAACTGGTGTTCTGAGTTGTTCACCAGAGAAGCCCCCAATACCCCTATATATAGGAGGGTCATGGGACAAGGTTCTCTACCCCGGGCAATGCGGGATTAAACATGAGTAGAAGGGTTCGAGATTTTCCACAAAACAACCAACTTGCGCCAGCTGAACCGATCGTTTCAAGCATGAAACAGTCGGTTGGGGACCTGAGCCGATCGGTTTAGACCTCAACCGATCAGTTGGGCCACTTGAGCCGATCGATTCGTGGTCCTGGTCCAACTCAAATTAACTTTCAAATTTGTTTTTGATTAATCAAATATTAATCCTTGTCCAAATCAAATTTGTACAAGTGAAACAAATTGTATTTGCAAAATAGTCTTCTGACTTTCCAAACGTTCTCGGTTGGACCAGTTGATCCGATCGGTTCAACCCTTGAACCAGTCAGTTCAGCCTGTCCTGAGCCGATCAGTTCATCTCATGAGCCGATCGGTTCATCACATGAGCTGATCGGTTGGGGCAGCAGACTATGCAAAACCAGTCAATTGCAGTTCCAATCAATCTGATACTCTAATCAATTGGTCCAACACCTTGAACACTATGATATTAAGCTATCAATTGATTGAGTGTTTAATTGAACTGCTAAACTCCTTTAGTAATCAATCTAAACATCGTTTGTGGATAAACTCCTCTTCTAGGTTAAATCCTATGTGTGTGACCCTGCAGGTCCATTTCACATTGGCAGTGAAAGTCCATAACTCTTATGACTTCACAAGCAAAGAGTGGTGCCTAGTCGCACATCAGTGCTACCCAAGTGAAATAGAAAGTTGGAGAACAACTTTCAATCCTACAATCCGTGAATGGTGTTACAGTGAATGTATAATTCCTTTTTCACTGATATCCCGAATGAACTCAAGGCATGGAACAATCATCCTTTCAATGTTCATTCACTTTCTTGATCTCAGAATAGATTGGAGGAGATATGTATGCCATCAATATCACATACTGATTCACACATGCGTGCACACCTATCTCAATCCTACTCATCATGTGACGTACCGTTCAAACAAAACATGATTTTCTTAAACATAAGCGTTCGTTAGCAGCGGATTACCGAAAATAATTAAAAATTAAAACCATTTTACAAAGAGATCCGCACATAGGAAAACTCTTTCATAAAGAACTAAAGTAATTTAATTACATACTAGTTCACAAGTACATGTCATGTATCATATTTTTCTGAGAATTACAAACATCAACTGCCATGTTAAACTATACACAAGCAGTATAAAATCTCGAGGCACTAAGCCAAAATCTCAAAAGTACTAACTATTACTCCGAGGACCTGAGAGTACAAAGACGACACATAGGACTTTCTATACATATATACAAGATGTGACAGCCAGTGTTTCCACCTGAGAAATCACTGTCGTTCTCTTCTACTGCTGCTGTTGCTATCCTTCACCTGCTGAAGGATTCCTGCCTCCTCGTCCGCGTCCACCTAAAAATGTGGATCCCAGGGGGGGTGAGACAATTGTAAATTGCCCCAGCGAGAGGTATAACTCTCCGCCAAAACATTATTATTGCAGTTTAATTGAATAAAACTGTGCAGAGGAATTATATATTCAAAAGCAGATAGATCAATGTCTAAATAGATTAGAGCAGTATTCTTATTCAAGGCATTTCAGATATAACTTGATAAAGCGGCATGATACTTATTCAATGAGGAATTAAAGTACATGTATAACATTTATCCTTCTAGGATATGCTAAGCAGAGTAACATCAACCTTCTCGGTCAGTATGAGATTATATGGCAGAGACATCATGTGTCAAACTGCAATTCACTTGCCAGGGTATATTGACATCTTCGCGATAGAGTTATAGCCGTAGCATATACTCTCTTCAGGCTTAAGGCACTAAGACAATACCTGGTATTGTATTGTGGAGTCATGGCCTATAGCCATACTCTTTTTAGGGTTATGGAACACAGCCTATCATGTACATAGATGATAACACACAGTCATCCCTACGGGGCATAAGGATCTAATTACTCCATTACCCCCACATATTCAAAAATATGCGTTCCGAGTTATGCCGCGGAGCAATCCGTTTCAACATTCAGTAAATTCTGACATTGATGGATCTATGGTCAGGGCAACTACATATTAATTAAGTGTATTACCATATTATTTTATTGTCAGACAAGTTTTCAAACACAAGTTATTATAACAAATGCTATAAAGAATGTGTAACACTTTCATCAGATACTATTCAGAACTTTATAAAGTATTGGGATCTCAATCCCTTGCCACATCATGGGCATTCTTATTCCTTAACATCTCATCATCATGATTATGGAATATGGGTATTCAAACCCTCAGTTCATCAAAGAACACTTGTTACCATTTATCATAAAACTATCACCTCTGGTCCCTCAGACCAAGGTATACATGATGCTTGTTACACAAGCATCTCACATGGCTCACAAGGCCCATTAAATATCTTGTTACTTTTCACTAAATAACATATTATCACATGGATTTTCAAGGCCATTAAGTATCTTGTCACCTTTTACTAGGCAACAAAGCAGGTTATGGCTCACAAGGCCCATAACATAATTTTCAATAAATAAAACATCATAACTCATACCTAGCTATGCTCATCATCTCATGATACCTGCATGGTTATTATTCATGATAACAATTATATCATTTACATTCCAGCACCATGCTATACAAAGCAACACTATTATACCCTTATTAGGGTCAGGGTTTCTTATTTCATGTCAATTAGGGATACTCATCCCATTACCCAACTTAGGGTTATGATTTATCATCATACAGCTCAAAATTAGGGTTTCATGCTTTGTTCCCCAAAATTAGGGTTTCATGTACCTTCAACCTATATTAAGGTTAGGGTTTCATATTATTGACCCAAACCCTAATTCATTACCCCATATATCTAGGAGAATACATTGTTATCATAAGTATTCAATCATACTTATTTATTCTCATCATTTAACATTAAATGATTATCAATTCAAGGTATGAGTTCTCATCCTTACTAGAGTATGATTACATCATACTTTATTAACTCGGCTTAACCCTTTCTCAAGGTATGTTAGCCTTCACTTATCAAAGTGCATTAAACTCATTGCATCATAATGTAACAATTGACATATCATACTTCAAGTGTTACTTATTAAAGTACATTGGACTCAAGGTGCATCAAGGTATATCAATATTATAATGATGAGTGTGATATCTATCATATCTTGAATGTATCACTCCTCTCATCACTTCTGACTTACATAAGTTCCTCAACTTATATTGTATTAGGGTATTTTCTATCCTAATACTTTATGCACTATATTACATTTATCATGTAGTGCATTGATCATAAATTATACATTTGAATTGTCCATTCATTATCAATTAGTATAGACTCATTTAAAGTTGAGGCATTGTTGACATATGATTGTCCATTATCAACCACTTTAGGTGTTTCACCTATCAAGGTATTAACCACTATCTTATCCTTAGGGTTAATGTTTCCCTTTTCTCATCAATTAGGATTTCACTTTCTATTACCCTAGATTAGGGTTTCTCAAAACATCACATAACATTACCCTGAATTAGCATTTTACCTCACAATTCCTCATTAGGGTTTCACATGGCATCACCCTATATTAGGGATTCACACATCATTTCCTTAAGTTAAGGTTCCTTATAAATTTTTCCCAAATTAGGGTTTCTTGTAGCCTTGCCCGAAATTAGGGTTTCATGAAACATCCTCTTTAAATTAGGGTTTCTCATTAAATTACCCTAAATTGGGATTTCTCATATCGTTACCCTGGATTAGAGTTACACCATCATCCTAGATCAGGGTTTCACCTAGTATTGCCCTAAATTAGGGTTAGGGCTCATTAACCTTCTCAATTAGGGTTTCATGATCCCTTTATCAAGGATCATACCCTAATTATACATTATATTTATTTTGAATGTGTTGAGGCTTGATTACTACATTATTATTATATATGTATGAATTCCTCTCTCTCATCCTCTCTAGGATGTTAATCGCTCCAATCTTGATTGGATTGAATCAACTTAACTTAAATGAATGGTTGTCATAGTGTATTAAGTCACTACTTCCATAAGCATCAAGGTTAACACTTCCAAGGGTACCAATCATCTAAGTACATTAAGGATTCAACCATTGTACTTATCTTTGATAATCATCATTATCAATCATGGGATCAACTAATCTTTCATCCCTTCAAGTCTTTAATCAATTTTGTATATGTTGAACCTCTATTCAGTTTTGACCCTTGAATCTCCAAACAGTTTGAACTCAATTGCCCTCCAAACGGTTTTGAAACCGTTTGGGCATCTAGGGTTAAGACCAACTACCCTCCAGACGGTTTTGAAACCGTTTGGGCACTCAACATTAGAAACCGTATGAACAATTCATCACCAAGATCGATTGAACAAACCACTAGTTGAAACCGTTTGAAAATTGAAACCACTTGATCATTCAAACAGTTTTGAAACCGTTTGATTCCAAACAGTCTCAAGACCATTTGGTCCAAAACATCTTGAAACCGAATGAATCATAATGGGGTTTTCATCAACCAATCGATTTAGGTTTACAAACAATGAACCATCCATCAATGGGATCTTCAACTAACAACCCTTGGATTTCCATTTATCATCATAGCTCTTGACCACCAAACAGTCTTGAGATCGTTTGGTCACCAAACGGTCTTAAGACAGTTTGGGCCAATCAACCCTTAATTTGATTCAATTCAATTAGGGATTCAACACTCAACCCGATTAGGGTTTGCAATAGATGGAACATTCACAATTGGAACCAGTAAGATCAAATCAATTGTAACCAATGGATCAACCTTCAACTATATCATCACTTGTCCTCCAAACGGTCTTGAGACCATTTGGTCTCAAACGATCTTGAGACCGTTTGGTCTCAAGTCCTTTGAAACCGTTTGGTCTCAAGTCCTTTGAAACCGTTTGCTTTAGATATTATTGAGGTGTGTGCTTGGGATGATGTCATCATCATCAAGCTACATTTCTTCAAAACTTGCTGTGATTTTCATGGTGATTTCATCAATCAACCAAATAGATTTTCGAGAATAAAGAAAGAATAAACAATTGATAAAAATATGAAATCAATAATAACATTCAAGGGTTCAAGTTATATAACCCGCCTTCAAAGAAGCTTCAAAGCTCCAAACTCCACGTCTTTAATGGTGGAAGAAGCTTTCTCAACTTCACAAGGCTTGTCCTCAAGTCTTTGAATGAAAAGAATGGCTAAGGTTGAAGATTGAAGGGAGAAAAGAAGAAATCAAGCATTGATTTTCAATTTCCACCATGAAATCAAGATGAAAGAAGACCATGGAGCTTACCTACAGGTTGGGGATCGTCCTCCTCTGCTCCTAAGCTCCCTTGGTTGTTAATTTAGCAAAGAGTGAAAGAAGGGTCTAAAAATCCTTTCATTTGAGTTGTAAATGGTGTTTTTATAAAGAAAATTCAATGAGAGAGAAAGTAATAATTAATTCCTTTATTTTCTTAAATTGATGCCACATCTCCCCCTCAACTCCTTGTCCATGAAGCTATCCTTTTTCCTTTGCAATCCTCTTCATTATCCATGAATTAAAGGAAAAGAAATTAAGCACCTTAATCAATATAATATTAATATCCATAAGTTAGTGGATATTTCTTTTCTTTTACTAATGTGAGTGGACTCTCCACTCTGAAGGGAACTTCCATTAATATTTTATTTTTGCATTAAATTGAATTAGGGTTTCAATTATGTTTAAATCTTGATTATTTTAATATCAAGATTCTCTCTCCTCCAAGGTAGCTTAAATGAGATGCCCCTATCATTTTCTTACCTCCACATGATGCCAAGAAACATTAGACTCTCTAGAAGTGATATTTTGCATATTGAACCCTAGGTTTTGGGTAAATTGCACATTACACCAAAACTAGGTTTTAATGTACAAACATTGCTCAACAAGCTCTTTCTTGGTACTCAGGCTTGTGGAAGCCATACCTCAGCATCATTCTTATTCTTATGATGATACAACACTTGAGGAACATTTTATAATGTAACATTTGCAAGTTAACCCCTCAACTTGGATAATTTGCACTTTAGTCCAAAATAGGCAAAACATTGTTTCAACATTATTCAAAAAGGAGTAAATTTGAAACATAAGTTCCTCTTGAGCCTTAATTACTTTTAAAAATATAAGACTAAGCATATAATCAACTTTATTAAGCAAAACATCTAGGGTTAAGGCTTAACCCAGGTCAGGGGTGTTACACATCAAGTGGCCATGGATATCAAACTCCCTCAGGAGGGACAAATCCCATATCTATCACTCACCCCTCAAAAGCCCCATGTGTCAAAGCCACCCAATCATCACCTTTATAACAATCCATGTTTCAGGACTGTGTTTGATGATGTCAAAGTGTACCCAATGACATGTGTTGAGTGTAGTGATTTCAGGTCAAAGAATCACACTCACCACCATCACTGTGAGAACTGACTGTGACTACCATGTCATGGTTCCATGTGTCAAACTCACAGTGGGTCTATCCGGTAAACTTGTTCTCTAACAAGTACCTATGTGTTTGGTTTGATATCTCCATATTATGACTAATGAGATTCTGTCATCAACCAACACCACAATCTAGTCTTGTGTGTTATTGTTGTCTATCTACCTTCCACCATGACATCCAACTAGGGACACAATAAGAATGTACAAACTCTTAGCATCCGTATGATCTCATCGTTCAGGTCTTGAACCTGAAGGCATACTTCATTGAGTACTGTCATTCTCTAGACATTCAATCTGTTCTATCATTATCTCATATGACTGAACGAGAAAGAATTGGAAGCTTGCCTTTGATGTTTATCAAATCAATCTTAATGTATCCCACCAATCATCACATGATTGGCTCTCAGGGCATACATACCAACAGACTCCCACTTTCACTGCGAGCCAATCACCCTTGAATCATATTCATAGTGATCTACAAACATGTCCCACATGTTACTATGATCTAGTGCTTGTGCAGTGAGTTATGACAACACTTTTCCAGAGTCGGTATTAACTGCATGTCTCTCATCTCTTTGATGTACATCACACGTACGAGATGGAGTTGCCATAATATGCAATCTAGTATTCCTTTGCTAACCTTTAGCCACATTGCATGACCAAGCTCTCCCAACTTGTCATCAATGACCGGAATATCTATATGTTCATGTCAATGAACTCCTAGATCCATATAGTATCCACTGCTGTTCTAATACACGAATACTCAACATTTCCTTTTAAACGACTTTATTGGAACGTTTCCATTCTTAACAAACATTCACTTTTATATATCTTATATATATTTTGTGATTAATTTTCTGTCCTTTCTGGAAGTTTGCATCAGTGTAACTCTTTACAGTGAACCCTTCCTTATTTCCATAGAACTAGTACTTCTCAAGTACTTATCAAGTTCTTATGGTATTCCAGTAACCCTTACTAGAACTAGATAGACATCTACTCATCATGTCCCACATATGAGTTATCAGGATGAGCATACCATATTGTCATGTCCTACATACAAGATGATGAATGCATTTTATTCTTGCTATGTCCATATATGCAAGATAATGGGATGATTACATACATGATAGATCCATATCTATTCTTAGTGTTCCCATTCTTCATAAGAATTGGACACTTGGCCTTGGGATACTAACTCCATGTAACATGGACAAGTTTTCTCCCACTGAATCTATGTATACTGAACCCTTCAGTATAGATTGCCAATGTATGCTTTCTCCTTTTAGGTCAAGAGGTTTTTCGAGAACTATCTCTATAGATCTCTATTCCTATCACATAGGAAACGTCTCTATCTTCCTTGAAGATAATTTCCACTTTGGATTTCCATTCTAGAACATTTCCATTTCACATCAACATGTGGAATGTGAATATGCTCCAACTAAATCACAGATCCCTTCTTTATCTTTAACATATCAGTCAAACCCTTTGACTATATCATCAAAGTAAAGATCCAGCTCTGAGTTGCTTGTACTTAATCAATGACATTGATTAGTCCATTGTAACTTATAGACTTTATTTGCATGAATGGATTCATAAGCCTTATAGGTTGTGTCATGTACACATCCTTGTTTTATTCTTTATAGGAATGCAATTTTAGTATCCGTATGCAAATCTCTTAGTCATTAAGTTGCAATCAACAAGCATCATCCTTCTCAAAATGTTATCCATGTGTCTTAATGCTTAAGGCTCATTCGCACTTATGGATTTCATCCCAATGGGTGCTACCATCAAGGTCATACCTTATGGTTCATATGGAAGTCATTTAGGATGTAATGGTCATAAACCATAACTCAAAATCCGGTTCCTCAATAGTTGACTCATCATATGACCAACTCACCACATAGATAATTGAGGTGTATCTGTCAAGGGTATAAGAACTCACAACACTTTATGATTCTTAATGTCCTTTATTAGTGTGGGGTATTCTTTATTTAAGAAGAACTTAGTTATTTGATAATCATCCTCTAACTCCTTACAGTATGACTCCTCATTGATTTAGACATCACCATGCCTTAATCACGAGCTCACTATGATACACTATAATAATCACTCACAAGGTTCTCAAACATTTGGTCTAAGTATTTCATTCATTGATCTCATCAAGAATTACCATTTTACCAAATTCGTACTTCATCTATGATATTTTTGAACTCTTCAAGATATTCATATTGGTATTTCTCTAAACACCATTTGAAGTATTAGCATTAACTGCAAATACATCACATGTATTTTACCTAGTAGGATAATCATTCTCCCACTACCTTAGTGAAGATTGATTAATCATGTCCAAGAGATTCATGTCTCTCACTGGTTCTGTAACCAAAAGAGTCTAGACTTATTCATCATATGGAAACTAGAAATGAATTCTTCATGATTTATGCTAATTTGATTGTTTGATTTATCAATAACTTTTAGGTATCATTTTATATTATGCATACCAAGTACCATAAGATAAACAAGACATTGCCACAAAGATTGAAACGTCAACTTTATTAATTGCTATTATTGTCACACAATATGCAAAAATAATGTGTTTCTATCCATTGAAAAATATGAAATAACAGTTCATAACTCTATTACATGTCTTCAATGCTGAAAATAAACTAAAGTACTCCTATCTATGCCGGCAACACTTGCCCCATTTATTGAGTGCTTTACACTTTATATCTTGGTATCATATACCTCAAAAAGTGTTACAAGTTTATTTCATGACACCTTCAGGTGGAGACGTCTGTCGCCTCCTTCTTCTTTAGTTCTTCTAGACAGAGTGGACAATTCCGTTTCCAATGTCCTGGCTTTTGACAATGGTGGCAATTGCCTCTCTTGGTCATGCCTCCCTTGTCCTTGAGAGATGAAGATGCCTTGGGCTCCTAGCTAGCATCAGAACCCTTCTTAGCTTTGCCCTTGCCCTTGCCCTTGCGCTTGGACTTGCCTTTCTTGCTACTAATCATCATCATAGACTTAGGCTTGTCCTTCTTCATCTGTGTCTCGACTGTCCTCAACATGCCCAACAACTCTATCAATGGCTTGTCAAAGTTGTTCATGTTGTAGTTCATCACAAACTGACTGTAGGATTCTGGCAACGATTGTAGTATCACGTCAGTAGCCAACTCTTGGCTCAGGGGAAATCCCAGTCTTGTCAGGTTCTCCACATACCCAATCATCTTGAGCATGTGAGGACCAACTAGATCTCCTTCTTTCATGACACACTTGAACAGTGCCCTGGAGACATCGTATCCCTCTTGCCTTGCTTGATCTTCATACATGTTCTTGAGATGCTGAATCATCTCAATGACACCCATGTTCTCATGTTGTCTCTGCAACTCGTGGTTCATGGAGCATAACATCAAGCACTTTGCATCAATGGCATCATCATAATGCTTCTTATAAGCATCCCTTTCTGCCTTTGGTGCGGTAGGAGCAGGTTCCTCTAGAATTGGAGTATCCAGGACATAGAGCTTTCACTCTTGAGTGAGAACAATTCTCAATGTCCTAAAACAGTTGTGGAAGTTAGTCCCATTCAGCTTGTCCTTTTCAAGGACTGATCGCAATGAAAAGTGATTGTTGTTTGTTGTCATTTGTACTACAAAAGGAAATATATTCAATTTAGTCCAAAACTCAATTTGACTTATTTGATTGATTTGAAAAGTTAACGATATAATTAGGACTTTAATTAAATATCACTCCCACTATTTTGTTCAAATTGATAGCCCTCACCATCAATTCAGAAGATTGCAGTGAACAATCTTCTAGTGGGTCAAGATCCATATTTCATCAAGTCATGAGTCAGCTTTGGCTGATCGCCCATAATCTTGACTATTTAGGTAGGCCATCATGCAAATTGCATCATATGCAACTCTTGATGAATGAACATGCGCAACACCTTGCCATGAACATTCCGTGCCTCTGGGCTTAGACGCTCTAAGAATCACCAGTCAAGTCTAACCCAAAAGCCGACATGGTAAACATGCACCCTGCTTTGGCAGAACCTACATGTTTACCCTTCACACTTCCACGAGATAGACGGCGCACCACGCTTTGGCGTAACCTACGCTTGGTCGATCAAGTTTTTCATGTATGCCACTAATGGAAGGCATAAAAGACTTACTATTTATATGAGGGATTTGGTTTTATAAGTACATATACATATCCAATCACCACAATATATAGTATGTATCATATACATGTTATATCCCACAGAAAACATGCGGAATGATAAAGGCGATGATTATGGACATCGTAATGTGATTCCTCGAGCCAAGAGGAATCACAATCATCTAGGTCTACATCACATGCAACCTGTCCATGATGAAGTGTTGTAGCCATCTGAGTTGATCAACTCATCACATGAATGACCTTCTCGCCCTGGCCGGTCGTCTAAGTGCCACCAACCGATCAGTTGGCTCCTCCAACCGATCGGTTTGCTTGGTCGTCGTGCATCTCTTTAGGTCGCCACCCGCTCATTTTGCTCCTCGAGCCGATCACCTAGATCGCCAACCGATCGGTTCACACCTTGAATCGATCGTCTCAATCTTCGTCAGATGTCCTTCGTTCTTTGACATAACAAGAAATAAAAGATCTATCCTATTTACATTTAAATTGGGAAACCCCAAGTTACATTCGGGGGGAGAAAAGGTAGGAAAGAAATCTCGAGTTATCTCGAGTTACATCAGGAATAGGAGATAGGAAATCAGTGCGCAGACCGAGATGCAAGCAACCACATTCAACCAAGCACACACATAGGGTTTATTGGCCATAATCACGCTATACATCCACCACAAAACTCGTTTAAGGGCGACACATATCGAGTGCATTCATATTACATATCATATATGTATGTAGGGATTTGTGGATTTAGGATAGGACATGCATAAAGCCAATTTTATTCGCATCGTATGCAATAAATAAAGGCGACAAACCAAAATCAATCACATCGATAATCCTAAAGTATAGAGCTGTTGACGTGGCTCTGATACCACTGTTGGGTTTTATGGGAGACAGAGAAGGCAGTAAAAACAAACATTTTCTCCTCCCAAACCCAGAATAAAGGAATCACGTCAACGTCTATATAATAGGAAGGATGGTTTGTGGAGGCATACCTTGTCCCAAGGCTTGCTCGGTGATGCTACCTCACGGCTTGCGTGATCTTCACCTCCGGTCTTGGACGGTGTATGTGCAGCTCCTGGTCTCACCGGGACTGTCGGGATTGACAGCTGTCCTCCGAGCGGCAGAAGTCTCCCTCCTATGAAGTAGTCCACACAGACCACCTGGAACTCTGATCTCCTTGTCCCACAAGGAATCAGAAGGAGTCACACCCTCCTGTCGGCGTACTAGTCACCGACACACTCTTTTACAACCAGTTGCTTTTCTGCAGTTGTCTTTCCCTTGCTGTGCCTCTCTTATCGGGTAGCACTTGCTCGAGCTGTCTCTTGGTTACCAAAACTAGAGAGAATGACAACTTTGCAGAGCAACTGGTGTTCTGAGTTGTTCACTAGAGAATCCCCCAATACCCCTATATGTAGAGGAGGGTCATGGGACAAGGTTCTCTACCCCGGACATTGCATGATTAAACAGGAGTAGAAGGGTTCGAGATTTTCCACAAAAAAACCAACTTGCGCCTGTTGAACCGATCGTTTCAAGCATGAAACTTTCGGTTGGGGACCTGAGCCGATCGGTTCAGACCTCAACCGATCAGTTGGGCCACTTGAGTCGATCGGTTCGTGGTCCTAGTCCAACTCAAATTGACTTTCAAATTTGTTTCCGATTAATCAAATATTAATCCTTGTGACTACCATGTCATGGTTCCATGTGTCAAACTCATGGTGGGTCTGTCCAGTAAACTTGTTCTCTAACAAGTACCTATGTGTTTGATTTGATATCTCCATATCATGACTAATGAGATTCTGTCATCAACCAACACCACAATCTAGTCTTGTGTGTCATTGTTGTCTATCTACCTTCCACAATGACATCTGACTAGGGACACAATAAGAATGTACAAACTCTTAGAATCTGTATGATATCATCATTTAGGTCCTGAACCTGAAGGCATACGTCATTGAGTACTGTCATTCTCTAGACATTCAATCTGTTCTATCATTATCTCATATGACTGAACCAGAAAGAATTGGAAGCTTTCCTTTGATGTTTATCAAATCAATCTTAATGTATCCCACCGATCATCACATGATTGGCTCTCAGGGCATACATACCAACATTAAAAGAAACTACATAAGCACCTTAATCATTATAATACTATTATCCATTTTTAGTGGACATTACTTTTTAATTAACAAATGTGAGTGGATTACCTTAAAAAAAACAAATATGAGTGGATTTCTTCACCTACTTAGGATATTTCGGTGCCACTCAAGGCATTTGGACGTACCTGCACTATAGGATCTCAACCACATCCTTTTTAGTGGATGGGCACTTCAATTAATATATTTATTTTTGCTACAAAATAAATTAGGGTTTCAATTATGCTTAAATCTTGATTATTTTATTATCAAGATTATCCCTCCTCAAATGTGGTTCAAAAAAGACGCCCCTTTCACATTCTTTTCTCTAAATGATACCAAGAAATATAGAGACATAATAGATGTGATATTTTACATATCCAACCCCAGGTTTTGGGTAATTTGCAAATTACTCCAAAACTAGCATTCAATACACAAGCATTACTCAAACAAGCTCCTTCTTGGAACTTAGGCTTGTGGAAGCCATACCTCAATATCATTTTCGTTCTTATGATGCTAAAACACTTGAGGAACATTTATCATGTAACATTTGCAAGGTAACCACCTTAAATTGGGTAAATTGCACTTTAGTCCAAAATAGGTAAAATATTGTTTCAACATTATTCAAATAGGACCAAATTGAAACATAAGCTCTCCTTTAGTCTTAATTACTTTTCAAAAGATAAAGGCAAGAATTTATATGACTTACTTAAGCAAAAATTCTAGGGTTAAGCCTTAACCCAGGTCAGGGATGTTACAATTATTCACCCCTAATAGGGATTTTTTCCCCGAAATCGTCAAGAGAAAAGAGAAGGGTACTTCCTCCTCATCTCTTACTCCAACTCCCACATAGCCTCTTCAATGCCACGATGATGCCTGAGATGACCCGACGCGACACCAAACATCGGATAATGATTAATGCAGAAGAAAACATTAGCAGTGGATTACTGAAAATCACTAAAAATTAAAACCATTTACAAGAGATCCATCACCAGGAAACTCTTATATCAAGAACCAAAATATTATATATATACATTCTGGTCCACCAAGTACATACCAAGTACCTTTTCTTGTCGAGGATTACATACAACAATTGCTCTGTTAAATCTACACATAAGTAACATAAAACCTCGAGGCATTCAATGCCAATATCTCAGATCGATCATAACACACTAAATACTGACTCCTAGGACCTGAGAGTACAAATACGACACATAGGACTCTTATCTACAAGACACGGCAATCAATATCTCCACCTGAGATGTTACTGCTATCCCTGATGCTGCTGTCCTTCCCATGTTGTATGGTTTCTATCTCCTCGTCCTCGTCCACCTAAAAAGGTTGGATCCCACGGGGGTGAGACAATTAAAATTGTTCCAACGAGAGATATAACTCTCCACCAGAAACATTATTATTGTAGATAAACAGTAATAAACTGAATAGAGGAATCTTTATTGAATAGCAGGATTTAATCATTATTAAGCAGAATAGAGCAGTATCATCTTTTAAAGCATTACAACTATAAATGATAAAGTAGTGAATCATCTATCCATTTTAATAAGGAATATGAAGAACATGTATAACATCTATCCATTTAGGATACAATAAGCAATGTAACATCAACCAATGATTTCCATAATTAGTCCTTAAGCAAATATGCTACACGGCTGATTACATATTACAATCATTCTTATGCCCTAAGGAAGTGAGCTGTACTGCTCAAATCCAACCTTCGATTGCGAAACCCAAAGCTGGTTCCATACAAGATCAAAGGAAGAGCCAGACTCCTCAATCTCATCCGTCTCAGTCAGTGCGAGACCACAAGCAGAACCACAATCTCTTGCTTAAGTGACCTCAGTCACAGGGTTAGCTCTCATAGGCTACCCATCCTCTAGCCCACCTTGGTACATGTCCCAGCATTAGTATATTTGAGACACGTGCCAATTCACCGTGCTCACTGAGCGATGAACGCATTCATGCTCCATCACACTGAGCCATGGGCCTGTTCACCATTCTCTTATACATATCTTGAGTCTACAACTGAAGTTGCACTCTAATCCTCCTATTTTTGGCTAGGAGTAACCCTGCATATTCAACAATATACACTATGGATTAACCAGCAGGAAAACCCGTTTCACCATCACCATCTACTGACGATGATGGATCTATGGCCAGGGCTCTACATGATAATATTTCACTTGATTATTTAAGTATATTACCATATTCTTTTAGCATCAGTCAAGTTTTCAAACAAGAATTATTATGACAAATGCTACAAAGAAACAATACTCTTATCAAGTACTTTTCAAAACATTATAAAACATTGGGATCTCAATCCCTTGTCTCATTACTGGGAATTCACATCCCTCAACAACATCATCATCATGTTTGCTAGATCTGGGTATTCAAACCCTTAGTTCATCATTGAACATGGTTACCACTATCAGGTAACTATTACCTCCAGGTCATCTGACCAAGGTATTCATGATACTTGTTACACAAGCATCTCTCATAGATCACCAGGCATATTCAACTTCTTGTCACCTCTCACTAGGCAAGAAATAAAATAATGGCTCACAAGGCCCATTATCATCATAGCTCATACCTGGTTATGCTCATCATCTCATAATACCTGCATGGTTAGTATGGATGATAACAACCATATCAATTACACATTAACATTATGAAATAAAATGATAGCATCACTATTCCCTGATTAGGGTTAGAGTTTTCCCATTTTTATCACTTAGGGTTTCACATGACATCACCCTATATTGGGGTTTTACATAACATCAGCCTGTATTAGGGTTAGGGTTTACCATCTTTATCAATTAGGGTTTCATGATCAAATTATCAAATATCAAACCCTAATTCGAAACTCCATGCATCTTAGAGAATGCATTGATATTAAAATTAATATCCAAAACCTAACTCATTATTCCACATGTCTAGAATTTCATAATACCTTCATAAGTATTCAATTAAACTTATGAATTGTAATTTTTCCTTATTGGTTAGGGTTTCCCTTCTCCATTGATTTGGGTTTTATGATTACTTCATTAATCCAAACCCTAAGTCAGTGCTTCCACATATCTTGGATCACATAGCATTATTTAAGTATTAAATCATACTTGTCATTACTCCATGTACTAGGAACACACATCACCATCAAACCTTATTCAGTTGACTTAACCTTTCACTAAGTACATATACCTATGCTTATCATAGTGTATTGAATTTATTACCTTCATGGGCATCAAGTGATAATCACTCTAAATATACTAGTCACCTAAGTACTTTAGAAGTTCTTCCATTGAAATCATCCTTGAGATACTCTTCGACCACTTATAGGGTTATTAGTAATTACATGGTTGAACCAATTAGACCTTCAAACGGTCTTAGACCAAACATCCAAACAGTCTTAGACCAAACATACAAACGGTCTTGGACCAAACCTCCAAACGGTCTTGATCCAAACCTCCAAATGGTCTTGGACCAAACCTCCAAACGGTCTTGATCCAAACCTCCAAACGGTCTTGGACCAAAACCTCCAAACAGTCTTGATCCAAACCTCCAAACGGTCTTGGACCAAACCTCCAAACGGTCTTGATCCAAACCTCCAAACAGTCTTGGACCAAACCTCCAAACGGTCTTGGACCAAACCTCCAAACGGTCTTGGACCAAACCTCCAAACAGTCTTGATCCAAACCTCCAAACGGTCTTGGACCAAACCTCCAAACGGTCTTGGACCAAACCTCCAAACGGTCTTGGACCAAACCTCCAAACGGTCTTGATCCTAATCTTCAAATGGTTTGAGACTGTTAGACCATCAAATGGTCTTGGTCTCAAAATCCCTAAATGGTATGAATACCGTTAGACCTTAAATGGTCTTGATCCCTAACACCTCAAATGGTTTGAAGACCGTTTGGTCAAATCAGAATTGAAACTGATTGAGCCTAAATTAGGGTTTTGATATCAATTGATCTAGGGTTTGAAGCCAATTGAACTAGGGTTCTGAAATCAATTGAATTTGATTATTTGAAGTCATTAGGTCATAAGATCAATTGATCCTTGAATCCATTAAAATAGTTTTGGTCTCTATCAATTTAAGACCGTTTGACCTCTATCGGTTTTAAAACTGATTGGTCACCAAACAGTTTGAAACAATTTGGTCTCTAACGGTTTAAAACCGTTTGACCAACCAAATGGAACTATTTGCTTCTAATTTTCTTTAGTTGTGTGCTAATATGATGTCATCATCATCAAGCTTTAGACCTCTAAATTCTACTACCATTTATATGATTAATTCAGCAATTATTCAAGAAGAAATTAAAGATCAACATATGATGAAAAATTGAAATCAATAACAACATTGATGGGTTCAAGTTATATAACCCGCCTTCAAAGTAGCTTCAAAGATTCAAGCTTCACGTCTCTAATGGTGAAAGAAGCTCCTTCAACTAGCCAAGGCTCATTTCCAACTCTTTGGATGCAAAAGATAGCCAAGGTTGAGCATTGGTTGGAAGAGAGAAGAAAATCAATGTTGAAATCTGATTTCAACCATCAATTCAAGGTTGAAGATGATCATGGATCTTACCTTCAACTTGGTAAACGTTTTCCTCCTTCTCCTAATCTCCTTTGTCATTGGCCAAAGAAAAGAAAGAAAGTGATTTGCAAAATGGCCTTTCAAGTAAGGAGAAAATCAAGTATATGTAATTGATTTTCTAGGAGAGAGAAAGTAGGGGAAAATTCACTCACTTTCTTGCCACATGCCCCCTACCTTCCTTGCCTTAGAAGACATCTTCCTTTACCTTCAATTTTCTCTCATTTATCCTTGAACTAAAAGCAACCACTTAAGCACCTTAATTAATATAATACTATTATCTATTTTTAGTGGACATTACTTTTTAATTAACAAATGTGAGTGGATTTCTTCACCTACTTAGGATATTTCGGTGAAACTCAAGGCATTTGAACGTCCTTTCATTATAGGATTTCAAACATAGCCTTTTTAGTTGACGGGCACTTCAACTAATATATTTATTTTTGCTACAAAATAAATTAGGGTTGCAATTATGCTTAAATCTTGATTATTTTATTATCAAGATTATATCTCCTCAAATGTAGTTCAAATAAGACGCCCCTTTCATTTATTTTCTCCAAATGATAACAAGAAATAGTAGGGACACTCTTGAAGTGGTATTTTACATGTTCAACCCTAGGTTTTGGGTAATTTGCAAATTACACCAAAACTAACATTCAATGCACAAACATTATTCAAACAAGCTCCTTCTTGGAACTTAGGATTGTGGAAGCTCATTCTTATGATTCTATAACACTTGAGGAACATTTATCATGTAACATTTTCAAGGTAACCCCTTAAATTGGGTAAATTGCACTTTAGTCCAAAACAAGTAAAATATTGTTTCAACATTATTCAAATAGGACTAAAATTGAAACATAAGTTCTCCTTTAGTCTTAATTACTTTTCAAAAGATAAAGACAAGAATCTAAATGACTTACTTAAGTAAAACTTCTAGGGCTAAGCCTTAACCCAGGTCAGGGATGTTATAATGCCAGAGAACCTTCACAAGCATTATGTCTTTCTTTTTCAACTTTTTGATTCTTCTGTCAAGAATCATCATTGGTGCTTCTACATAGGATATATCTTCATTTAATTCTACCTCCATAGGTTGCAAAACTAACTCCATTTTAGGATGACACTTTCTCAGCGTGGATATATGGAATATTGGATGCAATCTATGTAGTTCAGGTGGTAACTCCAACTTATAGGCTACCTTTCCAATCCGTTCAGTGATTGGATAAGGCCCCATTAATCTAGGAGCTAACTTACCCTTTTTCCCAAATATAAGAACACTTTTCCAAGGTGAGACTTTAATATATACTCTGTCTCCAACTTGGAATTCTAAAGGTCTTCACCATTTATCAGCGTATGACTTTTGTCTATCATGTGCAACCTTTAACTGTTGTTGTATTCATTTAATCTTTTCAGTTGTCTGTTGCACTAATTCAGGACCCAAAAGTTGGTATTCTCCTATTTCATGCCAGCATAATGGATATCTACAACGTCTACCATATAATGCTTCATATGGTGCCATATCAATTCTATGTTGATAACTATTGTTGTAAGCAAATTCTATTGAGCTCAAGTATAGATCCCAAATTCCTATAAATTGAAGGACACATGCCCTAAGCAAATCCTCCAAAGTTTGTATAGTTCTCTCAGATTGTCCATCTGTCTCTGGGTGAAAGGCGATACTGAATATTAACTGCGTACCTAAAGCTTTATGTAGTCGTTCCCAAAAGCGACTCGTGAACTGGGGACCTCTATCAGAAACAATTGTAGATGGAACCCCGTGTAACCACACTATCTCATATATATAGATCTGTGCTAGTTTCTCCGCAGTATAGGTTGTTTTAACAGGAAGAAAATGTGCTGACTTAGTCAACCTATCAACTATTACCCAAATGGAATCATGACTTTTGGCTATTCTGGGTAAACCAACCACAAAGTCCATGGTTACGTGATCCCAATTCCACTGTGGTATAGGTAAAGGTTGCATTATTCCTGCATGCTTTTGATGTTCATCTTTAACCTGTTGACACACTAGACACCGCATAACAAACTCATCTACATCTTTCTTCAATCCGGGCCACCAATACATATCTTTCAAGTTATGATACATTTTGGTGCTCCCAAGATGCATTGCATACATAGACAAATGAGCTTCCTACAAGACTAACTTCCTTAAGTTATTGGCATAAGGTACTACCATCCTACCATGGTAACAGACTACCTCATCATCTGACTCATGAAAACCATCTCGTTTCTTACTACCATAAACTGACCTAATCTATTGAATCACAGTATCATCCTGTTGTGCCTCTTTGATCTGTTGTTTCAGAGTAGGTTTTATGTGCATCTCAGCTAACATTCCAACTAACAAGGATACTTTAAGTTGTAAAAAGAGACAAGCATGTCTCGTTTAAAGCACACTAAAGAGTTCAACTGTGTCTTGTCCATGGTTGGTGATGATGATTTTCTACTTAGTGCATCAGTCACTACATTAGCCTTTCCCGGATGATAATCAATTGTACAATCGTAGTCCTTGATTAACTCCATCCAACGGTGTTGTCTCATGTTCAACTCATACTGTGAAAAGATGTATTTTAGGTTCTTATGGTCCGTGAAAATCTGGAATGTCTCTTCATAGAGATAATGTCTCCAAATCTTCAATGCATGAACCACAACAACTAATTCTAGATCATGTGTCAGATAATTTTCCTCGTGTTTCTTAAGCTGTCGAGAGGCAAACGAAATCACTTGATTATCCTGCATCAACACACATCCTAGACCATTCTTAGAAGCATCACAGAAAACAATATACCCCTTCCCTTGTTCAGGTAACACTAACACAGGTGCACTGGTCAACCTTTCTTTCAACGACGGGAAAGAATGCTGACACTTGTCATTCTAGACAAAAGGAACCTCCTTCCTAGTTAACTTGGTTAGGGGTAATGCTATAGAACTGAAGTTCTTAATGAACCTCCTATAGTAGCCTGCCAGTCCTATAAAACTACATATCTTCGTTGGTGTCTTTGGCTATTCCCATTCCACGACAGATTCTACCTTTTTAGGATCAACACAGATACCTGAGGCAGATATTACGTGTCCTAGGAAAGACACTTCTGATAACCAAAATTCACATTTGCTAAACTTAGCGTATAACTTGTGCTCTCTCAGTAAAGTCAGGGCCTGACAAAGGTGTTTCTCATGTTGTCGAGCATCTTTACTGTAAACCAGGATGTCATCTATAAAGGCTACTCTGAATTGATCAAGGAATGGCCAGAAGATTCTGTTCATGAGTTCCATGAATGCAGCTGGTGCATTAGTTAGTCCAAACGACATAACTATGAACTCATAGTGGCCATACCTTGTCCTGAAGGCTGATTTAGGTATGTCACTCTCCTTGATACATAACTGATGGTATCCTGACCTCAGATCTATTTTAGAGAATATAGTTGCACCATGCAACTGGTCAAACAAGTCATCTATCCTTGGCAGAGGATATTTGTTCTTTATAGTTACTTTGTTTAGCTGTCTATAGTTGATGCATAACCGCATAGACCCATCTTTCTTTTTAATGAAAAGAACCGGAGAACCCCATGGTGAAGTACTCGGTCGAATAAAACCCTTTTTAAGCAACTCCTATAACTGTTTCTTAAGTCCTGCCATCTCAGCAGGTTCCATTCTATAAGGTGTTTGAGCTATTGGTTGTGTACCCGAGATTAGATTAATCTTGAAATCAATCTCTCGGGGTGGAGGGATACCTGGAAGTTCCTCAAGAAACACATCCTCAAACTCCCTAACAATCAAAACTTCAGAAAGACTAGGACTCTCTACTCTGGTATCTACCACATGTGCCAAGAATGCAAAGCATCCTTGTCTCATCAACTTCTCAGCTACTATAGCCGATACTAGACAAGTTGGGAGAATATTTTTGTCCCCCTGAAAGATCCATGTAACACCACTGTCTAAGAACATAGCCTGCTTGGAACCACAATCCAAGACAACCTTATACTTTTCTAGGGTGTCCATTCCAAGAATTATGTCAAACCCATGCATCTCAAGTGGTATAAGATCCACTTGAATGCTATGCTCTGAAAAAGAAAGAATACAGGGAGAACACACCTCCCGCAACACTGTAGATCCAACTAATGGAGTTTCTAATAACAAATTATCTACTCTATGACTGACAGTCATATTGCAGTCATGAATCACTTCCCGAGTGATAAAGGAATGCATAGCACCCGGATCAATTAAAACATATACGAAGCAGGATGAATACATATTAGAATGAAAAAATTCCATCTGACTTGTCACAACTCGTGGGTTGACCACTGCTTCCGGTTGATTCATAGCATAGAATCTTGCCATTTCTGGTTGTCAACCACTCACCTTTTGTCAAATGCAGAGGAACCGACTTGGAATGCCTTTCCACGTCCTCGTGTGCCACTGCTAATCAGTCGCTTCTGAGAGCCTTGTTGACTCTACCTTAGTGGTTGGGTTGCACTCGCGTCTCTATCTAAACAATCTTTCATCAAATGTCCCATCTTCCAACATTTATAACAGACTTTGTTCTCCCACTGTGGTCTAGATGGTCCTATTACTGACATTGATGCTGAGTTGTGGGCTCCCTTTGGTGGTAAACTATGACCTCTACCCTTGCTGGATGTCGACTGTGTATGAGTATTAAACCTCGGTGGTGCTGTTGGTGCAGAAAACCTTGACTAATTCTTCTCTAGCCTGATCCCTTGCACCTCCTCCTGGTGCAACAACACTGCTTTCAGTAGCATGTTCTTCGCGTGATCCAGCCATCTTCAAGCTTTACTTCTTCTCCTGAGAGTAGAAGTCACTATCAGATAAACTGAAAGACACTAGAACAGACTGAACGACCTTAATCCTATGTCTTTGTAGACTTAGCAAACCTTAAGCTCTGATACCACTAAACTTGAGATGACCCGACCACAAATCAGACCGTCACAGTTATGATTAATGCGGAATGAAACATTAGCAGCTGATTAACAAAAATCACTAAAAATTAAAACCATTTACAAAGAGATCCATTTCCAGGAAACTCTTATAACAAGAACCAAAATATTATATATACATTCTGGTCCACAATGTACATACAATGTACCATCCCTTCTCGAGGATTACATACAACAGTTGCTTTGTTAAATCTACACATAAGCAACACAAAACCTCGAGGCATTCAATGCCAAAATCTCAGATCAATCATAAAAGCACTAACTACTGACTCCAAGGACCTGAGAGTACAGAGACAACACATAGGACTCATATCTACAAGACACGACAGTTAGTATCTCCACATGAGATGTTACTGCTGTTCCTGTTGCTGCTGTCCTTCCCCTGTTATATGGTTTCTACCGCCTCGTCCTCGTCCACCTAAAAAGGTTGGATCCCACGGGGGTGAGACAATTGAAATTATCCCAATGAGAGATATAACTCTCCATCAGAAACATTATTATTGTAGATAAATTGTGATAAACTGAGCAGAGGATTTCTTTCTTGAAAAGTAGGATTTAATCATTATTAAGAAGAATAGAGTAATATCATCTTTTAACGCATTACGACTATAAATGATAAAGCGGTAAATCATCTATCCATTTTAATAAGGAATATGAAGAACATGTATAACATTTATCCATTTAGGATACAATAAGCAATGTAACATCAACCAATGATTTCTGTATTTCATCCTTAAGCAAATACGCTACACGGTTGATTACATTTTACAATCATTCTTATGCCCTAAGGAAGTGAGCCGTACCGCTCAAATACAACCTTCAGTTGCGAAACCCAATGCCGATGCCATACAAGATCAAAGGAAGAGCCGGACTCCATGATCTCATCCGTCTCGGTCAGTGTGAGACCACAAGCAGGACCGCAGTCTCTTGCTTAAGTGATCTCAGTCATAGGGTTAGCTCTCATAGACTACCCATTCTCTAGCCCGCCTTGGTATAGGTCCCGGCTCTAGTAAATCTGAGCCACGAGCCAGTTCACCATGCTCTCTGAGCCATGAACACATTCATGTTCTATCACACTGAGCCATGGGCCTGTTCACCATGCTCTTATACATATCTTGAGTCTACAACCGAAGTTGCACTCTAATCCTCCTCATTTTCGGCTAGGAGAAACCCTTCATATTCAACAATATATGCTCCAAATTAACCCGTAGGAGAATCCGTTTCACCATCACCAGCGACTGATGATGATGGATCTATGGCCAGGGCTCTCCATGATAAAATTCCACTTGATTATTTAAGTACATTATCATATTCTTTTAGCATCAGTCAAGTTTTCAAACAAGAATTATTTTGATAAATGCTACAAAGAAATATGTAATACTTCTATCAAGTATTCTTCAAAACTTTATAAAACATTGGGATCTCAATCCCTTATCTCATTACTGGGAATTCACATCCCTCAACATTACCATCATCATGTTTATTGGATCTGGTTATTCAAACCTTTAGTTCATCACTGAACATGGTTACCACTATCAGGTAACTATTACCTCCAGGTCATCTGACTAAGGTATTCATGATACTTGTTACACAAGCATCTCACATAGTTCATTAGGCATATTCAACTTCTTGTCACCTCTCACTAGGAAACAGATAAAATAATGGCTCACAAGGCCCATTAACATCATAGCTCATACCTGGTTACGCTCATCATCTCATGATACCTGCATGGTTAGTTTACTTGATAACAACCATATCAATTACATATCAACATTATGTAATACAAAATAACATCAATATTCCCTCATTAGGGTTAGGGTTTCCCATATTTATCAATTAGGATTTCACATAACATCACCCTACATTAGGGTTTCCCATAACATCACCCTATATTAGGGTTTCACATAACATCACCTTACATTAGGGCTTCACAATAACATCACCCTACATTAGGGTTTCACATAACACCACCCTATATTAGGGTTCCACATAACATCACCTTACATTAGGGTTTCACATAACATCACCCTACATTAGGGTTTCCCATAACATCACCCTATATTAGGGTTCCACATAACATCACCTTACATTAGGGTTTCACATAAAATCACCATACATTAGGGTTAGAGTTTCCCATCTTTATCAATTAGGGTTTCTCAACCCATTACCCGAAATTAGGGTTAGGGTTTCTCATCCTTCTCGATTAGGGTTTCATGATCACATTATCAAAGATCAAACCTTAATTCAAAACTCCATGCATCTTGGAGAATGCATTGATATTACAATTAATATCCAAAACCTAACTCATTGCTCCACATGTCTAGAATTACATAATACCTTCATAAGTATTTAATTAAACTTATGTATTGTAATTTTCCTT
Source organism: Alisma plantago-aquatica (assembly GCA_963693085.1). Classification (NCBI taxonomy): domain Eukaryota; kingdom Viridiplantae; phylum Streptophyta; class Magnoliopsida; order Alismatales; family Alismataceae; genus Alisma; species Alisma plantago-aquatica. The sequence continues at coordinate 1,179,944,488 of OY856411.1, read as the reverse complement.
ATTGATTAGGGTTTCCATTCTCCATTGATTAGGGTTTTATGATTACCTCATTAATCAAAACCCTAAGTCAGTGTTTCCACATATCTTGGAGCACATAACATTATTTAAGTATTAAATCATATTTATCATTGTTCCATGTACTTAGGAACACACATCATCATCATCATACCTTGAGATCCTTTTCAATCACTTATGGGGTCATTAGTACTCACATGGTTTGAATCCATTGGACCTTCAAACGGTCTTGAGGTCACTTGACCTTCAAACGGTCTTGAGGTCACTTGACCTTCAAACTCTATCGATATTTAGTTGGAAACTTGCCCTTTTGATCTTCCGATCCTTGTAGATAAGCAAATATACTTTGTCTATGTGTTGACCTCCTGTACATTCAAAATAAATTTTGTTTCCTCTAAATGTTCCACCCTTTTACTAAAAGTTGCTTCTATTTTGGGTAAATTTGTTTTTCGTACTTGATTCTCATTCATACTACTGATGATATCAACCAATTTTGAACATTCAAAGACATTTACTCTAGAAAAAGAACACTATTGTCTACATAAAAAAGATGAGAGATACGAGATGCCTATCTACTAACTATAAAGTATCACGAATAAGGCTTTTATTTGATTCCAAAACAAGGGATGTATAAAAGGCTTCCACATAGAATATACGGGTAAGGTAAAAAAGGGTCTTTCTGCCAAAGTCCTCCATATCTAATGGCTTTGGACTTTATTCATTGATTTCAACCTTGATTTTGGAAATACTATCATGGATTTTCCTTTAAACACCTCTCAAAACCTAATTTCATCATAACACAACTATTGAATTCTCATTCAACTCAATCACATGATTTGGACATATTCAACTTTAATTAGTTTTTCCTGCCTTTCCTCATTTCCTACATTTCTTGGAGTGGAACATAAGCAATTAAAGAGCTGCATTTTATATGTTTTTGAGACATATCTCATTCATGAGATATTTAATCTTGTGCACCATTACCTTTGTCACAATCTTTTGGATGACTTGCACAAGTTGATTTTTTTGAATTCAAAGTTCCTTTGACTTATGTGTTTTAGGTATCATCACCAGTGGTGTGGTGTTTACATCCTCAAAAGAAGCATCTTCTCCTTCAGTTCCTAATGTAGCTAGCTACATCTATCCCAATTATATTCTAGTACTTCCAGAAAGGATAACTTTCATACAATTGGACCCTTATGCTTTAGATGCACATACTCAGTTGCCTCTAAAACCTCAGTACTAGTAAATCTTTCTCACATTGTACAACAACATATTCATTGATCTTGCTTTTAGTTCCTTCTGTCACAGTGGTTGGGTCACTAGATTTAAGTAGATTAAAGTAGAACATCAATATAACAATTGCATTGTATTTTTACTCCATCTTATAGACATTGTTTTCATTTTTAAACCATCAATGTTATTTCTACTCTCTATTGAGAAGCCTTGAGGTGAAAGTATGTTGAAATTCTATAACTATTTCACACATCATGGACTTTAGAAATTACACACTAGTAAGCTTCATTACTCTTGAGTAGTATTTGCAACTGATATCCAAACTCCTTGCACTTCTTTATATTGTTTATTGTGAACTACCTTTCTCTATGTGTCTGCTAGGTTCTTTTTCGTTTCACCTATCTTATTTTCGAGATCACCAATTTGCTTGCCTAGGACTATAGTCTTTGACTATAGTCTTACTATATAGTCTTTAATTATATCATTAATAGTAAGACATGCATGACTCCTATAGGAGTGCCTAACGATGTATCCACATGCTTCCCCAGAGATCATGTTGATTCAAACATAAAAGATGAATTTTCTTTATTTTACTTATGACCTCTTTTTTCATTGCGATTACAATTGTCGTGTGGTCTAACTGAATTAAAGGTAAATGAGTTATATTGCACTCCATATAACCCACCTCCTCTCATCAAACTAAAGGGATATATTGAGTCTCTCTTATCTAAGGGTATCCACCATCTTCCTTCACTATCTCATATGCTTATAGCCTTTGTATCCCGGATCTAGGAGTTCAGAGTTATCAATAATATCCTAGAATTTTGTGATAATACTTTATGGATGTAGAGACCCTCCCAATTTTTCACTTTGTTGAATATTTCATAACATACCCAATATATTAAGTTTTGGACAAAAGTTTATATCTTGATCTTGTCATTAGGTCCCATGTGTTTTATCTTGCTGGTCTATCCAACCATAAACTACTACTTATTTCCACTTTATATCTTCTTTTTTGTTCCCAACCATGCACTGTATATGATGCATGGTTCAGGAAAGGGGTATGCGGTGTATGGGAAGAGAGGGTACTGCATAGAGTATATGCGGTATGCGGGAGTATATACGGGAGTATATGCGGTTTTAGATTTTTTTATTTCAATAAACTAATTATATACAAAATAATATAGTGAGATCATAAATTAAAATATATAGAGTAGGCACATACATCTATTTACTTAGAAACATATTAATATGCATGTATGATGTATGATATTCTTATATATGTATATATGTCTATATATAGAATGTGTTTGTAATATATGTAAAAATACTAAAATGTAGGTAAATCAATGTACAAATATATGTATAGTGTGTATAAATGTGAATAAATCAAAATGTATATATACATGCACAAATATGTGATTGTATATTTAGGTATATTGTATATGTATCTGTACATGTTAATATATCAAAAGGCATTCAAATAAATATACAAATGCGTGTGGAAAATTTTTATATGCATTACAATGTATACATATAATTCAATGACTATATATCTCAATTTATATATATAATGAAATGTGTATATTAATATGCATGCATGTACAAAATGCATGAACATTAGTTGTGGGCTTTTCGAAAAGAGGAGTTTAATTGGCCGCTTAATCGGCCAAGCGGGAGTATATGCGGCCCATGACCGCTTAGTGGATCGATTAGTAATATGCGGTGCGGTAGGGTGACTGAATATGTATATGCGGGAGCATATGCGGCCGTACGTGTAACATCCCTGACCTGGGTTATGAGTTAACCCTAGGTGTTTTGCCTAAATATGTAATTAAATCTTTGTGATTAACTCTGAGCATGTAATTAAGCTTCTCAGAAACGTATATTTCAGTATTTGCTCCTTTTTATTCAAAGTTGTAGCATTGTTTTGATATACAGGGACCTATGTGCAATTTACCTAGTTGAAAGGGTTAGCTTGCAATTTGCACATGATGAGATGTTCCTCTGATGTTGAGACATCATGAGAATCTCTTTGGCAAAGTTTGAGGGATTTCCCAAGCTAGAGCACCAAGGTGCAGCTGTGGAAGCAATCCCAGGGCTTGAAAACCCTAATTTGGGGTAAAATGCAATTTACCCAAATAAAGGGATGCAATTTGTAAATAATGTCATCTAAAGTATCTTTTTAGATTCTTGCCATCATTGAGAGAAGAAATGATGAGGAATTCACCTCAATTGAGTTATCAAGTTAAGAAATAGGCTTTGTGATTGAATAATCACGGTACATGTGCAATATCCCTTTAAGTATGAACTTTATTATTAGATTGTTCTTCCTTGCCTTCTTTTCTATAACTTAAGATAAGGTTTGTCCTTAGAATAAAGAGGAAGGGACGAGCAAGTAATAAAGGAAGGACTTAGTTGGAATTAAGGGAAACTTATGAACTAATGTTGAAAATCCTACCCCATGTATATAAGCTCTCCTTCCCTTAGTTGCAAGGGAACTTAACCTTCGTTCCCTTACTGTTTCATTTCACCAAAGACGACCAAGGACTGCCTTGGAGCTAAGGAGGACGAACAAGGGGTGCAAGGTAGGTTTAAACCCCTCTTCTTGCCTAATTCCATGGTTAGAATTCGAATTCAAGGTCAGCTTCATGGCTAATTCTCGAAACCCTATCTTTCTAGCCGTCTCTTTTCATCCTTCCTTGGAGTTTTCACCTTGGCCAACCTGTGGGAACTCAAGGACGCCATTAGAGCTTGGAGCTTGAAAGCTTGGAGCTCAAGAAGCAAGCTTTAGGCGGGTTTTATAACTCTAAACCCATGCTTTACTATGTGCATCTTTATATGCGATTTGATGATAGCTCTTAGTATTTCCCTACTTTTCCTTGCTATTTTGCAAGCAAACCCGTGGGATATCTGTACTGTTCTTGATCTAGAAGATGAAGGCGTGATTTCCAAGAAAAACCCACCGCTTTTCTTTTCCTTAAACGGTCCTAACAGTTTGCTCTCTCGGACTCAAGACCGCGAGGTGAGAAAACGGTCTCGAGACCGCGACAGGGCAAACGGTCTCAAGACCGTTTGGCCCCGTTGACCGAGCGTGGACCGTATAAGAAACCTGTTCCTAATTATATAGGCTAATTACCCTCAAAATTTGGGAGACTAACTCCAAAGGAATCGGGAGATATGACCTTTTTAAGTCACAACTTTAAATGAATTAATTGCTGATTCTCAAACGGTCTGAAATTGCCTTTTTGGGAAAACGGTCTCAAGACCGTGTAAGGTCGTTGACTAAGCGTTGACCGTATGAGATTACTGTTCAAAATTATGTTAATTAACAACTCACCAAGTTTGATGGTCTGATTCCAAACGGGCTAAGAGTTGAAGGGTGAATACTAGGGCTAACCCTAGATAAAATCAGTACTGAAATTATGGTGACCTAATTAGGGTTTTTAGGGTTGATTGACCTAAACGGTCTCAAGATCGTTTGGGGGTCACCAAACGGTCTCAAGACCGTGAGGGAAATCAACCAAGACCGTTTGGAGGTCTGGGGTCAAGATTTGTTGACCAATTGAAGGTACAATTACACCAAATTACATTGCAATTAAATATTGACATGATCATCAACTCAATGGGCCAGACCTTGATGAATTTGCACTAGAATCCAAAATTTTGGATGGGAAAACGGTCTCAAGACCGTTTGGAACTCATCCAAACGGTCTCAAGACCGAGAGGAGAATCACCCAAGACCGTTTGAAGGTCTAGGGTTGAGTAATTTGACCAATTGAGGACCCAATTGCAAATAAGCTATCAATTTAATCAAAATTCTGTTTTGTGGTTCAATCATGGTTCAACCCCTATCAAATCACCTTAGACTTTGATGAAATCTTGGGAAAACGGTCTTAAGACCATGTGGGGTCCACCCAAATGACCTCAAGACCGTTTGGGACAAGTTTGGGCCCAATTGGAGCTCAATTGAAGGGTCCAACCTTGTGTTGATGCACACTGTTGAGTGTTGATGGGTGAACATTGATAGACCCTAATTGAATCGATTTCAACCATAATTGGTTAACCATTATGGGTCAATTGAATGACCAAGTGATCAAGCATAATCTTAATTGACTAAATCCATAAGTGGTCAACATAGATTTGACCATTTGAGGGCTTCAACATGGGTTGACATTATCGGTTGCACCTTTGAGCCTTGTTGAAGGACCAAGCGGCTGAGACCATGAGAGCCTCGCGGTCTCAAGACCGTGAGAGGGCTCGCGGTCTCAAGACCGTGAGGGGGCTCACGGTCTCAAGACCGAGAGGAGGCTCGTGGTCTCAAGACCGCGAAGGGCCTCGCAGTCCTGAGGTCAAAGAAGGGCAAACGGTCTTCATGACCCTCGCGGTCTCAACTCAAATTGGTCTTCGCGGTCTCAACTTTAATTTGAACCAATGGGAGGCTTCGCGGTCTTGAACCCTTGAAGAGGCTCACGGTCTTGAAGCCTAAGGGGGCTCGCGGTCTTGGAGTTAGAAAGAGGCTCGCGGTCTTGGAGGGTCAAAGTGGGCAAACGGTCAACACTTTCAACAGATCTCAATTCAATTAATGATTAATGATTGGAATTAATCAATGTGACTCAAGGTTGACCACATTCAATCATTTGATGATGTAAATGGTTCAATGTTACCCAAATCAAACCCTAATGATAATCTAGGATAGTAAGGGGTTATTTGACTAAGGTTTTTGACCATGATGATGATCAATGGGGTGAATTACCAAAATACCCCTGAAGGGTCAATTAAGTTATACCTTGCTCAATTCAAACCCTAATTACATGAGAATGATGTTTTTAGTCATAATGACTCTATCCAACTTGATCTAGTGTAATGTTACCATCAACCATTAGTATGATGAAAGAGAGAGTACTCTAGAGAGAGAAAGTAACCTAGAGAGAGAAAGTAACTCTAATCACATAATGGTGATGTTTTTGGCTATGTTAGCCTATGATGACTCAACCCAACATGTTTTAGAGTGACATTGACATCACCTAACCTTATGATGAGAGAGAAAGTACTTCTAGAGAGAGAAAGTACCCTTTTTAAGTAGAAACTCAACTAAAGCACCTCCAATGCACATGAGTGAGTATAATTAGGGTATGATCCACCTGTGTGAGGTCATAGAAACCCTAATTATGATAAATGATGAACCTTTAACCAATCCAAGAGTATCAATGAAGATGTTACTCATACATGATGATGTTATGAGTTTAATTCACCTTAATGTGAATAGTAAACCCTAATTCAAGGGTAATGGCATGCTTTTGAGTATTAAACTCCATTTGATATGAATTAGAGATTTAACTCTTATGACAAGAGTAGGAAGTACATTCTTTATTGTTGTATTACCTTTATCAGATGTATTAACCATGCAGGTTCTGATATGAAGGTAATCATATCCAGGTATGGATGTTGATGTTATATTCATTAAGGGCATGTTGTTAGCCTTATGAATGAGTAAAGTAATTTGATGCCTTGCCAGTGGCATCCTATGCTGATAATGGGCTATGAGAGCCATGAATACCATCAAAGTCATGCCTTAGAGGTGACTTGTGATGAGGATAATGAGAAATGATGATTGATATGAGTTAGGCCTGTTACATTTAGTATTCTTCTTTTATAGTTGTTATGCTATTGTTATTGTTTGCAGAACAATGTATGCTGTTAAAGAATACTGAATGTACCTAACTAATCAAGTATAATGTAGAGCCCTGATCATAGATCCATCATTGTCAGAAATTAAGTGATGGTGAAACAGGTTTTCCTCAGGGAACTCCTGGAGCACATACTTTTGAGTATGTGGGGTACATGGATGTATAGAACCTTACATCCTGGTGTAGGAAAGTGATGTATATGTGGAATCCATCCATCCTTCACTATAGTTCCATACCGTATCAGTGGTAGGTAAACATGAAACCTCCTGATGACGAAGAAAGTACAGATATCCGTATCAGTGGTAGGTAAATATGAAACCTCCTGATGACGAAGAGAGTACAGAACGCCACTGTGACTCTAGAATAGCCAAGGACCAGTTTACCCTGGTGAGCTATAGTAGTAGAGACATGAGATGTCCTACAAGTGATCCTCTTACTGACTGAGGAAGGTGAAGGTCATGAGAATCCAGCTCTCTTAATGACCTATGTATGATATTGATGCGGCTTCTCAGCGATCAGTTGGAGTTTGAGTGGTAAGCCTCATCTCCACAGGGCATAATGTTGTTTGTAAAACATAATCAACCATGTAGTATAACTTGTTAGAGATGACTCCAAGTTAGTTGATTGATGTTACATTGCAATAATGTTGATATTCTCCATATCTCCTAAATTGTAGAGATCTTGTTATACCTGCAACTGTTATAGAATGCTTTGAAGGCTTTACTGCTTAAAATATTCTTTGATGTTATAATAAAGCTTCTGGCGAAGAGTTATAACTCTCGCTGGGACAATTATGTATAATTGTCTCACCCCGTAGGCTTCAACTTTTTAGGTGGACGTCGGAGACGAAGGAACCAACCTGCAGGTGACCAGTCTCAGCAGCAGCAGCAGCACCAGGGGCAACAGTAATCTCAGGTGGAGATTTGTCCTGCCATGTGGTGTAGTTAGAGTCAGTCCTATGTGTCCTCTGTACTCTCAGGTCTTGGAGTCTTGTGTTATGTGATCTTGAGATTTTGTATCTTGATGTATATAATTACTCAAGAAGTAATTATCCTGAGATGTAAACAGTTACCTCTCTTTATGAAAGGAGTTTTTATGGATACAAGTTCTTATCTCGAAAAGTTTTAATTTCCCGTGATTTTTGTCTTCCGCTGATTACCGATTCGCTTCCGCTAAGTTTTGATCGTGTTTATGTCATGGTTTGGAGATCAGAGCCCACAACTAGTGGTATCAGAGCTCCAGGTTCAGTTGAGTCTACAGAGGCATAGGACTTAGGATGTCGAGTCTACCTTTAGTACTCCTTCCTTATCTAATAGAATCTTCTGCTCCTCAGGAGAAGAAGATACATAAGAATGTCAGAACATCACGATGAGCACGTGGCAGAAAGTAGTGCTAGTGCACCTCGAGGCGGTGCAAGAGTTCCGAGAATAGAACAACCTGCACCTGAGTCGCCAAGAGGGCCACCCCAGTTCGACCCAGCTGACATGAGTAATCCAGCTGTACAGACGATGTTCGGGCAGTTCATGACTGCCATGACACATATAACTGATAGGATGCCCATTCCTACACCTAGGGCACCTATCCAGCCCGAAGCACAAGGTATCGGTAAGACATTCGAACGACTTCGTCGTGTCGGAGCTACCGAGTACTTCGGAACTGCCGACCCTGCAGATGCTGACTTATGGTTGACAGAGTTGGAGAAGGCTTTCAGGATTCTTATGATTCCGGAAGCTGAGAAGGTTAGACATGCTGTTTATCTTCTCAAAGGCAGTGCTGGTCACTGGTGGAACATGGAAGAGCAGAAGAGACCTGGAGTAGAGTTCTCATGGGAAGAGTTTCGTCGGGAATTCATCAATAGATATTTTCCAAAGACCTTCCTAGATGAGAAGATCTCTCAATTTGAGAAGCTAAGGCAGGGTGTGATGAACATTAGTGAGTATGAAGCTAAGTTCATGGAGTTATTGCGGTTCTGTCCGCACATGGCTTCTACGGATGAGGAAAGAATCAGAAGATTCGAGAAGGGTTTGAATTCTGATATGTCAACCCCTGTGTCTGCCTTAGAAAACAAAGAGAGATTCTCTACCTTCGTTGAGTCAGTCCGAAGGATAGAGAGATCTGTGGTTGAGAAAAGACAAACCCATAAAAGATATCCACAGTTCCAGGGTTCTTCATCTAGGGATTCCAAGAAACCTAGATTCTCTGCACCTAACCCTCCACCACCCAGATCGAGTTTTCAAACTCAATGGACACCAAGTAGAGGTAGAGGACGGAGTCAACCGCTTCAAGGGACGCACAGTTCTACATCAGTGTCAGTTACTGGACCACCCAGACCACAGCAACAGGAGAAGAGTTGCTACAACTGTGGTAAGGTGGGACACTTGATGAAGGATTGCCGTTCTAGGCCTGTCGGTGTGACACAACAACCTTCGAGACAGAATCAACAGGGATCTCAGAATAGACAACATCAAGGAGCAGCTCGAGGACGTGGACAAGCATCTCAAGCTGGATCATCAGCACCACCTCAACACCAGGCGACTGTGAGGTTCTATGCTATGAACCCACCTGAGGCAGTGGTCAATCCACGGGTAGTGGCAGGTCAGATGAAACTTTTATATTCTGATATGTCTATATCCTGTGATGTATCTGTTCTGATTGATCCGGGTGCTACGCACTCTTTCATCACTCGTGAAGTGATTCGTAACTGCAATGTGACTGTTAGTCATAGAGCAGATAGTTTGTTGTTAGAGACTCCGTTGAGTGGGTCTGCCGTTTTGCAGGAGGTATGTTCTCCCTGCATCCTTTTCTTTTCTGACCATCGCATTCAAGTGGACCTTATACCACTTGATATGCAGGGGTTTGATATAATCCTTGGGATGGATACCTTAGAAAGGTATAGAGTTATCTTGGATTGTGAGTCCAAGTTGGCTGTGTTTGCTGATGAAAGCAGCACATGGATCTTTCAAGGTGAAAGAAAGATTCTGCCCACCTGTCTTGTATCAGCTATGGTTGCTGATAAGCTGTTGAGGCAAGGATGTTATGCATTCTTAGCCCATGTGGTAGATGTTACCAAGGAAAGTTCCAATCCTGCCGAAGTTCCCATAGTCAGGGAATTCGAAGATGTGTTTCCTGAAGAACTTCCTGGTATACCACCACCTCGGGAGATTGATTTTGAAATTAATCTGATTCCAGATACGAAACCCATAGCTCAAACTCCGTATAGAATGGCTCCTGCCGAGATGGCAGAACTCAAGAAACAGCTTCAAGAGTTACTTGAGAGAGGTTTTATCCGACCGAGTACTTCACCTTGGGGTGCTCCGGTCTTGTTTGTTAAAAAGAAAGATGGGTCAATGCGGTTGTGCATCGACTATAGACAACTCAATAAAGTGACAATAAAGAATAAGTATCCTCTGCCGAGGATTGATGATCTCTTTGACCAGTTGCGTGGTGCAACAGTGTTTTCAAAGATAGACTTGAGGTCTGGATATCACCAACTTCGTATTAAGGATAGTGACATATCCAAGTCTGCCTTTAGGACAAGATATGGTCACTATGAGTTCACGGTTATGTCGTTTGGACTAACCAATGCACCAGCTGCATTTATGGAACTCATGAATAGAGTTTTTCGACCTTTCCTTGATCAGTGTGTTGTCGTCTTCATAGATGACATACTGATTTATAGTAAAGATGCTCAGCAGCATGAGCAGCATCTTCGCCAAGCTTTGACCTTGCTAAGAGAACATAAGTTGTATGCTAAGTTTAGCGAGTGTGAGTTCTGGCTGCCGAAGGTATCTTTTCTTGGACATGTAATATCCGCCTCGGGAATTCGTGTTGACCCTGCAAAGGTAGAATCTATTCTACAATGGGAACAACCGAAGACACCGACGGAGATTCGAAGTTTCTTGGGGTTAGCTGGCTATTATCGAAGGTTCATAAAGAACTTTAGTTCTATAGCTTTACCTTTGACCAAGTTAACCCGGAAAGATGTTCCTTTTTCTTGGAGTGATAAGTGTCAACAATCTTTCCAGTTACTGAAGGAGAGGTTGACAAGTGCACCTGTATTAGTGCTACCTGAACAAGGAAAAGGATATGTAGTTTTCTGTGATGCTTCCAAGAACGGACTAGGATGTGTGTTGATGCAGGATAAACAAGTGATTTCTTTTGCTTCCCGACAGCTTAAGAAACACGAGGAGAATTATCCAACACACGATCTGGAGTTAGCAGCTGTGGTTCATGCTTTGAAGATCTGGAGACATTATCTCTACGGAGAGACATTCCAGATTTTCACAGACCACAAAAACCTTAAGTATATCTTTTCTCAGCATGAGCTCAACATGAGGCAACGTCGCTGGATGGAGTTAATCAAGGACTACGACTGTACAATTGATTACCATCCAGGTAAGGCCAATGTTGTTGCGGATGCCTTGAGTAGGAAATCAGCAACATCAACCATGAATAGAGCACAACTAAACTCTTTAGTATGCTCTAGAAGAGATATGCTTATCTCTTTAAGGCAAGACAATGTACAATTGAAGGTGTCATTGCTAGCCGGTTTGTTAGCTGAGATGCATATTAAACCTACTCTAAGGGAGCAGATTAAAGAGGCACAGCTAGGTGATGCTGCAGTTCAACATAGAAGATCTGAGTGTGGAAATGAGAAGCAAGATGGTTTCCATGACTCAGAAGATCAAGTAGCTTGTTATAATGGAAGAATGATAGTGCCAGATGTGGACAACTTGAGAAAGTTAGTCCTAGAAGAAGCCCATTCTTCCATGTATGCTATGCATCCAGGGAGCACCAAGATGTATCGGAATTTGAAGGATCTGTATTGGTGGCCTGGGATGAAGAAGGACGTTGCAGAGTTTGTTCTGAGGTGTCCTGTGTGTCAGCAAGTTAAAGCTGAACACCAGAAGCCTGCAGGAACAATGCAACCTTTACCCATATCACAGTGGAAATGGGACAATGTGACCATGGACTTTGTTGTTGGCCTACCCAGGACAAGCAAAGGACATGATTCCATTTGGGTAATTGTTGATAGGTTGACTAAGACAGCACATTTCTTACCTGTCAAAACAACCTATTCTGCTGAAAGGTTATCAGAGTTGTATGTTCAAGAGATAGTGCGTTTGCACGGAGTTCCTGTCACAATAGTTTTTGACAGAGGTCCTCAGTTTACAAGTCGTTTTTGGGAACAGTTGCACAGTGCCTTAGGCACTAAGATGAGGTTTAGTACGGCCTTTCATCCACAGACTGATGGACAGTCGGAAAGGACCATACAAACCTTAGAAGACCTGTTGCGAGCATGTGTTCTCCAGTTCACCGGAAGTTGGGATCTATACCTAAGCTTGATAGAGTTTGCCTATAACAATAGCTATCAGCATAGTATTGATATGGCACCTTATGAAGCCTTATATGGTAGACGTTGTAGATCACCCTTGTGTTGGTTTGAGACTGGTGAGCACCAGTTGTTAGGTCCCGACCTGGTGCAGCAAACCACAGAAAAGATTAAAGTTATACAACATAAGATTAAGACTGCTCAGGATAGGCAGAAATCTTATGCTGACAAACGTCGTAGACCCTTAGAGTTCCAGGTTGGAGACAGAGTGTATCTTAAGGTCTCACCTTGGAAAGGGGTCCTTCGTTTTGGAAGGAAGGGGAAGTTAGCTCCTAGATATATGGGGCCTTATCCAATCATTGAACGGATTGGAAAGGTAGCATATAAACTAGAGCTTCCCCCAGAATTACAGAGGTTACATCCTGTGTTTCACATTTCTATGTTGAAGAAATGTCACCCAGACACCGAGTCAGTTCTACAACCTATGGAAGTAGAATTGAATGATGACATATCCTATGAGGAGGGACCAGTGTCAATCCTTGATAAACGAATTAAAAAGTTAAAGAAGAAAGATATAAGTCTTGTGAAAGTCCTCTGGAACCATCGTGGTATTGAAGAAGCCACTTGGGAGTTAGAGGATGAGATGAGAAGGAAGTATCCTGCCCTTTTCTCGTAATATGTTTTATCGATTTCGGGGACGAAATCCTTGTAAGGGGTGGATAATTTGTAACATCCCTGACCTGGGTTATGAGTTAACCCTAGGTGTTTTGCCTAAATATGTAATTAAATCTTTGTGATTAACTCTGAGCATGTAATTAAGCTTCTCAGAAACGTATATTTCAGTATTTGCTCCTTTTTATTCAAAGTTGTAGCATTGTTTTGATATACAGGGACCTATGTGCAATTTACCCAGTTGAAAGGTTTAGCTTGCAATTTGCACATGATGAGATGTTCCTCTGATGTTGAGACATCATGAGAATCTCTTTGGCAAAGTTTGAGGGATTTCCCAAGCTAGAGCACCAAGGTGCAGCTGTGGAAGCAATCCCAGGGCTTGAAAACCCTAATTTGGGGTAAAATGCAATTTACCCAAATAAAGGGATGCAATTTGTAAATAATGTCATCTAAAGTATCTTTTTAGATTCTTTCCATCATTGAGAGAAGAAATGATGAGGAATTCACCTCAATTGAGTTATCAAGTTAAGAAATAGGCTTTGTGATTGAATAATCAGGGTACATGTGCAATATCCCTTTAAGTATGAAATTTATTATTAGATTGTTCTTCCTTGACTTCTTTTCTATAACTTAAGATAAGGTTTGTCCTTAGAATAAAGAGGAAGGGACGAGCAAGTAATAAAGGAAGGACTTAGTTGGAATTAAGGGAAACTTATGAACTAATGTTGAAAATCCTACCCCATGTATATAAGCTCTCCTTCCCTTAGTTGCAAGGGAACTTAACCTTCGTTCCCTTACTGTTTCATTTCACCAAAGACGACCAAGGACTGCCTTGGAGCTAAGGAGGACGAACAAGGGGTGCAAGGTAGGTTTAAACCCCTCTTCTTGCCTAATTCCATGGTTAGAATTCGAATTCAAGGTCAGCTTCATGGCTAATTCTCGAAACCCTATCTTTCTAGCCGTCTCTTTTCATCCTTCCTTGGAGTTTTCACCTTGGCCAACCTGTGGGAACTCAAGGACGCCATTAGAGCTTGGAGCTTGAAAGCTTGGAGCTCAAGAAGCAAGCTTTAGGCGGGTTTTATAACTCTAAACCCATGCTTTACTATGTGCATCTTTATATGCGATTTGATGATAGCTCTTAGTATTTCCCTACTTTTCCTTGCTATTTTGCAAGCAAACCCGTGGGATATCTGTACTGTTCTTGAGATAGAAGATGAAGGCGTGATTTCCAAGAAAAACCCACCGCTTTTCTTTTCCTTAAACGGTCCTAACAGTTTGCTCTCTCGGACTCAAGACCGCGAGGTGAGCAAACGGTCTCGAGACCGCGACAGGGCAAACGGTCTCAAGACCGTTTGGCCCCGTTGACCGAGCGTGGACTGTATAAGAAACCTGTTCCTAATTATATAGGCTAATTACCCTCAAAATTTGGGAGACTAACTCCAAAGGAATCGGGAGATATGACCTTTTTAAGTCACAACTTTAAATGAATTAATTGCTGATTCTCAAACGGTCTGAAATTTCCTTTTTGGGCAAACGGTCTCAAGACCGTGTAAGGTCGTTGACTAAGCGTTTACCGTATGATATTACTGTTCAAAATTATGTTAATTAACAACTCACCAAGTTTGATGGTCTGATTCCAAACGGGCTAAGAGTTGAAGGGTGAATACTAGGGCTAACCCTAGATAAAATCAGTACTGAAATTATGGTGACCTAATTAGGGTTTTTAGGGTTGATTGACCTAAACGGTCTCAAGATCGTTTGGGGGTCACCAAACGGTCTCAAGACCGTGAGGGAAATCAACCAAGACCGTTTGGAGGTCTGGGGTCAAGATTTGTTGACCAATTGAAGGTACAATTACACCAAATTACATTGCAATTAAATATTGACATGATCATCAACTCAATGGGTCAGACCTTGATGAATTTGCACTAGAATCCAAAATTTTGGATGGGCAAACGGTCTCAAGACCGTTTGGAACTCATCCAAACGGTCTCAAGACCGAGAGGAGAATCACCCAAGACCGTTTGAAGGTCTAGGGTTGAGTAATTTGACCAATTGAGGACCCAATTGCAAATAAGCTATCAATTTAATCAAAATTCTGTTTTGTGGTTCAATCATGGTTCAACCCCTATCAAATCACCTTAGACTTTGATGAAATCTTGGGAAAACGGTCTTAAGACCATGTGGGGTCCACCCACATGACCTCAAGACCGTTTGGGCCAAGTTTGGGCCCAATTGGAGCTCAATTGAAGGGTCCAACCTTGTGTTGATGCACACTGTTGAGTGTTGATGGGTGAACATTGATAGACCCTAATTGAATCGATTTCAACCATAATTGGTTAACCATTATGGGTCAATTGAATGACCAAGTGATCAAGCATAATCTTAATTGACTAAATCCATAAGTGGTCAACATAGATTTGACCATTTGAGGGCTTCAACATGGGTTGACATTATCGGTTGCACCTTTGAGCCTTGTTGAAGGACCAAGCGGCTGAGACCATGAGAGCCTCGCGGTCTCAAGACCGTGAGAGGGCTCGCGGTCTCAAGACCGTGAGGGGGCTCACGGTCTCAAGACCGAGAGGAGGCTCGCGGTCTCAAGACCGCGAAGGGCCTCGCGGTCCTGAGGTCAAAGAAGGGCAAACGGTCTTCATGACCCTCGCGGTCTCAACTCAAATTGGTCTTCGCGGTCTCAACTTTAATTTGAACCAATGGGAGGCTTCGCGGTCTTGAACCCTTGAAGAGGCTCACGGTCTTGAAGCCTAAGGGGGCTCGCGGTCTTGGAGTTAGAAAGAGGCTCGCGGTCTTGGAGGGTCAAAGTGGGCAAACGGTCAACACTTTCAACAGATCTCAATTCAATTAATGATTAATGATTGGAATTAATCAATGTGACTCAAGGTTGACCACATTCAATCATTTGATGATGTAAATGGTTCAATGTTACCCAAATCAAACCCTAATGATAATCTAGGATAGTAAGGGGTTATTTGACTAAGGTTTTTGACCATGATGATGATCAATGGGGTGAATTACCAAAATACCCCTGAAGGGTCAATTAAGTTATACCTTGCTCAATTCAAACCCTAATTACATGAGAATGATGTTTTTAGTCATAATGACTCTATCCAACTTGATCTAGTGTAATGTTACCATCAACCATTAGTATGATGAAAGAGAGAGTACTCTAGAGAGAGAAAGTAACCTAGAGAGAGAAAGTAACTCTAATCACATAATGGTGATGTTTTTGGCTATGTTAGCCTATGATGACTCAACCCAACATGTTTTAGAGTGACATTGACATCACCTAACCTTATGATGAGAGAGAAAGTACTTCTAGAGAGAGAAAGTACCCTTTTTAAGTAGAAACTCAACTAAAGCACCTCCAATGCACATGAGTGAGTATAATTAGGGTATGATCCACCTGTGTGAGGTCATAGAAACCCTAATTATGATAAATGATGAACCTTTAACCAATCCAAGAGTATCAATGAAGATGTTACTCATACATGATGATGTTATGAGTTTAATTCACCTTAATGTGAATAGTAAACCCTAATTCAAGGGTAATGGCATGCTTTTGAGTATTAAACTCCATTTGATATGAATTAGAGATTTAACTCTTATGACAAGAGTAGGAAGTACATTCTTTATTGTTGTATTACCTTTATCAGATGTATTAACCATGCAGGTTCTGATATGAAGGTAATCATATCCAGGTATGGATGTTGATGTTATATTCATTAAGGGCATGTTGTTAGCCTTATGAATGAGTAAAGTAATTTGATGCCTTGCCAGTGGCATCCTATGCTGATAATGGGCTATGAGAGCCATGAATACCATCAAAGTCATGCCTTAGAGGTGACTTGTGATGAGGATAATGAGAAATGATGATTGATATGAGTTAGGCCTGTTACATTTAGTATTCTTCTTTTATAGCTGTTATGCTATTGTTATTGTTTGCAGAACAATGTATGCTGTTAAAGAATACTGAATGTACCTAACTAATCAAGTATAATGTAGAGCCCTGATCATAGATCCATCATTGTCAGAAATTAAGTGATGGTGAAACAGGTTTTCCTCAGGGAACTCCTGGAGCACATACTTTTGAGTATGTGGGGTACATGGATGTGTAGAACCTTACATCCTGGTGTAGGAAAGTGATGTAGATGTGGAATCCATCCATCCTTCACTATAGTTCCATACCGTATCAGTGGTAGGTAAACATGAAACCTCCTGATGACGAAGAAAGTACAGATATCCGTATCAGTGGTAGGTAAATATGAAACCTCCTGATGACGAAGAGAGTACAGAACGCCACTGTGACTCTAGAATAGCGAAGGACCAGTTTACCCTGGTGAGCTATAGTAGTAGAGACATGAGATGTCCTACAAGTGATCCTCTTACTGACTGAGGAAGGTGAAGGTCATGAGAATCCGGCTCTCTTAATGACCTATGTATGATACTGATGCGGCTTCTCAGCGATCAGTTGGAGTTTGAGTGGTAAGCCTCATCTCCACAGGGCATAATGTTGTTTGTAAAACATAATCAACCATGTAGTATAACTTGTTAGAGATGACTCCAAGTTAGTTGATTGATGTTACATTGCAATAATGTTGATATTCTCCATATCTCCTAAATTGTAGAGATCTTGTTATACCTGCAACTGTTATAGAATGCTTTGAAGGCTTTACTGCTTAAAATATTCTTTGATGTTATAATAAAGCTTCTGGCGAAGAGTTATAACTCTCGCTGGGACAATTATGTATAATTGTCTCACCCCGTAGGCTTCAACTTTTTAGGTGGACGTCGGAGACGAAGGAACCAACCTGCAGGTGACCAGTCTCAGCAGCAGCAGCAGCACCAGGGGCAACAGTAATCTCAGGTGGAGATTTGTCCTGCCATGTGGTGTAGTTAGAGTCAGTCCTATGTGTCCTCTGTACTCTCAGGTCTTGGAGTCTTGTGTTATGTGATCTTGAGATTTTGTATCTTGATGTATATAATTACTCAAGAAGTAATTATCCTGAGATGTAAACAGTTACCTCTCTTTATGAAAGGAGTTTTTATGGATACAAGTTCTTATCTCGAAAAGTTTTAATTTCCCGTGATTTTTGTCTTCCGCTGATTACCGATTCACTTCCGCTAAGTTTTGATCGTGTTTATGTCATGGTTTGGAGATCAGAACCCACAGTACGGACCGATTTCCCAAACAGTGATATGATGTTGTGAATAATTGAGAATATCTAGGTCCATGTTCCTCCACAACAACCTTATGAACCTAGATCTGTTCATGCTACAAAGATACGTGCCATCAAGAAAAACACAATTCTACTTAACAAGTTCAAATTTCTATGATGCTATCATGGCTTCAATAGAAAATAGGTTTGAACTTTTTCTCCCACACAAGGTGAGAAGATCCTTTACCATGTCAGGGTTTCCTATGCCCTGATAGTTCCACCTAAAAATTATCATTTTTTTCATATGACCTCTCAACACTGATCTTTTCTACTTGGGTTTGGCTACCCCATCTGTCACTCATTTGGATGCCAATTACTTTATTTTATAAATATACATCTCCCCTCAGTCATTCATCCCAAGTTCCAAATAATTTTTGGCATCCTCCCTACTTCTAATCATTTCACTCAAGTGATACTCTGTTGTTGCATTGTCTATTACATTTGGTCGGTGATCAAAGCCCAGAGGCCTGATTGTTGTGACTATCTTTATTGTGTTCCTACTAACTCCATATACAATCCCTGTCCTCATATTACCTTTTCCTTTCTAAATTTATGTTCTCATTTTTGTATCTCTAATGCCAACACCTATATGAAACTCTTCCATTTGATACTAATTTTAGTCCCAGTTTGCTACTTCTTCCATTGGTCATAGCAATTAAAAGCTCATAGCTTTTGTCATGTTTATAACAATTTTCTCTAGACTTGTAGTGGTGTCTTCATTAGGTTTCAATCTAGGAAACCATTTTTATGAAGATTTTGTGGAGGTCCCTTGTT
Source organism: Alisma plantago-aquatica (assembly GCA_963693085.1). Taxonomy (NCBI): domain Eukaryota; kingdom Viridiplantae; phylum Streptophyta; class Magnoliopsida; order Alismatales; family Alismataceae; genus Alisma; species Alisma plantago-aquatica. The sequence goes on along the minus strand of OY856411.1, from coordinate 1,179,925,535 downwards.
TGATTATTTAACCTTAAAAATTATTACTAGATCGGTCTAGTCATGATAATTGTCCTAACTTTATGCATATACAACATACCTGTCACATCCCAATGTTTAAAGATAATTTAAACTTTAGAACAAGGTTTTTCATAAATAAATATAGTTGATGGGTTTAATGTAAAAAGACCAATAATGGTAATTCTTATATGAAAATAAAATAAGAAAACTTAGAATGAGACTCAATTGTATTTTCTCTTTTAAATGTGGATTGCATGATTCAACTAACTCAAATTGATAAATAGTAGTTCCTCTTCCTTTTTCTCTCTCCTCAAAGAAAGTATTAAAGCATAAAAAGGGACCTTGAGAAGGATACTCATTAATTATCTCGTTTATTAAGTCAAAGGGAACAAATATGAATAGAATATTATACATTATTTCAATGTTTATGTACATTATTCAAGATAATGACTTTTAATTTATTAATAGACGTATAATGGAGAAAACATATATCTAAGTGTATAGAAAGAATCTAGACACCTTTCTGGACATGTGGTTTAAATTTGGTAGCATTTTATCTTAGTTTGACCCTTCAAATTAAGTAAACAAGTTTCCATATAGTTTTAATAGGAATTACATTAATTTTACCGATTTCCCTAAAGTTCCTCCCTATCAGGCACCTTTTATTTCTTTCCTTTTTCTTGTGTGGATCTGACAGTTGGCTTTTAAGATCACCATGGTCTTATGACTTAAGAGTCATCTCCCTCCTCCGCTTGTTTCACTGGTGTGAAACTAGTTCCCAACAAACCCATTCCCGATTCAGTTCTTCATCACCACAAATCTCTTTAAAAGATTTCATTACCATCATCATCATCTCTTTCCCCCGATTTGATCAAGCCATAAATCCCTCCCTCTCTCTATGTGGACGAAAAGCCCAATTTACGAATTTGTCTCTCTCCCTCTCTCTCACGCTATATGCACATACACCACCAGATATTGCCTCCATCCTATTTAAGGGACCAAGAACGATTGCCTACCCTCATATGATCCTCCTCTAGTATCAATTTCATCCCAGGAATCTCAAACCCCCCGACTTGCTCAACTTTCATTTTTGACAACCCTCTCTTCTCCAACACCCTCTCTAGCACCATCAGTAAAATTGAGACCCAAGTAAGTATCCATGTCCCTCCACCTTTCTTTTCCTTAATTCTATTAGTCTTGTGATGGTCCCGATCATGGCACCCTATAACCTCAGTAGAGGTCCTCACTGACAACTCACCACGATTGCTGACCTGTCTACTTTTGACTTTGGGTTACCTCGTTTAGGTTTGCAAGGCCTTGAAGAAGAGCTTATCTGACTCATTCTGCTCCTATTTTCCCTAAAGCATCACCTTTCCTTATTTGGTATTGTTGGTTGATTTCTATACAACACACCATGCTATGGAGACAAATTCTGTACGAAGAAGCTAACCAACATCTTCAGTCTGTTATGATGGGGTCATCGTGATCTTCATCTTGTGGAGTTTCTCTTGGTTTTTAGTGCACTCGGTTTCCCTAGTTTCCTCCCCTGTTACTCCATGGAGGAGAAGCCATACTCAAGTTCTTAACCACCACTAGTTGTGAGCCTTAGGTTGCTAGGTTCGTACGGTGATGTAGATGATCTTGGACTCCCTACTGTCAGAAAATTATGAATAAATAGTCATTGGAAAGGATTTTTTGAGTAGAACATGATTTTAGGGGTTTCAGACCATGTTTTGCCTATATTTTATGTTGTTTTCATAAGGAACTCTAAAACCCTATATTGAGTAATATGATTATTAATTTAGTAATATTTAATCGAGTTTTCCAAAATGGAATGACATAATCAATAACCCTATCCGTAATTCAGTACAATAAGACCATGTTTTCATAAAGACCAATTCAGGGTTTAAGATGCTAATTAGAGTGATAATTAATAGGAATCATGTTATTTTCAGTAGACTTAGGATTTGAATCAAGATAAGAGAAAGACCAACTTAGGATTTGCTTTGCTCTAGGTAATCGGGTCTGCCACTATACATAAGTACCTTGGTTGAGTTGTATGCTATGTGTGATTGAGGATTTATGTTTTTAATTTCAAGTTCAATGCTCCAATCATGTATATATATACATACATATACACACTCACACACACACACACACACACACACACACATATATATATATATATATATTTGCTTGATGATTTATATATCCTATGTCTTATGGTTATCATGCTCATTAAGATTAGATATTATGGTTAATGATTAATACTTAAGGATTAATGAATTGAACCTCAAGATTCAAGAGGGAGAAATCCCATCATGATCAAATGTTTTAATGTTTAAAATTATGCTAATGTTCATATTAATAATAATGTTATAAGAATTTGATTAACTTTTATATTCTCTCTCTATCATGGACCTTAAGGGGTCGTTATGGTCTTTCATTCCAATTATGGGCTTTTATAGCCAATCATGGACCTCAAGAGGTGTTATGGGCTTTTTAGCCAAATCATGGGCATTCACGCCAATTATGGGCTCTTCAGTGGGAAAATCAAAGAGAGTGCATATTTTACTTATTCAATTCTTCATGTATTAATATTCAAGTGACCAAGAATGCTTAAGTTAATACATGTCACAATTTTCTCTCAAGTCAAGTACATATGTTTACTTTTCAGTTCCTATAAAATGTATAGTGTCGCTTACCGATGTATGTCTTTGCTTTCACATGGTCGTGGGACAAGATGTCCCTAGATCAAGGAGTAAAGGAGAATTGAAGGGAGCCCTTCAGCGTAGCTGACATCAAAGCAGACCTTAGCTTGGTAGGGTGCCATCTACTACTAAATAGATTATCTAGCCTAGCTTATTATTCATGTTGTACATTTCTTAGCTTACATGTATTAGGTTTGACATTTAGATGAGATAGTTTATGTTTTCCCCTTCACGAACAATGTATGAATCCATATTTTGAGTAATGCATGGTGTTTCATATATCTTATTACTATGTATACACACACACACACACACACACACACACACACACACACACACACACACACATATATATATATATATATATATATATATATATATATATATATAGGCTGTTCATTCGTTACCCGTGCGGGTAGCCAAATTTTCACTACCCGCTGGAGTAACTCGGGGTCAAAAGAGTAACTATGTGGTACACTAGAGTAATTCTTCTGAATCAAAAGAGTAACTATATGGTACGCTGGAGTAACTCTGAGAGCAAAAGAGTAACTGCATAGAAAATATACAGTCAGTAAATATATGGACGGATTTTTTGATTTGGGGGTGGGCAAATGATATTATTTTTGGATCAAAATTTTTGGGGAGCTAGATAATATGCTCCTCTACAATTGCGAAAAAAATAAAAAAAATACCAGGAAGGGTGCGCGGGTAGCTACCCACGTGGGTATTAAAGATAATCCCATATATATATATATATATATATATATATATATATATATATATATATATATATATATATATATATATATATATATATGGTAACAAAGACTAATCTAAAGATTCACATGTTCTAACCCTAGGAGTACCTTGTTTTTCAACATGTATCCTAAGAAATTGGAAGGGAAAGGGATAAGGATGATGGTTCTAGTTCTTCTAGTGAGGGAAGTGGACCAAGGAGGAACCCTAAGGAAACATTGGAGGACTTATTCCAAATGCTGACCATCCCAAGGATAAGGACAACATCAACCCATACTCCACAAGTTGACTTCTGTGGGATTCTTGAGGATCATGCCTAACTCCTTTGCTGGAGAAGGAGAAGATGATGTTGTCACCAAGGGAGAAGAGTGGATTAGAAGCGTGGAGCATTGGTTTCATGACCTGGATTGTCCTCCCACATTCTAGGGTTCTCTTTGCAACCCACATGCTCAAGGGAGGCTCCTATAAATGGTGGGAGAACTACCTCAACTCAAGGGAAACTGATGCATCTCCACTCACATGGGAAGGATTTGTTGAAGCCTTCCAGGAACACTATGTGTCTGAAGCCATGATAGAGAAGAAGGAGCTAGAGTTTTCCAATCTAGCTCAGGTGGGTGACATGATGATTACCTAATATGACATGAAGTTCAATGTCCTACAGAAGTATGGCTATGATTACGATGAACGACATAGAATAAAGAAGTTCTTTCGAGGACTCAAGCCCAACCTAAGATTTGCCTTGTCAGGAAGAGGTCCCAGGACCCTCCAGGCTGCCCTAGATGCATCCCTAGAGCTGGAAGATCACCCTAGAAGATCCTATAGGAAGGAAGTTCCTCAGAAGAACAACTAGTATCAACATCAACCTGCCAACAACCCTAAGAGAAAGGAACCTAAGCCTATAGTTGAAGTTGATAAGCCCCGATGTCCCACATGCAAGAAGAACCATGCAGGCCCATGCAGATATGGTACGGGAGCATGCTTCTACTATGGAGAGAATGGACACAACAAGTCAAATTTCCCTAAGCTCGTGAAGAAGGACCAGAACCAGACTAAGGATCAAAATCCACCTCCTAAGAGACATGCTAGGGTTTTCACTATGGAATTAGAAAAAGAGGATGAGCAATGATGTAATAGTTCATTTACATCCACATGAACCCTTTTATGAAATATATTTCCTTTTCATGAAAATTTCAATACGTTAATTTTCATTGAATAAAGAAGTAAGAAAAACCCTAAAGTGGGTAGTACCCTAGAAAATTTTAAGGTTGAATTTTTTTAAGGGGGATAGAATTGTCATATCCTAATGATGAAAGATAATTCAAACTTTAGAATGAAGTTTTTTAAATAATATAGTTGAGGATTTTAATGTAAAAAGACCAATAATGGTAATTCTTATATGCAAATGAAATAAGAAAACTTATAATGAGACTCAATTGTATTTTCTCTTTCAAATGTGCATTATATGATTCAACTAACTCAAATTGATAAATAGTAGTTCCCCTTCCCTTTTCACTCTCCCCTGAGAAAGTATTAAAAAAAGGGACCTTGAGAAGGACACTCAATAATCATCTCATTTTTGAAGTCAAAGGGAACAAATATGAAAAAATATTATACATCATTTCAATGATTATGTACATAATTCAAGATAATGGATTTTAATGTATTAATGGACATGTAATGGACAAAACATAAATCTAAGTATATAGGAAGAATATAGACACTTTTTTGGACATGTGGTCAAAATTTGGTAGCATTTTGTCTTAGTTTGACCCTTCAAATTAAGTAAACAAGTTTCCATATAGTTTTAATGGAATTAATTACGAATTACATTAATTTTACCGATCTCCCTAAAGTTCCTCCCCGTCACACGCCTTTTATTTCTTTCTTTTTTCTCATGCGGATTTGACATTTTTTTAAAGATTTTTGGGATCTAACGGCTTACGAGTCGCCTCCCTCCTCTGCTTCTTTTGTTGGTGTGAAACTAGTTCCCAGCAAACCCCTTCCTGATTTAGTTCTTCATCACCATAACTGCTCTTTGAAAGATGTTAGTACCATCATCATTATCTCTTTTCCCCAATTTGATCAAGCCATAACTCGCTACCTCTCTCCCTGTATGGTCCAAACACCCAATATAGGGCTTCGTCTCTCTCTCATGTTGTTTTCACAACCACCACCACATATCACCTCCATACTATTTAAGGGACCAGGTGTTGGATCCTAGATGGGTGATTGGATGCTCTAGGGGGGTGAATAGAGCTGAATGCACTTAAAAAAAATTCATTAGACCTTCAAGATATATCACAAGATAAGGTTGCTAAATAAGAAGGTTGAGTGCAACTAAAACATGCATAGCAAGGGAGAGAGAGATTGAACATACACCAGTTGACAAGCTATTTAGAGTGGTTCCACACTACAAACTAGAAGTGAGTCAGTCCACTACCTACAGAGGTCAACCTCTAGGATTTCTTAATAATTGCACTCTTATATTCATTCATAAGACTCACAATACATGACCAACCAAAGGACTTACCCATCCAAGAACAAGGAAATATCCACCTTACCAAGGACTTACCCACTTTGCATGAGTCTTTAACCTTCACCAAGGTCTTACCCACTCAAGCACAAGCCTTCCACCTTCAAGGACTTTGCCACTCGTCTTGGATCTTCAACCTTTTCCTTCACCTTCACCCGGAGAAGCTTCCACCAATGACTTACCCACTTGAGCAAGGAGTCTTCTGCCTTCACCAAGGGCTTACCCACTCTTACTCCAAGTCTTCAGCCTTGATCTTCACCAAGGGACTCCTTCCCTTGTTCTTCTTCACCTCTCTTAGCCAAGAGAGATAACCTTCATCTTCATGGTTGAAATGAGAGATAGGGAGGTGGTGGAAGTGAGAGCCTCACAAGATATACATGTAGGACTAGCTCACTTACAGATTTCCTACTCACTCTAACGAATGTAGCAAGTGATTAAGCTTAGAGAGAGAGGAGGATATATGAAGCACTCAACTATATAATAGGAAACTCACATAGAGTTTTTCATTGAATTCTCAACCTTAGAATGAAGCCCAAGGGGTTCTATTTATAGCTGGGGATGCCTCTTAGCCTTTGGGAACACTTAAGAACGAAAACTAGCCATTTTATGTCTTACAACAGATAGATTTTTGATTGTTGCATCTCCACAATGGCTAGAAATACTTTTCTTCACTTTTCTGTATAGTGCAATTGGTCGAGTTTCTATAAAGGTAACTCGACCGATCCCACTAAAAGACAAGACCAATTTAGGCCATCGGTCAAGTTTGTCCTGGGGTAACTCGACCGATTCACTTAAATCGATTTTGGTCAGTAGAGGGATTAGTCGAGTTCTGTGAAGTGCAAACTCGACCAATCAAAAGTCATTTTTAAGATCCAATCATGATGGGTCAAGTTTGCAACTCAACCGATGAACAACCTGATGTGATTTTTGAAAAATGGCTTTTGAGTGCATAAACATTCGATCTAAGTGCTCCTAATTTTTTCTAAGCTGAATTACAAGTCATACAATTTTTATACGTGATTTACAACATGATTCTAATGGATTTACATCATATTCCAAAAACGTGCACTTGTATTGAATTTGACTTGTCTTTTCTCCAAGTTGAGATGCGCAAGTTAGGGCATTTGAAGTGTGTCTATACCTAATCTGAAATCACTCAAATAGAATCAATTAGACACAAAGAATTGGAATGGTTTAGTCATCATTAAAACAAGGGTTTAGTCAATTTAGACCTTGAGTCAACACCAGGAATGACCGCCTGCCCTCATGCGATCCTCCTCCAATATCAATTTCATTACATGAATCCCAAAACCCCCTATCTTGCTCAACTTTCATTTTGGTGACCCTCTCTTCTCCAACACCCTCTTCGACATGAGTAGTAAAATTGAGACCCAAGTAAGTATCCATGGCCCTCTTCATTTCTTTTCCTTAATTTTGATTATCCTATGTTGGTCCCAATGATCACACCTATAACCTCAGTAGAGGTCCTCACCAATGACTCAACACAATGGTTATCCTGTCCACTTTTGACTCTAGTTTTACCCCATTTAGGTCTACAAGGCCTTGAAGAAGAGCTTATCCGACTCATTATGCTCCTATTTTCCTCAAAGCATCGACTTTTCTTGTTTGGTATTATTGCTTGATCTTTGCACAACACACCACAATATAGAGCTAGTTTCTGTAATAAGAAGCTAACAAACATCTTCATTCAGTTATGAAGAGGTCATCTTGATCTTCATCTGGTAGAGTTTCTCCCAGTTTCTAGTGCACTCGATTTTCCTGGTTTCCTCCCCTATTGTGCCATGGCAGAGAAGCCATACTCGAGTTCCTAACCACCGCTAGTGTGAGCCTTAGCTCGCAAGGTTTGCATGGTGATGTACATGATCATGAGCTCCCTATCTTTCAATAACATGCTCTGATTCATAAACTAGATCCTTGAACTCGAGATCTTGTTGTTGCATTCATCGTTGGTCTATGGAAGAAGAATCACAGATGAATTTTTCCTAAAATGCCCTTGGCTGTTTAATCGAGCTATTGATATCGCAAGGGAACTCTCGAGTTTCCTATTTTGTTTTAGCCTACCAGTCGTGCACATCACTTAGACATACAATTGTGCGTGAGTGGTCCAGGTCGAAGCACATCTAAACCCAATTATCACCGAGTCAGATAAACGTACCCACATGGCTTTTCTTTGAGTTCTCATTGGTCATTTATTCAGAAATTTGTAGTAAATCGATTCCTTGTCAGAAAATTATGAATAAATAGACATCAGAAAGGATTTTTTGAGTAGAACACAGTTTTAGGGTTTTAGGCCATATTTTTCCTTTCTATTATGATGTTTTAATAAGGAACTACCACACGGTTGTGCGTGAGTGGTCCAAGTCAAAGCGCTTCTGAACCCAATTATCACAGAGTCAGATAAACGTACCCACGTGGCTTTTCTTCAAGTTCTCATTGGTCATTTATTCATAAATTTGTACTAAATCGATTCTTTGTTAGAAAATTATGAATAAATAGTCATCAGAATTTTTTTTGAGTAGAACACGATTTTAGGGTTTTTAGGCTATATTTTGCCTTTCTGTTCTGATGTTTTCATAAGGAATTCTAAAACCCTAATTTTGAGTAATATTATTATTAATTTAGTAATATTAAATTGAGTTTTCCAAAATGGAATGCCCTAATCAGTAACCCTGACTCCAATTCAGTACAATATGATAATGTTTTCTTAAAGACAAATTTAGGGTTAAATATGCTAATTAAAGTGATAATTAATAGGAATCATGTTATTTTCAGGAGACTTAGGATTTGAATCAAGATCAGAGAAGACCAACTTAGGATTTTCTTTTCTCTAGGTAAGTGGGTTATGTCACTATACATAAGTACCTAAGTTGATTTGTATGCTATGTATGGTTTAGGATTTATGTTTTCAAGTTCAATTTAATTTCTCTCTCTCTCTATATATATATATAGCTTGATGATTTATATAACCTATGTCATGGTTATCATGCTCATTAAGATCAACGATTATGGTTAATGATTAATATTTAAGGATTAATGAATTGAACCTCAAGATTCAAGAGGGAGAAATCACATCATGGTTAAAGGTTTAATATTCAAGATTAGGTAAATGTTCATATTATGAATCATATAATAAGAATTTGAGTAAGTTTTATATGATCTTGCCATCATGGACCTTAAGGGGTCGTTATGCTCTTTCACACCAATTAAGGTATTTTATAGCCAATCATGGACCTCAAGAGGTCGTTATGGGATTTTTAGCCAAATCGTGGGCATTCGTGCCAATTATGGACTCTTAAGTGGGCAAATCATAGAGTGTGCATATTTTACTTATTCAATTCTTCATGTTTTAATATTCAAGTAACCAAGAATGCTTAAATTAATACATGTCAATATTTTCTCTCAAGTCAAGTATAATATGCTTACTTTTTAGTTCTTATAAAATGTATTGTGCCGCTTATTGATGTATGTCTTTTTTTCACATGATTGTGGGAGGAGATGTCCCTAGACCAAGGAGAAGAGGAGAACTGAAGTGAGCCCTTCAACATAGCTAACATCAAAGAAGACCTTAACTTGGTGGGGTGCCATATACTACTCAATAGATTATCTAATCTATTTTATCATTTCATGCTTTAGATTTACTTAGCATACATGTATTAGGTTTGAGATTTGGATGAGATAGTTTGTGTTTTCCCATTCAAGAACAATTTATGAATCCATATTTTGAGGAATGAATGGTGTTTAATTTATCTTGTTGCTATGTATATCATGTTTTGTAATGTTCCTCCAATCCAAGTGACCCATGTTATGCACAACCTAGGGTTTGTTTCTACAGTGCTATGTTACACATATAGAGCAATACAAGTGCTTGAGAAATTTGTAAATAAGTCCCACATTAACCTTCTATTTTTTGACAAAATTTTCTGTCATAAACGTTAACTGATAAAGCTATATGTAGTCTGTAAAACCTTCATAAAAATACTATACTGCTAAACTGCACTATGCAACATGGTCGATTGAATAACAATTCAAATCACCAACAAATTTAAATAACGTCATTTTTTTTAGGATTTACATTTATACTTATATTTTTATCATCTAAACTAAAACCAAATTTTAAATAAATCTAATTTTCCTATAAAATATAGAAATAATTTACCCACCACTATATATGTCAATTATGTATTCATGTTCTTTGAAAACCTAAATTTCAACCGATTAACATTTTCACTTTCAAACCCTATTTATTCAAGTAAAAGAATATTCTAAAGTTTATGATGAAGTTCAAAACATCATAAAACTATAATTCTCAATCAATATAGGGCTAGGATCAATTAAGTTAAGTACGTAACATCCAACCAAACCCTAATTAGATCCCCTCTTTTAGGATTTCCCTTGAAATCCAAGAAAATACTTGGAAGAATATCACAACATCTATTCGCACATCTCTCTCAGTGTTCTCTTAGAATGACTTCTAGGTTATCTTTCTTCTCACTACACCATTTTCTCTCTTCTTAGATCCTTCACACTGAAATTCTAAAATTTTTGGTATTAGATGAATACTTCATCCCCTATCATCATATCCCTTCATGGGTATCACAAAAACTTATTTTACAAATCATTTTAATATATCACTATCATTACATGATTCACATCATCTTTGATATATTTTAAAAATTTGGTGTGTATCTCATGGATAACATTATAATTCATTCTATATTATTATTCAACATCCATCGATGTTCTTCATAAAGAAGATTCTCTGAGTGGACATCATTCTCAATCATCACCTTTTTCTTGAAATTTCATATTCATACTCATAAAGTTTAAAAGTAATTGTATTTCATTATCCTTTAGCTTCAATCATCTTTTTCATATGATGTTTTTAACTTGTCTTAGGTTTCAAATTTAATGATATATTATTTTCTCTTTCTTCAATTTATACCTTTTATTACCATCATCTTATTATAGTCTTAATGTATCTACATCTAGAAGTTTGATCACGTCATCTATAAGAAGTACAATCAGCAACTCCAAACCATCTTACCTCAATACTTGGTTACTTGACCAGTGTAGTCAAATTCCAGGTTCCATCAATATGCATATCATGCAAGTTATGTTTAACATACATGTTATCATTTAAACCTAGTTCCTATTGTCCTTGTAGACCCTTCTAACCTCAGATTTGATACCACATTTTCAAAACCTATTTTTTTGATCAGCACAAACGCCAACCATTAAATAGAAATCACAAAACTAAACCAAGATTCATATACAAAATAATTGATTCTCAGCAAACATGATTAATATAGTATACAAAATACATTGGTAAATTTTATTTTCCTTTCTCATTAAACCTCATAAACCAATGTCACATTATCACTAATCTTATTCAACTATGTTGATATCAGAATTAAAACTCGTTACTCATATGTAGTTCAATTTACATCAGGTACATGTACATGAAAAAAAACTCGATCTACAACCATCTCGGGAAAGAGAGTGTATAGGGACATTTAATCTAGATTATTCTATTTAAATGTTCTTTTTCATGACCTCTCCTCTACATAGCATTATACCTAAAACATTTGAAATGACCTCATGAGACTCATATAGATCCCTAGTGAGTGGATATCTCCCACTCAAGCTTAGTACATGCATTAGCATCAGATTATGCATATTGAACTTAAAAGAAACTTGTAGATATTTATTGGTATAATAGATAATTCAAGAATATAGGAATACTAGTTCATGACAATAATCACATTAATCATAAAATCATTCATTTAGTCCAGTCCCAACATTTTGTAGAGGTAACAAGGAAAATATAAACATTTAGAATCAAGACATGATAATAATGTCATCTTTGTGACACCCCACCAGCCAGACCAAGAACATATCTTGCATTCCTAAAGTTGAGATCCATATAAGGTATGTATACTAAACAAGAATATTGAAATGATAACTACATCCAAATCATATTCAGAGTGAGTGGTTAATCCTATTATTAATTTGATATCAACATTTCAGATTAAATTCAAAAATAGACATATAAGAATATGGAAACAAATTATTTCTATAAAAGAATGATTAAGTTCCACAACAAGAATCATATTCAACAATAGTAGATTTAATAGCAAGTTGTAAAAGGTATGTAATAAGCATTCAAGTTATATTCTACATGTCTTGTAATCTTTTATTCATTTTCAATTAAACTACTTGGCTAATATCTCACCAAGTAGAAGAAACCACACCTAATTCTTGTGTCAACAAATCACAATCACTATCTTAGGATTTATTTGACTACCTAAGGATATCAACAACATACACATGTCCACTGCAAGGTTGCCTAATGAGTCTCATGTCTTTGTCTTGGGAACATGATATATGGGCAACATAACAAAATATCACATATCATAATTAAATATCATATATCATCATATTTCACATGTTTCATAGTTTTCATTTCATCAATCTACTCCTCATGAAATAGAATTTCACGATAGAGGATTTAGGGCCAGAATCATGTCATGTAACTCACTCCTAAGTCTTGATGGTCTAAACTTCAAGATCTCAATCCACACTCTGGATATCCTTCTCATAATCCTATGATTATGACAAAGAGATTTGTCTCATTTTCCTCGCTATGGACCTTAGGGGAAACTCACAGTGTTCAAGGCACCTAAAAAGATGTCTCATAATTTCACTTGTTATGTAGTCCATTTTCTCATATAGAAAATTATTCAATCATCATTGTTAAGTGTGTGTATTCTCACACACTAAAGTTGTATAACGCATATTGGGGTTGACAAACAAGACAATGATTGAAAGAAGAAGCACAACATATCTATAAGTTGTGACATGTATGTTTCTTTTCATTTTACATTATCTCATCTCACTCATATCAGTGGGTAATAAACTAGAGGCACAATCACATTATCCAACATTTACCCTAAAGAGGGTTTCTCAAATATGATCATTACATGTTGATTCAATCCCATCACATTTATTATCAATGCATCCATATCCAAGTTTTCATCAAATACTCATAGAGACATCTGAATTAGAAACAATATAACCATATAGACACCTTGTGTCATTCAACATGCTCAAAATAGGTTATTCATACAATAAATATTTATTCCACTCGATTTTTTCAGATATAAGTAAATCTCAAAGCATAAACGTGCATCATAAACTTTTTTTGAGGGGAAGTCAGGAGGTTCTTTTATTCATCTCACCCTCCTCATGCAAGTCTTAATGAAACCAAATTACAAGGTACTAGGTTCTCAACTAAATTAAATTAAGTAGTACTACTATCGTTACATGATTCTAATCCAAGATGATCTAGGACCACGCTCGGAGGGTTATAATAGTGGGCAATGCCACTTTGAGTGATTTTATAGTGCTTAGCGACTAGGTCTGCCACAATATTGCAATTCTGTGGGATGTGCCTGATGGTTCATCTATCTCTAACTTTCTTCTTGATTTCCATCACCCATCTAGCAACCAGAGGGTTCTCACTTGGTGCCCCAACAATAGCACTGCAGGCGTGCAGTGAATCTTCAAAGATAACATTCTCCAACATGTGTTCTTGTTCTATGCCCATGGCTAGATTTAAGGCTCTAACTTCCACTTCAAATGCATTTTGGGCTCTGATATGATCAGTGACACCTCCAATCCAAACTCCTTTAGAGTTCTTGCATATAACAACAATCGACGATGTTCGCTTCCTAAATGTACAATATGTATTGATTTTTTATAGCCCTTGTGAGGTTTCTCACATCTCTGGCCATTTCTCCAATGATTGATAGTGTGAGAGTTAGAGCCGACCTAGTTTAGTTCTGTCAGATTTACCTCTTTTCTGATGAGATTGATTTGTTGGGAGATAGGTCTTTCCTTCTTCTCAAACACTTCCTCATTCTTGCACTTCAATATTTGCTAGCATCTTATCAAGAAAATGGATCAATAGGTGCAGATGCTCATTTTAAGCCATCCCCAAAGGTCCGTCTCACCAAAGAAGTTGGTCAAGTTTTGGTTATTGAGCACTTCATTCCAAACAACCCTAGCATGAGGATAGTCTCTCAGGACATGAAGGGTTGATTATGTGGGGTGTTTTCATCGAGGCATGTATTGTTGGTGTCCAAGTGATGGGATACTCTCTTGCTGTTCGTGAGGATTGTATCATGCCAAACTAACCAGTAGAACATTTTTATCTTCTGAGAAACCTTAGTGCTCCAAATAAGATCACAATCATTGTCAACTTGAATACCCTTGGGATCCTTAAAATGTCATAGGCGCTATTAGTATAAAAGGCACCATTGTTCTTGTGGTTCCAGATTCTCATGTCTATACTATTGTCAGGACTTGGAGGTGGTAGCTCAAGAATGATCTGAGATGTATTAGCTGGTAGCAGTCCAATAGGAAGGATCTGCCCCAATTAACATGAAGGTCGACAAGGCTTGCAACATGTAGAACTGAGAGTTCATGTGGTATTTATTTCTTCACAAACAGTTCAAGCACAAATTCCTCCTAGCACCATTTGTCCTTCCATATGTTCATTTCATTTCCTCCTAGGGGATTCATGTGGGAACTATCTATGATAAACTCCTTGCTTTGGAATGTTTCTCTTTGAAGTCTAGATATGTTGGGAAGTTTACTGCTATTTGACTTATCAAATTTATTCTTGAGTCCTCGACACAATGGCGAGCTACGTGTTGTGGATAGCTCCCACATATGATTGGCAATGAGTGCATCATTCTATTCTTTCATAGATTATATACCTAGGTTGTCATTTTCCTTGCTACTGATGACCTTGTTCCAGGCTACAAAGGAGAGTGGATGAGCCTTATGATTGCCTCCCCTAAGGATGGTGTGAATATTTCTATCGATCCGATCACAAGTCTTCTTAGGAACCACTGCGGTTTGCATAAGGTAGTTTGGTATGGTCGTAAGTGTAGAATTGATGAGGCACACTCTTCAGGCTAGGGAAAGAGTTCTAGCTACCCATGCGTTGATTCTAGCAGTAACTCGGTGAAGTGCATTAATGTTTTTGTTGTTGTTCACTCTCAGATGTAACATTGGGATGCCTAGGTATTTCTCTAGGTTTGAGGTTTGGGTGAATCCGCTTCTTCTACAAGTGAGCCTCCTGGTGTTGAGAGGTACACTCCATGCAAAGTAGATGGTTGATTTCTTGATGGAAACTGATTGGCCTGACACCACACTAAATTCCTTGAAATAGGCCATAATCACCTTCATCTGTTGCACAAAAGCTTGGGCAATACATCATATCATCTGCAAAACAAAGGTGGGAAATTGCGAGGCCTGAAGTAGAGATTTTAACTGGAGTCCATTTCTTCTCCTTTTCTAGCTCTTCTATCCTCTAACATAGCCTTTCGAGGCATAGAAAAAAGATGTAGAGGGACAACTGATCCCTTTCCTTACTCCCCTGGTTTTGAATGAACCGACTACTTTGCCATTCCATATAACTGAAGATTTGCCCCCATATATGGTATTCATAATATATTTTTTGATCGCTTTAGGTATATGCAGTTTCAGTAAGGTATTTTCAATGAATGACCACGATAGCTTGTCAAATGCTTTCACAACGTCAATTTTAATGGCCATAGCTCATGTTGCATTGCATCTCAGCATGTTGTGAATAAGTTCCTCAGCCAACACGATGTTATAAAAAATTTGTCATTCAGGCACGAAGGCACTCTAGTCCGTAGATATCTAGTTAGAAAGGAAGGTTTTCAATATACCCACCACTATTTTGGAAGCTAGTTTTAGGTTGAAGTTGTTTAGTAAGATGAGGAAAAAGTGTTCATATTGTTCAGTTTGTTGCACTTTGGGAATTAGGACTATATTCTCATCACATATGGACTCAGCCTAGTCACTGCCTTTGATTGTGTTAGAGATAGTATATCTTGGGGTTTCTTTCATGGTGTTCCAATTTTTTAGTAGAAAGAAGCCATTAGTCCTGGCCAGACCTGCAACCTTATAGGGGTTTGTGGTTTTCATAATGTTGTATATCTCCTCCAGAGTAGGATCTTTGAAGATGGACTGCCATTGGGTTTCTGAGAGTGGATTGAAGTTTCTTGTGTAAGAATGGATTATTTATGGGTTATATGCCTGATCTTCAGTGAGAAGATTTAAAAAAATATTACATATCATTATTTGAATCTCATCCTCATTCATAATCCAGACACCATCATTGTTTCTTAGATGTAACACCTTGTTATGGAGCCTTCTTTGTTTTATATATGCATTGTAGAATTTTGAATTGGTATCCCCTTTCAAGAGCTAGTCAATGTGGATCTTATGTTTCAGGTCTTTCTCTTCATGATTCAGGATATTGCTGTATAGAGATTGCATGTGTAGATACAAATTGTCAGTACTGTCATCGTAACTCTCAATGAGGTTGCATTGGAGAGTGGTGATGTTATGCATGATTCTCCTTTTCTCCTTTCCAGTGTGCTTTCTTTGTTCAGATGTCCACTTGGTGATGTGAACCCTCAGTTGAAAGAGGGCCTCTGTATAGTCCATATACATTGGCCAGTGGTGTTGGATCATACATTTGAAATTCTCATTCTTGGACCAGGAAGATTTTACATTGAAATGAGAATCGACTGGACGTTTAGAACTTGAATGTAAGAGGATGGGGCATTGGCCAAATTCCACTATGGGGAGGTGTTCCACCAAGAAGTTAGAGTACTGGCGAATGAAATCAAGGTTTTCCAATGCTCGGTCAAGTATTTCCTGTAGTCTCCCATGAATGTATGTATACTTTGGTCCTATGAAGCCCAAGCCAGTTAGACCTACCTCTAGTAACGTATTGCTGAAGATGCATTCTTCATTGTGGTTGTAGTGTTTGCTACCTAGATTTTTCCTCTGGGTGTAGCGTGATGTTGAAATCACCTATTGTGACCCAAGGTTTTTTGAAGTGGCTTCCCATATTGATGAGGTATTTCCACAAGAGTTTTCTGATGGGTGGGTGTGGATTAGCATATACGAAGGTAATAAATATCTGGTTATTAACCAAGAAGGTAATGAATTGCATGTGTGTGATGTCCCAAGATTTTCTAAACCTTAATTTGATGTGTGACGTTCAAATAGAAACCTCACCTCAGTGAGTATTACAATTTAAACACCACACACTAGGCTAAGAAGAAGAAAATCAAGGGATTCAGAAGGAAACAATCAATAGCACATGCACATGAACAATAAACAAATCACAACACATGTTCACCATTCAACATATAATTGCAACATGAATTGTTACAACATTTGATATTCAATATTGAATAGAAAACTTATATATGTACATGTACTACCACTAAACTATAGGATCTTAAGACAACAGGTCCACCTGTCAGCTCGCCACACAACTCACAACTATCCTGGATCTTCAAGAGAATAACCACAACCTAAAGAAAAGATTACATGTGGTATACGTCGGCACAATATTCAAGAATATTGTACTGAGTACTACATGTCATTTAATTTACCTCTTTTCATACTTGGAAATAAGGATAAAAGTAAACTTGGCAGTAATAAGCAATTACAACAATATATCAATACTAAGCAAGAGTTTATTAACAAATGCAAACATGTATCTTTTAAGCATATTTTCCATCACACATCTCGCGCGTCTGCCACCAAGGCTTTGATGTCTTCAGGCCTTATGATCTACTCCCAAGGAGTTTGTGATCATTATACAAACATCATATGATCTCCACCAAGTGGTTTGTGATCATTATGCATGCACTCTACCACCGAGTGGTTTATGAGCTATCTTATGATGGAACATCTATATTATGTTTGTAGGTGTTCAAGGTATACATATAGCAATTCATACAAAGCATCAAAACCATACATATATCAATTTATTCAAGCATCATACAAGTTACATTCATTTCATTCAATATATTATGCCAAATGTTCTACTACTCATAGTTCTCAAGCATTAAATAAAGTAAGCCAACAAGAGGTAATGGCGTACCTTGATCAAGAACAAACCTAATCATCATATCCTCATATTCCTGATGTCAACTATATCTTGGTCAAACCCCTGGTTAAGACAAGATCACATACTATCATCAGGTTCTCATCATCTTAACCCTAATCATGTTCATATTAGGGTTTGGTTATCTCATTATGATATTCTCATGATTACTTGTATTCTTGCCTTATATTTATCTTACTGATGTCATATTCCAGATTATAGTTCATTAACTGGATATACTCATGTGTCACATTATTATGTGAACATATTTAACATTATGTCACTATCATTACCCATATTAGGGTTACATCACTTGTATTAAGGATGCTCTTCATATAACATGAATTTTGTGTATAAAATTGATCTCAGATCTACATATTATCTTCCAGTTACTGATATGAGGGTTTTCTGTAAATCTCATCATTTATTGAGCACGTAAGTATTTATTGCATTTTATTTTGGGTTATTAGACCTAATTAGCAACATTGAGCAAATTACATAATTTCATGCATCAACAAGACCATATCTGACATCATATGCATTTTAAACATGGTTATGGACTTACTGACATTTTTCCATAATTTTATGTCATCAATAAATATTTATTACTCAAGAACTAAGCATTACACATATTACATGATACCACTGAGATTCATGCTTCAAAAGCCTAATATTATAGTTCTATTGTGCTCTACTCATTTTTCTGAGAATTTTTGGTGCCTTATTTGTATTTTTCTGATAAGTGGGCTAATTTCTATGAATTATACAAGATATAGGTATTTACTGGAATTACTGGGCAATTTACCTTTTTGGGCCAATAGTGTCTCACCACGTGTCCACTTGGGCTGGCGCACATCCTTTTCTTGTTGCAGTTGGTTCTTGGTTGGACCGGTCTAGTTCAACAACGGGTCACTTGGTTTAGCGGTCTGGGCCCGATTCGGGGTTTCCCTTTTCTTCACTCCGTTCTGGTGTTCGTTCTCGCACGATCGCAAGCGCATCCACATGGCTACCGTCGTGAGCTCCTCTTTACACGAAGCCTCACAGCAAGGCAATGAACGACCTCCTCTCCTTACGATCTACGTGAAGGGGGCACCCTCTGCTCGTGCGAGCGTTGCCGACCTTGAGCCTGCCCTGACACCCGTCTGCGTTGTTCAACCGCATTGCCTGGACACCGACGCAGCCTGATACGAGAGTCCGTTGTGGACTCTATCCCAACTGCCAATCTCCATCCTCCAGTGTGCACTTGGTAGCGAGTTCTTGCTCCTCGCCATCATCCTCACGCCTGCGGGACACGCCCAATGTGAGCCCCGCTCTCCGCAACAAGCATTACATCACCGCAGATATCTTCTCTGACTGGACGCTGCCCGGATCAGCTTCGAGCCGCCCTCTCTAATCTGGTTTCATGGGAGCCAACCAGTCTAGCTGGCTGCTGTGGACTGGTGCGCCTCTTTACTCCTGTCTGAAGTTCTTCAATGACTCCATGCTCTGGTGAGAAGGTGATGGTCGGTCAAACCTCTGATCAA
This sequence comes from Alisma plantago-aquatica, assembly GCA_963693085.1. Lineage (NCBI taxonomy): Eukaryota > Viridiplantae > Streptophyta > Magnoliopsida > Alismatales > Alismataceae > Alisma > Alisma plantago-aquatica. Next base: position 1,179,905,987 of record OY856411.1, on the reverse strand, counting down.
ACTCCAGAAGGCGCCACTAGCTTCATCTGTTGCTCCTATGTTGAGCGGCATGGAGGCTTTCTTCTGGTGATTCTGCTTCATGACCCGAGGAGCTTGCCACTGCCAAAGTCTATTGCAATAGAGAATAGGAAAGGATCTTCCTCCAAGAACCCTACTGCCGCTGGCAACGGAGATACTATTGTGTTGGGGGCCTCGTTCTCCTTTTCATGCCTTGAACGTGCCCCTAAAGCAATTTATAAATTATGGTATCTGCCAAGTCAAAGAGAACTGTCCACTTCTCTCACTTCCTTAGGCCACGATCAGATGTGGGGATCTACTGCAAGAGGGCGCATGTTCACCTCAACTGCTGTCAAGAAGACATCCACACTCATCCGATTACATCCAAGGGATGCTATTCAGCACTACACCAGCCTATCTGTGGCACTTAACTTGCTGACGTCCGAGTCACATGAAGCAACCATATCAACACTACAAAAGGGCCTCACATGCCACTCGAACCAACTAGTTGCATGATATATCAAAATCTTGGCCTTGATTAATGCATCCAAGACTATACCCCTCAACTACATATCTAACTTTTAATTTTATCAATCTATAATTATATATATCATTCATCGACAACCTCATATGAAAATGAAGCTTCAAACCTAGATTAATAATATTCTAAAGTACATTCTTGCCAAATTTGAGGTGCAAACTCCAATGATTAGCCATTCAAATTCTCAAATTCATAGTTCACGTATCCAACTGAGTATCCAAAATTCTAAAAGTTCACTTCGTCACATCCCACACACCTTAAAAGAAATTTCATCCTCAAAATTAAGCCAAAATCCAGTCTTTCACATCATATACATCTTATAAAGAATTTCATCCTCAAAATTGAGCCATCCTCTTACATTAAGGAAAAACCAAAAGGTCTTCATCCATATGTAGGTTACCACTCTATGTGCCACATATCTAAAAACAAGAGCTCCATAATCATATCCAACCCACCATTAGGAGGTTTAAAACATCTAAGGTGAATCACTCCTTCACAAAGATTGAAACAAGGGTTTAGAAACTTTGATTATGTTATGACATATCTCATAGGTTAGGGTTGCCACATGATATTACCATGTTCTAAAGGAGTTAATTAAAATTAACCCATTATATCAAGGTGTCATAATCGTTATGTTGTTCTAATTGTTGAAATATAATTTTCATCTTTATTAAGCACTAAGATTAACACCTCATGTAAAATGTTTCATTCACATGAACTTATTTCATTTCTCATAATAAATTGCATCATTTACTAGTGAATTCATCACAAGATTAAAGAATAGTTTCACATTAATCATCATTATTCATGTGCATGGTTAACCATTTATGCATTTCTATCTATTAAACCATCTCTAGGTTTCCATCTTATAATGTCTATATATTACGTCTTGAGATTAGATCACATATTGCATATATTATATCATGGTCGTGCTAACAAACTTATACAAGTGGCTCGTGAAACATGTATCAAAACTTTATATAGTACAAATGAGGTTCCTCTAACCCATACCACGAGGGTAGTGTCGTGCTCAGTCTCTCTGAGCTAGCTTAACCCTATGAGTATCTCATATGCATATAATTTATCTTTCCTCTCAGTCTAGGGTTCTCGGATTACCTCATTGGCACTAGTGATAACTTTACGAGCTCTAGCCACATAAGCACAAACTAAAACATGCTATGACATACTCTTATGAGCTCTATACCCATGAAAACTATTTCTCAACTCTCTTTCTCTTATATACACACCACTATATTCCTATATGGGAAACACCAACCTGAGCATGAGGCTTCACAAAAACTAACATAGTTACCTCCTCCAGGGTCTGGGGACTCTCTCTCCCTCACCCAGATGGTAGGTTCTCATAATTCCTGATTCACATATGCATATATAACCAGCCTCTCAGTGACTCTAGGACTTGGTCCTCTAAAGGACATCTAGGGTTCAGCAAGACTATAGGAATCATGCGTAGAGCAACTCAACTCATTCACTTAGGAGTAGTCTAGTTTAGGACATACCATATCACATATCTCATAATTCTCATATTTCTCATATCTTAGAGTTTAGGTTCTCTAACCTTCTCCCAATGGGTCTCACTCTCTCTGGAGTTAACCCCGAAACTGGTCCTAATACTAGAGGTCCTCCTTCATAAAAGAGATTGAGACTCGTGCTGAATCACAACCTAGTCTTAGCTTAAGACATATCTTATCTCATAAAAGCCTATTTACTTGCATCATCAAAACTTATCTCAAATACTCAAAACTGAACTTAAGTCCTCAAAGACAAACATAGATCATCATAACCCATCTTATGTCATCTATGTAAGACTTACATCATATCATAAAAACTTATTTCATCTATTCCATCTATCACATATTCCAAACAAGGCTCTAGACATCTAATCTAGAACTACTCTCTCTTCTAGACTGATGTCATTCACTTTTCACTTAGGTTGCATGATCACCTCCTACTCGTATATGTGCGGGGACACATTTTTGTAATACATATATATAATAAAATATTATATAGTTTTTCTCTGATAAAACAAGCATCAGAGAAAACTATCGAGGTTTGATCCAGTTGGAATAAAAAACCAAATCCTAAAAATGAGTGTCCCACACATCGTAGAGAGTACAATGCCATGAAAACTAGTGAAAAGGGTGAGAACATGGTGTAGACTAGTATAGCTACTCTAGACAATGAGTGCCATATGTCTAGGGTTTCTCTTCCCTTGATGCACGCCATTTCCAAATAATGCAACGTCCCATACCGCTGCACTATAAGGAAAGAACGACATCTAAGGACCTGCTACATAACGAGCACCAGTCTAGACCTAGTTCTCAGACATCTAGGTGCTAACCTAGAGGCTAGGTCAGATCTAGTCTATAAAAGATGACTAATCTAACCCTAGAGATTTTTAAAGTTCAAGGTTCTCTATTTTTGAGTTGCATAATGAGCAAATGTCAGGCTATGCTATTGTTCATGCTCTGATACCACCTGTGATGTCCTAGGATTTTCTAAACCTTAATCAGATGTGTGACGTTCAAATTGAAACCTCACCACAGTGAGCATTAGAATTTAAACACCACACACTAGGCTAAGAAGAAGAAAATCAAGGGAGTCAGAAGGAAATAATCAATAGCACATGCACATGAATAATAAACAAACCACAACATATGTTCACCATTCAACATATAATTACAACATGAATTGTTACAACATTTGATATTACATATTGAACATTAAACTTATACATGTACATTTACTACCACTAAACTACATGATCTTAAGACAACATGTCCACCTGTACATCAACTCACCACACAACTCACAACTATCCTGGATCTTCAAGAGCATAACCACAACCTAAACAAAAGATTACATGTGGTACACATGAGCAAAATATTCAAGAATATTGTACTGAGTACGCCTACATGTAATTTAATTTACCTCTTTTCATACTTGGCAATAAGGATAAAAGTAAACTTGGCAGTAATAAGCAATTACAACAATATATCAATACTAAGAAAGAGTTTATTAACAAATGTGAACATGTATCTTTTAAGCATATTTTCCATCATACATCTCGTGCGTCTTCCACCAAGGCTTTGATGTCTTCAGGCCTTATGATATACTCCCAAGGAGTTTGTGATCATTATACAAACATCATATGATCTACCACCAAGTGGTTCATGATCATTATGCATGCGCTCTACCACCGAGTGGTTTATGAGATATCTTATGATGGATCATCTATATTATGTTTGCAGATGTTCAAGGTATACATATAGCAATTCAGACAAAGCATCAAAACCATACATATAGCAATTTATTCAAGCATCATACAAGTTCCATTCATTTCGTTCAATATCTTATGCGAAGTGCCCTACTACTCATAGTTCTCAAGCATTAAATATAGTAAGTCAACAAGAGGTAATGGAGTACCTTGATCAAGAACAAACCTAATCATCATATCCTCATATTCCTGATGTCAACTATATCTTAGTCAAACCACTGGTTAAGACAAGATCACATACTATCATCAGGTTCTCATCATGTTAATCCTAATCGTGTTCATATTAGGGTTTGCTTATCTCATTAAGATATTCTCATGATTACTTGTATTCTTGCCTTATATTTATCTTACTGATGTCATATTCCAGATTATAGTTCATTAACTGGATATACACATGGGTCACATTATTATGTGAACATATTTAACATTATGTCACTATCATTACCCATATTAGGGTTACATCACTTGTATTAAGGGTTCTCTTCATATAACATGAATTTCGTGTATAAAACTGATCTCAGATCTACATATTATCTTCTAGTTACTGATATGAGGATTTTCTGTAAATCTCATCATTTATTGAGCACGTAAGTATTTATTGCATTTTATTTAGGGTTATTAGTCCTAATTAGCAACATTGATCAAATTATGTAATTTCATGCATCAACATGACCATATATGACATCATATGCATTTTAAACATGGTTATGGACTTACTGACATTTTTCCATAATTTTATGTCATCATTTGATATTTATTACTCGTGAACTAAGCATTACACATATTACGTGATACCACTAATATTAATGCTTCAAAAACCTAATATTTCTACTATGCTCTACTCATTTTTCTGAGAATTTTGGTACCTTATTTGTATTTTTCTGATAAGTGGGCAAATTTCTATGAATTATACAAGATCTAGGAATTTACTGGAATTACTTGGCAATTTACCTTTTTGGGCCAATAGTGTCTCGCCACGTGTCCACTTGGGATGGCACACATCCTTTGCTTGTTGTGGCTGGTTCTTAGTTGGACCGGTTTGGTTCAACAATGGGTCACTTGGTTTAGCGGTCTGGACTCAGTTTGGGGTTTCCCTTTTCTTCACTCCGTTCTGGTGTTTGTTCTCATGCAATCGCAAGCGCAGCCACATGGCTGCCATCGTGAGCTCCTCTTCACACACAGCCATCACCACACAACAAGGCAATGAATGGCCTCCTCTCCTCACGATCTACGTGAAGCGGGCACCCTCTGCTCGTGTGAGCGTCGCCAACCTTGAGCCTGCCCTGACGCCCGTCTGCGTTGTTCGGCCGCATCGCCTGGACGCCGAAACAGCCTGATACGAGAGTCCACTGTGGACTCTGTCCCAACCGCCGATCTCCATCCTCTGGTGCGCACTAGGTAGCGAGTTCCTGCTTCTCTCCATCATCCTCATGCCTGCGGGACACACCCAACGCGAGCCCTGCTCTCCGCAACAAGCATCACGTCGCCGCATATCTCTTCTCTAACTGGACGCCGCTCGAATAAGCTTCGAGCCACCCTATCTAATCTGGTTGCCTATGAGCCAGCCAATCTAGCTGGATGCTGTGGACTGGTGCGCCTTCTTACTCCCGTCTGAAGTGCTTCAATGACTCCATGCTCTGGTGAGAAGGTGATGGCCGGTCAGACCTCTGATCAAACTCCAGAAGGTGCCACTTGCTTCATCTACTGCTCCTATGTTGAGCGGCATGGAGGCTTTCTTCTAGTGATTCCACTTCACGACTCAAGGAGCTTGCCGCTGCTAAAGTCTATCACAATAGAGAATAGGAAAGGATCTTCCTCCAAGAACCCTACTGCCACTGGCAACGAAAACACTATTGTGTTGGGCGTCTTATTCTCCTTTTCATGTCTTGAACGTGCCCCTAAAGCAAGTTCTACATTATGGTATCTGCCAAGTCAAAGAGACCCATCCAGTTCTCTCACTTCCTTAGGCAACAATTAGACATGGGGATCAGCTGCAAGAGGGCACATGTTCACCTCAACTTCTGTCAAGAAGACATCCGCATCCATCCGATTACATCCAAGGGATACTATTCACCACTACACCAACCTATCCGTGGCACTTAACTTGCTGACGTCTAAGTCACATGAAGCAACCAGATCAACACTACAAAAGGGCCTCGCATGCCACTCGAACCAACTAGTTGCATGATATATCAAAATCTTGGCCTTGATTAATGCATCCAAGACTATACCCATCAACTACATATCTAACTTTTAATTTCCTCAATCTATAATTATTTATATCGTTCATCGACAACCTCATATGAACATGAAGCTTCAAACCTAGATTCATAATATTCTAAAGTAAATTCTTGCCAAATTTGAGGTGCGAACTCCAATGATTGGCTATTCAAATTCTCAAATCCATAGGTCACATATCCAACTAAGTATCCAAAATTCTAAAAGTTCACTTCGTCACAATGTGGCTATTAATTATCTTGACCTTGCATTCGTCCTTCTTCTTGCAGACCCAGATTCCTCCAGCAAATCCCCTAGCCTCCACCTGATGTGAGTGGGTAAAATTAGTTGCTTGATGGTAGTCGTGGCTTTGCGGCCGCTAATTCTGGGCTCCAAAATGGTTGTTATTTTTGGTTTCTTCATAGCTATGTATTCTTTGAGGATGCAACATGTGTCATGATTGTCGATTCCTCTTGTGTTGCAACATATGGTATCTAACATAGATAACATATAGAGTGGTGAAAGTGCTTCCCTCAAGCATTTTACATGGAAGGCATGTGATCTTGATTCTCTTTCTCACATGTATTCTCAACAACATTATCTTCCTGATGTAAGCGTAGGCTCTTGCAATGATGCTCGTATGTTGGGACGGCCCTGGTTGCTTTCATATTTGTGCTGCTTCCCTTGATTTTCCTGCCAAGTGGGAGAGGGTTGGGTGGTGTGTGTGTTGATGAGGTAGTGTCAGGAGGTTCAGTGGAGATAGAGACTGTAACATACTAAAACTTTGACATATTCTCTTTTAGTCCCTTTCCCAATATTTTCCTATCATTTCTATCATTTTTGGCCTTGATGCTTAAATTGTGGAATTTATAGTGGTTTGGTGAACATTTGTTTAATAATTATACCAATGGAAGGGTTCATGCACAAATACCTTGGTGAAATCTTATTTAAGGATTTAAAATGTAAAATCATCGCTTAAGTGAACAATTGTAAATAAATCCATGTTAGCAGTGTACGGCCCCAAACCTTACTTAATGTATTGAAAAAGCTTAACTACCATAATTAAGTACTCTAAACCTTAATATAACATTGTGAGGTGTTTTTAAATCATGAGACAATATTAAGTTTCAAGTTTGGTCCAATTTGGATGTTGTTTGTGCAAGTTATGCAATTATATGCACAATTTAGACTTCTATGCAATTTACTCAATTGGTAGGTTTATTTGCAAATTATCACACACATTATAATCCTTAGATATTCCCTTACCATTATCGAGCTTTTTAACCATGGGACACCTAGTTGCACCTTGGTTTGAAGGTGTTACTTTCCAAGGGCATTATAGGGATTACCCACTTTATAAATAAGCTTATCTTTAAAAGCTATCAGCCAATGAGGTTATTTCATTGATTGTAGGACGGTGGGGATGGCCTAGAAGTCTCCATGGGCTTTTAGGACTGACCTTGGATATACAAGAAGTCTCTATGAGCTTCCTTCTTGCATGGCCATGAATCCTTAGCCTAAGGACACATGGAAAGTCCCATAGACACCTCATACTTGACCTATTTCTTTATATAGCCATATCTACCCCTTCCCAACTCCAAATTTGAAATATCTTGATCTTATTTCTTTCCTCTATCTTAGAGCATAACTCCTACTCTGTTTGTCCATGAAGGTGCTGTCCCAAGGTAAAAGAAGGTGCCTACCTTAGTGAAGAAGGCTCCTAGGGTTCTAGATTTCTCTATTTAGGATTTCTTAAGCTCCTCCTTGGTGATTTTGATCGAAACTAGTAAGTTTTCTCCTCTCCTTCCCTAGTTTGATATTGTTTGTCTTCCTTCCACCTTCCTCCAAGTCGGAACCCTGGTCTTCCATGGTGAAACCCCACCTAGAGCCCTTAAACACCCCATCTCCACGTTCTTTTGTTAGGGTTTTTCACCTCTAAAGTGGAGAAGGTGCTTCTTGCTCGAGATAGGAGCTTTGTTGGAGAAATCAACCTCTCGAAGCTTGGGAACCTTACTTACTAGACCTGTCCACCTTCCCTAGAGGTTCTTTGGAGGACTAGTCTTGACTTAGACTATTTAGACTCTGAAGTTGAGGTATGATATATCCCCTATTCTTCTATGTTGAGTAATTCACCTATGCTGATTCATTCTCTTTATCCTATGGACATTAGCCTATATGCAAAAATCATGGCTCATGTGAATTAACTTATTTGATATTGATCATGTGATCATGGGTATTCTTTTGAACTCTTATCTTATGCTTTGTTCATGATTGAACTCTAAAAGATGAAATGTGATGCCTTTTGGCCACTTATGAGGTGGATGCATATGTTGGTCACTTATGTGGTGACTAGTTTATATATTCTGACTATACTTTCTACTTGCTTCTACATTTAACATGCTATGTGATTCAGTAGCAGTAGAGTAGTGTAATTGCATTGGTTTTTATGGCGGATGTGTTATTTCTTGCCGAGCAGATGTGATATTTCCTACTCTTTTGGGATGGAAAGGAACCTCATACCCAGGGCAAGATGTGTGATTCTTGGCCCATGTTTTATATATTTGATAGATTGGTAGTATTCCTTTCTCTATCAAGTTTTGAGTTTATGAGACTTGGCCGCCTTTGAATTTATATTGTTCTAAGTCTATGTTTATCTCACATGCATGCATGTTGATGATATGGGGTGTGTGCCCTAATTCTTTACATGTGCTTGTGTGGCACAATCTTTATGTTTTATTAATGGCAAGTATTCTTTTGTTATCATATGATTTCAATTCCTTTCCTCTTGATCCCCATTTGGGTGGTCCTTTTCCTTTTTTTGGGAAGCCTTTTATATTTGATGTACTTTATTCCATATATTGCTCAATTTCCTATTTAGTATGCACATACCAACCTTTACTGATGTCATCTATTTTCTCTTCTTGCTGGGGTATGCTTCCAACCCTAGGTGAAGGACTTGGATAATACGACATGAAGTTTTGGACTAACTTAAGGAGTTAAAGCTTGGAGACAAAATTGTTATGGTTTTGATTTCCCTCTACTTAGATCCTTATGTTGTATCATTGTTGTAAACCCTAATGGGAGATTTTGATGTACTTGTGTAATCTTTTATGAAAGTTGAAAATAGTCAGTTATTTTTATTCCGCTGCTACACTTTGGTATTTTGCATACCATTATAATAAATTTGGAAAATCTATACCTATTCCAACATACCTTTGAGTGTGTTTGGAATGGATGTTAATTCTTCAATTTTTTTTAGTAGGGAGTGGATCCCACTCCTTACAGCATGGTATCAGAGCCCATGGTAGTCGGAATCTGACTATTTCAATTTTGTTTCCCTAGTTAGAATACTTTCCTTACCTTTAAGTGACATGTTTGCCCTAGAGTTGATGAATAGATGATGAAGGGTTGATTTAGGATCCTATAGTTTCACATTAGAATAATAACGGACAAATCCCTAAAATACTTATAACTAAAAGATGCATAAGTAACCATAATAACTTGAGGTTGTTTAGCTTGACCTTTAGGCAACTACTAGGACATGAAGTTGAAAGCAAAGGTGTCTGTAGAGGATCAGGGTTCGGGGGTTGGCAAGATTATCCTCCGCACCACTAGCTTGGTTTACGAGGACTCCCAAATCCATATGATACTGGCCTGGCCTGAGCTGATATGAATTGTCCAAAATAGCATCCTTTTAGGCAATACTAGCCTTATACATCTATATGATTTATTTTTAGGGACCCTAATATGTTGAACTAGTCTCCCAGATGTAATGACTTGTTTGAGGATGGATACCTAATATATTTCCCTTATGACCCATAGAACCACATGTTTGGATAGTTATCCCTAGAACCTAGACTTTAAAGTTTGGTGTTTAGTAAGCAATCAAAGTGCGCAACGAAGCATGATGGATCTTATATATGGTCTAGTTATACTCACCCTTTTACCTCTAGATTAGTTTATCTTGGTAGGTCAAACCTTTTAAGGGGTGGAGAGTAGTTGGTTTGATGATGTTTGGGTAGTTAGATTTTGAGGATGAAATCCTTTCTAAGGGGATGGAGTCATGTAACATACTAAAATCTAGCTACTCTAACTTTAGAAACCCTAACTGCCTAATTAGGAAGTTAGTGTGCTTGAATCCTTAGTTTTGATCAAACACATATAACAATCATCTAATTAATAGTTCACATATTTGAACCCTAATGAATATCTAATGCACATAATATGAGTATCTCACATATAATACTAACAGTGGGTACACTTGAGGCTAAACATTTCTTAGACCAATAAACCCTAATGAAATGATGAGCAAGATAATTGTAGCCTAATATTGTATTTAATGCATACTAAGAATGTATAGATGAAGAATAATGATCATGTTAACCTAAACCCTAAGTTGTAATCATCTAACCTTAACCTATACATCCTTAATGACATTCATGATACATTAGTGTAACTGCGTGTCATAATAAGATAACATACTTTAATACACATAAATCATAGATTAATTAGGTCATCAATATGAAATGCTTATCACCTTGTTCTCTAATACACACCTAATTAATCACTGAATGACTTAGTATACAAATCAAATCATTAATATGTAATATGTCCCACCTTGATCATTAAAATATATATAATAACTTCAATATGGATAAGAAGTAATTGATTCACACAAATGTTCATAATCAATAATAAGAAGTGAATAAATATGAGAGAATTATTAATGATGACATTAATGTGAGAAAGAAGGGTAAACTAACAATGTCTAATATACATATAAGTAATTAATGTGACATTATTTGGATTAATTGTAACAAATAGGATAAAGTGTCCTATTTCATACAAAATAATCTGATACAATTGATAATGGAGTCTAAATTCAGATTATTAAAGATAATTGTCAGATATAATATGCATATTAAGATAATTTAGTATAATTCTAGTTGTGCTAAAATTCCTAATGAAATAAATAATATTTATATTGGTTTTGTGCATAATAATGAAATATAACTCTTTTGGAAACAAAGTAAATATGATATGACACAATTAAAAGAATAATAATGATAATGTGATATCCTAATGAATATAATTCTAATAAGGCAAAAAAAGAAAAATAAATCATAAAAGTGGAGCCTTTAGGTGATCCATGAGAACCTGACCTATGTGGAGTTTCTTGAGAAGATTCTAAACTCCCAAGTTAAGCAGTTGAAAAACAAGGAGTTTAAGTTAGTAAAAGTTTTGGTGGAAGTTTAATGGAAACAACCTGGGAGTTTAGTGGTGAGATGTTTCATACTCACCCTTCTCACTTTGCTTTAGATTTCGAGGAAAAAAATCCTCTTTAATGGGTGGAGTGTTGTAACATACTAAAACTTCAACATATTCTCTTTTTGGCCCTTTCCCAATATTTTCCTATCATTTCAATCATTTTTGACCTTGATGCTTAAATTGTGGAATTTATAGTGGTTTGGTGAACATTTGTTCAATAATTATACCAGTGAAAGGTTTTATGCACAAATACCTCAGTGAAATCTTATTCAAGGATCTAAAATGTAAAATCACCGCTTAAGTGGAACAATGGTAAATAAATCCATGTTAGAAGTGTAAGGCCCCAAACCTTACTTAATGTATTGAACAAGATTAACTACCACAATTAAGTACTCTAAACCTTAATCCAACCTTTTGAAATCATGAGGCAAGATTAGGTTTCAAGTTTGGTCCAATTTGGATGTTGTTTGTGCAAGTTATGCAATTATATGCACAATTTGGACTTTTATGCAATTTACCCAATTGGTAGGTTTTCTTTGCAAATTATCATGTGCATTATAATCCTTAGATATTCCATTACCATTATCAAGCTTTTTAACCATGGGGCACCTAGTTGCACCTTGGTTTGAAGGTGTTACTTTCCAAGGGTATTATAGGGATTACCCTCTTTATAAATGAGCTTATCTTTAAAAGCTATCAACCAATGAGGTTATTTCTTTGATTGGAGGACGGTGGAGATGGCCTAGAAGTCTCCATGGGATTTTAGGACCAGCCTTGGATATACAAGAAGTCTCTATGAGATGTCCTCTTGCATGGCCATGAAGCCTTAGCCTAAGAACACATGGAAAGTCCCATAGACACCTCATACTTTATATCTTTCTTTATATAGCAATATCTACCCCTTCCCAACTCCAAATTCGAAAACTCTTGCTCTTCTTTCTTTCCTCTATCTTAGAGCATAACTCCTACTCTATTTTTCCATGAAGGTATTGTCCCAAGGTAAAACAAGGTGCCTACCTTGGTGAAGAAGGATCCTGGGTTCTAGATTTCTCTTTTTAGGATTTCTTAAGTTCCTCCTTGATGATTTTGACCAAAAATAGTAAGTTTTCTCCTCTCCTTCCCTATTTTCATGTTTTTAGTCTTCCTTCCACCTTCCTCTAGGTCGGAACCATGGTCTTCCATGGTGAAACCCCACCTAGATCCCTTAAACACCCCATATTATGTTCTTTTGTTAGGGTTTTCACCTTTAAAGTGGAGAAGGTACTTCTTGCTCGAGATATGATCTTTGTTGGAGAAACCCGCCTCTCTTAGCTTGGGAATCTTACTTATTGGACTTTTCCACCTTTCCTAAAGGTTCTTTGGAGGTATAGGCTTGACTTGGACTATTTAGACTCTGAAGTTGAGGTATGATGTATCCCCTATTCTTCTATGTTGAGCAATTCACCTATGCTTATTCATTCTCTTTGTCCTATGGACATTATCCTATACACAATGTCTTTTCTTTTGAAAATCATGGTTCATGTGAACTACCTTATTTGATATTGATCATGTGATCATGAATATTCTTTTGAACTTTTATCTTATGCTTTGTTCATGATGGAACTCTAAAAGATGACATGTGATGTCTTTTGCCCACTTATGAGGTGGATGTATATGTTGGTCACTTATGTGGTGACTAGTTTATATATCCTGACTATACTTTCTACTTTCCTGTACATTTAACATGCTATGTGATTCAGTAGCACTAGAGTAGTGTAATTGCATTGGTTTTTATGGCAGATGTGTTATTTCCTGCCGAGCAGATGTGATATTTCCTGCTCTTTTGGGATGGAAAGGAACCTCATACCTAAGGCAAGATGTGTGATTCTTGGCCCATGTTTTATATATTTGAGAGATTGGCAATATTTCTTTCTCTACCAGGTTTCAAGTTTATGAGACTTGGTTGCCTTTGTGTTTATATTGTTCTAAGGCTATGTTTATCTCACATGCATGTAGGTTGATGATATGGGATGTGTTCCCTAATTCTTTACATGTGCTTATGTGGCACAATCTTTATGTTTTATTAATGAAAAGTATTCTTTTTTTATCATATGATTTCAATTCCTTTTCTCTTGATACCCATTTGGGTGGTCCTTATCCTTTCTATGGGAAGACTTTTATATTTGATGTCCTTTATTCCATATATTGCTCAATTTCCTATTTAGTATGCACATACCAGCCTTTGCTGATATCATCTATTTTCTCTTCTTGCTGGGGTGTGCTTCCAACCCTAGGTGAAGGACTTGGATGATAAGGCATGAAGTTTTAGACTAACTTAAGGACTTAAAGCTTGGAGACAAAGTTGTTATGGTTTAGATTTCCCTCTGCTCCGATCCTTATGCTGTATCATTATTGTAAACCCTAATGGGAGATTTTGATGTACTTGTGTAATCTTTTATGAACGTTGAAAATAGTCAGTTATTTTTATTCCACTTCTATACTTTGGTTGTTTTGAATACCATTGATTGAAGTTTGAAAATTTTTCACCTATTCTAGCATACCTTTGAGTGTGTTTGGAATGGATGTTTTTTTCTTCAAAACTTTAGTAAGGGGGGTGATCCTGCCTCCTTATAGAGACAACATGTTTGGTGCTTTCACTAGACACATCTTCTTTATGTCAACTGGAGCTTATATGGTGATCCATTTCTACATTAATCTGCATCGCCTCGTTGTCTTCCTATGTGTGTACATGAGCATCATTGTTTTCGTCGATGACTATGACTTCCTTAATTACCTCATCTACCTCAGGGTTTGACACTGTGTGAGTGTTGGTAGATTTCACCTAATTTGATGGAGTCTTATGTGATGTTTGCTCCTTATTTGTATTTATCTCTTTTAGAACCTTCCACCTTTTCTTGTACGATGGTTAATTTCTTTTTCTTCTAGACCTTCCTTGGTATCACTATTTGATCGTGTGCTTGGTAGACCTACCCATTATTCTATTGCTCCTCATCTCCTATGGGACAATCCTCCTCCTCACACATGTTTGGTGCTTTCACTAGACACTTCTTCTTTATGTCCACTAGAGTTTACATGGTGAACCATTTCTACATTCGTCTCCATCGCCTCATTGTCTTCCTCCGTGTGTACATGAGCATCATTGTTTTTGTCGATGACTATGACTTCCTCAATTACCTCTTCTACCTCAGGGTTCAACACAGTGTGAGTGTTGGCAGATTTCACCTGATTTGTTGGAGTCTTGTGTGATGTTTGCTCCTTATTTGTATTTATCTCTATTAGAACCTCACCTTTTCTTGTACGGTGGTTAATTTCTTTTTCTTCTAGACCTTCCCTGGTCTCACTGTTTGATTGTGTTCTTGGTAGACCTACATGTTGTTCTGTTGCTCTCATCTCCTATGGGACAATCCTCCTCCTCACACATAATGTCAAATTTGTTTTGAGCTGTGAGTGGGTCAGGGGGTTTTCCCTTCTTCAGTTTGTAATGTCCTATATTGGCACTATTTCTTCATCTCTGTGTGTGCCATGTCCCTATCCCATTAGTAGTGTAATATACTCTGGGTTCAACATTGGCCTGGCATCTTGTGTCTTCACTGTTGTGGATCCTAGCTATGCAAGATGCTTGGTTGTGCCCGATCTTACTATAGAAATCACCGTTATCTAGGAACACTTCATAAATGACTTGATAGGTGACACCATTGATTAGAATAGTGGAGGGTTTTAGATGTGTCAATTTCAATGGCCAACCAGGAGAATTTACTCCTCGTCCTCACTGAAGTGTGTGTGTCAACCTTGATGAGGTATCTGAGGGCAAGGCCTATGTACTCAAATATACTGGGCACATAGAGGTTCAGTGGTAAGTCTAGAATCCTTACCCATGTGACAAGGTAGCTAGGCAATTCCTCAATTGGTTTAAATGTTGAGTACCATTACCACACGACAAGACATCATCCAAAGAGCTTCCATGGTCTTCCAAACAAGGCAGTGTCAAAGTCCTTCCTGCATGAGAATTGGACAACATAATGTTCTAGGTCCACCTCATACATGTTGAAGCACATATAGGGCTCCACAACAAATTCAAACAATCCCTCATTGTCAGGTAGCCTACATCCAATCTGATTAAGCGGGTGGCGACTAGTATACCACCATGGCCTAGCCAGATCCTCCTTAGCGTTAGGATCAATTGCCAGGGCTGGGCTGCCATCAACCACTGACATCGATACATTTGAGATTGCCAATCTACTTTTGTATAGTCTTTCTAGGAAGAAGTTATGTTCTCTTGGAGTCCTTCAGGATTCATTCACGATAGTGCTGAATGATGATGCATCTCCCATCCCCCATGAGATAGATGGTGTCTTGCTTACATTATCTGGATGGGGTGGGATGCCAATCTTTTCAGTGAGACCACCCGTATCCATTGACTTGTTGGCATCAAAAGGTGGGGATGGGTTGTTGATCGTGTCGTGGACTTCCACATCCTCATTTTCTGATTTTTCATTGGATCCCCTCATACCAGTGAACTGAAGGTTGATTCCAACTGCCAGTATCAAAACCCTAAATCCTTTCTTGTCTTATCCTCCCAGTTATGCTTGTTTATCAGTCTCCTTCCATCTCCCCCAATAATGTTATGGTTTCCTTCATCACTGAAAACCACTCCTCCTAAGCCTCACCCCCTCCATGGACGCCTGTAACCTGACCAAATCGGCCATTGCCCCCCTCTTGCTCCTGTCATTCTCTATTATACACTTAATACTCCTCCTCTACTATTTACCATTTTTCTTTAGGTTTATTATCCAACATATTTATAATCTCATTTGAAACCCATTAGATTAGACCATTCTCAAAATACGTATGTTATACAAACAATTACAATCCAAACATGTATTGTTATTCATTAATTTTCATCCTTAATTTCATCTTGTAATTGAATTAGACCATACTTATGTACATTAGTTATTCCCTTAATTTAAAGCATTATTTTTTATTATCACATAGCTCATCATATTAGGATCACAAATAAGTAGTCAAATCCAGTTATTAATTTTCTTCATTTTTAATTCTTTTCATTATCATTAGTCATATCTTTTTCCATATCATGTTCACTAATATTCTTGGAAACAATTATTCCAAATTTACTTAATGCATAAGGTTTATCTCTCATTGAAATCCTTTATAATCTGATTCTTGTGTATTTCAGTCAATTTAGGTCAACTCAATTATTTCCAAAGTAAATGTATTAATGACTCCCTCAAATTCATTTTATTAATTCTTCTTTAATTACTTACCATTCACCATTTAATTCATTCTTTTGAAATTCCTTTTTTGTATTTAGATGAGCGTACTATGTCATTGATTTCCAATGGCATTTTGGCAATAAAAAGAAATCCCTGTATTGCATATAGAACTCTCAATTTAGGAAGTACCATGGATTAGAGTTGCATCTTTTTACTCTTTAATCTTTACTCTTCTTCTCAATTTCATTATTATGTGACTGGTATAAAAGTCTTGCATTCATATATTATTATGCTAGAATAGATGCATTAGATTTTGATAATTTTAATAAGACTTGCCACCTTCTATTTATGTAATAATACTTACAATTTAGCATATCATTACATTTACATGATTATATACAAGTTTAGGCTATATCTCTTATACTTGTACTGATACTGAATTCTAGGGTTTCCAAGAAGTCAGTACATTACAAGGACCTTATTACTAATTAACCTCATCACATGGTGTAAAGATTCATTAAGGCTATTCAAGATACATGAAACCTTGGTTTCCATTTCCACACTATCAATTCACCAATTACAAGTATGCATCGATTCATTGCCAAATTTGAGTCAATTTGACAAAACTAATCCTGGGCATGGAATACCTCCATCTAAACCTTCATACTGGTCCATATGTTCATGCCAAATGTAAGTCTAGAAAGGACCTCAATATATAGTTGAGAAATAATTCATATTAAGTTCATACATAATTGTATAATTGTCATGTTAATTTTGATGCATAACATTCATTAGGCTGATTTTAGGCAATATATGTGTAAAACAACATTGTTATCTATTGTAAGATTTTTTGCAGATCTTAAAGCAATATATCAGGAACTATACACATACGACTCAATGGTAAAAAATTAAATTAGTAGAAATCATTCCCCAAGAATCTTCCCAATTGATCTCCCAATCGCATACAAAAGCAAGCAAAGATGTTGATTATTTTAACCAGATAGAATTAGGTTTTCAATATTATTACAAGGCTTAATAGAGAGAGAAACACTCATATGAGGTGTCAAGCACCTTAAAAAATTAGCCCAAGAATTGATCTCATTGAATCCATATCAAACTAAAAAATCAATCAGTTTCTTCCTCCTTGCGACTCAAGAACCCTAGAAATGGAGAATAGGAGAAAAAATAAGAGAAAAGAAGAGATTTGACATCATTTTAATACAAACCAGAAGAAAAACATAATATTCATGATCAAAACCTATCTAAAGAAGTAAACTTACTTGCATTCATCATCCTCAGATGAGAAAACCTACATCACCATCTCCACCTTTTTCCTCATCAAACCCTAATTGTCTATCTCTCTATAGGATTTCATTTCTCTGAAATGAATTACAAAATATGGGAGACACTAAGGTGATATGTTACTCATATAGAGAAATTAAGGAACTTGGGACTTTTGCAAATAAGTCTTTCATTTACTTCTTCTTTTATTTCTGTAGAATTTTTCATCGTAAAATTATATGGTGAAGCTATATGTAGTCCATAAAAAATTCTTCAAAATTATGTAAAAGTTAATATGTTGTCTAAAATAAAGATTCAACATTCTATTTATAATTTCAAATCATTTTCATTTACATATAAATAAACAAAAACGAAACACCACACTGCAAAACTACAATCTACAACATGGTTGGTCGAATTAGAATTTGACCGACCAATAGATTCAAATAACATCTAAATTTTTTGAAAATTTTAATGTAAACATATATTGTACTCATCCAAACTATGTATTCAAGTTTACTATAAAATAGTAAAAATATTTTACTACATCACTATATTTATCAAATTATGTATTCATATACTATTAAAATCCTAAATTTTAGCTGATTGGGGTTTTCACTTGCAAACCCTAATTATTCAAACTAAAGCATGTTTTCAAGTGTATAATGGAGTTCAATATATAATAACTAAATATCATTTTAAATCAATATAAAAAACTAGGATCAATTAAGTAAAGCATGTAATCCTCCAAGTAAACCCTGATTAGATGGCTAAGTTGGAACCTGGTCATTACAATTATAATCAACTCTCACTAAAAAAATTGGTGTTTTGATCCTTCATCATGTCAATAATACACAAATGACATGATGATGACCATACCTTGAATTATTGAATGTTATTTTAAATGTGTTTGCCAATAAAGATAGTGATTGGTTGTGACAAAATTGATGTATGCATTGTGAATGTTGTAGAAAAAATTTGTCCCTCCCATATAGCAGATGCAATATCATTGGTCACTTGGTAAGTTCGACTAGAAAAATGGATGGTCATGCTTATGTTAGTCAATATGTGATAGTGAGCTCATAAATATCTTGGTAGTCTAGTTAGAGATCAAGGAACTTAGATTCAATGTACTGAGGAATAGGTGTTCATGCCTCTAGCTCAATATGGATATTTGTTAAAAAATATACTATACAATATGGTTAGTCATAGTTTGAATAATATTATTTGGGTTTTAATGATGTGTATATAGATACCACTCATCTCTTATGGATTGTAGTGTCAATTGTTGAGTCAATTGTTAACATAGTATGGTTCCCATCAGGTCACACAAATAGACATATCTTGAAGAAAGGTCTATTTAGACTTCATTGTAATTGGTTAAATTAATCTAGGGACTTAATAATAAGCTTTGAGGGCCTATAAATAATCAAGGGTCCTAACCAAGGAAATTAGGTTGCTAAAATTGTGGAAATGCTCCTTAGAAAAGAGGAATTTCCATGTTTACTAGGAGTGGATAAACATTGCATTCCAAGTGAACCCTAGGCATAAGGTGGTGCTTGGGAGAGGTGGAGGTGATGGTGGCGGCTGCGGTGGTTGCAGTTTAGAGAAGTGCTTCTCAAATGAAAGATGTCCAACCCGACCAACCCTTGAAGCGTTGGTTACCCCAGGTCAACATTCAGTTGTGGCTCAAGACCCCCCATTTGCTAAGACCCATGAAAACGTCTTGGTTGATACCATGCATGAATGTGGCTTGCCATGATCTTACACAGTGGAAACCTCTGGTGTTGAACCCAGAGTCCTGTCGGGAATCCAACATGTACCCCCTGATATGCTCAGAACCGAGGACATCATCATCAATTGATCTGTCCCTTTGCTGACCATCACGGTGGACCCTTCAATGCTACAACCTCTCCTAGAACCTTGGAAATTTGCAGTCATGGTCAAGGTGATCAGGGTTAATGTGGGCTTTTAGGCGCTGATCAACAGGTTGCAAATTCTATGGTCACTATTCGAGATGTTTTGTACAATTCATTTATAGAAGGGTTATTACACAATCAAACATGCCAACCAAGCGGACTTCATGAAATACATGACTAGAGGGATATGGTCTATGTTTGGTAATTACCTATCGATTAAGTCTTGGACCCCTAATTTCTGCCCCTCAGATCCCATCCAGTGCAAGCTAGTGGTTTGGATCAGGGTATCAGACCTACTGATGTTCCTCTACCAATCTCAACATCTCGCTAGCATCACCGATCTGGTAGGGAAAACCATAAAGATAGATGACACAACCACAGTCAAACACAGAGGGAGATTCACTCATATTGCAGTGGAGGTAGATACCTCTAATCCGCTATTGTCGGTGATATTCTTGAATGCCGAACAAATCTGAATTGAATATGAAAGCATGTTAGAGATTTGAATGTGGTGTGGGAGAGTGGGGCATGCAAATAAGGAGCGTGGATTCATTCCCTCCTTCATGCCTCCAGATCCATCATCGTCATCATTTACTACCCCTGGTAGTCATCTCCCACTACTCCCAGGATATCCACACAAAAAAGATAGAACATTGTCTTGTACCCAAGAAAAATGAGGGTTAGAGTAAAGCCATTCCCCCAGATTCAACCACCCAACCAAAAACAGGTGTGGCAACAACCGCTGACAACCGAAAGGATAACAAGTAGGATGATTGGGAAATGATAATCAATAAAAAATAGAAGAAGAAAGGCCAGCCCAATCCACCCGTTGCCACTTGGAAAATGGCGCCAATACAAACATAATGTCCAATCAGGTGACCAACAAATGACTACCCATGACACTACAATTATAGTAGTAGATGATGAAATGTGTGAGGGTCAAATTACTGATACTCCATTCCAGTTCAGTAGTTCATCCTCCAATGGTAACTCGTCCTCACCATATCAAACCATTCATTGGGGAGACAAAGGTGAAGGTGCAGGTGGGGTCCTACTCCGTAGTAGGAAAGTGATATACCGACCAGTCCAGGTCAATCCTGGAAAGGAAAGAAAGAAGGGTAAGGTTGCCCAGTTAATCAAAAGCTTCAATAGCAACAAAGAGGCTTAGAGAATACTAAACTTTGAATAAGAAGGTTAGGTTATGGATGAAACACCCCAAACTAATGGAGGACAACCCGCGGGGCTTGGAGCCTCCATTCAGTAGTTCCCCTTCAACCTTTCTAAATGGTGAACATCCTTTGATGGAATTTCCAAGGATAAAATATGTTTTATCAAAGAATTTAGATCAATGTATAAAATGTAACTTCTGGATCTTTTTGAAACTAGATGCAGTGGCAACACTACAATCAACATCACCTGTAATCTTAGGTATTCCTCTTCGCACCACATGGAATCTCTAGGTTTCTCTGGGGGCATATGGCTCCTTTGGGATACAACACATTGTGTCCTTTAAATCATTGTATGGCTCCTTTAGGATACAATACATTGTGTCCTTTAAATCATTATTAATCACAGGCAATTAATTCACTGCAACATCAATGGCTATTGGCATATCACCTTTGTGTATGGCAGTCCCAATCCTAACAAATGCCTCTAATCTAGAAATGTCTCCAAGAATTATCTCACCCCACCTAGGCTGTGGTGGGTGACTTTAATACCATGCTCGACCCAACAGAGAAAATGGGTAGCAGGTACTTTGATTGAAGAGCAAGGAATTTGTTTAAAGACACCCTTCTATACACAGGCTTGGCAGACATCAAACCTAAGGGACACTTTTTCACCTTCAAAAGACTCAATGTTCATGAGAAACTTGACCATGTGATTGCCAACCAAGGACTGGATTTCTCTTGATGAAGGCTACACAATTTCTGTTCTACCAAGATTAAATTCTGACCACAATGCGATACTTATTGCTCAACACCTGGCGACCAGGAACACAAGAAAATCTTTTCAAACCAAAGCTAGTTGGAGTATGATGCCTGAATTCAGAAATGAGTTCCTACCTCAATGGGATCGACACAACTCATTCACCATAGCATTACCTTCTTTCCAAATTGCTACCATGACATGGGAATCTAAACATCTCAAGAAAGCAAGAAATGATAAGTATACCATGCTCCATCCTCTTGATAGGTGTCAGATATCCTCTTCTTGCAATACTTCTCCTTCTAATGAATTGTGTTCTTTTTCATTGTAAGAGAAATATCATCAAATCCTTCAATGAGAGGAGGCGAACTGGCGGTAGAAGGGAAACATCAACTGGATTCAAAGTTGAAACGGTAATACAAATTTTTTCAAACTTTCATGAAGTCTAGATGTATGATGAACAAGATACTGTGTATCTGAGATGATGATGGCAACTGGGTAACTGACCCCCATGCCATCCAATCTCTAGTCCAAAGTTTCTCTATTAAGTTGTTGACTATTCACCCTACTGCCTTGACAGATGCGGTGACCATCTCAAGTTAGAAGGGCTCCTTCACTGAGCTTAGCCCCCAAGCTTCCAACTTCCTCGGGTGTATTCAAGGACATGAGGAAATTAATAAGGTGGCCTTCTCTATGATGGAAACCAAAGAAGGAGGACCCGACGGGGTCTACACTGAGTTCATTCAATCCAACTGGCCCCAGGTTGGTGACTCCATTGTCCTTACTGTCCAACAAGCATTCAACTCATCCTGTACTAGTCCCACACTGTTAGAATCCTTCATGGTACTGATACAGCAAGTGTGACAGCCTCTGAGGTGCAGTGAGCTCCGCCCGATTTCTCTCAATAACACATTCTTCAAGATAATATCTAAAGTCATTGCTAAAATACTCAAGCCCCACATTAATGGTTGGATATCCAATCCATAGTCTAATTTCATACCTGGTCATCATATAAGTGATAATATACTGCTGGTTCAAGAAGTAATACACTCCATGAAGGCCAAAGCTACAGGGAAACATTAGGTTATCGATCCATCCAAGGATTTTGACAAGATGCAATGGCATTTCATCCAAGACACTCTCAATAAGGTTGGTTACCCTGACATCATTATCAGGTTGATTATGCAAATCATCACCAATAGATCAACTTCAATCCTTTGGCAGGGTATGCCTCTACCATCATTCAAATCAACCCAGGGAGTCTGACAAGGGGACCCTATCAACTCCTACATCTTCATTCGATGCATGGAACAGTTAAGCTAATTCATTTTTCATGTAGTACAATCTACAACCTAGAAACCCATAGTGCTCCCCTCATCATGACCAGAGAGCTGGGCATGGCCTCATGATCCTTCTGGTGAGCTCACTGTAAAATTGGCCTACAAATGCCTGCAAGTACATAAAGAAATCCAAGTTCATGGAGATTGGGGGTCTATCTAGAAATTGAATACCCCTGAGAGGATTAATTTTTTTGGGTTCCATAAGTCACTTATGAATAATGGAGAAAAGATTACAAGACATATCATGGTGGATAATATGTGCCCTGCCTGGAACAATGCACTTGATTTACTGCTCACTACTTCAGGGATTGCACCATCATCAGACTTATATGGGAAAACCTAAGACATTACCCAAATTTTGTCAACCTGGACGAGGACAACTGGATATCAACCATCATTGATCCACCAAGCTATGCACCTCAATCATCCTTATTGCTTGTAGCATGCTTGCATATATGTCAAGTCTGCAATGACTTGGTTCATTCTGGGAAGAAGCCTCACATTCCAACATGCATTGCCTTCATCAAGGAACACTCACACACTATCCTTTCTCTTAATGACCACCCAGGTAGCAACAAACTGACCAGTGGGAGTAGAGTCACTCTCAACCTAGAGGATATGATCACATTGTCTTTATGAATGCCTCCTTTCAAACTTCAACTAGATGTGTGAGCTTGGGCATTCATGAAGTGTCCAAGACAGGAGCATGCATCTTCAGAATTGGGGTGACCTTCTCTACATTATCAGTCCTTGTTGTTGAATCCATTGCATTAGTATTTGTTGCACACACCTATAAAAATACTAAATAATCAACATACTGTACTTGCAGGCAGATTAAAATTCTTAAATAAATAGGGTACATGTCCACTTGACATTTATACAATAAATTCATGCAATTGAACCTCTTAATACACTGATAAGAGTTAATTACTTGATATATGAAAAATCATCAGTAACATCTATAAATTATCTGTAATTCCTCGAAAAGCGTGCACATCAACCCTAATCCTAAGTTGTACATTACATAACCCAATTAAGAGTTAATTACTTTTCATGGCACAAATTATTAATAGTAACTGAGAATTTCTAATGATGTCTTTGAGAAACGTGCCAATTCATGTAAAGACTAAACCACACACCTTAAACATAACATGGAGTGTGCAACTAGGTTTTCATTGACATTTTCATGTCATCGTCATTTCTTTGAAATCACACATTAATGTACAACCTGGGTTTATACAGAAACCATACAACTAGTGGTCGTATGCTACTGATTCCAACTTTTAAACTGAGCAAATTAGGTTTTAATCAATCATGCAGTTCTAGTAATCCAAATCACACATATCAAGCAATTATTTTCGTGCAAACACAATTAAGAAATTCATGCAAATTAGAAATCTGGTGACGTCGACACTGCACGACACTTGGGTAAGCACTGTTACCCACGAATAACACTGATTCAACCAAAAACACTCGATTGTTGGCGTTATACGTGCTTAGTGAGTGAAATTCTACTCACAGCAGGTGAGGTGACCACAATTCAACTGGAAATGCATCCAGAGTCCTATTTCCAGGCATCAACATGTCGTCTTCTACCTTGGAACTATTCCAGAACAACCTGCTTCACGCAGTAGGTGCACACGCTCACACACTAGAAGGAGGGCTCAGCTAAATTGGTGCTGCTCGTGGCTAATTGATGGCGGAATCAAGATCTAGACTCACGTCAAAGGCACCGTTTGGTGGTGCTTTGCTGTGCCAAGATGGCCCCTAGCCATTGTTGTAGGAGTTGCTGCTCTTGCTAGATGGGGCGCCACCCCTTGCTAGTTGGGCTGTAGGTGATTGGAGTCGTGGACGCTTGCTGGCTCGAGGCTGCTATGGAGCCACCCCTCTCTCTCCCTTGGCTGCTGGCTGTGCCCAAGGGCTATTTGGCCGAGCCAAAGTAGTTGGCCGCCGGCCACTACTACTACAAGTTGGGTGCCTGCTAGGGAGGGGGAAGAAGAAGGGAAGAAGAGAAAGAAGAAGAAGAGGACGAAGGGGGGTTGGGCGCTGCTGGAGATGGGGCTACCAAGCCCTAAATCGACCACATGCTCCACTCCTCTATTGCAGGTCGATCGAACTACTTGGGAAACCACTTGAAGCGGTTCCTGGATCGATCGAGTGAAAGAGATAAGGGAAAGGGGAAAATGGGTTATAATAAATGGGTAAATTGCTGTTTAGGTTCAAGAAATTTAAAAATGCCATAACTATGGCCTCGGGGGTCCAATTGAAATGATTTCTTTTGCAAAGTTTCAAGTGTGAAATTCACTACGATCTGAAGGTGAGAAAACAAGCTAATTAGACTGTAACACTAGATCAAAGAACTAAATGCATATGTGAGTACTTAACTCAACTTAATCAACTTAATGATATACTAAGCGCTGTGCTTACTAGTTAATCATGGAGTGGGTCATAACAATCTCTCTCCCTTATAAGAATTTCATCCCGAAATTCCTAAAAGAGAAAAGGAAACTTGTTACGCATCTCAGACTCAAGCTCCCACGTGGCTTCTTCTAGGTTGTGGTTCCTCCACAAAACTTTCACTAACAGTATCTCACGATTCTTGTGCTTCTTGACCCTCCTATCAGCTATTTGTACTGGTCCTTCAACATAAGACACATCTGATATGAGCTGTGTAGGTTCTGGGTCCACTATCTTCTTTGTACCAGGGTAACACTTCTTCAACATCGATACATGAAACACATCATGTAGATTAGCCAACTCAGATGGCAAATCCAACCTATAAGTTACAGGTCCAATCCTCTCAACAACAGGATATGGGCCCATAAACCTAGGAGTCAGTTTGCCTCTCTTACCAAACCTCAAACTACTTTCCATGGCAAAACTTTCACATACACTTCATCACCAACCTCAAACTCAAGAGGTCTACGTCTCTTCTTAGCGTAACTCTTTTGCCTGTCTTGTGCAACTTTTAACTATTCTCTGATCACTGTAATCTTTTCTGTAGTCAAATCCACTATCTCTGGTCCAATAATCTCTTTTTCACCCACCTCGTACCAACATATGGGTGATCTACACTTTCTACCATACAGAGCTTCATACGGGGCCATACCAAGACTGGAATGGTGACTATTGTTGTATGCAAACTCTATAAGGATCAAGTGTTCTTCCCAACTTCCACTGAAATGCAAGACACATGCTCTCAGCATGTCCTCAAGAGTCTGAATGGTCCTCTCTGACTGACCATCCGTTTGCGGGTGAAAAGTTGTACTGAACCTCAACTTTGTGCCCAAAGCACGATGCAACTGATTCCAAAACATGGATGTGAACTTAGGATCTCTATCTGATATTATTGAAACTGGGATACCATGCAGCATGACTATCTCATCGATGTATATCTTAGCCAACTTTGGGACATCAAAGGTTGACTTAATAGGAAGAAAGTGAGCAGACTTAGTCAGTCTATCTACAATCACCCATATCGAGTCACAACCTCTAGGTGTCCTGGGAAACCCTACCACAAAATCCATTATGATATGTTCCCACTTCCACTCTGGTATAGGAAGAGATTGCAAGGTACATGTAGGTTTTTGATGCTCAGCCTTAACCTACTGGCATACACTGCATCTAGCCACGTACTCAGCTACATCCTTTTTCATACCTGACCACCAGCACAACTCCTTGAGATTCCTATACAACTTAGTGTTTTTTGGATGCATAGCGTACATCGATGCATGCGCTTCCTCAAGAATACTTTCTTTCAAATCACTATCTCTAGGTACACATAACCTGTCATGCTGATACTACAAACCATCATCTGAAAACCTGAACTTTGGTCTTTTTCCCCTTGTCATGTCCTACATGATCTGCCGTAACTCACTGTCACTTTGCTGAAGTTCCTTGATCTGATCATAAAAAGTAGGCTTGACTTGCATCTGTATAATCAAACCACTCTGCTATGTTACTCTTAAGTCTAAGTTCAACTTCTGCATCTCTACTAGCAGGTCTCTCTTGAGCATGCCATAGAGAATACATCCATTGTTGAACTTGACTTCCTGCTCAGAGCATTTGCTACCACATTCTCTTTTCCAGGATGATAATCTACCATTACATCATAATCCTTGATCAATTCTAACCATCTCCGCTGTCTAAGATTCAGATCCTTCTGGGTGAAAATATATTTCAAACTCTTATGATCCGTAAACACATGACATGCCTCACCATAAAGATAATGACGCCATATCTTAAGAGCATGAACTACAACAACTAACTCCAAATCATGTGTCGGGTAAGTCTCCTCATTCTTCTTAAGCTGTCTAGATGCATAAGCTACTACTTTGCCTTCCTGCATCAACACACAACCTAAACCTCTCCTTGAAGCATCACAAAACATTGTGTAGCCTTTATCTACCTCGGGCAGGATCAATACTGGTGCTGTAGTCAACCTCTTCTTCAAGATCTGAAAACTCTTATCAAAGTTGTCTGACCAGACAAACAGTGCATTCTTTCTCGTTAAGCATGTCAGAGGTGACGCTACAACACTAAAATTCTGGATGAACCTCCTATAGTAACCTGCCAATCCTAAGAAGCTTCTGATCTCAGTAGGATTCTTAGGCTACTCCCACTGTAGAACAGACTCGACTTTCTTAGGGTCAACACTTACTCCATCTCCTGAGATGACATGTCCAAGAAAAGACACCTCAGCTAACCAGAACTCGCACTTACTTAACTTAGCATATAACTGGTGTCATCTCAACAACTGTAATGCTATCCTTAGATGCTTCTCATGCTGCTCATCATCTTTGGAGTAGATAGAAATTTCATCTATAAAAACTACTATGAACTGATCCAAGAACGAGTTGAAAATCTGGTTCATCATATCCATGAAAGCTGCTGGGGCATTAGTCAGTCCAAATGACATGACCAGAAACTCATAATGCCCATATCTTGTTCTGAAAGCTGACTTAGGAATATCTGAAGCCTTTATCCTCAAGTGATGATATCCAGATCTCAAATCTATCTTAGAAAAGATTGTCTCTCCATGCAACTGATAAAAAAAATCATCTATCCTTGGCAACATGTACTTATTCTTGATGGTGATCTTATTCAAATGTCTGTAGTCTATACATAACCTCATAGTACCATCTTTCTTTTTCACAATCAATACTGGAGCTCCCCACGACGAAGAACTAGGTCGAATGAAGCCCTTATCCAGTAATTCTTGTAACTGAATCTTGAGTTCCTTCAACTCTGTAGGTGCCATTCTGTAGGCTGGCAACGCTATAGGGTGACTACATGGCAACACTTAGATCTCAACGTCTATCTCTCTTTCAGGAGGTATACCTAGAAACTCATCTGGGAAAGCATCTGGGAACTCACAGACCACTGGCACATCCCATAGACTGACTATTCTCTTCTCTACTCTAGTATCTACTACATGTGCCAAGAATGCCTCACAAACTTTCTGCAACATCTTATCAGCTATAGCGGCTAATATGATACATGTAGGCAAAACTTTCCTGTCTCCAGAAAAGACACAAGAAAATCCACCCTGTTGAAAGACAACCTCCTTCTTCCAACAGTCGAGTTGAACTCGATACGTCTATAGGCAATCCATACCCAAGATAACTTGAAAAGAGTTAACATCTAGGGGTATAAAATTAACCGCAATGGTGTAACCACCAAAGGTCAACAAACATCCGGGACAAAACTCTACCAACACTATCTGATCACCTAACAGAACCCTCAACAATAACTCAATCGGTAACTCCTAGGTTAATAGGTTAAGATCACAAGCTAAAGAACTCTGTATAAATGAGTGAGTAGCACCAAGATCTATCAAAACTGTAACTAAAATGCTGTTAAAGAAAAGCATTTCTCCTATAATTACTCGAGAAGAAACAATACCTTCTTTTGGTGTCAAAGAGAAGAAGCGTCCTGAAGCTCTTCCTCTCCTACGATGTCCTCGTTGTCCTTCCCTTCCACAGGGTGCTGCACTACCTCGGAAACCTGAAGCTACAGAGGAACCAGGTCCTCCAGCTAGAGCTTGTCTCGGGACATTTTGGTACTGTGACTGGGAACCCTGTGATGCTGACTGCTGTAACTGGGGGCAATTCCTCTTGAAATGTCCCATCTTTCCACACTGATGACATCCTTGAAACTTTGTTCCCCAACACTGTCCTGAGTGTGGTCTTCCACAAATATCACACATGGATGCATCACGTCTCTGTGGTCCTGTCACTGACACTAAAGATCCTGAAGACCTAGTTGGAGGTGTCCATGTAGACTGTGTACTCCATCTTCTAGAATTGGGTCTTCCTCCACTTGATGGAAAAGTAGATCCTTGTCTACCAAAATAACCAAGTCCTCATCCTATCTTTGAAAAGAAACCACCACCTCCTATGTATCACCACTGCTTTGTCCCCTTTTAATAAAGTCTCCCGATCTTTTCTTACTCTCAGACTGCTTATCAGCATTAACTAACTCTTCTACATGTCTCTCTGCTTCCACAAATTCCCCAAAGTTTTCTCTATCTCTTCGACCAATGGCTGAAACGGTGTGTCTAATCTCTGATCTTAATCCTTCTTGAAATCTTCAACACTTTTCTACATTATCAGGAACAAGTCACAAACAAAAATTTGCCAACCTTATGAAATGTGCCTCGTATTCACCAATTTTCATACTTCCTTGTGTGATATTCTGCAGCTATCTTATCTTCTCACTTAGAAAGGTAGGTGGGTAGTACTTAAGATGGAATTCATCAACGAAATCCTTCCAAGTCAGTACAATGTCCCTCATTTTATCTTCCACTCCATGCCACTAGAGCTCTGCATCACCTTTAAGCAAATAAACTACGTGATTGATTTGTCTTTCCTCAGAAAGCTCCATCAGACAGAACACTTTCTCTAACTATCTCAGCCATTCATCTACCAATATAGGGTCTGTAGTTCCAGCGAACTCGGTACCTCCAAGCTTCTTAACCAGCTCATAGGATCTCATCAGCTCCTTGCTACTCGAGTTAGAAGCTCGCCTCTCCATCTTATACTTTTTCCTGGTCTCAAGAAACATCCTGTACATCCTTGATGCCTCATCCACATCATCTCCACCACCTGGACCCATCTCCTGAGGATAAGGTCCAATGTGGCTCTCAGCTTGGTCCTCATGACCACGTCCTCTTCCTTTCATCTGCAATAGTATAACAGAACACTTCCTGTTAGAAAATTGCAGTTAGAAGGAAAACACCTAAGTCCTAATCCTATTGGTCTTGTATCGTCCCCTGACCTTGACTTTAAGTATCTATGTACTCAAACCTTTTCTCTGATACCAAAAATCATGTGACGCCCTGATCCCCGTGCCAACTCTAATGACCCCAGAGACTGGGGAGTCACCCTCAGTAAACCACCCTTAAAATTTTCTTTACTTAGTTACTTATAATTAACTTAGAGGAAAAACCTCATAGCTTGAATAACATCGGATCGTAATAAAACTACAGAAGCAACTTACCATTAATCTTACTTGGAAAAAACAATCTTACATGAATTATTACATTGTTCATGCAGAAAGTAAACCACAACAGATAACTGCAATCAAAACTACATATTACTTTACATTCTCTCACTACCACACCACATGCCCAAGGACTGAGGGGAAAGGACTAAGAGACCTCTATCTAACTACAAACTACCTTCTAAGAACTTGGGTGATGTGATCCTTCAACTTCCTCGTGCTTACGCTGACCTAAATTTTTTTTCAGTAGGTTGGTGAGCTACTGGCTCAGTGAATAGAATTTCACCCAACCATCACAGATAACTCATTTTATGTTTATTAATTGGAATAAAATTCAAGATAAGACTATACTGAGCAGATCTAAACAATATAATTTAAACGAAAGGAGATGTCAACATTTCATTAAGAAAACAACTGCTGCAAGGCTGTAGATACGATTAAATAACAGAGAATACTAAAATTTCATTTAAAGGACAACTGCTGGGTAACTAACTCAAATCTTTCTTAACTCTTTAACTTATAGGAAATTCTTTGAACCTATATGAACACATTTTATCTTATGCCCTGATCATATGCAATGTACTCTACATATGAAGACTCGTAGCGAACTACGATCCCACTGTACAAGACTTAGCTGACACCCCAGGATAGTTAAGTCTGACTACTCTCCTAGTCTGCAATAGGGAAACTGGCTCTCTGGCCTGAGCACTCCTATTGTGCCGTAAACTGGACTCCTCCTCTAACCTGAGCACACAAACAGAGAGTCAAGCCACCTATTGGCTTTTCTGTACTCTAGTGCCACCAAGACTTCTGGTTGATGTTGGACACACTTTTTTGTACTCCAGTGCACCAGGATTTCTGGTTGATGGTGGACACTGCAAACTATAATTTAAGGAGACTTCCACTAGGGCTTCATCCCCTGTGCCACCTGATAGCACGTTCTGACCCCCGTATATTGGATGCTTCCAGGGTTAGGCCATTTCACCCCTAAGGCGCAGACCTCACATAGGGGTTCTACGACGTTCAAGGCCCTTAAGTATATTATTTTACTATTCTTGGAAGACTCTTACTATATTGTACATTTCTCTTACTTATACTCGACTCTGGTATCTTTATGGTACCGTGTCTATTTACTTGAACTTTATAACACAACATGAATATCATTCTAAATTTGACAGAGTAGTTTATTCAAATCAGTGAAAAATACTAAATAATCAACATATTGTACTTGCAAGCAGATTAAAATTCTTAAATAAATAGGTTACATGTCCACTTGACATTTATACACTAAATTCATGCAATTGAACATCTTAATACACTGATAAGAGTTAATTACTTGATATATGAAAAATCATCAGTAACATCTGTAAATTATCTGTATTTCCTCAAAAAGCGTGCACATCAACCCTAATCCTAAGTTTTGCATCACATAACCCAATTAAGAGTTAATTACTTATCATGGCACAAATTATTAATAGTAACTGAGAATTTCTAATGATGTCTTCGAGAAACGTGCCAATTCGTGTTAAGAATAAACCACGCACATTAAATATGAGCGAGAAACTAGGTTTTCATTGACATTCTCATGTCATCGTCATTTCTTTGAAATTGTAAATCTATTAAATTATTAAAAATGTATAGCCTGGGTTTATACCAAAACCGTAAAACTACTGGTCGTATGCTACCGATTCCATTTTTTAAATTGAGAAAATTAGATTTTAATCAATCATGCAGTTCCAGTAATCCAAATCACACATATCAAGCAATTATTGTCATGCAAACATAATTAATACATTTTTGCAAATTAGAAATCTGGTGACGTCGACACTGCACGACACTTGGGTAAGCATTGTTACCCACGAATAACACTGATTCAACCAAAAACACCCGATTGTTGGAGTTATACGTGCTTAGTGAGTGAAATTCTACTCACAGCGGGTGAGGTGACCGCAATTCAACTGGAAATGTGTCCAGAGTCCTATTTCCAGACGTCAACATGTCATCTTCTACCTTGGAACTGTTACGGAACAACCTGCTTCACGCAGCAGGTGCACACACTCACACACAGGAAGAAGGGCTCAGCTAAATCGGTGCTACTTGTGGCTGATTAGCGGAGGAATCAAGATCTAGACCCATGGACAAATTCAAAGGCACTATTTTGTGGTGCTTTGTTATGCCAAGATGGCCCCTGGCCGTTGTTACAGCTATTGCTGCTCTTGCTAGATGAGGTGGCGCCCCTTGCTAGTTGGGCTACAGGTGATTGGAGTCACGGACGCTTGCTGGCTCGAGGGTGCTGTGGAGCCACCCCTCTCTCTCCCTTGGCTGATGGGTGCGCCCAAGGGATATTTGGCTGAGCCAAAGCAGCTGGCCACCGACCACTACTACTGCAGGTCAGGCGCCTGCTAGGGCGGGGGAAGAAGAAGGGAAGAAGAGAAAGAAGAAGAAGAGGACGAAGGGGGGTTGGGTGCTGCTGGAGATGGGGCTACCAAGCCCTAAATCGTTGCCTGCTCCACTCCTCTGTTGCAGGTTGATTGACCTCCTTGGGCGCCACTTGAAGAGGTTCCTAGATCGATCGAATGAAAGAGATAAGGGAAAGGGGAAAATGGGTTATAATAAATGGGTAAATTGTTGTTTAGGTCCAAGAAATTTAAAAATGCCGTAACTATGGCCTCGGGGGTCTGATTGAAATGATTTCTTTTGCAAAGTTTCAAGCGTGAAATTCACTACGACCTCAAGGAGAGAAAACAAGCGAATTAGACTGTAACACTAGATCAAAGCACTAATTGCATATGTGAGTACTTAACTCAATTTAATCAACTTAATGATGTACTAAGAATTGTGCTTACTAGTTAATCGTGGAGTGGGTCATAACAAAACTAGCCAAGAAAATGAGAACAAAGTTGTTACATACACCAACACCTCCCCACAACAACCACAACCAACCTTACATATGACCTTCTCCTCCTCATACCAAGGAATCTATCCAAACCATAGAGCCACCCCTAATATATATATATATATATATATATATATATATATAGAGAGAGAGAGAGAGAGAGAGAGAGAGATAGAGAGAGAGAGGGAGAGGCTAGAATACACTTGAGTGTATTTGGAGCAGAATACACTCAAGTAGTTTTTCATGATGCAATATTTTTTTTCAAACATCTAATCTATTGATCTTCTTTAACATCTTGTGAATAGCTCATATACAAAATTTGAGTACATTTGGACATTTTTATGTCATGTTATAAAGACCGCAAAAATTATGCATTTCAAATTAGCTTCATGTGTCAGTTTTGTTTCCATTAGATGAGTGACTTACACTCATCCAAATGGGCTCAAAATTTGTATGTAGCATAGTTATAGTATGACAGTGAAGATCAATGGTTTACATTTTGCAAAGAAAATAGTCTTGATATGCAAACACACTTGAGTGTATTTGTGTAATCTATACACTCGAATGTATTCTAGCCCGACTCTCTCTTTCTCTCTCTCTATATATATATATACTCCCATACTATATATATGTATATATATATATAAATATATATATATATATATATATATATATATATATACTCCCATACAAATCACCATGAATACATACTAGCAAACTCAACAATGAATGTAATTTCTACACTTGATGAACCATCAACAATCCAGACCTTATTATCGCCCTTCACCAATATAAATCACAAACACCATCGAACTGATAGTACCACAATTACCTTCTCCTCTCAACCTCAACTCTATTTATACCTAGAAATCTTCAGAAGATGGTCAAACTTCATAGTAACCTTTTTCCTAC
Organism: Alisma plantago-aquatica; assembly: GCA_963693085.1. Classification (NCBI taxonomy): domain Eukaryota; kingdom Viridiplantae; phylum Streptophyta; class Magnoliopsida; order Alismatales; family Alismataceae; genus Alisma; species Alisma plantago-aquatica. The sequence continues at coordinate 1,179,871,661 of OY856411.1, read as the reverse complement.
TCGTCTACTAGGTTAGCTTCGCTCCACCTCATTGTTCTAAACCTCTGGCGGGAATGGAAGGCAATGAACTCCACATATCAATCCTTTTTGACTTCATATTAGGACTCGAAACATTTACCTCAACCTCCCAACTAACGAAACACTTCCCTCAACCTCCCAACTAACTATTCAACTAACCCTCACATCCGTTGTGGTCGACTGCATCACCACCTAGGTTGAGTTTAGCCAAGCTAGATAGAGGTCAACCATAGCAGTAGGTGCATTGAACAGTGGTTCTGGGAATAGGTCCTTAGCAAACCTCGAGGTACCCTTCTACCTCTATCCATCCTCTTCATATCACCTCTCTCTTTTAATAACACATTATAGCTTATTTAATAATAAATAGTGCTAACATGAGGAAAATATGATAGAAAATGTGCAGGGTGTCTCTATATGTTGATGATGATTTTGAGCCATGGAGGCATGGTCGTGGGGTGTAGATCCCCTTGGAGCTTAGCGCCTACATGTGAGTGGAGTAGGAAATCAATGAAAGGTGGCTAGCGAGGAAGAAGAGGGATTTAGGTTCACAAAAGGAGTTGAGGGGTCAACAAAAGCTCCCCAAAGGTGAATGGATTGATGAACCTACTACAAAGGTGTTTCCCTTAGGCCTAAGTTTGATGTTTAGAAAACAAAAGGTGGGGTTTGGTGATGGTGGATGGTCCCTTCTCCTGCTCCATTGGAGTTATGAGATGAATGAAAGGTTACATTTGGAAGTCTTAATTCTCCTATTATATGGTGAAAATGGGTGAGGAGGCATGTCCTTATTCCTAATCTAGCTACTACAAAGTGACTCTAAGGGGTCATTGAAATCACCCCAATGAGACGAAGTGACTCCTAATTGATATTGGGTCAATCCTATTGCACCAAGGCGTGGAGAGAAAGCTTGCCAGTATGCAATTGCTATCCTCAAGAAGTGGATGTTGAAGATGATTTCACTGATGTCTGATCACAAGGGAGAGGATATTATAGTGTCGAGAAAGCATGTACCATAGATTTCCCTTGTACATCGACTGAAGGCCCACATGAAACTGATTTATGGGTCATGATTGTCAAGGTTCCCAACTAAGGTCTAGATACATAATTTCAAACTTTAAATCTTATAATGTATTAATTGGTAGGTCCAATTTCTTTGAAATGTTACGTGATTACTTATTATATATTATCATCCTATGGTTGCATTTGGAGATGAAACTTGACTATATGATCATAGGAGTTTTAGTAGTTCACATGTATATCACCCTAGACATTTATTTATGTTTTACTTTTCTCAAAATGTGCCTAAACAAAAATAATAATCAGTGACTATATAGTTGAGGGTATCACAATGAAAAGTTAATGAACTATTAAAGACATTCAAATTTCAAAAAAGGGAAGAAAATTCTAAAAAAAACCACTTTATTACTATAGGTGTTAAGAACATAAAAGAATGGAAAAATACAAGAGTGAGAACAAAGTCCTAATGATAGAAATATTTATAGAGTGAGAAACACATGCAAGACCTACTATGTATGCTTAATTAGGATGTTATAAGCAAGAAAGCAATTTCTACGACACATACTGGAACAATAAGTGTAGTCGAATATAAGGGAAATTAACTTGTATGATTCAAGTAATAGCAATAAAGCAAAACAACATGCAACTAGAAACATGAGACACAAATAAAGCTACAACTTTGCTACAAATTTATTATTAATCCCTTAGTAGTTTGAATCTGTCGCCTATAATATTTTCTAGTGGCTAAGAACTCCCCTAGAACACCATAGACGATCTTAGGAGAATCGGACTCCTTAAGATCCTACCAAACCTTGATCAATGGGAGTATAAAAAGTAGAGGCTAATCATCGTGTGACCTACATTAAACATCAGGCCCGTCATGGGTACTTATGACACTTCGCCTATCATCTATAATTATACAACCATCTACTATAATTTATTTATATCATACATGATTGAATTACATACTTACAGACTGTAAATTATATTAAAGCACACTAAAAATATCCGTAAAACTCACATAAGTATCTAAGATCTAGAGTAGACATACATGTTCACTGTATTAGAAAATACTAACAAATTGTAACTAACTTCCTTGTGACTTTCTTGAGGAGTCCTTTCATCAACCATCAAGCTCCAAGTTAACTCAATAAATGTTTTATAGGAGAGATGACTCATTCTTTCTTTGAGTTCATGTTTCCGCACTATGTGCAAAAACCCCACAATGCTAAAATATAACATAAATGTGTGTTAAAAGATATAATTTGCAAGAACTAAAAAGGGTAGTTGTTGATAATAACGTAGTAAATGAAATAAGTAAACACATATTAAAAAAAATAAATCAGAAATAATATATGAATACAACTTATTAAATTATGATCCACATGTTGTTTATATTTATGTAGTTATTATTAATCAAAATCTAATATTCTTTTCTATTTTCTTATTCTTGTTTCAACATTATGGTTTCTTTTACGGTTGGAAACTTATTTTCTATTAATATTTTTTTGCATGAATGTACTTGACTTGCTTCATTTAACTAAAAGCCATTCATCCAATGGTTACCCAACATACACATCTTAAGGTAACTTATGACCTTAAAATTAACTATGTGAGACCTTGATCTACAACAAGGTCTCTTTGATTGGTTTTCATGGTTAAACAATTGGTCAAAATTTCACCCATATCATCACTACTCAAAAGGGATGCCAAGGGTCAATACGGTAATAACTAACAATAGTAACTTGATGGCAGGATCCAAAATGATCATCTCTCTTCAAAACACTCAATAGAAAGGAATGCCTCTCTTACCATTGTATAGTAGGTTACTATGGAGCTCTCTAGATTTTTGAGTTCCCTTATATAACTATCTAACTTGGTTATCATATGGTTCTTAGGTTATTGTTGGATGCCCTAATACCCATAGGACAATTAGTTACTCTTTGGTACAACACTACATTTTAGAGAACATTTCTATTTTACGGATGGATCTAAGAGATTGATGAATGTCATTCACATACTAAATCACTAGGAAAAGTCCTAGAGTTTAACCTTATAAAAAGGCATCCAGCTTGTTGCAAGACCCAAAACAATTTTCTTGTAGTAAGGTATCGATCCAAGGGACAACATAAAGATGGTTGGAATCTAAAACTAATTTTGAGACAAGAAAGTAAAATCTAAATTGTGAGAGTTTGATTATGCTAATAACAAAAACTAAAAGCGTAGAAATAAAATTTAACAAATCAAATGATAGAGGGAACTGGGGGTCCTGTGGATAACCACTAATAGCCAAGCTTTTACTCAACAAATCAACTCCTAAGCTTAGTAATCAAATCATGACTATTTAGATTTGTGTCCTTTTAGAGCACAAACCTCACAAGGGTCAGAATTCTCAAAAACATGTTGATCCTGGTCCAACCATTCAACATGTCCCTATATGAGATCTCATTAAGAAATATGGGATTTACATTCTGACATTCAAACATATGGATCATGTGACCATGTTGTCATAAGCTATAAAAAAACAATTCAACAGGTAGAAGAACTATAAAATCCATCAACAGATGCTGTCAAGAAATCATGGGTTCACTCTTATGAGGATCCGAGGTCTCGACACCTCCACAAAAATAAAATCATTCCACCAAAAACCAATATGGGATTAGATGGATAAAAGGATAACAAGCATAATTAAGGGCTTATGGGTTCATTCTTGTGGGGATCTGAGATCACATTACCCAACAATTGTATATCAATTCAACCAACAATCAAGAAGAAATGGAAGGAAGACATTCTTTTACTAAACATTGGAGTGAAATACATTGAATAAGAACATGGTATGGGGCTAGTCCCCATGCCCCAGTAGAAAACTACTCAAACATAATAACAAGAGAACAAGAACATACCCAGAGGGGGCTTTGACAAATAGAAAAATATGATCATTTTGTCTTAAAATCCCACCTCCTTTAAAGGGGGGGAAGGAGGGGCAAAACCCCTAAAAATGGCTTGGCGGTGGCATACATGTTTATCGACTGGGGGTCCTGTCAATCAATTGGTTGTATAGCTTCTTTAACCAAAGTTTGACTACAATAATGTCCTTATTTTGAAATTTGGTTGAGTCTCTGTGCGAGTCGATCGACTCCTGATCTGAGTCGGTCGACTCATGAGACTAGGCTTTGGATATATTTGTCATTCCCCCCTTGGGGGTCCAGTTGTTTGATTGGCTTTATAGCTTCTTTGACCAAAATTTGACTGCAATAATGGCCTTCTTATTTTTAATTTTGATTGGATGTGGGCAAGGGTCGATTGACTTGTGATTTGAGTCGGTCGATTGGATTTAATGTTTGTGTCAATTATTTGAAACCAGAGAATGGTTGTTAGAAGTGGCAATTCAGCTGAGTCTGGGCATGATTCAATCGACTCATGATACCAGGCTCGGGATGAAATTGATCATTTCCCTACAGAAGTTAGCCAAAACTAATAAAACTCCAAATAAAAGGGAGAAAAGATAAACTAGAATAACTAACTTAAAATTGAATAACAATAAAAAAATTCTACTAAAGAGAGATCTAAAGCATGTAAATGAATTAGGCAAATATGCATTTATCAAAATACCCGAAACTTAAACTTTGCTCATCCTTGAGCAACATTGAATTGAAAATTTCTTCATACAATACTATTTTACCATAATCCTCACTCACATAACACCACGTAAGTCCTTCCACCTTATATTGCCAAGAAACCTTGACTTCCTGGATTCACAGAAAGAAATTTTCATATTTCCAACTACATGATTATTTCATTACTTGGTTCAATTTCAAGACCCGCAATAAAACACATTTTATATTCACTTTGTATTTAGACTCCTGCATGTTCTTATGAGTCATTTCATGAGAAAATGTCTTATTTTTTTAGGCTGGGGTTTATGTATTTTACCCCTGAGCATAAAATATAGTGAAGGGAGGTATGGAAGAAGAATGATCTATTCTCTATTCGACTTGAGATCTTTTTATTTATGTATTGCAATTAGATTGACTGCATTTTTTTTTCTTTTTGTGCTCATTATCATCTTTTTGATGGTACATCCCAATTAATTGCAAGGGGTATGGAAGAAGCGGAAGAGGGGGAAGGGTGCCACCCCAAACTTAGGGTTTTGGCACTTTGGCTTTTATTTTATTTTTTTCTTTTGTAAATGGAGAGATAAGAAGGCAATGGAAGAAGCATAGAAAAGACTATTCTTCATGTCACTCATTTTTTAATTTAAGTACATCGGGAGTATCATACATTGGGTCAATTAATTGTGAGTTATGCAAAATCAAGAAAATTGTCAAATTAATCTATAACTCTATATAAGGAAGTATTGTTTTTCAATCTTATCAATCCTCTATGGCTTGCCATATTTTCTAAAGAATGGTGTTAATTAAGATCATAGGTGACAAGATAATTTCTATCAATGGAAGATTTTATAATTTATCACTACTACAGAAAATGCTTTTTACAATAGTTCCTTTTCTCAATTTACAACAGGTGTTAACCGTTGTATTAGATCGCGTGGTCTTATGGGGGGTGCTTTACACAACATGTGATGGCATGTTGTAACAAATATATTTTATACAACAGTTGAAACATGTTGTCTTTTAAGGAATGGCTTGTTGTAATATGGGTATTTTACACAACATGTGGTGCACCTGTTGTAATATATATTATACAACAGTTGAATGACGTTGTCTTTCGCTAAACACACCCGTTGTAATAGGGGTATTTTTTACAAAATGTGGTTCACCCATTGTAATATATATTATACAACAGTCGAAGCATGTTGTCTTTCACTAAACACACCTGTTGTAATAGTTAGGTCTATTACAACATGCAGTGCACCTGTTGTAATATACATGTTTATACAACAGTTGGAGTATGTTGTCTTTCCATACATTTAACCGTTGTAATAAAATTGTTTAGATAACATGGTGTGTGTCTGTTGTAATATACACAAGTTATACAACAGGTTATGCATGTTGTAGTTCACTAGAAACACCTATTGTAATAGGTGTATTTTTTCCTGACAAACCTGTTGTAATAGGTGTGGATAACACAACATGTGTTGTTTGTTGTTTAATCATACATTTTACAACATATTATTAACTGTTGTCTTTGATTAGAGTTTGACAGGTCATATATCGAACCAATTGTATTGATCAAATTAATCATATTATTAATAAATTATAATAAAGATGCAATTATACTTTTTCATTTCACAAACAAACACATAGTTGAACAAAATTTCCATCAAACCTTGAAAGAAACTCGTACTAAATTTAATTAATATTAAATCATCCCTACAACGATTCAATAATACAAAGTACTGAGTATCCACTCTAGAATCGAACTGAAAACTAACTAAAAAAGTTTCATACATTGGTCTATGGTAGAGAACAAATGTCTCCCCCACATGTCACATAATCTTATGTGTGCTCAAGAACACATGTCACCCACTCATTTCGGACCTCATCGATTTCTTCTTGGTTGAAGAAACGACCAATATACTTCGAATAATACTGCAATCATATGACAAATATATCAACATATTGTGATTTTTTCAATTTATTTAGAAATTTGAACAAACTAAAAGAATATATTGTTAAGTAGCTTACACATTCAGGAATATTTCTATTTCTCGCATCAAAGATGTCTTTCATATACTTCAGCACATAATACCCGCAATCTGTATTGTTTGGCTGCTTTGGACACTATACAAAATAAATATTAATTTGTTATCCAAATAATTGTGAGAACTTGTAAGCAAATAAGAGGATGGAAAGGTATAAATAACCAGAAAACTTAATAAAAGGTATGTGTAAACAGAATCAAAAATGGTATAAGAGTGAAAAAGGCATGGTTTATTGCTGAAGAAGGCGTGGTTTATATGCCATATTGGATGATGCAAAACTTGCTCTTGCAAGAGGGGGATTTTGTAAGAGTGAAGAATGCCACCCTTCCAAAAGGAACCTTTGTTAAACTGCAGCCTCACACGAAAGATTTTTTAGATATATCAAACACCAAAGCTATTTTAGAAACAACTCTCAGGAACTACTCATGTTTGACAACTGGCGACAGTATCATGGCAGCTTATAACAATAAAAAATACTACATAGACATTATAGAAACCAAGCACATTATATAACCTGAGCGTCTTGCTGCTCCCGCTCCTATTAGTAAGGCATCTAAAGTTGAAGCTCCGGAAAACACAGGACCCAAATTTAACCCTTTCACTGGTACTGTAAGACGGTTAGATGGAAAACCTATGCTTCAAAACGTAGTACCTTCTACAAGAACCCACAAGGATCGTCTACCTGAAGCAGCCAATGGGGTAAATGTTTCTTCGTTACAGATGGTAACTGGTTTTATTTGATTGGTCACTCATTAGGCTAACCGCAATTTGTATTATAAATGTGCTCAATGCCGTGGAGATTGTTATCAGGTTTGCATTATAACTTTTTGAGTAGCATATCTAATAAATTATAGTGATGTTATAAATTGATGTAGTGATTTGTATATATATAGTTTGGTAGGATAATACATTACTTCTTACTATTATATATACAAAGACAGGCACTCACTGCAAGATAGCAAATGACAGTTTAGATAATACAATACTTCTTACTATTATTTTTACTTACATGGTAAATAAGTCACCATCTCTAGGTTTAATGAATAGCTGGGAGTATGCTACTATATGTTGTTGAATGTTCCATGTAGTATAATTCTATACATGTCTGAGAAAATTGTTTACTATTTGTCAGCAACTATTTTAATAAAGGTTTATTCAGACAGTCCATGGAGCATCTTCTCCCTTGCTCTTCCTATAGTAGGGTTTATTCCTATGGTAGGGTTTAATGAAGGTTTATTCCTATGGTAGGGTTGTAAATGGGTAGGGTATGCCCGTTTGTCCTCTATCAAGGATCATTATGCTGATTTACCCGTGGAAATGGAATTTGTGAAATTTGTTATGGCAATTTGGGGGAAATACCAGTGTTTCAAGGGAGATTCAATTGAAATTTGATAGTTAGAAGCCACAAGAACTCAATACATGTTATGGAAATTCAGAATGGAATTTTGTCATAGTGTTATTGCATAAAAAGTATCAAAACCTATAATTTTCTTAGAATAACTACTGACAATGGGATTAATGACCATTCAAACTGATAACTGAAGTCGAATATATTTAGTAGTTTGTATGTATGTAGTTCATGTTGACTGTTGAGTACTAAGTATAGCTGTACTGTAACAAGCATAAAAAGAGATTGGATTACAAACAACCGAACAGACTTGTCAACGGGAGCGCCTAGGCGGCAAGGCGCCCTAAGGTGGTGCGCTTTGACCTGCGCCTTGGCCAATATGACGCCTTAAGTATTTTTATGGACCCTTGACCCTATATATATGTATTTATTTGTTATACACATGTTGTAATATACAAATGAAGTATATGTATGTATGTTTGTTCTACACTATCATTATTTTCTGGATAATACTCTTGATATTTGTGTTACTATTTCTTTGATAGTTGGTTGAATCTGATCTTTATGTTGAGGTATTTTCATCCCCTGAATAGCTAGCCAATTGCAATATCAATACATTGCTACTTATACTACATCCTTTCGTGCCTGCTTTAGGAACTTCAAGAAGCCATATTACCTGCAAAAACTATGTATATAAGCTGAAAATAACCCTAAATTAATGAAAATTATCAACGGAAACAAAATTATCTACTGCTGCTTTTTAAAGCACTGCTCTCTTTAACCCCTTACTAGGTGTAAAACTGATGTATAGTGAATTACATAACTTATATAAGAGTCTGTCTGTGTATTTAGATCAATCATATTATTAAGATGTCATCATCATATTCAAGATTAAATCAAGTCAACAAATATAAATCTAGATCATTAATGGGTCAATTATTATTTTCGAGTCTCAATATGAACATTAGAGTCAAGAATTTGGGTTTTCAGTATTAAGTCAAGATTAACAACAAATAGAGTTATTTAGACCAAATATATAAGCAAGAGATCATGATTTAGGTGTATCCATGAGAATCGTTTATAATAAGGCTTCATAAGTATTTTTAAATGACTCATTAGATTTTTCTGATCAAAATGGACTATTTGTTCATCATTTTTGGAGTTTGGATACATTTTCTACAATTAAAACAAGATCTGGGCATTTATATGAATTTCTGAATAGAGAGGAGATATTTACCTTATTTGCGAAAGTCGAGGGTCGTTGGATCCAAGATTTGGTGGCCAAGATCACGCCACATGGCTCGCTGGTCCAGGATCTGGTTCAAACTCTATTTGGCCGGTTTATTCAATGATTTGTTGGTTCACCATTGCTTTGTTTGGACCAGGGAGTTTGCCTCTGAACCCAGCGGTTCGAGGCTGCCTTCTATCCTTTGTTTTTCAAGATAATCATTAGAGTCAGATATTAGGTTTTCCAAGAATTAACATCACTATTGAGCCATTTGATAAAACTAAATAAGTAAGAGATCAAATATAGGGATATCAGTCAGATCTATAACAAATTGAACTCCACAAGTATTTTTAAAAGGTTTACTAGATTTTCCAGATCAAGATTGACTATTTGTTCATCATTTTTGGAGTTACGATGCAATATCTATGATTTAATCAAGAAATTTTGAGTAGACATGGATATAAATACCTTACTTGTGAAAATGGGGGGTCGTTGGATGTGCAATGAATCATCCAGATCGAACCATGTGAGCTAGGCGGCTCACTGTTTGGGAGCCTAGTTCAAGCCTTTGATTGGCCGGTTCAAACTTGATTGATCGGTTTATTCGTGGTCTGTCGGGCCCTTTGGATCGCGATTCTCCTCCTATGAACCGGTGGTTCAGGGACATCTCTTTCACACACAGGAGCCCGCTCATGAGGCCAGAAGCCAGGCGGAGCACCTTGCCGGCGTAAATGAGGTATGAGAGCAAGAGAGCGTGAGGGACGCCAGGAACAGGCCGTCCCAGTCCACTACCACCTCACGGATTCAAAGCGGGCCAAAGAAAGGGTGAAGAAGGTGCGAAGAAGAGATGCCCAAACTGGGCTGTGCAGCGGAAGTGCACAAGAAGTAAACCAACAACGACGGAAATCGGGTGCTTGGGGCCGAGGGAGAGAAGGGAAAGGCACCGTTCGGGTTTGTGAGCGAGAAACAAAGCCAAGGGTGGTACTTTCATAGGTGATCGAGGCTGGGTTTAGGGCTTTCCTAGGGCCACATCATCCATGGTGGCGGCCGTGAGAGCAAGCTCTCATTTTCCCTTGAAACAAGCTGATTTGAGGGGGGGGGAAGGGGATAGCTGAATCTGAAATGGCGGGGCGAGCATTCTTGTTTGATTTGATTTTCAAAATAGGCTCTAAACTAATCAATTGCACTTCGGCCGCTCTCTCCCCTCCTCCGCTGATTGCGGGAGGTAGGGGATGACCTCCTAGACATAGGATCAGGGTTACGATCTGTGGCTAGATGATCCAAGGGCCGGGGATCATCCCATGCCTTAGGCTGTGGATTGCTGACCTGGAAAAGGTCAGAAAAGGCAAAGAAAAACTAGGAAAAGGCTAAAATCCTAGAAAAATTGTATAAAATCATAGGAAGATCCAAATAATCTCAAATTTGGACCATATCTTCAACATGAAGTGTAGAATAATGTGTACAAGCTTGGAGACCAAAAGATAAAGTTAACTAGTTAAACTCAAGTATTTGAACAAAGAGGTGTATTAAGCTAATTAAGGTGCCCAAGAGTGCATGAAATTCATAGAAAACAATAGAATTTGATTTTGGGTATCTATATTGATCAAGGAGTCAAAAGATGAAAAATCCACTTTATCACACCTATTTATTAATTAGATCTATACATGTACTATACATGTACATGTACATATAGGTTAATAATTATTCTGCAATAATATCACATAAGGGTGTTAAGTAATTGTTAGTTCTGGGTAAAAAAAATGAACCGACCCAGGTTGTTTAACTGTCAATCTCGGACCCAATCTAAAATTGAATTTTTTTGAGCAAAATAATTCAAAGGCTATTTTTTATGTAAAATAGTAGATACATATATATAACATGTAAATATAGAGGTTGATTAGTTACTCTGTTATAATATCACACAGGTTGTTAAAAATTGGTTTCGAGTCAATCAGTTTTGGGACAAAACATGGCCCAGTTAGAGAGTTCAATTGTCAGTGTCGGACCCAAATTCAAAACTAGATTTTAATTGTTCAAATGGTGTCTCAATTGAGAATGACCCAGATTGAAAACATTAGATTCGAAAGAAAACTCGGAGCCAAATTTGACAATAAATAAAAAAAAATCTCTGATTAGATGTTCATGATTATATTTCGTGTGATATAATATTGGGTGGTCAGTTCCAAGTCAAAACATCTACCCAGAGTGAAAAAATTGTCATTCCCATGACCACACAAAAATAAATTTTGTTCAACCGACCTCTCAAACTGAAACCAACCCATATTAAAAAAATTAAATCTCAAAAAGAACTTGGACCCATATTTGACAATAATTTTATATAAAAAAATATTATTTGATTACATGTTCATGATAAAATTCTCTAATAAGAAATTGGATTTAGCTCGGTTCTGGGTATATAAAACAAGTCAGAGTCTATTGTATAATCTTGGCATATAACAATGGATTATAGCGTATTGTGTGACTATGGTCTATTACAACATGTAGCTATTACAATGGGAGACCAGACAGAAGAAGACTTGTAGCGGCACAAGGAGAGGGAGTGTTTGTTCTGGTTTTAGATGCGGGACTTTAGCGTCGTTCTATTTCTGGAGCGGGAGCGAGAGCAAGGGCGAGGGTTTGGCGCCGTTGTTTTGTTTTCGGAGCGGTAGATATAGAACGGAAGGGAGTCATGTATTGGAAAGTAATCCACCATATAAATGAATTAGGATTCAACAAGGTACAAAAAAGGAAACTGCAATTGTTGTTTAAAATCAACGGCTGATCCATTTAAATAATTATGATTATCTAAAAAAAAGGATAAATGTCCATAATCAAATGGATCCTCTTCACGAAAGTAAAAGAGATAATGGTTGGTTTAATATAGTTAATATTGGTTAGGAAAAAAGTTAATGAGGGTCAGGAGCAATCCTTGGGTAAATTAAATAATAGTCTGGGATACATTTTCATAAGGTCAGGGATAAGCCTTTGGGAAAATTTAATATACTCATCAAGGATAGCATCACAAGGTCAGGGATAAGCCTTCGGAAAAATTAATACACTTGTCAGGGATTATGTCCTTGAGGAAAAATCCTTCGGCCTTGTTGAGTTTTGTAGTAGTGATTGAGGGGAAATAGTCTTTAGAAAATATTGAAACATGAAACAATTCTAAGTGAGTATTTTTTTTAAACAATTCGGAAATAAATTATTTTGTTCGGGATAATACGTGAAAATTCATAAATGACGAATAAAACACGAATAATTCGTAAAATTTGGGGAAAATACGAGTTTAATACGAAATTCAGGTGTACCATATGTCTAATAAAAAACTTGCATATTATACGCGAATAATTGAAAATTTCAGAGAATTATGTGAATATGACGTGTTGTTTAACTATGGTCTTTTACAATATGTAGCTAGGACAACAGGGGATATCATGTTGTGGAATAATAGTATATTACAATGGTTTAGTTTACGTTGTGTAATGGATATCTATTACAACGATGTTTTATGTGTGGATATTACAACAGGTTACAACATGTTGTATAATTATAATATATTACAACAGGTTGGAGTCTGTTGTCTCATGTTGGGATATAACAACAAGTTTTAATATGTTGTATTATGGTGGTCTATTACAACATGTATCAAATACAACATGTAAAGGCCTGTTGTATAATTAATACATACTACAATGGGTGAGTCTGCGTTGTGTAATGATGGTCTATTACAACATGTGACTATTACAATGGGTCAAAATATGTTGTGTAAATAACATCTTTTACAATGGTTTTGAATATATTGTGATACTACAACCTATTACAACACTTTAGCAGTTGTTGTAGTATCCCCCTATACTACAACAGGTTTGGCATGTTGTAACTGATTTGTGTTGTATAAAATATACAATATACAACACAAAAATGGGCTTGTTGTGATAAGTATGCTAACTACAACATAATCATCAGAACTGTTGTCTATCTCCCGCTGTAAAAAGCATTTTCTGTAGTAGTGTATGTTATAAAAGAAGTTGCATCATCTAGGGGGGTATATTGATAAACATACATATCATCATGGACAACTAGATAAAGGCCTGCCCCACTAGAGAAGGGCCAAAACTAAAGGAAATTTTAGAAAAAATTAAAGCTAAAGTACATAACATAATGGACATTTCAAGAAATTTAAGATAGTGTATGTGGAATTAATATGTACCAACTACCTCCATGCTAAACAAAAATCATTTCTCCTCCTGAGAGAAGTTAAATTCGGAATGGAGGGATGCATTTTTATGGGGTCACTAGATGGCCATGGTAGCTCGAAAAATGTCCAGTTGAATGGAATGTTGACGAGGGCTTGAACCTTTCAAAAGTGAGCTTCATAGAACATTGGGTGATTGGGTGGTCGTGGAAGCTCGAACGGGCTTTTAGTAGGGAAAAATGATGTTTCTTGTTTCCCTGCAGTCCTTCCAGTAAGATCCACAAATCTTCCTTCAATATTGGAGGAAGTGCTATTGACGTTTGTGGATCAAGAAGGATTAACACAAGGTGAAGTTTGAGCTGGTTTGGTAACACATACAGTGTCAGTAATGCAAGATCAGGCTGAGGATCTAGATTGGATATCTTTCATCACCTAGATTTTCACATAGGAGAAGTGGTGTATATATGAAAGAAATGAATTTTCTAAAATCAACATCATAAAATTTTTTATTCTCCTTAAAAATCATGCAATCAACATTTTGTTAAAAAGGATTAGCAAGTTTCCTTATTGATATGGCATGTGTCTCAAATTCCTCTATGCAAGATGTTTCCAAGGGTTCAGGGGGAAATAAAGTGGGAATATCATCTTTACAATCAAGGAGTGGGGGCATGTGACTTTCTTCAAGTGGTGGTGGCTCCCCTTCTAGATCAATTGTATGTGAAAAAGAAACTGCCTATGATGGAGTTTGAAGCTCTTGATGAGGTAGCCTTTCTCCTGATCCGCCTACTAATATATCGTGGAACGGTGGCGGTTCATTATCCAAAAAGGGATCAACCCAAGAGGATTGGTCATTGGTAACATCTAGATTCATGTCAATGATAGAAGGAGTTGTTGGAGGTTCAGGATAAGGATGACTCTCCTACTGTGACTTTTCATACTCAAGTAAGAAAACTTGTAGAGGAAGGTTCATAATACCCATGTGCTCATCACATGAAGGCTATGATGCCCTGGTCTGTTCTATTTTGGTAGGATCCAACATAAATGACATAAACATGAGATCATCACCGTCATCATTAGGAAAAAAATATTTTAGGCTCCTTTAATTTCCTAGAGGGTCTCTTTGATTGGGCCTCTAGTAAAGTAGCTAACAGGTCTTGTCAGTTTTCACTTTTTTTATGTTGCTCCGCTACTGTTCTTTCTAGGGATTTAATACATTCCTCCAATTGAGGTGTATATAGGCTTTCACCATAAGGTTCATAACCCTAAAATTTTGTCGATTATCCTCTCCATACCCATAGCTTTCTTGGTCATAGCATCCCTCATATTCATATGCGTAGCATTGCTCCTCATAGTAGTCTTCAAAGGTTTGTGGATTGTCATTTTCATTATATCCACCTTGGTTGGAAGACTCGATATTATAAGGTGTCACCATAATATGAGTGGATACATTTGAACAATCTAGTGATGTATAGTTGTAATAACCACACAATTGACATTACGAACCATAATGTGTTGACCACACCATTTGATTTTTTGAATGAAATAAATTACAAAAAGGAATCTAAGATAAAAGGAAAAAGATTTAAACTAAAAGAAATTAAAATTAAAATTATGAAAAGAATAAAATTTACAATACAAGTTAAGGAGTTGACTAAAAATTACAAAAGAACAAAAATGGAAAAAATAAGCTAAGATATTATAAACAAGACTAAGTTACAAAACAAACCCAAAAATAGTACTACTGGAATGGAAACTCAATAGAAGGAAGGGATACATTACCGAATTGGGTCTCTTTAGGAAAAATAAATTACAAAAATCTAAGAACAAAAATTATGGAACAAGATTAAAATTATGAAAATAACTAAAGGAAAATTACAAGATAATCAAGAATAAAAAGTTATAAAATAATGTAAATTACAAAATAAATTAGAAAGCAGTACTACATGAAAGAAAACTCAATAGAAAGAGGAGAATCACTACCAAAATGGAGCTCGGTAGGAGAAAGAAAGAAGGAACAAAATTATCGAACATGTCTAAAAATTATAAACAAGCTAAGGACTAATAAACAAGATTAGAATTATGGAACAAACTAAAAAGTATAAAACTAAACTAAAAATATAAATAAAAAAAGATAAATCATGTTTATACAAACGATCAGATTTGAAAAACAATGTGCGCCTTCCTCGACAACAACACAAAAATTGGTGTGTGTTTTTTGCACACCAAAAAACTATGAAAAGTCCTTGATTTTAACCTTCTGAAGAGGTAGTCAACTCATTGCAAGCAATAAATCAACTTTCTGATAGTAAGTCACTGATCCAAGGGATGGTGGAAAGATGGTTGAGATTCAAAACCAATCATGAGAATAAGAAAGTAAAATCATATTGTGAGAGTTTGATTATGCTAAGAACAGAAAATAAAATTGAGGAAATAATATTTCTATAATTAAATTATATAGGATGAGTAACAAGTTAATCATGGGAATTTGTATCAATGGCTCAGAGTTACAGGAGGGGCGAAAGAGCAGAAGGGGAGGAAGCATAATAGGGCGAGGACAAAGCTCTAGAATCTGGGGGAACAAGAGCATGAGAGATCTAGAGTCGTCAGAGGCGACCAATCCAGTGGTGTCAGGAACTGCCAATGGAGAAGGGGATTCCCAAGGCACTTCCCAGGAATCCATCTTTCAAGGGTAGACGTCTCTGATCGTTGCACTTTAGGAAGGGAAGGTGTCTGGCGAGCCCTCTTCTTCACCTCCCCTTCTCTTTTGTCCCAATCACACTCTGGAGGAGCTCTAGAGTCTCCAACTTCTAATTGTTCAATGCAGGTTGATTGGCTCAAGGCCAGTCACGATGGACAAAGTGAGATCGACTCTCCTTTCATCCAATGTGTAGAGTTGGAACTATGAAATGGTGTGAAATGTGTGAAGATATATAACCAAAAGAAGGAGTCTCAGATTGGAGTAACTATATATCGATTCGCTCCACAGATACGGAGCCGTTTTGTGGATAGAGACAAGGTTGGATTCGAAGATAGTGGGAGCCTAGTGGTAGATTCAAAATATTTGCTGAGGAAAAAGAAGGATTTATTATCATATTTCCAAAAATGAGGGAGAACGATTAGATTCTAGATGAAGCTCCATGGGAAATGGACGGAATTCTGATTGTTGCACAAGCTTGGGAACCTGGTTTTATTCTTTCTCCTCTATCCTTCTTATCTGCTTTTGTCTGGGTGGAAGTGGAGAATCATGGCATTATCTGGACTATGGATTTTCTAGCTAGAGTGACCAACACCTAAGGTCGACCCCAAGATTTTGAGGATTATATACTCACTACAGGATGTTTAGATGCAGCCAAGGTCTACTATGAAGCTAGGATGTCTGCTCCCATTCCTAAAGTTGTCTTGGCTGAGATCAATGGAGAGTCGAAGCTTCTAAAAGTTGAATATATTACTAAGCGAAGTGTCTGTGTAGGTTGTAATTCATTTGGGCACAAGGTTGCTTCATGGAAAAAAATTATGCATACGCATACCTCCCTAAATGACCTATAATTCCATGCTAGTAAACACTCTATAGTCGTTCGAGTGAATTTCAACCCCCCACCCAGAATTCCAATCAACATGGTACCTCTACTGGGAATTCCACTTCTCAAAATACTGATGGTATTGCTGGCCTGCAATATACGGGGTAGAGTACCTAGGTGGTGCAAGGTATCAACATTGAACATGCCTCAGCTGTTGAATCTCAACTAGAATCTACTAATGTTTTTGATGAGTTAAATCTGGTGTATGGTCCTGATGTTCCTACCTCAAATCAGGTTTCAACACAAGTAGATGAACCAGATCTTATCTACTCTAGTCCAATTGTTGTTTCAAACAACCTTAACCTGAATGGGAATGTGGTGATTTCTAGATCTGTGTAGTCTGAGGGGAGGTCAACTTTTTCTCCATGCTATGCTAATAGCATAATGCAAAGTTGTGCCCTCTTGTTGGATTATCAACAAAGGAAGAATGTCAATTATGACCTAGAAGGCATCTCACATGATTTTCTTAATTATAAAAATGATCTCTGGGAGCATTTCAAGACCAGTGAGAATGGTCCTAGATAGAAGAAAAAGAAGAAGAAGAAGTTAAAGAATAGAAAGCTCTCAGGTATCTCCGTTTGAATTTAATATGATCCTTGATGCTATTTGATTAGTTTGGGGATGTTTCTTGTTATTGTTTCGAGATCTTTTTTTTTCTAGTTTATCTATATCTCTATACACTCACTTGTGGGGTTATGTTTCCTTATGTTGTGCATGAGTGCACACAACCTTTGGTTAGATCTCTTTCTAGTCTTTGCTTCCTATGTGGAGCTGGCTTTTTTGCATCTTTGTTCTCTATGAGGAACTTACTATTTTTGGTTTGACTATGGTTCCTTGGATACCTGATCCTGTTAGCTATCTAGGTTTTTGGGGGCGCAACATGTTTTTGTACCCAAAGTTTGGAATGAATGAGAAACACGCAAGTCACCCCAAAAATATAAATAATAGAGGAACTGGGGGTCCGTGGGATCACCAATAATAGTCAAGCTTTTACTTAACAAATCAACTCCTAATATTACTAATCAAATCAGGACCATGTGGATTTGTGTCATTTCAGAGAACAATCTCATAGGGGTCGGACTCCCCGCAAACATATTGATCTTAACATTTGCAGATCCTCATCCAACCGTCCAACATGTCCCTATCCAAGATCTCATCGAGTAACATGTGACTTCCATTCCAACTTTCAAACTTATGGGTGAGGTGATCATGTCACAAAATGATATAAAAACAAGTCAATGGGTAGAAGGATCATAAACTCCATCAACAGATATTGTCAAGAGATCATGAGTTATCTCTTATGAGGATCCAAGATCTCAGAAACCCCACAAGAATGTAATCATTCTCTCAGAAAAAAATATGAGCTTAGTTGGATAAAAGGATAACAATCACAATTGAGGGATTATGGGTTCATTCTTATGGTGATCAGATATCAAATAACCCCACAAGAGTAAATCAATTCAACAGACAAACAAGTAGAAACATAAGGAAATCATTCTTTTACTAAACATTGGAGTCAATTATATTGAATAAGAACATGCATAATATAAAACTACTCAAACATAATAATAAGAGAACAAGAATATGCTCATAGGGGGCTCTAAGGGATAGAAAAATGTGATCCTTTTGTCTTTGGAGTTCCCCCCTTTTATAAGGGGAAAGGAATGGAAAAAAACCTAAAAATGACTTGGCGACAACACGCGGGTTGATCGATTGGCGGTCCAGTCGGTTGATTGGCTATATAGAAGTTTTACTGCAACAATGGCCTTCCTATTTTGAAATCTGGATGAATCAGGGTGCAAGTTAGTGGGCTTGTGATCTGATTTGTTTGACTCATGATCTAAGTGGTCGACTGGTGAGACTCGACATTGGATAGATTTGATCATTTTCCACTCTTGGGGTCCAGTCGATCAATTGACTATATAGATTCTTTGATTGAAGCTTGACTACTATAACAACCTTCTTATTTTGAATTTTAACTGGATTTAAACATGGGTCAATCAACTCGTGTGAGTTAGTTGATTGGCTTTAATGTTTGTGTGCAGTCCAATGAAACCCTAGAATGGTTGTTGGCGGTGGAGATCTGGCTAAGTCTGGGTGTGAGTCAGTCGACTCATGATCTGAGTCAGTCGACTTGTGAGACCAGGCTTTAGATAAATTTGATCGTTTCCCTACAAAAGTTAAACAAAACTAGTAAAAACTCCAAATAAAAGGGAGAATAACTCAATAGACAAATTAACTTTAGAACTAAATAATAATGACAAAATGATCCTAAAGAGAGATGTAAAGCATGCAAATGAATTGGAAAAATATGCACTTACCAGAGATCATCATCAAATTGGTTACATGCCTTGTAGGCTACCTCATTGTGGTATCATCAATCACTATACAGTTTCTGCTTTCCAAATATAGAACTTTGTTAAATATTCTACATTGTTTAAAAGTTAATTATATTTTATTTTTCTAATTTTCTAAACTTGGATTGTCTCAAAAATCAATAATATCAAACTACTTGAATATTTAAATACCTAATTGAATGATAATATTCAAATTGTTTGTTTTGTAATAACTTATAAAAGAGCCATCTATTTCACATTCAAGAAATTCTTGTCATTAAATATATAATGTTTTTGTGCTTTTTTAGATACTAAATATGCACTTGTATTTCTTATTATTTATCTTATGATAGACATAAATTTTGAGGTTTGTAATGATCCATGCTAGAAATTGGATAAATGACCAATCTATCAATAATCAAGCACTTAGCTCAAAGTTAAAACATGGATAATGTATAGAAACAATATCTAATCTAATAATTTGAAAGGAAAGAAATATATATTCATAGCAAAATAACTCATCACAATTCTTATTCTTATTAAATTTCATAATATTATCACATGATACAATTTATTCAACATAAGTTGTTAGCATCCTAGCAGAGGCAAAAAAGTATCCCTAGTAGGTTAATTCATAGGTTTACCATAAACTAAACATAAGTGGTAAATGATTATACTATAAATTATATCATGTGGTGTTATTCTATTGGTTTCAGTTTCCTTATAACATTAGCAATCTTATACAATTCTAGACTTTTAATCTGAACATGACATTGTCTATGTTAACTAGTTAATTGCTCAACATTTCGAAAATTATGCATTATATCACATATGAAAACTTTCTTTTCACATAAGCTCATTTGGTTTCATTGAAACAACAATGGGAACATTCAACATTCTAAATTCTTCATGTATTCCATTTTTACTACAAACTATTTTAGTTTAAAGCAAGCAACCCTTGGAATGACCTTAGATTTTCCAAAAATTCTAAATATATCAAGATTTGGTGTATCAAGTATATAATTATATAAAAAATATGAATTAAAGAAAATAGATCATATGAATTACAAAAAAAATACCGAGTTTCACTAGAACTATAGGCAAGATCAAATCTAGATATCTAAATATCTAGTTTTAATACTCAATAATTCATTAGATATTTAAGTTATGTAGGGAGGGTCACCCATTGAGGATTCGTGTAGGAGGGTCACCCATTGAACAAACTATACCACGACCAAATTCTAAATTTGAATTTGATTTGTAATGCAAATGAGCTTTGGAAATCCATGAATTGGGCTTTAACTCATGAAAAGATCTTGAATAGGCTAACTGTAAAGAACAAAAGGAAAATTCATCACTAAACTTGAAAAATCAAACCCTCTTGGGACGATTATGGATATGGTGTCTATTGATTTAAAAGAAGTAAATATATGAGGGAATTGTCATTTAACTTAGATAATGGACTCTAATATGAAAAGATAGATTCAACCCATTCTTGGATTCCGAAAACCCAACATTGTCCCACAGTTGCTTCATTTCAGTCCTCTATATTTTGCAAAGAATTGATGTCCCCCTTTTTAAATATATTCATAGGTTGTGGTGGTTGAAAAAAGACCATTATATTCAATTTTTTGGTGTTAATCTCTACATGGAAACCAACCTCTTACAAAGTTAGTGGACTTCTCATACAAGCAAGATGAATTCCAATTATCTAGTCCAATACGGATCCATATATTAGGTTTCATGCATAAAAACTCATCGACCTTAATGATAAGTCAACCAACCTCTTGAACCATTGAGTTTTTATCTAGTCGACAAGTAACTCTAACTAACCAACAATTCCACCAACTTGTGAAGAAGTTGGCTCGAATTGTCTGGATAACTTCTGACAAGTTGACATAACCATCATCGTCTGACCTCACTCATCTCTAACTAACAAGTCAGTCTGATTTATCAAAAGTCAACTCATCTCTTTTCTAGATAAGACTAAACCTAGTCAATTCCTCTCAATCATAATTGAATCCATTTCCAACCAAAATTTAATAAAACTATAAGTTCTGTTATGTGTTGTGATCTTTTAAAAATATATTAAACACATTTTAAACTTATAGATTGAATTTATTGATATTTTCTGTAAACATTCTCAGTTGGCAATATTGGAAAGACATCCACATATGTTCTACTAACAATGCATGTAAGTAGTTAATTAAATTAATCATAACTGGGATTTGTGATTAAGTCGTGGAGTTGCCAACTAACCCTAGGGCAAGCTTCCTAGTTGACTAATCGTGGGCCATGTTTCCTAGTTCAGTAACATTTACCAATGTTATCATTTTAGTGGGAGAGTGATTTTTCTCTTGGAAAATCTTTGATAAAATGTTAATTCTATACATAAGGAAGATATAAATGGACTTCATCAGAAAGTTACTTGAAGATCTTCGATAAAGTAATTATAATGCTCTTATTCAGGAGCCTTTTTGACTTCAAAAAAGAACATTTACTTACCTTATGCTGGGAAAATGTGGACATGTTCACGAGGACTCCTTTCAAAATTGAGCATTGGAAAGTTCGGCATGATATTTAGCTTCAAGATAAGGCACCAAAAGAGACATGTGTAATAATTTGCCATATCATGTCCTAGTCCATAGGATGAAGTTTTCCCCCTAGAAGACCCACAAATGAATTACATTTGAGTTTGTCATTTCATTTAATCTCCTTCTTAGCAACAAGCATACATATGCAATATGGGAAATGGTAACGAAAGTTAGCCTACAAACTTTGAAAAGGGAACTTTTCTTCTAACCCATGTCATTTTTACATATTGAGAATGACATAGCCCCATACCGTGATTGAGAACTTGTAAAGGGGAAGAGAGATATTTGGATAGGCGGTAGGGACATAATCCGCTAGAAATCCACTAGACAATTTAATTATAATAGTAAAGATTAAGCGCCCCTTAATCACACTTGCCAGCGTTTATTTTGAGATTCAAAATATATCATGTTGAGAACCCTTATCAAGTTGATGACATACTCTTTTTTAGGGTTTGAGAAAATGGAATCTTATCATCGACAAGCCATGAGTGACGTTAAAACTTGGGCATTTCCAAATTGGTTCAAGTTGACAATGTGGCATTTTCTGTAGGCAAGGTCAAGCATTGTGCGAAGTATCAATGTGACCATGATAAAAAGTATGCAGATATAAAATTTGTTTTGCTCGGGCCATTAACTCTTTGGAAGTATGCCAACCGGATTCCATTAATGAGGATAAAAAAGTAGGCATAGCTAATACACACTTTGATCCACAAGAACCATTTGTTATCACAATAAGTCGTGACTGGATTGCCAACACTAATAACCAATACCATGGTTCAAAACATGCAAGGGGGAAGAGAGAGATCTAGATAGGCGGAAGGGAAGGAATCTAGTAGACTACTTAAATTGTGATTGAGGTGTTCTTGTGACAAAAGTAGACACATTTCGACAATGATTGAAAGAGACGTAAATTACTTACTTTGCTATTATATTTCTTTTTATAAAAGTTGGTGTCGCTTCCCATCTGCAACTGAACGAATCAGAAGTCCATGTGAAGTAGAGAGAAGTGAGTGGATTTTTCCGTTCTTTTCTTTTCTGAAAGAGATAGGAAGTGAGTGGAACTTGAACGCCAAATGCTTGTGGAGGCTATAGTCCAATGCAATCCATTCGTTCCAGGAAAGGAAGGGCGGTTTCCTTCCAGGGATCACTGCACGGTGGGGCCTTTGCGTGGCCAGGACCCAGGAGCGTCTAATACTAATCTTATCCAACGAGCTCTGGAGGCGGCGTCCCGCGTGCGAGCGTGATGACCTGGTCGGCTGGGGCCCGCGCCAAGATTTTCAGTGAACTCACCCTACTGATTGTCCAACAAAAGTTGAGTTTGGCATCGAGCTCCTCGTTATCCCATCTGATCCGCCACCCTCAGAGGTGGCGGAGGGAACGCCTTCTCACTCTGCAGTCCACCCCATGGCACAAGCGTGATGCGCCTTCCTCCTGCCCCATGCTTCTATTGAAAGCAAGGTATGATCGTCGCCATCTACTTGGAACTGAGAAGAATGGGGAAGGAAAAAAAGCCATGTGCAATAATGTACACCCTCTGTGTTTAGAAAATTTATCAAATCACATCGCATTGACTGTCATCGATCGGTGTCATATACGGCTATAATATTACACTTAGCAGGACTATCATTGTACAGAGAGGCCGATAAGTTGTGTCAAGCTAGCTGGATATGAGTCCAGTTTAGCTATTTGATATGTTTTCAGGGATCTTAGGATGATACCTTCCAGTGTCAGGGGTTGTATAGATTAGGATCTCGGGACATCTCTTATTGAGGCGTGAGGCGGCGGATGATATTATCAAATACTTCCACTCGTTTTTTGACTCTCTTGTCCTTTAGAGTCAAGGATCCATTCCTGTACTTTTGGATATATAGAGTCCCCGTTGTAATGCTTTTTTGGTTAGCTTATTGGGAAACCGGATGATTACAAATCCTTCGTAGTTTCTTTTTAATATTGAAGGATGTGCGTGGGTTTAAAGTGCGAAATAAAAAATAAATAATAATTCGAGCTATGAAGACGGCCCAACATCCAAGAACCACATTTACCGATTTCAAGTGGTAAGGTTTAATAGAGAAAACACTATCCAGAATGAGAAAAAAATATCATAGCCTACTTGATCGTCTTCGAGACCGTGTCCAAAATGAACGTAGTCTCTTAAGGATCCAATTATAAGCTTATAACATGAGGTTCCTGGGATGCCTGCAAAATTATATGAGGTCAAAGCAGTGAGACGAGGTCAAATACAAGAATATGAGGACATTTAGTCACTCGTATTCAGCTAAGTAAAACAGAAGGTAAATATATGTATAAAACTAAAGCTAAACAAGAAAATATATTTCGTCAAATCCTACAAAACGACGACAAGGACTACACACTATGCAACCTTGAATTAGACTGTTTGTGCATGTCATTCTCGGGTATAGACAACCCTCAAACACTCTAGCTAGCAACTAGTATCCTAACCCAACATGTATCGTGGTAGTCACTCTTGTGGAGGTCATCATACTCGCTCTCGCCGTCCTCCATCAATTTTCCAATGTCTCTGTCAAAGACATGAACATATACTCCAAACTATCTCGGGTTCCCTCTTGGGTCCAAGATAGTTACATGGCATGCAACAATTAGTCGGAAAATCAACTCGAGTAGCTCAAGTATGACTAGAGTTGTGCTCGAATTCGATCAGATTTGTGCCCATATTGGAGCCTAAGTAGACTTTCGTCACTCTATTGTCATCTCAGAGTCCAGATCCAACCCACCTTCTCTACTAATTTTTACCACTTATCATTCAACGCAAATAAGAATGGAAGTTCATGCAAATAAAGATCCGTCAGAAAAACAATTATAGTCAAAATAGAAGGTAAGCACCATCATGCTAGATTAGCATATTAGTTATTTACTCAGAGTCAAAGTACATAAACATACACAAAACATGCTACATATCTAGGAAGGAGTTCAACTAGACATAACAAGCATACTTGACAAATAAAGATGGAAATGCATTGTTTGTATAAGAATAAACGAGAATAATAGAAGAAAAGAGGAAGAGGAAGAGATTAACCCGTGGAGGAAAAGTGATCTCACCCCTTTGCGTCCAGATGGGGTAGATCTTTCCCTTTACATCCTCCTCCTTGATCTTATAGCCTCCTTTTCTTCCTCCGCCCTCAAGTCCATCCCCAAAAAATAATGTAGTAGACATAGATGGGTAGCTCTATGGAGGGAGGGTGTACAAGAGGTTGATAGGTAATTTGGACTTGTTGTAGGCGCATAGTTGATTAAATCTGGTCAAAATTTGGGAAGCACCTTCACAAATTTGACTAGGCATCCACTCTTGCACATGTAGTGAACATGGAAGGATGGCAGAAGTGTTGGTGAATCATGGGACCAATGGAAATGAGTGTAATTGGGAATGGGGTCTAGGGTGATATCCTTGGACCTCTTAGGCCTTGGAACTCTAAGACATAGGTCTAGGAGACAAAAATACATAATCCTTGGCTTGAAAGCCAAAGAGGGGTATATATAGTGGTAGGTGGGAATTTTTAAGGTTTATGTGAGGTTAACTTAAATCTAGGCATGAATTCAAACATGTCTAGCAACATTCAAGCAAAATGGAACAATTATCAATTGGTGGACGCCATCAGTTGGGGAGTTCAAATGGTTGAAAAACCCCATTGGTCTAGCCATCAGTTGATTAAACCAATGACCAACAGAATTACTCTTGATAGAACATCAGCTCAAGGCCAACACCTGGCTGGATTTGAGAAAACTCAATCAGATTCACACAATCAATCTTCAGCTTGTTGGTTTACAAGGTTGATGAAATCCCAACTCAAATCCAGACATGAATCAAACCAGATTTGAGTGAACTTGATCAAATTCATTCCATTAGTTAATGGATTCCATATGTAGAGGAATTTCATTGGTTGGATAACTCCATAGGTCTATCCATCAGTTTACAAACTCCATTGGACTAGGCATCAGTTGACAAACTCCATTTGTCTAGCCATCAATTGTTAAACTCCATTGGTCTAGTCGTCAGATAACAAAGAGATTGGCAGAAAAAATCACTCCTAATGAAGCTCCATATCAAATCAGATCATGAATCCATGCAACATCTGAGGTGATTCAAGTGCACTCGACCATATTCATGCTAACAGTCTCTGGATCATCAGTTGTTGTGTGGTCGATGAAGTCTCGACTCAATCTGGACACAAATGTGATCAAATTTGAGTGAAGTCAACCGGATTTGTGCCATAGGTTGATGACTTCCATCAATAGTTGTTACATGATGAAGTCACTGGATGATGAAGTTTCTAATAGATAAAGTTGTTGGCCCATGAAATACATTGACGAAGTGGAGGTGGGAATCAAACCAAATTTGAGCTAAGGTTGTCAAATTACCTCTAGTGGGCTTTTTTCAAAGAATCTACTTGATGAAGGTCTAGATGCTCGAACTCAATCACTATAGGTGCCCAAATTCGAATACAAGGTGTTCAAGTTTGGGATGGAGTGAAAAAATTCCTTGTGGAAGTCTGGGATTGAACAATGTTGCTTGATGTACAAATCCTTATTTGAACTCAACCTCATTCAAACTCCACTCAGCCAGAGTTCAAGAAGATTTATCTAGGTTCCTATGTCTTCCAGGTTAAACTTTAGGAGGTGATGTCTTGCTCTGTTGGTGCCTACAAGTCCCAAAAATGACTATTTAAGCAATTATATGTTCAAAATAGGATAAATTACGAAACACTAAGGTTTATTGGGCATATTAAGGCCATTGTAGGAATGCAACCATAGTTACATACTCGTCATTAGTGTCTAAATTTGGGTGTTATCATTACTGTGACATACAAAGAGCATACAAATATATTTACAACCCATGTATAGTTGCCTAAATATGAGTAACCTAGGCATGTAAACAAATAAAAAGAAGAAGGAAAAGTAGATTGTATAACAAAATAAACCTTCTACAATATTTTTTCTCTCCTCATAACATGATTCTACCACATGGAACCAAACACATACCCACATCCTTGCTTTTTTTCATTTTAAGTACAGATCTAGACGCCATTAATAAATGATCAAACATGCCTCATGTTGCTTTCATTCTAGTTTACTACAACAACTAGAACTCAACATGTGGCACCACAAACTACTATTCCAGCGTGGGTGTTCTCTGGACCTTTTGTAACCGTGTTAGAACTTTTATATCCCCTACTGTCTGGACAAGCAACCTATGTTTTTTATGCTCTCTTGATTGAAATCCTTAAAAAATATCTAGTGTAGAGTCATTGGATCTTACACCTGACCATGATCGGGAACTAAACCTAAAATCCTTCTAAAATGTTTTGCAAAATGTTCTAAATGAAATAGTATATCATGTATACATTTTTTTATATCTCAATACTAGATAAAATTTATTGGATTGATTTTTAATCTAATATGGTATGCCCTGCCTAATCTAGATACATAATCTGGCGTGCATTTGAGTTTTGTATATGTGTATGAAGTGTCAGGTTGTTGATTTAGAAGTGTGTGTAGAAGTTTGTTTGACATGGGGATGCATGGAACATGGTTTATTATGAGATTTACTTATGCAGAGGTGTGAGGTCTTGAACCTAGTTATAACCCATTTATTCTTTTGCACTTAGTAATGATATTTTACTTGATTGGAGACTTTTGACATGTTTACATCTTAATTTGCATTTTTTATACATAATTGAGTTGATAAGTTAGGTATGGTGAGTCAAAATATTGATTCAGTTGAATTAGGATCTTAAGGGTGATTTTGTCCTCTAACACGCTAAATTGGTAAAAGTTTAGTAAATAAGCATAATACATATTTTTAACACATGAAAGTGGGATTATATATATCCCTAATTAAGTATTCAAAACAAGAAGGGTCCTTGTTTGGGCATTGGGAGGTCACCATGGGAAGTTGTTTTCCGAATTTTGGGTTAGGTGTGCTCTACACGAAACATGAAAAGGGTCATGGAAAAATCCCTAATCATTACCCATTAAACCCAGAGACCGAGTCATTGGTCATGGACCCTTCCTGACCCCTGAACTTTGAGAAAAGGCTTGGTGAAGAGAAATTCATGGTCAGGAGATTCCATAAGAAGAAAGTATTTTAATTCTTGAACCTTTTTTTCTCTTAAAGTCATTGTGAAATCTATTGTTCCATCATCGAGCCATGCTTTCATTCAAGGTCAAGGCCTTTGATAAAAGGCTATAACAACCTCGATTTCTCTCTCTTCCAATCATACACATATTGACTGATTAGATGTTTGCTAATTTCAAAAAGCTCCCATACTTCAAGTGGATGACTTAGAGTCACTTTATCTCGACTAATGAATTGGACTTGATTAAAATGACATATTATGCTTATTGGCTAAGTTTGAGTGCCTAATTATACTTTTGTACATGATTTTCTATTATTGAGTGTCCTCAACATTAGTATTCAAGACCCAAAGTTTTTTGCAAGAAGTAGAGAAAAGTTTTGAAACAACTATGACAATTTTATGTGACTCAGAGTTACAGTTTGGGATATATGAATTTTGCAATATTTACAAAGAAACACAAATCATTTTTGACTTATCCAAGTAAGGGATGTGCCCCACTTCCTCTCGACCAATGAGAGGGTAGGGATATTGGGCGGCAGATCTCTGATCCAATGGTGGAGGCCATGTGATGTGGCCTAATCCCTCTATCCTGATATTCAGGCCCCCCAAGGAGAGATTAAATTAACCATCCACTTTTAATCACTTACCTAGAAATCAACCATGAAAGTTTTCTTTTATTTATATGAATGTATTAATGAAACATCATGATAATTAGAATATTAATATCTTGTTTATGCACAAAATGAAAGGTTTATAATAGAATTTGACCATTGCATAGAAGGGTTTTCAGTTAATATACATCAAGTTTAGTTCTTTACAAAATACTATCCTTTATCACTCTCTCATTCCCATGATCCAAAGGTCAGATTAAGAGACCAACTAACTATTCTAAATATTCATAGGACCTCTGCTCTACTGTTGATAAATATAGCTTTTGTATCTTCAAGAGGAGTTGGTCCTTTTCCAAAAAATGTGTTAGTAGGTTGATGAGTTATTGTTTCAGTGTGTAGAAAATCAACAAGTAACCATGACAAATCAGTTTAGAGATACTTTTACTATTTAGGATACAAGTAGGTTTGCAAAGTAATTAAAACTATCTTTTCATTTAGAGATCACGTGGGTATTGATAACAATTGTTCAGAGTAAATTACTAACTATCCATTTATTTCTCTAGTCCATTTATTATATTCCCTGAACCCACATGAGGTATATCACAACATGTGAACATATTGCAACAATATGTAATCTTGATGTACAAGAGTTAGAAGAAAAACCACGATTCTGAGTTTGAAATATCTAGGTATACCTTCTCTTGGGCAAGTTAGGAAGTGACAAAGTCTTTCTTGGGTCTCATTCTATTGTATGGGATTTTGTGATGGGCCTCATCACGTTTGGCCTTGATGGCTAATGGGAGCTGCCAAATATCTTCAGTCCTCCTCTAAACCTGGGTACTCAGGGGAAGAGCCAAAGCACTTGCCTTATTCTGCATCAGTAGTTCCACTAGGGATAACCAAACGTCTAGTATCATAGGTACCACTAGTATGTCCAATTATTATTGGATATCACTTTTCCTTCTTACATAAGAACACATCCTAACCCTCTTTTGGATGCATCAAGTAACACTACATAAGATTTATCTTATTTTGGTAAGAACAAAACTGGTGTCGTGTTACTCTTTGTTTTAATATCTGAAAGCTTTTCTCACAGTTATCAGACCAAACAAAAGGAACATTACTTCTTGTTAATCATGTATGTAGTGCTTCTAGAAAACTAAAGTTCTTTATGAACCTTATATAGTATCCGCCTAGCCCAAGAAAACTTTTTATATTAGTAGAAGCTCTAGGTTTCACTTATGAAGAACACATTTCAATTTCTTAGGGTCTACATTAACTCCCCTTGATATGATATGTCTAAGAAAGGAAACCTCAAACAATCAGAGCTCATATTTGCTAAAATTAACATACAATTTCTGTTGTCTCAACAACTGCAAAGATTTCCTCAGATGTTTCTCATGTTGAATAAAGCATCTCTAGAATATATAAGGATATTATCTATAAACAAAGCTACAAACTAATCTCGATATGGTCTGAAAACCCTATTCATCATGTCTATAAAAGTTGTAGGGGAATTTTTAGTCCAATGGACATAAGTACAAACTCATAGCACCCATGTATTATTCTGAAGGCTGACATAGGTACATCTGATGCCTTTATCCTCAAATAATGATAACCTGACTTGAGATCTATCTTTGAAAAAAATGTTGCTCCATGCAACTGATCAAATATCTCACCAATCCTAGGCGAAGGATATTCGTTCTTGATGGTGACCTTATTCAATTTCCTATAGTCTATCCATTACCACATAGTTCCATCTTTCTTTTTCCAAAAAATCAGTAGAGTTCCCTAAGGTGATGTACTAGGTCAAATGAAACCCTTATCCAGTAATTCTTGTAACTTAGTATACAACTTATTTAATTTTGGAGGTACCATTCTATAGGCTGGTAATGTTATTGGTTGACCATCTTATAAAATTTGTATCTCAAAGTAAAAATTTCCCTCTAGAGGTAAACCTGGTAACTCATCAGGAAAATCATCTGAGAACTCACACAATATGGAATTATCATCTATATTAATTGTAATTTTCCCTGCCTTTGCATCTACCACATGTGCTAAAATGGCCTCACATCCTTTTCTCATCATCTTGTCAGCTACAACAATTGATACTATGCATGTGGGTAAGACTTCTTTTTCTACAGTGAAAACATAGGAAAATCAACCTTGCTTAAAGATAGCCTCTTTCTTCCAAAAATATAATTGGACATGGTACATCTCAAGGCAAACCACACTCAAAATTATTTGAAAATAATTAAGGTCCAAGAGTATGAGATTAATCTCTATGGTGTACCCACTGAAATACAAAAGGCATCTGGGACATACTTCTGTAAAAACCATTGGTTCAACTAATGATACTCTTAACAACAATCTATAAGATAATTCATGAATTAAAAGATTTAATACTCCATCAATTTTTGAATAAAAGAATGTGTCAAACCAGGTTCTATCAAAATTATAACTGATATATTATTAAAGAGAAGCATCTTACTTGTAACAACTCTGGGTGAGACTACTCCTTTAGATTAAGTCATACAAAAGAAATGACATGTAGCTTTCCCTTATCCATGTGGTCCTCGTTGTCCACTACTATTACTAGGTACTCCCTCTATAGAGTCTGAGGCTACTGAAGAACTTTCCTCTATAACTAGAGCTTGTCCTAAGAAGTCTAAAATTGTGATTGTGGACTCTATTCAAGTATAACTATAGCTTTGGACAGTCTCTCTTAGTATGTCCCATCTGTATGTAGTAATAACATGCTTGAGTATTAACTCCCCATCACTTACTAGAATGTATCCTCGCATAGTTGTCACACATAGTTGTACCTTGTTTCTACAAATCTATCACTGATATTGGTGATCCTAAAGACCTAGATGATGGTGCCCACCTGAGTGGTGTTCCATCTACTAGAACTAGGCCATGCTTCATTAGGTGAAGAATTAGATCCTTATCTTCCAAAACAAGCAAGACCTTGTCCTAGCTTTGAAAAGGAACTACCACCTCATATGTATCCACGACTATTTTTTCCTCCTCTACTGAAATCTCCAGATATTTTCCTACCTTCAGATTGCTTATCAATATTAATTGAATCTTCTACACACCTTGCAACCTCCAAAAACTCTATGAAGTTCTATCTATCACTTTGGAAACTACATTTATGCTATGTATAATTTTTGTCTTTAATCCTTTCTTAAATCTCCTCCACTTTTCTATGTTATATGGTACCAATTGTCGACAAAATTTAGCCAATCTTGTGAAGTATGCCTCATATTCTCCAATTGCCAGTTGTCCTCCTAATATTTTCCACCTTCCTGATCTTATCACTCAGAAATGGTAGGAGTATACTTTAAGCGGAACTCATCCAAAAAATCATTTCTAGGTCATCATTGTATTTCCCCTCTTATCTTCTAGTCCACACCTCCATAACTCAGTGTCTACTTTAAGCAGATAGATTTCATGGTTGATTTTCTTGTCTTCTATTAACTCCATTAAATGAAAAACCTTCTCCAGGTGCACCATCTACCACAGTTGGGTATGTAGTCATAGAAAACTCAGTCTCACTAAGATTCATTACTAGCTTGTAGGATCTCATCATATCCTTACTAGAAGATGAATCCCTCTTGTCCATTTTATATTTATCTTTTGTTTCCAGGAAGATATGATACATCCTTGTCGCCTCATCCCTATCTTCTCCTTCTTGAGTCATTTCTCAAAGGTTAGAGCCATAATCTCTCTCAGATTGATCCTCACCAATACCACACATCCTCTTCTTACCATCTGCATATCCATAACCATATACATATGTTAGAATATTATAACTTAAAGCGAATAACATCCTAAACTATTGATCTCTTATTGCACCAGTCTCACTTAGAATCAGTTCTTAAGTTCTAACCTATTATCGAATAGACTATAAGAGGGTGGATTTTATTATTCAATGGGGGAAACACACAACTCCTACTGAGATCAAAAAATTTCTAGGGTTATTTGTATTATAGGAGGCTTGAACTTTAGTGTATCAGAAGCACCTTTTATAAGTCCAACAAGAAAGTATATGCCTTTTTTGGTTTGAAACATGTGAGAAAAAATATCTAACATTAAAGAAGAAGTGAACTACATACTAGTTGATAGGTGGTGCTATGTGATGCATCTAGGAGAGGTTTAGGGTGTGTTTTTATGTAGGAAGGACAAGTGGTGGTCAAAGTTTCTAGACAACTTAAGAAGAATGAAGATAATTATCCAACACATGATCTTGAGCTAGTAGAAGTAAAACATGCCATAAAGACTTCATTGTATCTATGGTGAGTCATCTCATCTCTTTACCGAGCATTAGAGTTTACAATACATATTAGGATCTCAATCTAAGACAACACAAATGGTTAGATCTTATAAAGGACCATAGTGTTACCATTTCTTACCATCCTAAGAGGGCCAAAGTTGTGGCATATACTCATAGTAGAAAGTTTACATCACCTATAGAAATATTTTCTACATCATGTGTAGAGAGATATTTACTGTTCAAAATGAGATAGATGAATTTGGAACTAAATGTTTCAGAACATGGTGGGATGATTGAATAGATGCAGGTCAGACTTACATTCTATGACCGAATCAAAGAGCTTCAATAGAGTGACAATGAATTAACAATATCATGCATGATATGAAAAAAAGGAGGAAAAAGTTCACATTTCAAATGATGGGTTGCTTTATCAGTTGGATTGATTGTGCATGCGAGATACATTGATTTTAAAAAAAGTTTCTTGAACAAACTCTCTCTTCTATGTATACAATGCACCCAGATAAATGTAAGATGTACATTTACCTCAAGATTTTACATTGATGTCCACATATGAAGAGAGATGTGGATGAGTATGTATCCAAGTCTAGTGTGTGCCAACAAGTCAAGGATGAACACCAAAAGCTAGCAAGTACCCTAAAATCACTATGTAATTCAATGTGGAACTAGGAACATATTACAATGGACTTTGTGGCAATGTTACCTAAAACATCACATGACTTTGAATCTATATGGGTGATTGTGAATAAATAAATATGCCCATTTTCTCTTTGTTAAGTCAACTTGGGATGCATCCAAACTAGCCAAGGTCTACATAGATAAGATAGCAAGATGAAATGGAACATCAATCTGTATAAAATCTGACATGGATGCTAAGTTCACATCTAGATTCTAGAATCAACTACGTGCCATGGAAATAGGTTTGAAGTTTGGTATACACTTTACTCTCAAATAGATGGAAAGTTTTAATGGACTATTAAAACCATCAAGGACATTCTGAGAGAATATCTATTGCAATTTAGTGGTAATTGTGATAATCATCTTATTCTTATGGAGTTTGCCTATAGTAGTAGTTATGATTTCAGTTCAGGCATGGCCTCTTGTGAAGCTTTATATTGTAGAAAGTGTAATCGCCAATTTGTGGTATGAAGTTGGTTTATTTAAAAATTCTAGGTCATCATTTCATTGAAAAAACAATAGGAAAAGATTTGGAATCATACAACTTGTAAAGGCTACACATGATAGAAAAATAGTTATGCAGAGAAAAGACGTAGATTGGGCTTCCATTTGAGGTTGGAAATGAGGTTACTTGAAAGTTATACCATGTAAAGGTGTGCTCAGATTTGGAAAGTGAGAGAAACTAAATACATTATCTTCTATTCCATCATTCAGAGGATTGGACTAGTAGCATGCAAACTTGACTTGTCTCCTGAGCTAAGAAATTATCATAAAGTTTTTCATGTATTTATGTGGAGGAAGTGTCATATAGGAACAAATAAGATCATAGATCCAAAGAGAGGATATCACCTATTTTAAAGCCCTATAAGAATCCTAAATTGTAGAATTCAGAAGCTCAGAAAAAGGGAGATACCTCTAGTAAAGGGCCTGTGAAGGAATCATGGTGTACAATAAGCTATATGTGTAACATCCCTGACCTGGGTTATGAACTAACCCTAGGTGTTTTGCTTAAATATATAATTAGATACTTGTGGTTATCTTGTGTAATGTAATTAAAGCTTCTGAGGAACATATATTTCTTTTTCAGTCCCTTTTTAAACAATGTTGTAATATTGTTTTGTTAAATATGGAATAAAGTGCAAATTACCCAATTAGAGGGGTTAAATTGCATTTTGAACATGTTAAAATGTTCCTCTGATGTTGACACATCGTAAGAATGAACATGATGTAGTGATATGGATTCCATAAGCTTAAGAACCAAGATATAGCTTGTAGAGCAATCCTTGTACTTTAAAACCTAGTTTTGGTGTAATATGCAATTTACCCAAAACTTAGGGAGCAACATGTAAAATATACCCTCTAAGGTATCTTTCATGAATCTTGGCATCCAGAAGATTAAATAGAATGAGGAGGGCGCCTCATTTGAATGATCAAGTAAGAAAGATAACCTTAATATTTAAATAACTAAGTTTTAAGCAAAATGGCCTTTAATATATGCAACTTAGTAAGGTGTTTGGTTTCTTTACCTTTTAACCTTGGGAAAAGGAGGAGCTTTGTATAAGGAAAGAAGGAGGAAATGTGGAAAAGAAGTGGAGAAGGACTTGGGAGATATGTTTGAGAAATAAAAGAGATAAACTTCTTTTCCTTGAAAATATCCAAAAAAAATATATAGCACCCTTTTTCTCAAAGCAAGGGAACGTTTCCCTTAGTTCCTTTTCTCATCTTCTTGCTTTGTATGACTAAGGAGAAGCTCTGGAACAGAGGAGGACGACCAAGCTGGTTTGGGTAAGCTTTGATCATCATCTAGCTCGAATTCTTGGAGGAAACCCTGATACAAGGTTAGTTTGTTAGTTTTCCTTACACAACTCTTCCTTCTAGCCATCTTCTCCATCCAAATCTTGAAGAACGGACCTTGGGAAACCTTTGGAGCTTCATCCACCATTAAAGATACGAAGCTTGGAGCTCTGGATCAGTCCTAGAGGTGGGTTTTATAACTCTAAACCTTAAACTTAGTTAAGTGCATCTTCTTCTCCTAGAATCGTTGCTTGTTCTTATTCTTTAGACACTTTTAAGTGTTCATGCTAGAATTTTCATGAAGAACAGTACTTGTTCTCAAGGTAGAAGATGATGAAGTTATTTCCAAAGTTATCCTAAATCTTTCTTTAGCAAACGGTCTTCCACCTCTTGCACAAACGGTTTCCCAAACCGTTTGGGAGCAAACGGCTTCAACAAAACCGCATGAAAGCAAATGGTCCAAGACCGTTTGGGTACGTTGACTATGCGTTAACCATTTGGAGGTCTTTTGTAAATATTTTGGACTAATCACCTACCAATAATCATCATCTAATTCCAAGTAAATCACTAATTGAAGGCACATTAATCACCTAAACCCTAATCGGGTTAGTTGTTGATTTCAAATAATGCAATCATGTTGAAGTTTGGGTTGAGTAGCCCAAACAGTTTCAAAACCGTTTGGGAATCACCCAAACAGTGTCAAGACCGTTTGGTGATCACCCAAGACCGTTTGGAGGTCTAGGGTTAAGTGGGGTTGACCAATTGAGGGTCTAATGATATCAAGTTGTTGAACAATTAAGTGATGTTTTGGTGACCAAACCTAGGGTTCAAATGTTAGGTGGATAACTTGGTTTTTGATGAAATAATGAGCAAACGGTCTCAAGACCGTTTGGAGGATGTCCAAACGATCCCAATACCGTTTGAGGGTCACCCAAGACCGTTTGGAGGTCTAGGGTTGACTATGGTCAAGTGGTTGAAGATTGAAAGGCAACAAGTTGAAGTATAATCGATTAGTGACCTACTGATCAATTCTATGAGTCAAAACTTAATAATTTGAGCTATTTTTTGGTTTTGACTTGAGAAAACGGTCTCAAGACCGTTTGGAGGATGTCCAAATGATCCCAAGACCGTTTGGGGTCAGGTCATGACCAAATTGAATGGTGGTTTAATGGTTTCAATGTCAATTAGACACATGTTGATACATGTTGAAGGGTGATCGATTCCAAACTCTAATTCAATTGATCCAAACCCTAATTGGTGATCAATTGAGGGTCAAATGAGTGTTAAATCAGTTTATAGTTGACCTAGTTGACTCAATTGATAAATGGCTAACAAGTGTATAAAAGATAGAGGGGTTCAACATTGGAAACCCTAACTCAATTGAAGTGATTGAGACACTTTTTGGTCCATGCGGTTTTGAGATGGTTTGAACCAAACGGTCTCAAGACTGTTTGGGTACAAACGATCTCAAGAACGTTTGAGTTCAAACGGTCTCAAGACCATTTGGCACCAAATGGTCTCAAGACAGTTTGGGACCAAACGATCCCAAACCGTTTGGTGCTCATGCGATTTCAAGATTGATTTACCCATGCGGTTTCAAAGTCAAAGTTGGCCAAACGGTCAACAATACCAAACGGTCTTCACCTCATCTTGGGAACAATGTCTTGAGTGTGTACTTTATCAAATGGTTTTAAAGTCAAACCAGACCAAATGGTCAACAACACCAAACGGTTTCAAGGTACTTCCAAGACCGTTTGGAGGGTTGGTGTGCAAGACCGTTTGAGGTCTAAAAAGGTCAAGATCGTTTGATGCCTTAGTGGTCAAGATGGTTTAGTAGTTGATTAACCTAAACCCTATAGATACCTAAAGTGATTAAGGGACCAAGTAATTAGTAACTTGATGCATATTATGATCAATGGTGAACATTACAAAAGTACCCTTGATGGGATAGAGTAACCTATACCCTTTGATCAAGTGAATCTTAATGACCACAATGGTGATGACATAACTTATATTGTCAAGGTTGATTTGACTTAGTCTAAATCAAAAAGTGATGTAAACATCATCTAATAATAAGAGGAGAGAGAAGACTCCTAATGAGAAAGAGAACCAAGTAATAAACTTCCTATATGTATGAATGCATCTAAATAGGGTATGATCCTTCATAGTGAGATCATGGAAACCCTAATTATGATGGTTAATGAATCTTAACTTAATTTGAGGGCATTAATGGAAGTAATCCTCATACATGATGATGGTATGATCTTAATTCACAGTGATGTGAATAGTAAACCCTAATCTAGGGTAATGTGATGTAATGTGAATAGTAAACCCTAATCTAGGGTAATGTGATGTAATGTGAATAGTAAACCCTAATCTAGGGTAATGTGATGTAATGTGAATAGTAAACCCTAATCTAGGGTAATGTGATGCAATGTGAATAGTAAACCCTAATCTAGGGTAATGTTATGTAATGTGAATAGTAAACCCTAATCTAGGGTAATGTGATGTAATGTGAATAGTAAACCCTAATCTAGGGTAATGTGATGTAATGTGAATAGTAAACCCTAATCTAGGGTAATGTGATGATGTGAACAGTAAACCCTAATTTTGGGTTAAGCTTTTAAGCATGAAACTCTATGATTGAATTATGAAATAATTATACTGTGCTTATATAGACAAAATGTGCATATTATCAATTGTGCTAATCATGCAGGTTTTTATGCAGAAATGATCATAGCCAGGTAAGGATTATGATGTCATATTCATTAAAAGCACTTTATGAGTTATGAAAGTAATGACATGCTATGTTGCCTAGTAAGAGGTAACATATGAGATTAATAGACTATATGAGCCATGATAAATGTCTATATTGCCATCAAGTCATCAATATGTTACTTAACAGTAAGTGTTTTGATGACCTAAGGGTTTGAATACCCATGTTCCTGAATCATAATGATGATATGGTTAGGGATTGATATCCCAATGATAATTGGATGTGAAATGAGCTTGATACAATTAGTACTCTCTCTTTATAGCAATTGTTTTAATGGTTTATGTCTGAAAACATGCATGATGCAAAAAGAATGGCATAATGTACTTAAATAATCAAGTATAATGATATCATGTAGAGACCTGACCATAGATTCATCATTGTCAGAAGTTAAATGATGGTGAAATAGGTTTTCCTAAGGGAACTCCTGGAGAGCATACTTTTGAGTATGTGGGGGTTATGGATGCAAATATCCTTACGTCCTAATGTAGGATTTGATGTGAGATGCACATGTAATCTCCCAATCCTTCATTATATGTTTATGCCGGGATGATGTACCACTAATCTCCCGATGATGTTGTTAATGCCGCATCGATGTGAGATAAATAAGAAATCCCTCGATGGCGAAGAGAGTACAACACGCCACTGTAACTCTAATAGTGAAGTTTCCAGAATACCCTGGAAAGCTATTATAGCAGAGACACAATATGTCCTGCATGTTAATCCTCACACTGACTGAGGAGAATGAGGTCATAGGAATCTCGCTCTTCTGATGACCTATGTATGGTACCCATTGCGATTTAGTAATGGTCGGTTGGAGTATGAGAGGTGTAACTCATCTCCTCAGGGCATAAATATGTTTCAAAAACATAATCAGCCATGTAGCATAACTGATTAGGTTGAATTACGAGAAACATTAATTGATGATACATTGTTTATAGTGCTCTAGTTAAATAACTAGTATACATGTTCTTCATATTCCTTATTAATATATGTCTTGTCATTCAATTAAGTTATAATTGAAATGATTGCTTAAAAGAATGTTGGTTCACTTAGTTTACACAATGTTAAACCTATTGTTGAATGTTTATAGTTCTACTACTCCATGTTATTCCTTTATTGCAATAACAAAGCTTCTGGCGGAGAGTTATAACTCTCGCTGGAACAATTATTCAAATTGTCTCACCCCCATGGGATTCAACTTTTTAGGTAG
Organism: Alisma plantago-aquatica; assembly: GCA_963693085.1. Taxonomy (NCBI): domain Eukaryota; kingdom Viridiplantae; phylum Streptophyta; class Magnoliopsida; order Alismatales; family Alismataceae; genus Alisma; species Alisma plantago-aquatica. The sequence continues at coordinate 1,179,832,206 of OY856411.1, read as the reverse complement.
ACACCAAGGACGGAGGAATCCATCTGTGGGTGAGCAACAGCAACAGCAGCAACAACAACACTAGGGACAGCAGTGATCCTCAGGTGGAGACACTGTCTGTCAAGTCTTGTAGATAGTATGTCCTATGTGTCGTCTATGTACTCTCAGGTCCTAGGAGTCAGTAGATATTTAAAGATAGATCTGAGATTTTTGGCTTAATGCCTCGAGATTTTTGTATCTTGCCTTGTGCAGCTAACAAGGTAGTTGATGTTTGTAATACTCGAGATGTGACATTACAGAGGTGTAATGATGGATCAGCCTGTAAACAACTTATCATGTTTCTTTATGAAAGAGTTTTATCGTTTATAGATCTCTTTACAAAAAGTTTTAATTTTTAGTGATTTTTAATAATTCCGCTGCTAGTTAATCGCTTCCGCATTAGTTTAAATTTGTTGATCTTGTTTTCCGAGAAGTTGAGTCACCACAATTTAGTGGTATCCGAGCTTTAGGTTCGCTGAGTCTACAGAGACATAGGACTTAGGATGTTGAGTCTGTTCTAGTGTCTTCCAGTATGTCTGATAGTGTCTTCTGCTCATCAGGAGGAGAAGATAAAACTAAGGATGTGTGGACCACATGAAGAACACGAGGAACACATTGCCGAGAGTAGTGTTGCCGCACCTAGAGAAGGTGCAAGAGACCCAGATAGAGAAGAACCTGTGCCTGAACCACCCCAGTTCAATCCAACTGATATGGGGAACCCATCCGTCCAAGCCATGTTTGGGCAGTTTATGACTGCCATGAAACACATGACTGATAGGATGCCTATACATGTACCTAGGGCACCTACCCATCCTGAAGGACAAGGAATTGGCAAGACATTTGAATGACTTCGCCGAGTTGGAGCCACAGAGTATGCTGGAACAGCTGACCCAACAGATGCTGACTTATGGTTAACTGAACTAGAGAAGGCCTTTAGAATCCTAAACATCCCAGAAGTTGAGAATGTTAGACATGCTGTATATCTTCTCAAGGGGAGTGCTGGTCATTGGTGGACCATGGAAGAACAGAAGAGGCCAGGTGTAGAGGTTGAATGGGAAGTCTTTCGATGGGAATTTATCAACAAATACTTCCCTAAGACATTCTTGGACGAGAAAATCTCTCAGTTTGAGAGGTTAAGATAAGGACCTATGAACATTAGCGAGTATGAGGCTAAGTTCATGGAGCTTTTGCAGTTCTGCCCGCATATGGCAGCTACAGATGAAGAAAGGATTAGGCATTTTGAGAAGGGGTTAAACGCTGAGTTGACCACCCCTGTGTCTGCCATAGAGAACAGAGAAAGGTTTGCTACCTTTATGGAGTCTGTTAGAAGGGTAGAAAGGTCTGTAGTAGAGAAGAGACAGACCCAGAATAAGAGTATGGATCCCCAATTCCAATGATCTTCTTCTAAAAGTTTCAAGAGACCTAGATTTTCTGCGCCTACACCACCACCTAGATTCAGTACCCAGACATAGTGGACGTCGAATATAGGTAGAGGATGAAGTCTACCACTAGAAGGAGCTTGCAGTTCAACATCTATGTTGGTTACAGGACCACCCAGACCACAACAACTGAACAGAAGCTGTTATTTATGTGGAAAAATGGGACATCTGATGAAAGATTACAGATCCAGAGAAGTGAGTGTGACTCAACCACAGAGGCAAAGTCAGCAAGGATCTCAAAGAAGACAGTTCCTAAGAGGTGCTAGAGGATGTGGACAAGCATCCCTAGCTGGATCATCGACACTAGTTTAGCGAGCACTGAATCAACCACAAGCAACGACAAGATTTTATGTGATGAATCCACCTGATGCAGTGATCAACCCTCGAGTTGTGACAGGTCAGATGGAATTGTTATATTCTGATATGTCTACATCTTGCTTTGTATCTGTTTTAATTGATCCGGGTGCTACACACTCCTTTATCACTCGAAGAGTGATTCTTGACTGCAACCTGATTATAAGTCATAAAACAGATAGTTTGTTGCTAGAAACTCCGTTAAGGGGATCTACTGTGTTGCAGGAGGTATGTTCTCCCTGCTTTCTCTTCTTTTTTGAACATCACATTCAAGTGGATCTTATACCACTTGAGATGCATGGATTTGATATAATCCTTGGGATGGATACCTTAGAAAGATATAAGGTTGTTTTGGATTGTGAATCCAAGCAAGTTGTGTTCACTGATGAAATTGACACATGGATCTTTCAAGGAGAAAAAAAGATTCTACCCACCTGTCTTGTGTCAGCTATGGTTGCTGAGAAGCTGATGAGGCAAGGATGTTATGCATTCTTGGCCCATGTGGTAGATACTACCATGGATAGTCCTAACCCTGCCGAAGTTCCTATAGTCAGGGAATTTGAAGATGTATTTCCTGAAGAACTTCCCGGTGTACCATCGCCTAGAGAGATTGATTTTGAGATCAATCTAATCCCAGACACGCAACCTATAGCACAAACACCATATAGGATGGCGCCTGCTGAAACAACTGCAAGAGTTTCTTGAGAAGGGTTTCATCCGACCAAGTACTTCACCCTGGGGTGCTCTGGTCCTCTTTGTTAAAAAGAAAGATGGTTCAATGCGGTTGTGCATTGATTACAGACAACTAAATAAAGTAACAATAAAGAATAAGTATCCTTTGCCGAGGATTGATGATCTCTTTGACCAGTTGCGTGGTGCAACTATCTTCTCAAAAATAGACTTGAGATCGGGATATCATCAACTGCGTATTAAGGATGGTGACATACCTAAGTCTACCTTTAGGACAAGGTATGGTCACTATGAGTTCACAGTTATGTCATTTGGACTAACTAATCCACCAGCTGCATTTAAGGAACTCATGAATAGAATTTTTCGACCTTTTGTCGATGAGTGTGTTGTTGTCTTTATAGATGACATCCTGATCTATAGTAGAGATGCTTAGTAGCATGAACAACATCTTCATCAGGCTCTAACTTTGTTAAGAGAGCATAAGCTATATGCTAAGTTTAGCAAGTGTGAGTTTTGGTTACCAGAAGTATCTTTCCTTGGACACGTAATATCTACTTTAGGTATTCGTGTTGACCCTAAAAAGGTAGAATTTGTCCTGCTATGGGAGCAACCGAAGACACCGACAGAGATTCGTAATTTCTTAGGGTTGGCAGGCTATTATCGGAGGTTCATTAAGAACTTTAGCTCTATAGCCTTACCCTTGACTAAGTTGACGAGGAAGGATGTTCCTTTTACCTGGAGTGACAAGTGTCAACAATCTTTCCAGTTATTAAAGGAGAGGTTGACAAGTGCACATGTGCTTGTGTTACCTGAGCAAGGAAAAGGATATATAGTTTTTTGTGATGCCTCAAAGAATGGACTAGGATGTGTGTTGATGCAGGATAATCAAGTGATTTCTTTCGCTTCCCTACATCTTAAGAAACACGAGGAGAATTATCCGACACACGATCTAGAACTATCTGCCGTAGTTCATGGCTTGAAAATCTAGAGACATTATCTTTATGGAGATACATTCTAGATTTTCACAGACCATAAGAACCTTAAGTATATCTTTTCTCAGCATGAGCTTAATATGAGGCAACGTCGCTGGATGGAGTTAATCAAGGACTACGATTGTACAATTGATTACCATCCAGGGAAGGCCAATGTGGTTGTTGATGCTTTGAGTAGGAAATCAGCAACACCAGCCTTGGAGAGGGCACAACAGAATTCCTTAGTGTGCTCAAGGAGATATATGCTTATCTCCTTAAGGCAAGACAATGTACAGTTAAGCGTATCATTGTTAGCCGGGTTGTTGGCTGAGATGCATATAAAACCTACTCTAAGAGAGCAGATCAAGGAGGCACAGCAAGTTGATGCTGCAATTCAACATATCAAATCGGAGTATGGTAATGAGAAACGAGATGGTTTATATGACTCAGATGATCAAGTAGCATGTTATCATGGTAGGATGGTAGTGCCTGATGTGGATAACTTGAGAAAGTTAGTCCTGGAAGAAGCTCATTCTTCGATGTATGCCATGCATCCAGGAAGCACCAAGATGTATTGAAACTTGAACGATATGTATTGGTGGCCTGGTTTGAAGAAAGACGTTGCTGAGTTCGTTATGCAATGTCCTGTGTGTCAGCACGTTAAAGCTGAACACTAGAAGCCTGTAGGAACAATGCAACCTTTGCCCATACCACAGTGGAAGTGGGATCATGTAACCATGGATTTAGTTGTTGGCCTACCCAGGACAGCCAAAGGACATGATTCCATTTGGGTAATAGTTGATAGGTTGACAAAGACAGCTCATTTCTTACCTATCAAAACAATCTATTCTGTAGAGAAGCTAGCACAATTGTATGTAGATGAGATAGTACGACTGCATGGAGTCCCAATTACCATTGTTTCTAATAGAGGTCCCCAATTTACGAGTCATTTTTGGGAGTGACTTCATAAAGCTTTAGGCACATAGTTAAGGTTTAGTACAACCTTTCATCCTTAGACAGATGGACAATCAGAAAGAACTATATAGACCTTGGAAGACTTGCTTAGAGCATGTGTTCTTCAGTTTATAGGGAGTTGGGATCTGCACCTAAGCTTGATATAGTTTGCCTACAACAATAGCTATCAACATAGCATTGACATGACACCTTATGAAGCTTTTTACGGTAGATGTTGTAGATCACCCCTATGCTGGTATGAAACCGGTGAACATCAACTTTTAGGTCATGTTCTTGTGCAACAGACCACCGAGAAGATTAAAGTAATACAACAACAGATATAGACTGCACAAGATAGGAAGAAATCATATGCTGATAAGCGTCGTAGACCTTTAGAGTTCCAGGTTGGAGATAGAGTGTATCTCAAAGTCTCACCTTGGAAAGGAGTTCTGAGATTTGGAAGGAAAGGAAAGTTAGATCCTAGGTTTATGGGGCCTAATCCAATCATTGAATGGATTGGGAAGGTAGCCTATAAGCTAGAGTTTCCACTAGAACTATAGAAGTTACACCCTGTGTTCCACATTTCCATGCTGAGGAAATGACACCCTGCTACAGAATCAGTTCTGCAACCTATGGAAGTAGAACTGAATGATGATGTGTCTTATGAGGAAGGACCTATGTCAATCCTTGATAAAAGAATTAAACAACTGAAAAAGAAAGACATAAGTCTTGTAAAAGTCCTCTGGAGTCACCGTGGTGTTGAAGAAGCCACATGGGAACTAGAGGAAGAAATGAGAAGGAAATACCCTGCTCTTTTCTCTTAATATGTTTTGTTGATTTCGAGGACGAAATCCTTGTAAGGGGTGGATAATTTGTAACATCCCTGACCTGGGTTATGAACTAACCCTAGGTGTTTTGCTTAAATATGTAATTAGATACTTGTGGTTATCTTGTGTAATGTAATTAAAGCTTTTGAGGAACATATATTTCTTTTCCAGTCCCTTTTTAAACAATGTTGTAATATTGTTTTGTTAAATATGGACTAAAGTGCAAATTACCCAATTAGAGGGGTTAACTTTCATTTTGCACATTTTAATATGTTCCTCTGATGTTGAGACATCATAAGAATAAACATGATGTAGTGATATGGATTCCACAACACCAAGATATAGCTTGTAGATCAATCCTTGTACTTTAAAACCTAGTTTTGGTGTAATATGCAATTTACCCAAAACTTAGGGTGCAACATGTAAAATATACCCTCTAGGGTATCTTTCATGACTCTTGGCATCAATAAGGGTAAAGAGAATGAGGAGGGCGCCTCATTTGAATGATCAAGTAAGAAAGATAACCTTAATATTTAAATAACTAAGTTTTAAGTAAAATGGCCTTTAATATATGCAACTTAGTAAGGTGTTTGGTTTCTTTACCTTTTAACCTTGGGAAAAGGAGGAGATTTGTATAAAGAAAGAAGGAGGAAACGTGGCCAAGAAGTGGATAAGGACTTGGGAGATATGTTTGAGAAATAAAAGAGATAAACTTCTTTTCCTTAAAAATATCCAAAAAAAATATATAGCACCCTTTTTCTCAAAGCAAGGGAATGTTTCCCTTAGTTCCTTTTCTCATCTTCTTGCTTTGGCCAACTAAGGAGAATCTCTGGAATAGAGGAGGATGACCAAGCTGGTTTGGGTAATCTTTGATCATCATCTAGCTCGAATTCTTGGAGGAAACCCTGATACAAGGTTGGTTTGTTAGTTTTCCTTACACAACTCTTCCTTCTAGCCATCTTCTCCATCCAAATCTTGAAGAACGGACCTTGGGAAACCTTTGGATCTTCATCCACCATTAAAGCTACGAAGCTTGGAGCTCTGGATCAGTCCTCGAGGCGGGTTTTATAACTCTAAACCTTAAACTTTGTTAAGTGCATCTTCTTCTCCTAGAATCGTTGCTTGTTCTTATTCTTTAGACACTTTTAAGTGTTCTTGCTAGCATTTCCGTGAAGAACAGTACCTATTCTTGAGGTAGAAGATTATGATGTTATTTCCAAAGTTAACCTAAATCTTTCTTTAGAAAACGGTCTTCCAACTCTTGCACAAACGGTTTCCCAAACCGTTTGGGAGCAAACGGTTTCAAACTGTTTGAATGCAAACAGTTTCAACAAAACCGCATGAAAGCAAACGGTCCAAGACCGTTTGGGTGAGTTGACCATGCATTGAACATTTGGAGGTCTGTTGTAAATATTTTGGACTAATCACCTACCAAAAATCATCATCTAATTCCAAGTAAATCACTAATTGAAGGCACATTAATCACCTAAACCCTAATCGGGTTAGTTGCTGATTTCAAATAATGCAAAAATGTTGAAGTTTGGGTTGAGTGGCCCAAACGGTTTCAAAACCATTTGGGAATCACCCAAACGGTCTCAAGACCATTTTGTGATCACACAAGACCATTTGGAGGTCTAGGGTTAAGTGGGGTTGACCAATTGAGGGTCTAATGATATCAAGTTGTTGAACAATTAAGTGTTGTTTTGGTGACCAAACCTAGGGTTCAAACTTTAGGTGGATGACTTGGTGTTTGATGAAATAATGGGCCAACGGTCTCAAGACCGTTTGGAGGATGTCCAAATGATCCCAAGATTGTTTGGGGGTCACCCAAGACCGTTTGGAGGTCTAGGGTTGACTATGTTCAAGTGGTTGAAGATTGAAAGGCAACAAGTTGAAGTATAATCGATTAGTGACCTAATGATCAAATCTATGAGTCAAACCTTAATAAGTTGAGCTAGTTTTTGGTGTTGACTTGACAAAACGGTCTCAAGACCGTTTGGAGGATGTCCAAACAATCCCAAGACCGTTTGGGGTCAGGTCATGACCAAATTGAATGGTGGTTCAATGGTTTCAATGTCAATTAGACACATGTTGATACATGTTGAAGGGTGATCGATTCCAAACTCTAATTCAATTGATCCAAACCCTAATTGGTGATCAATTGAGGGTCAACTGAGTGTTAAATCAGTTGAGGGTTGACCTAATTGACTCAATTGATAAGTGGCTAACAAGTGTATAAAAGATAGAGGGGTTCAACATTGGAAACCCTAACTCAATTGAAGTGATTGAGACACTTTTTGGTCCATGCGGTTTTGAGATAGTTTAGACCAAACAGTATCAAGACCATTTGGGTATAAATGGTATCAAGACCATTTGAGTTCAAATGGTCTCAAGACCATTTGGGACCAAACGATCCCAAACCGTTTGGTGCTCATGCGGTTTCAAGATTGATTTTGCCCATGCGGTTTCAAAGTCAAAGTTGGCCAAACGGTAAACAAGACCATACGGTCTTCACCTCATCTTGGGCAAACGGTCTTGAGTGTGTACTTTATAAAATGGTTTCAAAGTCAAACCAGACCAAACGGTCAACACCACCAAACGGTTTCAAGGTACTTCCAAGACCGTTTGGAGGGTTGGTGTGTAAGACCGTTTGAGGTCTAAAAAGGTCAAGATTGTTTGATGCCTTAGTGGTCAAGATGGTTTATTAGTTGATTAACCTAAACCCTATAGATACCTAAAGTGATTAAGGTACCAAGTAATTAGTGACTTGATGCATATTATGATCAATGGTGAACATTACAAAAGTACCCTTGATGGGATAGAGTAACCTATACCCTTTGATCAAGTGAATCTTAATGACCACAATGGTGATGACATAACTTATATTGTCAAGGTTGATTTGACTTAGTCTAAATCAAAAAGTGATGTAAACATCATCTAATAGTAAGAGGAGAGAGAAGACTCCTAATAAGAAAGAGAATCGAGTAATAAACTTCCTATATGTATGAATGCATCTAATTAGGGTATGATCCTTCATAGTGAGATCATGGAAACCCTAATTATGATGGTTAATGTATCGTAACTTAATTTGAGGGCATTAATGGAAGTAATCCTCATACATGATGATGGTATGATCTTAATTCACAGTGATGTGAATAGTAAACCCTAATCTAGGGTAATGTGATGTAATGTGAATAGTAAACCCTAATCTAGGGTAATGTGATGTAATGTGAATAGTAAACCCTAATCTAGGGTAATGTGATGTAATGTGAATAGTAAACCCTAATCTAGGGTAATGTGATGTAATGTGAATACTAAACCCTAATCTAGGGTAATGATGATGTGAACAGTAAACCCTAATTCTGGGTTATGCTTTTAAGCATGAAACTCTATGATTGAATTAGGAAATAATTGTACTGTGCTTATATAGACAAAATGTGCATGTTATCAATTGTGCTAATCATGCATGTTTTTATGCAGAAATGATCATATCCAGGTAAGGGTTATGGTGTCATATTCATTAAAAGCACTTTATGAGTTATGAAAGTAATGACATGCTATGTTTCCTAGTAAGAGGTAACATATGAGATTAATAGACTATATGAGCCATGAGAAATGTCTATATTTCCATCAAGTCATCAATATGTTACTTAATAGTAAGTGTTTTGATGACCTAAGGGTTTGAATACCCATGTTCCTGAATCATAATGATGAGATGGTTAGGGATTGATATCCCAATGATAATTGGATGTGAAATGAGATTGATACAATTTGTACTCTCTCTTTATAGCAATTGTTTTAATGGTTTATGTCTGAAAACATGCCTGATGCTAAAAGAATGCCATAATGTACTTAAATAATCAAGTATAATGATATCATGTAGAGCCCTGACCATAGATCCATCATTGTCAGAAGTTAAATGATGGTTAAATAGGTTTTCCTAAGGGAACTCCTGGAGAGCATACTTTTGAGTATGTGGGGGTTATGGATGTGAATATCCTTACGTCCTAATGTAGGATTTGATGTGAGATGCACCTGTAATCTCCCAATCCTTCATTATATGTTTATGCCGGGATGATGTACCACTAATCTCCCGATGATGTTGTTAATGCCGCATCGATGTGAGATAAATAAGAAATCCCTCGATGGCGAAGAGAGTACAACACGCCACTGTAACTCTAATAGTGAAGTTTCCAGAATACCCTGGAAAGCTATTATAGCAGAGACACAATATGTCCTGCATGTTAATCCTCACACTGACTGAGGAGAATGAGGTCATAGGAATCTCGCTCTTCTGATGACCTATGTATGGTACCCATTGCGATTTAGTAATGGTCAGTTGGAGTATGAGAGGTGTAACTCATCTCCTCAGGGCATAAATATGTTTGAAAAACATAATCAGCCGTGTAGCATAACTGCTTAGGTTGAACTACGAGAAACATTGATTGATGATACATTTTTTATAGTGCTCTAGTTAAATAACTAGTATACATGTTCTTCATATTCCTTATTAATATATGTCCTATCATTTAATTAAGTTATAATTGAAATGATGGCTTAAAAGAATGTTGCTTCACTTTGTTTACACAATGTTAAACCTGCTGTTGAATGTTTATAGTTCTACTACTCCATGTTATTCCTTTATTGCAATAACAAAGCTTCTGGCAGAGAGTTATAACTCTCTCTGGGACAATTATTCAAATTTTCTCACCCCCGCGGGATTCGACTTTTTAGGTAGAGGCCAAGGACGAAGGAATCCATCAGTGGGTGAGCAACAGCAATAGCAGCAGTAGCAACACTAGGGACATCAGTGATCCTCAGGTGGAGACACTGTCTGTCAAGTCTTGTAGATAGTATGTCCTATGTGTCGCCTCTGTACTCTCAGGTCCTAGGAGTCAGTAGATATTTAAAGATAGATCTGAGATTTTTGGCTTAATGCATTGAGATTTTTGTATCTTGCCTTGTGCAGCTAACAAGGTAGTTGATGTTTGTAATACTCGAGATGTGACATTACAGAGGTGTAATGATGGATCAGCCTGTAAACAACTTATCATGTTTCTTTATGAAAGAGTTTTATCGTTTACAGATCTCTTTACGAAAAGTTTTAATTTTTAGTGATTTTTAATAATTCTGTTGCTAGTTAATCGCTTTCGCATTAGTTTAAATTCGTTGATCTTGTTTTCCGTGAAGTTGAGTCACCACAATATGGGAGTTAGAATAGGAAATGTGTAACATGAATAATTTTGTATTCTAAGAATTTCAAGACAATTTTTTTATTAAAGGGTGAGATTGTTACATCCCATACCTTACTATACTAGGTATCTAAGGGTTTAAGATAACATTAGTGTTAATTACACCTTCATTAATGCCCTTCAATGTATAGTTCAATAATATGTGATGAACAAACATTGAGATTTGATCTTTAGTTGATACAAAATATAACCCACATATGTATGAGGGTGGAGCATTAAATATATTTGAGAAAATAATTAATAAAGTATCATCTAATACTTTATGAAACGTTTAGAGTAATAAAAAATCTAATTATGAATTCAATGTAAAAAGAATGGATGAAAATAGAGTTAAAATAAAAGATTAATGTCATTTTTAGTAGCATGTGAAAAGCTATCATTAATTTACATTTTCATTTGTCCACACAAACCAATAGCCAGACAAATGGTAACACAAACCAATGACCAGACAAACAACCACATGAATTAATGGCCACATATAATGATGTCCACATAGACCTATGGCCGATTAGATCGATAACTAGACCAAAGGCCACACACACTGATGAAACAGACTAATAGACACATAGACCGATGACATACATCAATGAAAATGAGCTAGTGTTGCCACCTAGTCCAACCAATCACAAAACAACAAAACTTTTATTTGCATATCAAAATTTAACAAAATTTGTTTTGTTTGATAGGTATTTCAATTTATCACACATTCAGAGGCTTACACAACAAAGGAGAACTGGAAGGTGATTTCTAGGGTGACTTTTAGAGAAAAGAAGACTTAGCCATAGATTTATCATGTGAAGTTAGTTTTAGCCATAGATTCCTTCTCTCTTTCTCCTTCCCTTGACAAAAAATAGTTATATGGCTCATCAAATGTTCTCTTTTCTCTCCTGTCTTCATCTTCTTCCAATAATATAATTGTTCATAGCAAAAAAACTTAATGTTAGGCTATTTGATGGTGGGTTTTGAAGCATATAGTTTGAATCCAAGATGAGTAGGCCAACATCTAGACATACCAAGTCTAGATTTGAGACCAAGAAGTTAGGATCTATTTGAGGGGAGTGGAAAACCATCCTTTAGTCCTAAATATTTAGAAATCAATAAAAATCATATAAATGATGTGCTTCTTTATATGTTGATGGTTGATTTTTTTTATCAGTAGTTGATTTGTATTTATTGAGTTAAAACATGAGATTTTAGTTGTGCTTGATTATTTAGTTTATTTTTGACATCTTATGTATACATTTAGCTCCAGAATAAGTTAGCTATGAAAGTGTGATGGATATAAATGGGAGCAGTAGAGGCACCAGGGCCCAAGTTCACCCTAGGTTTTACAATATGGAATTGTATTATAAATCTATGATTTAATTTATGGATGTTGATAGTAGATAATTAGGAAGTGCAAAGAGTAGTTCATTCTAGCATTATTCTATATGCTTGTTTTAATAGTTCAAAAAGTTTATCCAATTAATGCTAGTGATTTAGATTAAGGTTAGTGTTTAGAAAACAAAAATAGAAGCCCTAAGTATGGAGTTAAGTTAAGAACAATATAGTAGTAAATTTATCAGTGAAACTAAAGAATAAATTGGAGATTAGATGCCTCAAACACCATAGAATCTATCACAAAGGTCTACACTATGAAGGAGGAAACATGCTTACTGACTGGAAGAGTCTAGGATGAGGTAGTCAGAGCGCAATATAGAGGTATGAGGGACTAAGCCTAGTGATAATGGCGTCCTTATAATTATGAGATATCCAACATCAATCAGATATAGTAGTAGTACCCAATACATTTCACTTAAGTTAAATATTGTTTAGTGAGAAAGCCTTCACGGAACCAGTGACACAACAAGTTGATATGAATGCTTAGACTCTCTGCTTGAATACCCATGTCTGGTGGAGTAGTCCAATCTATCTAAACAGTTGTTTAGCGACCAAGGCCAGACATGGTGAGCCTCGTTACAGAATTAGGAGCAAGTTTAGTAAACATTGAGTCTTAGGTCTAGTCTTAAAGTCTTATACAGTAAGATTGTAGATTTCTACAATACTTCCACATGTTGTGGTGGACTTGATGTGGGTCCATATTATAGTAAAAGGAATAAAAGATTAATTAATGGGTTTTTTTATTTTCTTATTTCAAATATTATTAGAACTCCAGTCATTTTGGACGATTTATAGATTTCAACTACCATGCTTATTTTTGTTTGTATTTAATTCAATAACAATGTATGTCTAGATTATCATATTTCTTTAATAATTTTACACGCACTAATCCATTATCTCATAGACTCTATTTAAACATTTTCTAGGTACATGTCCATCTCAGCAGGATTTAGAAGCTAGTTTTCATTAGGAGTAATTAGATAAGGACTTGAAAGGAATAAATCACTTATTTATATGATCTCTTATCCTTACTATGGTCCTAGGAATCTGAGAGTGTGAATTGAGATAATTTTTATGTTAAGTTGTACTTGATGTATATTAAATCTAGAAATAGTTTCTTTCAATTGATTATGTTGTAGAAGTCAAACATAATTAATGACTCATGATGTATATACTTAAATCTAATGTTACCTATTAAGTTTGCACCATAGCTTCCTTAGTTCTATATATTTAAAGAAATAAGAACTAAAGCTTTATTTTACTATTATCGATTAAAGCAATGGTTTGATTAGTCTAATCTCACCTTGACATGCTTAAATCTTAGTTAGTGGGTTTGGAGCATGTCAGATCTGCTCCTCTATAGTTATCATTCTATGCTCTATGATCCTTGTTAGAGGTGTGTGGTTCTCAATTTCCATCAATGGACAGTTAGGATGTTTTTTTCCAACAACAAGGGGGTTGAGGCAGGGTGAGCCTCTCTCACCTATCTTTTTTATTCTAGCCCAAGAAGCCCTAGGGAAACACATCTAAAGAGACATGCACCTAGGCAGTTATAAATATTTACAAATAGAGGACCTGGAATTGCTTCCCCATATCTCATAGTTGTGTATTACCTCATATTTTTTCTTTACTTTTGAGGAGATACCATATATCAAGTTAAGGAATTTATTAGGTTGTATGAGATCTTTGGGGGAAAAGGTCAATCAAGAAAAATCTTACATTTAGATGCCCATCACAAGATATAATTAGAATCTATCACAAGATTGGGGATGTGAATGTGGAGATGATTTGATACAATAAGTAGGAGTCCCCTAACCCCATAAGGATTATGATTTGACACTATGATATATGAAAAATCACTAGGAAATTTACATCATGGGATGGTATGATGTAACATACTCGATTCCAAACACATAGCATAATTTCCCATTCTTCTAGACCCCTAATTGATTGGATGGATATCCAAAATCCCTTATGGCTACCTTTTGAAGTGGGAATTTATCGCACTAACAAACTCACTCAGGGTTGAAATCCCTGAGATTTTACCGAAACCAAAGTGCAATAATACCACCCGCAAGCGGACGAGTCTTATCGCAGTATAGTTAAGGATCAAACCCAAAGGACAACATTTTAAAGAATCTTTGTCATACTAGTCCAGTTCAAGTTAAGGATAATATTTTAAATGATTGATAGGTTTGAGGTTAATTCAACTAATTGCAAGAAAGTAAAAGCTGAATTAAGGTAGAATTTTGATCAATGATATGGAGTCGTTGGGATGGTATCGGGTTTCACCACCGCTACACATGCAAAAACGTTCAATCACAAACAATCCAGGCAAGATATAACAATCCAAATAGAGCTACTGCAGAACCCCCCATACGGACGTTAGGTTCACATAAGCATCACCTTAGGCATCAGATGTCTTGTCACCATCCAGATCATTTGCTTACAGCTCTGAAGATATAGAAATCCAAAGAAGGTTGTGGGCCCCCTATATAGGCGTTAGGCACACAGAAGCGTCACCGAAGGCTAGATGGCTCGTCCCCTCACGGATCATACACTTACGACCTTGAAGAAATCCCATTCTATTTCTAGTTTAGGAGTCAACTATATTAGTTGATAAGCAAGCAGGTGATAGATCTACAAACTAACATCGACGATAAACAATATGATACAAAATCCAACTAAGGCTGTGGTCCTCCCTGAGGGTTGTTTAGACCAAAGAAGAATCACCGTAGGCTAGATGTCTCATCCCCTCACAGATCATACACTGACGACCTCAAGGAATCCTATCAGAAGTTCTCGTCAAGGAGTCAAACTTGTAATCCGCCATTCCGTCCCATATATAGAAGATTTTGTAATAAAGGAAAGAACAAGATGAAAGCAGGTAGATAACCAACCGCAAATGTACCAACTAACAATGAAATGGAAAGTTATATATATTGCCATGGAGAGTTTTAACAAAAGAACATGATTTGCATGGGCAGCGGGGCTAGTCCCTGCACCCCAGCAAAAGGGTAATACTCTCTCATGTTGTGAGAAACAAGAAGGATAAGAAAGAGAGAGGAATCCACCATGAGCATGATGCAGAAGGTAGTCACAGCTCGGTGAAGATGATGTGGTCTTCTACATCGTGTCAGAGCATATCTGAACGAGGAGGAAGAACCACCAAGGCAGGCTGGGCAATCCTTCTTCTTCACCTTAACTCTCTCCTTCTCTCCTTGCTCGGTGCCAAGAGGAGCAGGTGGACGTGTGGAAGTTGAGGCTGGATCGGACCTTTGGCAGCCTGTCGGCGTGCTCGAGTCGATGCCAAATGAGGACCCTTGGGGGTCTATTTATAGGCTCGGATGGGAGCTTCACATTGTTGGTGTGAAGCAGCTCAAACGATTTTGAGACTGTTTGACGTCCAAACGGTTTCAAGACCGTTTGACGTCCAAACGGTCTTGAGTTCTATCTTCATTCAGTCTTGCAGGCAAACGGTCTTGGGATCAAACAATCTTGGGACCGAATGGAACCAAATGGTCTTGGGACCGAATGGAACCAAATGGTCTTGGGACCGAATGGAACCAAACAATTTAGATTTGTTTGAGCGGTCTTCATCGTCCAAATGGTTTCTTGTCCAAACGGTTTCGTTGTCCAAATGGTCTTGTTGTCGTTAGACGTCATATGGTTTGGGACCGTTTGGGCTCATGCGGTCTTGAGATCATTAGGACAAATCATTTGGTGTGATCAATTGGTGAAAGATTCTTTAGTGAATTCCATATGATGATAGAACCTGGTTTAAACCTGCACCAAATCAATATAAATTTGATCAAAAACCATAATAATTGGATTTATCTAGAAAACTTGCAATTTGTGAGGTTTAAGAGATAAAATGAAAGTATTTAATCAAAATGGTTATAAGAAGGGCGATAGAAAATCAGGATGAATATGCATTCATCAAACACCCCGAACTTAAACGTTACTCATCCTCGAGTAACACAAAATATGAAACAGTCGCCAAATGAATACTTTCGATCATGTGATTGCTTCCTCTTCACACCACGATTATTACATTTCCGCTCAGTATGACTAAGCATCTCAACCTCCTGAGACCATAGAACACATCTTACAGTATCTTCATTCTTGAGTTTTCTTTCCAACCTCACTTCCTCCTCACTTTTTCTAGCAACAAGCATGTCAAAGAGTTTTGTAAGAGTCTAGAGATACTCGCAGAATGACAAGTGTGCATTTGATCTGACGCTGGTGTTTTTCATGGCATTGAAGGCTTTAATTGTGCCTTTAGGTAGAAAATGGAGTGAAGCGTGGTATGGAAGGAAGAAGTAGAAATCTCTCCTCTATTCGACTTGAGATGTTTTATTATTTTTTGCAATTTCATTTACTGCAATTTTTTTGTGCAAATCTCTCCTCTATTCGACTCGAGATTGCATTTCTTTTTGTGTGTGCTTTGGCATCTTTTATATGCAAATCTCTCCTCTATTCGACTCGAGATTGCATTTTTGGTGGTACACCCCTATTTATTTGTGAGGGGTATGGAAGAAGCAGAATTATAGGGAAGTGGCGTGCCACCCCGAACTTAGGGTTTGGCACTGCTTTGGCTATTTATGTTTCTTTTTGATGGATGCAGGGGTATGAAGATGATAGAAGAAGTGTAGAAGAGAGTTCAGATCAGAATGCAACTTGATTTACAATTCAGTGCACCGGGTTGTTATCTTTATCAAACTCTTCTCAAATAATGACTTGATGCAGATTTGGTAGGGATTCCATGTTGTTGTTCCACTAGTCAGTTAGGAAGCATGATATGTTTGATCCCTATCAGTTCGACAGACACTTGCCAATTTTTGCATAAATATCATGATGTTAGCAATCATCAGCTTCACAAGATGATTTCAATCAAAAGGCTAGTTTTAAAAAAGTGGTCCTTTTGAGGATTTACTTCAAATAAGGAGGATATAATGATTTAAAATGCACATCAAGTTAGAGAGTGACTTTTAATGAAATAGGAAGTGTCAAAAATTCATCAAGTATCTGTTCAATTTCTTTAAAAAAACATTAAAGAATTTTGAAAATTTTGAAAATTTTATCAAGAATGTGACAGTGAAACTTAAGTGTGAAAAGGATGGGTGTAGGTGGAAAGTGGGGTACGTACCACCCACCCTCCACCCCGAACTTAGAGATTTTCTCATCCCGAGAAAACCCTAAATCCAAGATGGAGGGGAAAATTCATGCCAAATTGACCACCAAATGTGGTAGCGTTCCAGTCAGCGTACATCCTCTCATCTGAAAATCTAAAGAAAGATTAACCAGAACTCAAGATAGCATCTCACGATGTGAATATTTTTGATGCAAAATTATCTAAAAGGTGAAAACAAAATTAAGGAAAAAGCATCTAATTTGAAATTGAGAACTAAATACGAATTTATTTATCGGGTTGCCTCCCGACAAGCGCCTTTGTTTTATGTCGATGGCTCGACTTGATATGTTCAACTTCACGGTGGTTCCTTTGGATTGGAGAGATCTATTTTTGCTTCGGTGCTCATATCTGTTGTGGTGAAATTGTTGGGTTTTAGGGGAGACAGAGAAGGCAGCGGAAACAAATTTTTTTTTCTCCCCAACCCATACTGAGGAAACGCGTCAACGTCTATATAATAGGAAAGGATGGTTTGTGGAATCATACCTTGTCCCGAGGCTTGCTCGGTGACAATACCTCGCGCAATGCGCGGTCTTCAACTCCGGTCTTAGACGGTGTCTGTGCAGCTCCTGGTCACACCGGGACTGACAACTCCTACTTGAACCGGACTGTCGGATGACAGTTGTCCTCCTAAGCGGCAGTGTCCTCTCGCCTCTGTAGTAGTCCACACGAACCACCTGGAACTCCACTCTCCTTGTCCCACAAGGAAGTGGAAGGAGTCGCACCCTCCTGTTGACATACTAGTCGCCAACACACTCTCCTGCTACCAGTTGCAACTGCAGTTGTCCTTCCCTTGCTGCACCTCCCTTTTTGCAGGAAGCACTTGCTCGGGATCTCTCACGGTTACCAAAACCAGAGAGAACGACAACTTCGCAAAGCAACCGGCTTGCATTGAGTTGTACTCTGAGAAGCCCCCAATACCCCTATATATAGGCGGGTCATGGGACAGGGTTCTCTGTGCCCGGAAATATGGGACTAAAGCAGGAGTATAAGGGTTCGGGATTTTCCACAAAAATCAACCAACTCGCAACCTGAACCGATCGGTTCACAAGTGAACCGGTCGGTTGGGGACCTGAACCGGTCGGTTGGAGCACCAACCGATCGGTTGGGACCCATGAGCCGATCGGTTCACTTCTGAACCGGTCGGTTTGTGGTCCTGATCAGTTCCCGATTGACTTTCCAACTTTCGTTTCTAATTGGTATCGAATACCAATCCTTGTTCCAATCAAATTGGGAAAGTGAAACGCAAGGAAAATTCTCACCGACCTGACTTTCCCAACTTGCTCAGTTGCACCAGTTGAACCGATCGGTTCAACACTTGAACCGCTCGTTTCACCCTGGGCTTGAGCCGATCGGTTCAACACTTGAGCCGACCGGTTCAACAACCTCAGCCGACCGGTTCAACACTTGAACTGATCGGTTGGGAGTACAGGTTGTGCAGAATCAGTCAAATGCGATTTCAATCAATCCGATACTCCAATCAATGCGTCCAACACCTTGAACCATATGATATTGAGCTGTCAACTGATTGAGTGTTTAATTGAACTACTAAACTCCTTTAGTAATCAATCTAAACATTGCTTTGTGGAGAAAACTCCACTTCCAGGTTAAATCCTATGTGTGTGACCCTGCAGGTCCATTTCACATTGGCAGTGAAAGTCCATAACACTTATGACTTCACAAGCAAAGAGCGGTGCCTAGTCACACATCAGTGCTACCCAAGTGAAAGTAGAAAGTTGGAGAACAACTTTCATCCTACAATCCTTGAATGGTGTTACAGTGAATGTATAATTCCTTTGTCACTGATATCCCGAATGAACTCAAGGCATGGAACAGTCATCCTGTCAACGTTCATTCACTTTCTTGATCTCAGAGTAGATTGAAGGAGATATGTATGACATCAATATCACATACTGATTCACACATGCGTGCACACACCTATCTCAATCCTACTCATCAAGTGGCTTTGGATATCAAACTCCCTCAGGAGGGACAAATCCCATATCTATCACTCACCCCTCAAAAGCCCCATGTGTCAAAGCCACCCAATCATCACCTTTATAACAACCCATGTTTCAGGACTGCGTTTGATGATGTCAAAGTGTGCCCAACGACATGTGTTGAGTGTAGTGATTTCAGGTCTAAGAATCACACTCACCACCATCACTGTGAGTACTGACTGTGACTACCATCTCATGGTTCCATGTGTCAAACTCACGGTGGGTCTGTCCGGTACACTTGTTCTCTAACAAGTACCTATGTGTTTGGTTTGATATCTCTATATCATGACTAATGAGATTCTGTCATCAACCAACACCACAATCTAGTCTTGTGTGTCATTGATGTCTATCTACCTTCCACAATGACATCCGACCAGGGACATAACAAGAATGTACAAACTCTTAGCATCCGTATGATCTCATCGTTCAGGTCATGAACCTGAAGGCATACGTCATTGAGTACTGTCATTCTCTAGACATTCAATCTGTTCTATCACTATCTCATATGACTGAACCAGAAAGAATTGGAAGCTTGCCTTTGATGTTTATCAAATCAATCTTAATGTATCCCACAATCATCCCATGATTGGCTCTCAGGGCATACATACCAACAGACTCCCACTTGCACTGCGAGCCAATCACTCTTGAATCATATTCATAGTGATCTTCAAACATGTCCCACATGTTATTGTGCTCTTAGTGCGAACATAGTGAGTAATGACAACACCTTGCCAAAGTCAGTATAAACTGCATGTCTCTCATCTCTTCGCTGTACGTCGCACGTATGAGATGGAGTTGTCGTAATATGCGATCTAGTATTCCTTTGCTAACCTTTAGCCACATTGCATGATCAAGGATTCCAGACTTGTCATCAATGAGTGGAATATAAGTTCATCTCATGAACCTTCAGATCCATATAGTATCCACTGTTGTTCTCTAACACACAGATACTCGGCATTTCCCTTTTAAATGGTTTTATTGGAACACTTCCAATTATCAACAAACTTTCACTTTTATACATCTTATGTATATCTTGCGATTAATTCTCTGTCTTTTCAGAAGTTCGCATCAATGTAACTCTTTACATCGAACTCTTCCTTATCTCCATAGAACTAGCACTTCACAAGCACTTATCAAGTTCTCATGGTATTCCAGTAACCCTTACTGGAAGTAGACAGACATCCACTCGTCATGTCCTACATACGAGTTATCAGGATGAGCACATCATATTGCCATGTCCTACATACAAGATGATGAATGCATTTTATTCTTTCCATGCAAGATAATGGGATGATTACATACATGATAGATCCATATCTATTCTTAGTGTTCCCATTCTTCATAAGAATTGGACACTTGGCCTTGGGATACTAATATCCATATAACATGGACAAGTTTTCTCCCACGGAATCTGTGCATACTGAACCCTTCAGTACAGATTGTCAATGTATGCTCTCTCTTTTCTAGGTCAAGAGATTTGTCAAGAACTATCTCTATAGATCTCTATTCCTATCATATAGGAAACATCTCTATCTTCCTTAAAGATAATTTCCACTTTTGGATTTCCAATCTATAACATTTCCATTTCACATCAATATGTGGAATGTGAACACGCTCCCACTAAATCACAGATCCCTTCTTTATCTTTGACATATCAGTCAAACCCTTTGACTATATCATCAAAATAAAGATCCAATTTTTTGAGTTGCTTGTACTCAATCAATCACATTGATTAGTCCATTGTAACTTATAGACTTCATTTGCATTAGTGGATTCATAAACCTTTTAGGCTGTGTCACGTACACATCCTGGTTTTATTCCTCATAGGAATGCGGTTTTAGTATCCATATGCCAAATGTCTTAGCCATTAAGTTGCAATCAACAAGCATCATCCTTCTCAAAATGTTATCCATGTGTCTTAACACTTAAGACTCATCTGCACTTATGGATATGATCCAATGAGTGATACCATCAAGGTCATACCTTATGGTTCACATGGAAGTCATTTAGGATGTAATGGTTTTAAACCATAACTCAAGATTCGGTTCCTCATATTCATCTTGATAGTTGACTCATCACATGAACAACTCATCACATAGATAATTGAGGTGTATCTGTTAAAGATATAAGAATTCACAACCCTTGTGATTCTTAATTTCTTTTATTAGTGTGGGGTATTCTTTTATTAAGAAGAATTCAATTATTTGATAATCATTCTCTAACTCCTTAGAGTATGATTCCTTCTTGATTCAGACATCACCATGCCTTAATCATGAGTTCACTATGATACACTATCATAATCACTCATAAGGATCTCAAACATTTGTTCCAAGTATTTCATTCATTGATCTCATCAAGAATTAATACTTTACCAAATTTGTACTTCATTTATGATAATCTTGAACACTTCAAAATATTCATATTGGTATTTCTCTAAACACCATTTGAAGTATTAGCATTTATTCCAATAGGTATGTAAATACATCACATGTATTATACCTAATAGGATAATCTTTCTCCCACTACCATTAGTGAAGATTGATTAATCATGTCCAAGATATTCATGTCTCTTACTGGTTCTCTAACCAAAAGAGTCTAGATTTATCCATCATATGGAAACTAGAAATGAATTTCTTATGATATATGCTAATTGTTTGAGTTATCAATAACTTTTAGGTATCATTTTATCTTATGCATATCAAATACCACAATATAAGCAAGGCATTGCCACAAATATCATATCTTTAAGATTGAAACATCAAATTTATTAATTGCCATCATTGTCATACAATATGCAAAAATAAAGTGTTTCTATCTATTGGCAATATATGAAATAGCAGTTCTCAACTCTATTTCATGCCCTTTAGGCTGAAATAAACTGAAAGATACTCCTATCTATGGCAGCAACACTTGCTCCAATGATGGGTATTTCTTTCTTGGTCCTTTCACAAAGGCCATCACTTCTTTGTGGATATTGCATATCATATATGACATATCCATATCTTGGTATCATATACCTTAGATAAAGAAGCGGTTCATTTCATGATACCTTAGGTGGAGATCTCCATCCCCTCCTTCATCTTCTTTTGTTCTTCCAGATATAGAGGGCAATCCCTCATACACCCTTTCCCCATGCGCCTTGAGGCTGAAGACGGCTTGGATTTCTGGCTAGCATCAGAACACTTCTTAGCTTTGCCCTTGTCCTTGCCCTTAAGATTACCTTTTCTTTGATCATATCAAAGACTGTGGTTTGTCTTTCTTCATCTTTGCCTCTACTATCCTCAACATGTCCAACAACTCTGTCAACGCTTGTCAAAGTTGTTCATGTTGTAGCTTATCATGAATTGTATGATTCTCACAACATTTGCAGTATCATACCAATAGTCAACTCTTGGCTCAGAGGGAATCCTTCTTAATCAGGTTTTCCACATACCCAATCACATTGAGTGTGTGAATACCTTACTGGATCTCCTTCTGTCATGACATACTAGGACAGTATCTTGGAGACATCATATGTCTCATGTTTTCTCTGCAACTCACAGTTCAGAGAACACAACATCAAGCACTCCTCATCAATGTCATCCTTGGTATGCTTCCATAAGCATACTTTCAGCCATTGATGTGGTGGGATCGAGTTCATCTGGTTCTGGTATAACTAGGACTTAGAGCTTTCACTCTTTGATTGAGAACACTTCTCATCGTCCTAACCAATCGTGGAATTATTCCCATTTAATTTGTTGGTCTCAAGGACCCATCGCAAATAAAGTGATTTTTTGATTAACCATTTATTTTAACAAAAGGAAATATATGCAATTTTAGTCCAAAAACTCATTTTTGACTTGTTTGATTGATTTGAAAAGTTGACGATAAAATTAGGCCTTTAATTAATTATCGCTCCCACTATTTTAGTTCAAATTGATAGCCCTCACCATCAATTCGGAAGATTGCAGCGTACAACCTTCTAGTGGGCAAGATCCTGAAATCCTCTAAGCCATGGACCAGCTAGGGCTGTCACCCACAACATAGATCTCTCAGGTAGGCAACTTTTGCCAATTGCATCATATGCAACTCTTGATAAGATGTCATATACAACTCTTTGCAATGATCATCTCCATGCCTCAAGGTACTAGATCCCATCTAGATCACCTTGTTAAGTCCAACCCAAAGCAAACACGATGAACATGCACCCTGCTAGGGTAGACCCACACATTCATCCTTCACGCTTCCACGAGGTAGACGGTGCACCACGCTAGGGCGTGCCCACACTTGGTCGAACAAGTTTTTCACGTGTGTCGCATTTGGAAGGCATCTAAAACTTAATATTTTAATGAGGGATTTGGTATTATATACATATACATATCCAATCACCACAATACATAGTACGTATCATATACATGCTATATCCCACAGAAAACATGCACAAACGATAAAAAGCGATGATTATGGCCATCCTAATGTGATTCCTCGAGCCAAGAGGAATCACGGTCATCTAGGTCTACATCACATGCAACATGTACAAGATGAACTCTGTGCCTTGCCATTTGAGTTGTTCAACTCATCACATGAATGATCTATACTCTCCAGTCAGTCGTCTGGGTGCCACCAGCCGATCGGTTGGCTCCTCCAACCGATCGGTTCGCCTGGTCGTCGTGCATCTCGTCATATCCACCACCCACTCGTCTCGCTCCTCAAACTGGTCATCAACCGATCGGTTCACTCCTTGAACCAACTGTCTGGAACGTCAACCGATCGGTTCACGCCTTGAACCGATCGTTTCAGCTGTCGTCTTGATGTCCGCCGGTCTTCGACATAACAGGAAATAAAATCTATCCTATTTATTACATTGCCTTTAAAAAGGGAAACCCCAAGTTACATTCGGGGGGGGAGCAAAGGTAGGAAAGAATCTCGAATTATTTCGAGTTACATCGGGAATAAGAGAGGGAAGATCGGTGCGCAGACCGAGATGCAAGAAACCACAAACAACCACACACAGATAGGGGTTTATAGGCCATAATAATGCTACACACATCCACCACAAAACTCGTTTAAGGGCGACGCGTATCGAGTGCATTAATAATACATATCATATATGTAATTAGGGATTTGTGGATTTAGGATTGGACATGCATAAAGCCGATATTATTCGCATCGTTTGCAATAAATAAAGGCGACAAACCAAAATCGATCATATCGATATTCCTAAAATATAGAGCAGTTGACGTGGCTCTGATACCACTGTTGGGTTTTAGGGGAGACAGAGAAGGCAGCGGAAACAAAATTTTTTTTTCTCCCCAACCCATACCGAGGAAACGCATCAACGTCTATATAATAGGAAAGGATGGTTTGTGGAATCATACCTTGTCCCGAGGCTTGCTCGGCGACAATACCTCGCGCAATGCGCGGTCTTCAACTCCGGTCTTGGACGGTGTCTGTGCAGCTCCTGGTCACACCGGGACTGACAACTCCTACTCGAACCGGACTGTCAGATGACAGTTGTCCTCCTAAGCGGCAGTGTCCTCCCGCCTCTGTAGTAGTCCACACAGACCACCTGGAACTCCACTCTCCTTGTCCCACAAGGAAGTGGAAGGAGTCGCACCCTCCTGTTGATGTACTAGTCGCCAACACACTCTCCTGCTACCAGTTGCAACTCCAGTTGTCCTTCCCTTGCTGCACCTCCCTTTTTGCAGGAAGCACTTGCTCGGGATCTCTCACGGTTACCAAAACCAGAGAGAACGACAACTTCGCAAAGCAACCGGCTTGCATTGAGTTGTACTCTGAGAAGCCCCCAATACCCCTATATATAGGCGGGTCATGGGATAGGGTTCTCTGTGCCCGGCAATATGGGACTAAAGCAGGAGTAGAAGGGTTCGAGATTTTCCACAAAAAGCAACCAACTCGCAACCTGAACCGATCGGTTCACAAGTGAACCGGTCGGTTGGGGACCTGAACCGGTCGGTTGGAGCACCAACCGATCGGTTGGGACCCATGAGCCGATCGGTTCACTTCTGAACCGGTCGGTTCGTGGTCCTGATCAGTTCCCGATTGACTTTCCAACTTTCGTTTCTAATTGGTATCGAATACCAATCCTTGTTCCAATCAAATTGGGCAAGTGAAACGCAAGGAAAATTCTCACCGACCTGACTTTCCCAACTTGCTCGGTTGCACCAGTTGAATCGATCGGTTCAACACTTGAACCGCTCGTTTCACCCTGGGCTTGAGCCGATCGGTTCAACACTTGAGCCGACCGGTTCAGCAACCTCAGCCGACCGGTTCAACACTTGAGCCGATCAGTTGGGAGTACAGGTTGTGCAGAATCAGTCAAATGCGATTTCAATCAATCCGATACTCCAATCAATGCGTCCAACACCTTGAACCATATGATATTGAGCTATCAACTGATTGAGTGTTTAATTGAACTACTAAACTCTTTTAGTAATCAATCTAAACATTGCTTTGTGGACAAAACTCCTCTTCCAGGTTAAATCCTATGTGTGTGACCCTGCAGGTCCATTTCACGTTGGCAGTGAAAGTCCATAACACTTATGACTTCACAAGCAAAGAGCGGTGCCTAGTCACACATCAGTGCTACCCAAGTGAAAGTAGAAAGTTGGAGAACAACTTTCATCCTACAATCCGTGAATGGTGTTACAGTGAATGTATAATTCCTTTGTCACTGATATCCCGAATGAACTCAAGGCATGGAACAGTCATCCTGTCAACGTTCATTCACTTTCTTGATCTCAGAGTAGATTGAAGGAGATATGTATGACATCAATATCACATACTGATTCACACATGCGTGCGCACGCCTATCTCAATCCTACTCATCAAGTGGCCTTGGATATCAAACTCCCTCAGGAGGGACAAATCCCATATCTATCACTCACCCCTCAAAAGCCCCATGTGTCAAAGCCACCCAATCATCACCTTTATAACAACCCATGTTTCAGGACTGCGTTTGATGATGTCAAAGTGTGCCCAACGACATGTGTTGAGTGTAGTGATTTCAGGTCTAAGAATCACACTCACCACCATCACTGTGAGTACTGACTGTGACTACCATCTCATGGTTCCATGTGTCAAACTCACGGTGGGTCTGTCCGGTACACTTGTTCTCTAACAAGTACCTATGTGTCTGGTTTGATATCTCTATATCATGACTAATGAGATTCTGTCATCAACCAACACCACAATCTAGTCTTGTGTGTCATTGCTGTCTATCTACCTTCCACAATGACATCCGACCAGGGACATAACAAGAATGTACAAACTCTTAGCATCCGTATGATCTCATCGTTCAGGTCATGAACCTGAAGGCATACGTCATTGAGTACTGTCATTCTCTAGACATTCAATCTGTTCTATCACTATCTCATATGACTGAACCAGAAAGAATTGGAAGCTTGCCTTTGATGTTTATCAAATCAATCTTAATGTATCCCACCAATCATCCCATGATTGGCTCTCAGGGCATACATACCAACAGAAATATCTTTTCAAACGTTGACCATTCACCACAAATTCACCCAACTTTTCACTCCATAAATAGAAAGTACCATGTGGGGAGATGCTTTTGACAATGTACATCCCAGACCAGCGGGAGAGGAGTTTCCCTGGGAATAACTTCAACCTTGAGTTGAATAGCAGAACTTGGTCTCCTACTTGTATGTCTTTTCTTTTCATATGTCCATCGTGCCAAAGTTTTGTGCATTCTTTGTAGATTCGTGCATTCTCATAAGCTGTCATCCTGGGTTCATCCAGCTCTTAGAGTTGTAGAATCCTAGCTTGGCCTAGTTCTTTCGTATCAAAGTTCAATTGTTTAATTGCCCACCATGCCTTGTGTTCCAGTTCGACTGGAAGATGGCAAGCTTTTCCATATATTAATCAAAAGGGTGTAGTCCCGAGGGGAGTTTTATAAGCAATTCGATAGGCCCATAATGCATCGTTGATTTTCATCGACCAATCTTTCTGATTGCGGCCTATAGTCTTTTCTAAGATACTCTTAAGTTGATGATTAGAAACCTCCACATGTCCACTTGTCTATAGATGGTAAGGTGAGGCTACCTTTTGGGTAACACCATACTTTCTTAGCAATGCTTCAAATCTTCTTTCAAGAAAATGGGAACCTCCATCGGATATCACCATGCGTGGGACACCAAAATGGGGAAAAATAATATCCTTGAATAATTTGATGACTGGTTTGGAATCATTAGTGACGGTTGGTGTGGCTTCAACCTATTTTGAGACATAGTCTACCGCCATAAGGATGCATGAAAATCCATGAGAAGATGGGAATGGACCCATGTAGTCCACCCCCCAAACATTGAATATCTCTACTTCTTGCCATAGATTCAACAACATCTCATCTCTCTTTGTTATATTGTCTGATCTTTGACATTTATCACATGATAGGACAAAGTCATGGGAATCTTTGGATATGGTTGGCCAGAAGAATCCACATTGCAAAATCTTCAAGGCAGACTTTTTAGAGCTCATATGTCCTCCCACTGGTCTTGAGTGACATTGTTCCAAACTAAGGTGTGCTTCTTCTTCGGCGATACATCATCTATACAGACCATCAACACATAGTTTGAAAAGGTACGACTCATCCCAGTAGTACTGTTTCACATCATGCATAAATTTCTTCAGTGCATTTCCGGTGCATTGAGGATGAATAACCCCAACAACGAGGTAGTTCACAAAATCTGAGTACCATGGTATAGCTTCTGAGACCTTCATTAGTTGATCATCCAGCAAGGAATCATTGATCGGAATCTTTTCAGTATCCAAAGTGTGGATGCGACTGAGGTGGTCTGCTATAACATTCTTTGTACCCTTTTTATCCCTTATCTCTAAATCAAATTCTTGTAGAAGGAGGATCCATCTGCTCAACTTGGGTTTTGCATCTTTCTTTGCCAGAAGGTAACAAATGGCAGTGTGGTCTGTGTAGACCATGACCTTCAAACCAATTAGGTAGGATCTGAATTTGTCAAAGGCATACACGACTGCTAGGAATTCTTTCTCAGTAGTTGCATAATTTCTCTAGGCTTTATCGAGAGTTTTTGATGCATAATAGATCACATAATGTTTCTTCTCTATACATTGCCCTACGCACCCACAACATAGTCACTGGCATTGCACATAATTTCAAAAGGGTGGTCCTAGTCGGGAGCTCTAATGATGGGGGTGGTTGTAAGGTCTTGCTTCAGAGTGTTGAAGCTTTTGACACATTCTTCGTTGAAAATGAAATCAATATCCTTTAGTAATAGATTCGTCATTGGCTTCGTTATCTTGGAAAAGTCTTTTATGAATCTTCTGTAAAATCCTGCATGCCCTAGGAAAGAATAGACTTCTTTTACATTTGTTGGAATAGCCAGTTTAGAAATCACTTCAATCTTGGCTTTATCTACTTCAATTCCTCTATTGTTGACCCTATGACTGAGGACAATGCCTTCCTTTACCATAAAATGGCATTTTTCCCAATTCAGCGCAAGATGTGCTTCTTCACATCGTTTGAGGACTAGGAAGAGGTGCTTTAGACATGAATCGAATGAATTTCCGTATACAAAAAAATCATCCCTGAAAACTTCCATAATTGTTTCAGTAAGACCAGCGAATATGGCAGCCATGTAACATTGGAAAGTTGCGGGTGCATTACAGAGACCAAACGTCATTCTTCTAAATGTGTATGTTCTGAATGGGTAGGTAAAAGTAGTTTTCTCTTGGTCATCTGGATGTATGGGTATTTGATAGAATCCAGAGTAACCGTCAAGATAACAAAATTATTCTTGGTGAGCCAACCTTTCTAGGACTTGATCAAAGAAAGGCATTGGAAAATGATATTTTCGAGTTGCCTTGTTTAATTTTCTATAATCTATGCACATCCTCCACCCTGTGACCATTCGAGTGGGGATGAGTTCATTGTTTTCATTCCGTATAACAGTTGTTCCTCCCTTCTTTGGGACTACATGCACTGGGCTCACCCATGACAAATCTGATATCGATAGATTATTCCAGCTGTGAGCAATTTGATGACCTCACGACAGACTACTTCCTTCATATTTGGATTCAATTTCCATTGATGCTCAATAGTTGTCCTGTGATCTTCCATCATAGGGATCTTGTGCATACACAACGCTTGACTGACCCCAGTGAGGTCACTCATTTTATAACCGATGGATCTCTTTCTTTCCCTTAATTCCTTTACGAGTTTATCTTCTTATTCAGCCGTTAGATTGGAATTTATAATAACGGGGCAAACCTTGAGATCGTCTAAAAATACGTACTTCAGCCCTTCCGGCAGGGGCTTCATTTCGGGAGTCTCTGGTTTTTCACATGTTTTTTTTTGTAGTTTCCATAGCTTTGAGTTCTTCACTAGTGGCTTAAACATCTTCTTTAGCAGAGTCGAGGGATTCGATGCAATCCTTTACTTATTCATCAATTGGTTCGTCAACTGTTGGATTCGTTACATAAACTTCTAATGGATCGTCTGGTTCATGATGCTCTTGAGTCAGAAGTGACATTTTCTCAATGCAGTCGATCAGATAGACTTCTTCTTGCATACTTGGTCTTCTCATACTTTCAAAAACTTTGAATTCGAGAGTTTCGTTGCCTAGTCTAAGCAGCAATGTTCCTACTTCAATGTCAATTTGAACTCTTGTTGTGGTGAGAAACGGACGTCCAAAGATGAGAGGATATCTGGCGTCTTCCTTTATATCCATGATGACGAAGTCACACGGAACATAGGAATCTTTTCCTACATTGACAGGTACATCCTCGATAATTCCCAATGGACAGTTTATCGAATTGTCTGCAAGTTGTATGGTCATGCCAGTTGGAAGAAGTTCGGAAAACCCTAGCCTTTTGCAAAGTCTAAGCGGCATGATCAAAATGCTAGCACCAAGATCAGCTAGCCCTTTCTTGCATGACGAATCACCGATATGGTAGGAAATTCCAAAAGATCCTGGATCTTTCTGCTTCTTCAACATCTTATTCTGGATTATATCTGAAGTGGTCTTGGCTAGCTTGACTATCTCATATTCTTTAGTTATATACTTCCTTGTGAGAAGTGACTTTAAGTACTTAGTTTAGGTTGGTATCTCAGCCAGAGCATCAAGAAAGGGTATATCAATGTGAAGCTTCTTCATAGCTTCTTTAAACTTATTGAACTGAGTGTCCAACTTTGTTTGCCTTAAACGAGTAGAGAATGGTATACGAGGATTGTATATAGGAATATAAGATTCTGGTGTTTCAGTTTCTTCATCAATAGGTTTTTCAAGACTTCCATTATCTGCCTTATCAACAGTTACTAGTTTTTCTAACTGAGACTCTGGTGTTGTTGAGTCATGGACAATCACAGGTTCATCTTCATCTGTAACAACCAAATGTGACTTGGTAGGAGGATCAAAATAGTCTTTTCTCGATATGGTGGTGACTGCCTTCAATTGTTCAGGATGCTTAGGATTATTCTCGGGTTGGCCAGCAAAAACCCCAACCGGTGGCTTGATGCTAGCGACAAGTTGAGCTAGTTGGGATTCAATAGCTTTCTAATGTGCTTGCTGGTTAGCTATCAAGGTTTGCTGGTTAGCTATCATATTCTACTGTGACTGTAACATATTCTCAAAGGTTGCCAATCTATCATCAGGTGAGAAGGGAACCACATGTTGTCCTTGGGGCTGATTAAGATTCTAGTACTGAGAACTATTTTAATAGTTATTGAAGTTCCTATTCTGAAAGTTTCCCTTGAAATTTCCTTGGTTTCCAAAATTCTATTTTTGATTATACTGGAATCTTGATGGGCCTCATGGTTGGTTGTTCGAACCAAATTGATGCGAGTTCACTACTCCAAAGGGGTTTCCATACCGAAATCCTGGATGATTCCTATTCTGATTCGGATTGTAGTAACTTTGACCAGGGATGGTATTAACGACATTAAGATTTTCCATTTGACTATTATCTCCTTGTCTACATACGTTGCTTAGAACAACATCGTAAAGAACATTGCATGATAAGGTGGAATGATCAGTTCCTTTACATGCTTCACAGAACAGGGAAGCAGACTTGACTTGTTCTGGTTGTCGAGTGGGTGAACGTCCTCTTCTGATGGCAGCAAGAGATGATTCAATATGGTCTTGCTTGGAAACTAAGAGCTTTAAGGTTTCAGCGATATATTTGTACTCAGGTGTCGCTTCAGCCATAGCCAATTTCAACACTCCTTTACCTACAGACCTTCCCCGATTTTCTTGGTTTTCAGCTCCAAGGGTGACAACCCTCCATGCACTATCATAGCTATGACGCATGAAGTTTCCTCTGATGAGGAATCTAGAAACCTCTTAATATCATCATCCACACCCCTGTAGAAGATCTCGATGAGTTGATTCTTAGGAATGCCATGGTGTGGACACTTTTGTAGAAGCTCTTTATATCGGTCCCACGCCTCAGCAAGGGTTTTTCCAGGGGCTTGAGTGAACATTGTTATTTTTCCCCTAATTTCATAAGTGAGAGATGGAGGATAGAACTTTTCCAGAAAAATGTTATGCAGTTGTTCTTGACTATCTTCACCTTGTTTGCCATAGAACATGTTGTTTTGGAGCAAGGTGATCCAATATGCTTGTATCTCGAAATTCGGAGCATGGATGGGAGGAGGTAGGACTGGGTGATGTACATCAGCAACTTTAGGGATTGAGAACTCCCTAAGATCCTTTTTCAGTTCTGCTGCTTATGCCGTTGCTTGTGCTACTAGGATTTCTTACTGTACCGCAGCTCTGGCTTGTTGCATGAGCCTCTCTCTCTGTGCATTGATGGCTTGAGCCACTCTTCGGGCTACTTCCTCTTCCTGAGCCATCCTTGCTTTATTTTCTCTTATCTGACGGTGAAAATTTCTATCTATCTCGGGATCAAAGCTTTCTGTGAGTCTGGGGCTGTCCGAACGGTGCATGCACTACGCCTTGGATTGTACCTAAGATAAAAATATTTCAAAAGTGAGGACCACAGAGTAGAGTCAAATTCAAGTGGATGGTCGATTGTATCAAAAGAAAACATAAAATCCTAGATTAGTCTTAAAAGAACTAGATTCGACTAACTGATTTCGTTGTCCCCGATAACGATGCCAAAATTTGACGTGGGATTTTATCACACTAACAAACTGTTATAACCCCAATTTTTGGGTTCAATTGATGAGAAATGCAATTTCTCATATTAAGGATAATTGAACAAATAATGATGTGATTTGTTTTGAATAATTGGATTTTGTTTAAAATAGCCTTGTTGATTGATTTGTGGGCTTTATTGGCTATTGGGCCCAATAACAAGGAAAT
Organism: Alisma plantago-aquatica; assembly: GCA_963693085.1. Lineage (NCBI taxonomy): Eukaryota > Viridiplantae > Streptophyta > Magnoliopsida > Alismatales > Alismataceae > Alisma > Alisma plantago-aquatica. The sequence goes on along the minus strand of OY856411.1, from coordinate 1,179,799,814 downwards.
AACAAAGAAAATTCAATTAGTGAATGAATAATTGAATTTACAAGAAAAGAAATATGTGGAAACCTCTAGAAGGCAAATCCAAAGAGGATTTCGTGCCTCTTGGATTCCTTGGGTTCCAAGGAGTCTAAAGTTGCAAAGAAAAGCAATAAGAAAAAAAAAGATTAATTATGTATTTCTTTATTAAGAAAGAAATTGAAAACATTGATTAAATGTGGAAATTAAGTAAAAAGGTGAATAATTGAGTACCCTTTTATAGAATTTCGTATCCCAAGGATTTCTTATGATAAAAGGGATGCCAATGAGGAAAATAAAAGAGAAATAAAAAGAAATCCTCAAAAAGGAATATTTAAATGAGAAATAAACAAGATAATGTGAAATAAGGCATAAAGATGCATCTAGAAGGATAATAAATATCCTTGGAAAAGGATTTCGAAATAATGAAGTAACTTGGGATCCAAGGAGTCCCAATAATGAGGAAAGAGAGAGAAAATACTAAAAAGGCAAAATAAGAGGGTAATGTGTTGCTTTATTAATGATTTTGTGAAAAAGGAAAGTATTTTCTATTAAAAGAGGAAAGACATGTTTTCGTGGCTGATATATATTGAAAGGCATGAATAAAGAGAATAAGAGAGAGAGAGATTTCGTATTTTTTTTAAAATATACATGCAAAAAGGGTTATAAGGAAATAAAAGTTAGTAGAGAGAGAGATTGCTTCCAAACCAAGAAAAGTGAGTTCCTCTCGAGATGGGACTTGTGTTCTCAAGAGGCACGCTCTAGGGCTTCGTACCCCACCCTATATAAAGGGGGTAAAGCCTAGTTCGAGTCCGAGAGAGAGGGAGAAAAATCCCACGTTCTTTTCCTTCTTCTTTGCGTATAAACCCTAAACAAGGGTATGAACCCGACCATGGAGCAATGTGGGAGTGCTCGGTGATCTTGCTTGAGGCAGGAGGCCTCCACGATCACCTAGGGCGGTTTAGGAACCACCCATCGACCCCCGGCTTCACGCAGCTGCAGCGACAAGGCTGCAACCACGATCGTCCTTGGAAGGGCCCTCGCTCGTGCTCCAGCCGGTTATACCGCGGCCTATGCGGTGCTTTAGGTGCGCCTAGGGCCAAGGAATCTTGGGCGGCCATCGGCGGAGGTTCTTGGGCCCTGGAGTGGAGGAGGTGAGCTCGAGAAGCCCTGCACGCGGCGGCTAGGGCAGCAGCCGTCGGGCTGCTGGAGGAAGAAGAAAGGGAAGATCCGTTGGACGGTTCTGCCCTCCACGTTCTAAACAACCAATTCACTTAACCAGGGGCAGCGTGGTCTTTTCGAAATGTTTTCCCAACCAAGTCGCGCATGGCTGAGATGACGTGGCGCAATCTCATTGGCTGTGGTAAGTGGTTTATTGCAAAAATCATATCTCATGATTCGTAGCTCGGATGACAAAAGTTTATATATGAAACTTGATCCTCAGAACGAGGGGAATTTAATAAAAATATTTTTATAAGCCAATTCCTCTTGCAATTTGTAAAGTGGTGTAATTTATCAACTTTAACATAATGATGTTTAAAGAAACCCTACTTTGATATGATTAGGGTGATTAATAGGGTTTAATGGATCATTAGGGTTGATATTAACCTGTTAAATATAAAAAGGAACATTAAGTTCAAAAAGGAAGAACTTTGCACGTGATTAGTTTAATTTAGAGTTTATGTGCTTAAATATACATGAAATTGGAAAAGTACATAAAGATATCATCTTTAATGAGTTAACCCTTAGATTTAATGATAGATGGATAATTCAAGATGATATTAACCTGTTTTTAATAAAAGAGAGAATAGGATTCAAAAAGATGATCTTTTTATAATATGGCTTAATTTAGGGTTTCGTGCACGAATATGCATTAATGAGCTTGAAAACCCTAATTTAGGTGAATATGAGTTTTAAATGTTTTAATTGTTCAAATCTGTAAATAAATAGGGATATGATGATCCTAAGTCAATTTTGGGTGTAAAAGATTATTAAAATGAATAGTTGAGCAATTAAGGTTCATATAAATGGAAAAGAGAATTCTAGGGTTTGTTAACCTAAAAAGGATAAAGTCCGAGAAATCGATCTAAGAAACCCTAATGAGTGTTAATGGAACCGTAATGCGGATTACAAACCCTAGAAAGAGAATCCAAGTCAATGAAGTAGTTTCTTGATAAGAGTGTAATAAATAGAGTACATATTTATTTCAGGGACTATGTGATGATTGAATTGCTTGCTTGGATCTGTTGATTGACTTAATTGTATACACATGAAGTATATGTTGAATAATCTGCATGACTCACCAAATCAGGTATGTGGTTACTTATGGTTAACCGTTTAGGTTTTCCGACGTTTTCCGAATGTTTAATCGCATTGGATGCAACTAAACAGTTTGGATGTTTATTTCTTCCATGCAAAATATAAAGTGACTATGACTATCACTTAATGTATATGCCATCTAATTCAATCCTTGGTTCCCTCTGTGTCGTAATGGTGGACCTGATAAAAGACTACCTAGAGGGTAGGTACATCAGGCCATGCATGACTTTGACTACCTAGAGGGTAGGGTCATGAATGACTTTAACTGCCTAGAGGGTGGGGTCATGAATGACTTTGGCTGCCTAGAGGGCAGGTCCATCAAGTCACCTTATAGAGGTACCATGTAAGTCCTAAAGGGACAACACAGAGTTGTGAAAAGATGGATTGAGTAGTTTGGCTTAAAACGTAATCTTGGTTGTTAAATGATTAATTGAATGATTACATGGTTATCATAGTTGCACGATTATCTGTTTCCCCCACATACCAGCTTCGGCTGACCGACGTTTTGTTTGTCGGCGTTTTAGGTACAATGAAAAGAACAAACAGTAAAGTGGCACATTTGATACTAAAAGAGAATTAAAGTGCAAAGGAGGATTAGATAGGTTAGTGTCGGTGTGGATAAAAGTTTAGAGATCCAAGTTTTCAAAAGGTATGTAAAGAAAAATTTTATTACCATTTTCAGTATAGTCTGTTAGAATTTGATAATTATTTATGGTTATATGTCGAACCTTTGATCCGGGATTAATGGATGCGGCTCAACCTCTTGGTCTCCCTTAATTGGGGGTTATCGGGAGGTGGGGTCGTAACACAAACTCACTCGGGGTTGAAATCCCTGAGCTTTTACTGAAGCCAAAGTGCAATAATTCCACCCGCAAGCGGACGAGTCTTATCACAGTATAGTTAAGGATCGAACCCAAAGGACAACATTTTAAAGAATCTTTGTCAGACTAGTCTAGTTCAAGTTAAGGCTAATATTTAAAATGATTGATAGGTTTAAGGTTAATTAAACTAATTGTAAGAAAGTAAAAGCTAAATTAAGGTTGAATTTAGATCAATGATATGGAGTCGCTGGGATGGTATCGAGTTTCACCACCGCTACACATGCAAAAATGTTCAATCACAAACAATCTAGGCAAGATATAACAATCCAAATAGAGCTGTTGCGGAACCCCCCATACGGGCGTTAGGTTCGTGTAAGCATCACCTTAGGCATCAGATGTCTCATCACCATTCAGATCATTTACTTACGGTTCTGAAGACATAGAAATCCAACAAAGGTTGTGGGCCCCCTATACAGGTGTTAGGCACACAGAAGCGTCACTGAAGGCTAGATGGCTCGTCCCCTCAAGGATCATACACTTACGACCTCAAAGAAATACCATTCTATTTCTAGTTTGGGAGTCAACCGTATTAGTTGATAAGCAAGCAGGTGATAGATCTACAAACTAACATCGACGATAAACAAGACGATACAAAATCCAACTAAGGTTGTGGTCCTCCCTGAGGGATGTTTAGACCATAGAAGCATCACCGTAGGCTAGATGTCTCGTCCACTCACAGATCATACACTTACGACCTCAGGGAATTCTATCAGAAGTTCTCATCAAGGAGTCAAACTTGTAATCCGCCATTCCGTCCCATATATAGAAGATTTCATAATAAAGGAAAGAATAAGATGAAAGCAGGTAGATAACCAACCGCAAACGTACCAACCAACAATGAAATGGAAAGTTATATATATTGCCCTGGAGAGTTTTAACAAAAGAAGATGATTTGCATGGGCAGCGGGGCTAGTCCCCGCACCCCAGCAAAAAGGGTACTACTTGCTCATGTTGCGAGAAACAAGAAGGATAAGAATGAGAGAGGAATCGACCATGAGCATGATGGAGAAGGTAGTTGCAGCTCGGTGAAGATGATGTGGTCTTCTATGCCATGTCAGAGCAGATCTGAACGAGGAGGAAGAACCACCAAGGCAGGCTGGGAAATCCTTCTTCTTCACCTTCTCTCTCTCCTTCTCTCCTTGCTCGGCGCTAAGAGGAGCAGGTGGATGTGTGGAAGTTGAGGCTAGATCAGACCTTTGGCAGCCTGTCGGCGTGCTAGAGTCGATGCCAAATGAGGATCCTTGGGGGTCTATTCATAGGCTTGGATGGGAGCTTCACGTTGTTGGTGTGAAGAAACTCAAATGGTTTTGAGATCATTTGACGTCCAAATGGTTTCAAGACTGTTTGACATCCAAACGGTCTTGAGTTCTATCTTCATTCAGTCTTATGGGCAAACGGTCTTGGGATAAAATGCTCTTGGGACCGAATGAAATCAAACAGTCTTGAGACCGAATGGAACCAAATGGTCTTGGGACCGAAAGGAACCAAACGGTCTTGGGACCGAATGGAACCAAACATTTTAGATTTGTTCGAGCGGTCTTCATCATCCAAATGGTTTTGTTGTCCAAACGGTTTCATTGTCCAAACAATTTCATTGTCCAAACGATTTCGTTGTCCAAACGATTTCGTTGTCCAAACGGTTTTTTTGTCCAAACGGTCTTGAAATCGTTAGACGTTGTATGGTTTTGGGACCGTTTGGGCTCATGCGGTCTTGAGATCGTTAGGACAAACCGTTTGGTGAGATCAATTGGTGAAAGATTCTTTAGTGAATTCCATATGATGATAGAACCTGGTTTGAACCTGCACCAAATCAATATAAATTTGATCAAAAACCATTATAATTGGATTTATCTAGAAAACTTGCAATTTGTGAGGTTTAAGAGATAAATTGAAAGTATTTAATCAAAATGGTTATAAGAAGGGCGACAAAAAATCAGGACGAATATGCATTCATCACCTTTCAATGTCTATATTTCGTTGTAATAGCATAGATAAAACCATATTCGGATCTGATAACCCTAATTGACTCTTTCAAATCACATGAACATGAAATCTTTGAATGTGATAACCCTAATACTTGAATGATGAGAATTGATGGATACTAATATTAAACTATAGCCTCAACCATTATTTAACATCCTAGAATAACCGTGGAATATTACAGTGAGGAATGTGGAAGGTTTCACCATAATTGATAATTAGGCTATGATCATTACATTCAGTGAATGATTTATGAACTATGGTTAAATAATAGCTAAGGTAACCTCAAAACCCAAATATAAGCCCATAATCAAGTTCCCCATAGCTTAATTAGTCAACCTCAAAATTTGGGGTCATTTGGACATCAAATGCACCCTCAAATAGATCCTAATAGATTATGTATGCACTTAACATAAAGTTTGTTCGATGTTATTTCATTGCATATGTATCTGTGGGACTTTGGTCAATTTCATGAATTTTTGGTCACGCGGGTACCCGAGTTGGGTCCCCGGAGCTTCGGGTAGCGGGACCTGGTCGTTCCCTACCTCCGACTTCCTCGCTCGTGCGAGATATACAACACTGGAATCTTTCGCCGGCTGCTCTCGCACATTGGGCTAAACCTTTCAACGCAATTTCTTTGCCAACGAACTCCACGTGTGCTCATGAGCAAGCCGACCCCTTACTCAGCGCCCATCAAACCCTAAGGCTAAAATTCTTATTTCTACCCAAACGACAGCCAGTGTGATGCTTTCAGAAACCCCCACTCCGATGCACCGATTCTCACCTCCCGCTCTAGAAACCTTCACCAGAGGCCCCTCTTGCCTTCTCTGATGTGGATTGCTCGCATGGACACTAGGAAGCTACTGCCGCCGTGGGTCATCTTCTCCGGTGAAGACGGTGAGAAGTTGCTAGCTTTCCCCTCCTCTGTCAAATCCACCGCGAGGTAACCATCTAGGACACTTGTTCTTCCTTCCTGTGAACTTGTCTTACCGTGGCATCTTCTCGTTTGATGGGTCGACAAGACGACGTTATGCTCCCCTATTTTGCCGATGTGTGAGGAAACCTAGAGGATTCCTGACCCCAGAAACTCAGCTAAACCCATCTCGGGTGATTGGAAGACCAGATGGCTTCGCAACACACTGGTGAGGTGTTTTAGACTTTCCTTATGGATCTTTGTTTTGACTGGCTACACCGTCGTCTCTAGATCATGTTCCCGACTGAGCATTTCGATGACCTTCTCGCACGACTAGGTTTTCTCCTGTTTGCTTCTATTCCTCAACGGTTGAGTAGCTAGAGAAAGGACTTATGCAACCCCCTCCTTATTTCTTGTGGTTGAATCTCCGTCGCCCGACGACCTGTTTTGCAGGTGAGCCATGTTGAGCTTTGTCTCTGAGATACCCCAAATATGGGATTCTCCGATCCAAAAGGGCCTGGTGGTCTCACTGATATCATCATCTGAAGCTGAGGGAGTCCAGATCTCCAGCATAGATGGGGTGAACTAGAGTTCATGAGCTCATAGCTCCTATAGGTGACCATGGTGCAAGATATAGGGAAATCAATCCCTGGGGCAAAAGCCCTGTCTTGCCCATGGAACCTGGGTGCATCATGTATCACCTGCAAAGGGTATTTTAGACCTTTTTGCACACTTTGACCCCGCATTGACCAAGTGATATAAGTGACATTTCCCCTATATTCCAGTGTCACGTTGTTTCTCAGTTTTAGTGATTCATTCGGGGGCATCCATGTCAATTCACATTTAATTTTCTGTCTTAATCAGGAAATTCTTTTAACTGGTAAAAATCATATCTAATTATTGGGTTATCCAAATAATACATATAAATATGTTTTCGAGATCAGAAAAATATGACTAATTTATTGGGACAGGTTTCATGCCCAGATTTGCAACCTACTATAGGGTCGATTTCTAAGAAAAAGATTTAATGCATATTTTATTAATCAAATGCACATATATTGTGACTAGGTTGAGACAATCCTGACCCTGAACTTAGGAGGTGTTACTAAATATCTAGGACTGATTATAAGGTATGTACATCCTCTATTTTATTTTGGGCATTATTTGACTAAAACCTAATTTATTTTAATGAGGCATCTCTTGTAATATTGTTTCTCTTGCAAATCTAATATTCATGAACATTTCTAATTTTTGATATAAATCCCATTATTGCTATGATTATTAATTGGACATGTCATATGGGTCTTTAGGCCCCTCCTGCCTTGTTGTCTTTTATTTGATATTGACTAAAATGATAGTCTTGCCACTCTATTATATAGCATGCTGCGTGTTTGACTAGATTATCTAGAATAGTGGTACTTATGTACAACCATACTTATATAGGGTGTGCATATTCTACCTGGGGTGTGTGTTTCCACTATTGTTTACTTTTAGGCCATGATCCTATGGTGTTATGGCCCTATTTTAGGTATATTTAGTCTACATTGTTATGCATGCAAATATTTGTTGTTTTAAAATAAATCTGTGGATGATTGTTATGGCAAGACACTCTTTTATTATCAGGTTTGTAAATCTGAAATTTAATATGCCTAATTTTTTTGTTACTTTTCTCTAGAGCATACCTAATTGCAAATAGCCCCATTCTTATGGGAACATCTCTTTTTGCACTTTTACCCCAATATAATGCCCAAAGTTTATTATGTGTACATACTCAACCTTTATTGACCTCTATGTTGTTTTCTATGTTCTGGGTGATGTTCCCTTCCACCCAAGTTTAGGTACATTGGAAGAAAAGAGCTCGAAAAGATCACCAACATGACATGAACTTAAGGATAGCTTGGAATGGTTGAGTTTCCCTCTGCTTCTAGCTTTAGTTGTACTTAGTTTAAGTTTTTATAAAATCACCTATTATGGTGAGGAACAAATGTATAAATGAATCATAAAGTGACTTTGTAATAGTTTTGGTTCTGCTACTTATTCATTATCGTGCTCTGTAATATGTACCATTTGAGAAATGAATAAAATTCCTCCTTTCTTGCTTACCTTTTGGTATGTTTGGGATTGGATGGACTTTTTCTTCAATTCAGTGAAGAGTGGATCCCCTATCGGGTCTCACTCTTTACAAAATGGTATCAAAGCCTAAGCAGTTGGTAACTTGACTATTTCAAGTTGTCCTAGGATGACTCATAATTAGGTAGGTGACCCTTAGAGGTTTTTGAAAAACTGATTACCTAGTCATAGAATACCAATTATGGTTTTTAAATCCTGATTATTTTGGTCACTTACACTCCTCAACCCACCTATGTGGATGTGGGTTAGTCATTAGTAACCCTTGACAGCCATGTCCTCTTTATGTATGTGGGATGCCGCCACATGGAACTGATTTTTGTAGAGTTTGGTTTCTACTTCCTATTTTCTAGGATTCTTCCTTAGAGCTATGAAGTCCGTGTAACGACGATTTCGGGAAAAATGAGATCAACGAATGCGGAAGCGATTAGCAACAGATTACGAAAAATCACTAAAAATTTAAAACTGTTTAAGAAAGATCTTATGCCATAAAAACCTTTTTATAAGAGACAGGGATAACAGTTTACATCATGTTTCAACATTATATCTCTGTGGAATCACCCCTGGAGTGAATACATACATCCATTGCCTTATTAACTGTACAAGACAAGATATAACAAAATATCGAGGCTTAAAGTCAAAAACCTCAGACCTACTGACTCCTAGGACCTGAGAGTACAGAGATGACATAAGACATACTATCTATAAGACTGGACAGTCAGTATCTCCACCTGAGATTCACTGTTGTCTCTGATGTTGTTGTTGTTGTTTCTCATACTTGGATGGGTTCCTTCGACCTTGGCGTCTACCTAAAAAGTAGAAATCTACGGGGTGAGACAATTTTAAATAATTGTCCCAGTGAGAGTTATAACTCTCCGTCAGAAGCTTTGTTAAAGCAATCAAAGGAATATTATGTGCAGGGTAACTTAAATTACTTACAGCAGATTTGATAACAAGTATCTCAACTTCATTAAGAAATATGAAGAACATGTATACTAATACTTGAACATGATATTAAATGCAACCAATGTAACATCAAGCAATGTTCTTCATAGTTCAACCTAAGAAGATATGCTACGCAGTTGATTATGTTTTACAAACATTATTATGCCATGCGGAGATGAGGTATACCACTCATACTCCAACCGACCATTTATAAAAATCGCGTCGGTACCATACATAGGTCATCAAAAGAGCCGGATTCTTATGACCTCATCTTCCTGAGTCAGTGAGAGGATTTACTTGCAGGACATCTTATGTCTCTACTGTAGTAGCTATCCAGGGTATTCTGGAAACTTCGCTATAGAGTTACAGTGATATTCTGTACTCTCTTCGTCATCGAAAGATTTCTTGTTTATCTCTCATCGATGCGGTATTGGTGATTTTCCTCGGGAGATTAGTGGTACATCAACCCGGTATAAATATGTAATGAAGGATTGATAGGGTAAGATACATCCTACATCAATTCCTACATTAGGACGTAAGGATATTTGCGTCCATTTCCCCCATATACTCAAAAGTATATGTTCCAGGAGTTCCCTTGGGAAAACCTGTTTCACCATCATTTAGTCTCTGACAATGATGGATCTATGGTCAGGGCCCTACATGATATCATTATAATTGATTACTTAAGTACATTTCAGTATTCTTTTAACATCATGCATGTTTTCAAACATAGATCATCAAAACAATTGCTATAAAGAAAGAATACTAAATGTATAAAGCTTAACTCTCATCAATTAACATATGGAAATCAATTCTTAATCATTTCATTACTATGATTCAAGAATAGGGTATTCAAACCTTTAAATTATCATAAGTCATCTTATCAGCATGACCTTGACGTTACTCATGGCTCTTACAGCCCATCATTCTCATATGTTACCACATAATCTTAGGCAACATGACATGTAATCACTACTCATAAAGCATGTAGTGTACTTTCAATGAATATGATATCATAATCTTTACATGGATATGATCATTTCTTTATAAGAACCTGCGTGATTAATTCAATTGACAATAGTAAACAATTCATTTCTAGATCAGCAATTTAATAAGCAGAATTAATCTTTCAATTTAAGGGATGTACCTTCATGCCTTCACTAAGGCTAGGTTCCCTTAATCACATCAATTAGGATTATCCAATCCCTTTCATTATGATTAGGAATAATAATTCCTCATCTCATACTTTAATCATGAAGATTCATCATGTTTAAAAACATAACTTAGAGTTTAAGGATTATCCTTATTCAACTAAGATTATTGAATCTCTTTGCCTTATAAGGCATAAGAATTCCTTATATGTTATTTGTTCATAGGGTTTCATTCTTGAAAGCATAACCCAGGATTAGGGTTAACATACTTCATCCCTCATAAGTTAGGGTCTTCTGTTCAAGTTATCAGTCCAACCCTAGAGTATTGTTCTACCACATTTGGGAGCATACAAGGACATTATAAGTATATGATTTCGATTACTATATTCATCATATATCACTACTAATAATCAATTCTAAGTATTAGTTCCCTTCTCATTCATGTCATGGTATGATTACATCATACTCCTTGATTTGGCTTATCCCAATCTCAAGGCATATTAATCAATGATTATTAAGTACATTGAGTCCATTATATTTTTAATGTAAACAATTACTCATCGAGCATTCCATGGATCTCTTGTCTAAGTACAAAGGTTCTAAAGGTTCATCAAGGTATATTACCTTGAATTATAGAATGTGACATCTATCATATCTTGATGTATCACTTTCTTCTCATTAGAAAGGTATTTGTAAAAAGGTCTAGGCAAGAGCCAGGTTTTGATCCTGGGACCTATGGGTCGTGGGCCCATCTCACTTTTTAAAATCCTTTATCTTTAACATTGTCACACCCCGATCTCACACTAACCACTAATCACGAGATTAGTGCGCGACGGAGGGATTATCACATAAACAAATCACTGAGAACTTTTTCTTTTTAAAACCTCGTAATGATATCTGGATTATTGTTGTAAACTAAAACATAATAAACTATTGCAGAAGCATTTCAATTAAACTGGCTAGAGAAGTAAACAGAGTTTACAACATGTAACATTGTTTAACAGAAAGTAAACATAACAGTTAATTTACATCTTTTACACATTCGCCATACATACTTTCTCTCACCCACACCATGTCCCAAGGACTGAGGGGAAAGGACTAAGAGACCACTATCTAACTAAATACATATACCTTCTACTGACTAGGGTGGTAAGATCCTTCAGATTCCTGGAACTGTCGCTGACCTAAAAATGTTTGAGTAGAGGAGTGAGCCTACTCGCTCAGTGAATAGTTTTTCATTTAACTATCATTAAACAACTCATGAAGTTTATTAAATTGAAATAAAGCATAAGAACAATACTATACAGAGCAGTTCTAATGACATAGCAGATTTTACAGATAATAATCACATTTCTATACAACAACAAATATCGCATAACTGTAAAGCATAAAATATCAGAAACTGCATATCTTGAATAATAAAGCAATTATTGAGAACTAGCACAGAAGTACTAAACTCTTAACATATTAAATTTACTGTGATCCTATATGATTACATTTTTATATTATTATGCCCTAATCATATGCAGTGTACTCTGCATACAAAGATCTGTAGTGAACTACGATCTCACCGTACAAGACTTAGCGACACACCCGGGAAATGCTAAGTCTAACTTCTCGTCCTGGTCTGCTACAGGACCCACAGGCTCTCTGGCCTCCTCTGCACTCACCATGAGTGCTCTGGACTCCTCCTCTAACCTGAGCACACAGGCGCAGGGAGTCAACACTGGGTTACCACCAGAATTACTCAACCGGTTGGTGTTGGATAACCCTTTACTTTATTTATTATTTTTCCCCAGTGCCACCGAAATTACTCAATCGGTTGGTGTTGGACACTGTCTATCAACCCTCGTGCCACCAGAATTACTCAACCGGTTGATGTTGGACACGAGTTTCACCCCTAAGGTGCAGACCTCTCAAAGGGGTTCTACGGTGTTAGGGCACCTAAGTCTATTAACTGATTAACATATAAACATTTAAACAGGAAAATCACATTTACTGATTTCATATCAGATCACAATACACTGTTATTCTAAACTGACAGAGCAATATATTTTAAATCATTGTAATTTCTGAGAAATTCTCATACCATGCATTCAGACAAATTAGAAATGCATAAATAACCCAACTTATTTCAATTTGGCACATACATAGCGAATTTACGCAATTGAACATCTTATTGCACAAATTAAAGAAATTTACTTCACATATGAGAATCATACTCAACAATTATCAATTCTCTAAAATTCTCAAAAAACGTGCACATTAACCAAATCCTGGTTTGTGCATCACTTAACTCAATTAAGAGTTAATTACATATCACAACACAATTTAATAACACTACTTGAGAATTTCTGGTAATATTTCAGAGAAATGTGCCATTTCATGTAAATATCAATTTACACATATTAACGTCAAAAGATATATACAATTAGGGTTTTCATGCATATTTTATTTATTCATATCAACTTTGAAATCATACATCTGATAATTTATCAGAAATCTTCATTGTCTGGGTTCATACCCAAATCATACCATTTTCAGACATGAATTTCTAATTTCAACATTCAAATGAGCAATTTAGGTTCCAATGAACCATATAAATCTACTGATTCAATCCATACTGTTCAAATGCTAAATTTAATCATATAACAGTGTCTAGAAGCATTTTATGAACTAAAAAGGTCGGGCGACGCCAAACGCTGCCCGACGCCTGATAACGCCTGTTATCAGCGTAATTTGCACACAAAACAGAAAATATTCGAACGCCTGAGTTTATTAATGATAAATAAATGAAACCCTACTCACCATGGTTTGAATTGTCTGGATTCGACTGGAATTGCATCCAGAGATTAGATTCCAGGCAAATTTTAGTTGTCTTCATCCTTTAGAATTGTCCTGTTAACGATCAGTAGCTTCACGCACACTGCAGGTTAGCGGAAGAACTCAGTAGGTGCATCAAACGCAGCTGGGAGCTGTAGAAACCCACTGGGACCTCAAGGTCGAACCTAAAGAGCACCACTAGAGGTTCTAGCTGCGCCCAAAGGGGCCTCTAGCTACTGCTCCGAGCAGCTACTGTTGCTGCAACATAAGGGCGCCGCCCCTCCAACTTGGGCACCGCTAGGGCTTCGATGGAGCAAGGTAGGAGAAAACAAAGACAGTTGCTGCTTAACCGGAGCTAGGGGAGCCAAACGATTGCCCTCCCTTCCTCAACTGTGGCCGACCGGCCTGCTGGGTGTGCTGCAACGCAGCAGGTTGGGGCGCCACTCTAGGGCTTGGGCAAGGGGAAGAAGAGGAGGAGAAAGGGAAGAGGGTGCTGCTGCGAAGCTCGAGCTCGAAATCGCCCAAATCACCCCTCTGATCGCCCTACCTTCTGCTCTTGCTCGGTCTAGATGAGCGCCGCTTAGGCGGTTGCTCTGTAAATTGATCGTGAAGAAGATGAGGGATAAGCGAGAAAGGGAAAGGAAATAGGGTATTAATCCAATTAAATGGGTAAATTACAGATTTGACCCAAAAACTAGAAATCATCATTTCTTTTGCCTCGTTGATCCAAATCAAACGATTCTTTTTGCAAAATTTCAAGCACGAGGTCCTCTATACTCTCAAGGCACAAAATTATGCTAATTATCTTGTCACAACTGATCAAAACACTAATTGCATATGTGTTCTTAATGCAACTTAGTTAACCTAACGATCAACATTACTATTATCATTAATTGCCTCAGGTGATTCAATCTCAACTATTAATTCATGACTTAGCTTATCTTGATTAATCATGATGTTTAACATAGTGCTTAGCACTAATCAAGGTACTTACTGATTAATCACAGAGTGGGTCATAACAATCTCCATCCCTTATAAGAATTTTGTCCCGAAATTCCTAAAAGAGAAAAGGAAACTTATTACGCATCTCATATTCAAGCTCCCACGTAGCTTCCTCTAGATTATGATTCCTCCACAGAACTTTCACTAATGGTATCTCACGATTCTTGAGTTTCTTGATGCTTCGATCAACTATCTGAATTGGTCCCTCAACATAGGATACATCAGGTCTGAGCTGTATAGGTTATGGGTCCACTATCTCCTCTGGACCAGGGTAATACTTCTTCAACATCGATACATGAAACACGTCATGTAAATTGGGCAACTCGGATGGCAAATCAAACTTGTAGGCTACAGGTCCAATCCTTTCAATGACAGAATATGGGCCCAAAAACCTAGGAGTCAGTTTGCCTCTCTTACCAAACCTTAACACTCCTTTCCATGGTGAAACCTTCAGATACACTTCATCACCAACTTCAAACCAACATATGGGTGATCTACACTTTCTACCATACAGAGCTTCATACGGGGCCATACCAAGACTGGAATGGTGACTATTGTTGTATGCAAACTCTATAAGGCTCAAGTGTTTTTCCCAACTTCCACTGAAAAGCAAGACACATGCTCTCAGCATGTCCTCAAGAGTTTGAATGGTCCTTTCTGACTGACCATCCGTCTGGGGGTGAAAATCTATACTAAATCTTAACTTTGTGCCCAAAGCATGATGCAACTGGTCCCAAAACCTGGATGTGAACTTAGGATCTCAATCTGATATGATTGAATATAGAATACCAGGCAACCTAACTATTTCATCCATGTATATCTTAGTCAAGTTTCGAGACATCAAAGGTTGACTTAATATGAAGAAAGCGAGCAGACTAAATTAGTCTATCCACAATCATTCATATCGAGTCATAACCTCTAGGTGTCCTGGGTAACCCTACCACAAAAATCCATTGTGATATGTTCCCATTTCCATACTGGTATAGGAAAAGATTGCAAAGTACCTGCAGGTTCCTGGTGCTCAGCCTTAACCTGCTGACACACACTGCACCTAATCACATACTCAGCTACATCCTTTGTCATATCAGGTCACCAGTACAACTCCTTGAGATTCTTGTACATCCTAGTGTTACATGGATGCATAGCATACATCGGTGCATGTGCTTCCTCAAGAATCTATTCTTTCAAATAATTATCTTGAGGTACATGCAACCTGTCATGCTGATACAACACATCATCATCTGGAAGTCTAAACTCTGGTCTCTTTCCCATGTCATGTCATGCATGATTTGATGTAATTCACTGTCACCCTACTGTAGTTCCTTGATCTGATCATAAAAGTAGGCTTGACTTGCATCTGTGCAATCAAACCACTCTGCTCTGTCACTCCTAAGTCTAAGTTCAACTTCCGCATTTCTACTAGCATGTCTCTCTTGAAACATGCCATAGAGAATGCATCAACTGTTGAACTTGACTTTATGCTCAAAGCATCAACCACCACATTCGCCTTCCCAAGGTGGCAATCTATCATCACATCATAAAGATAGTGATGCTGTGTCAAAAGAGCATGAACTACAACAACTAACTTCATATCATGTATCACGTAGTACTCCTCATTCTATGCTACTTACTTATTGTTACATTTCAAATTTATATCTTACTCTTTTCTCCAAGTTATTTTCATATTGTTTATCTACCTTTAAACCCTAGATTTTATTAATGTTAGCTTACCTTTCATAGAAAAAATCTCATGATCTTGTTTTATAGGGATGCTAGTATTCAAGGTCAAATCACTAGCGACATCCCTTGAACTACTTCAACTCTAAACATTCTAGGGTTTGGTCCTTATCAGTAACATAGCATTATTGTGGTGTGACTTTGCTTCCTTAGTTTGAAATCAAACTTTAGATCTCATAAGTTCATCCATGTACTTGTAATGAATACAACTGATATGCATAATCATCAATGAACTATAGATATATAACAGAAATGTAACATCAACCAAGTTCTCTAGCATAATTTATTAACACAAATGCTACAAATAAACATGATACTTGTTACCCAAGCATCACACATGGCTCATAAGGCCATTCATATCTTGTCACCTCTCACTAGGCAACAACTTATTCACATGGTTCATAAAATCCGTACACATTATTACTTTTATTAAGCAACAACAACATCAACACACAAAAAGCCAATCAACATTTATTATATAAATGTCACAGCCCAAACTTGGCTATATTCATCATCTCATCATACCTGCATGATTATTATGCATGATAACAGTCATACAAGATATTTATCACATCATGTGATACAGTAGTAATACCATCATTCCTTAACCAGGAATTAGGGTTCACTATCAAACAGGGCTTATCATTCCCTTTTTCCCAAATTAGGGTTAGGGTTCCCCATTTCTCATTAATTCAGACCCTCTTGAGTTAACCAACTTTATCTTGTATTAAGGTATTTCCCCTCTTAATGCATTCCATCACAGAATACTCACCCCTAGCATATAATGCATAGGCCACATATTAGAATTGTCCAGCTATCTCACATGATATGGACTTATCTTAGTTTAAGGCAGAACTTTATTATAAGGTTGCCTATAAACAATCGCAATGATACACCCTCAACTAGGGTTTCACAAGGATACACCCTCAACCAGGGTTTATAAGGATACACCCTCAACTAGGGTTTACTAATCATGTATTGGATCCATACATTGGTTATGCATTATTGATTAGTACCATTAAGGGTATCTCTCACCTAATCATTAAATTTAATCTGAACCTTATTGTGTTCCTTTATTTCTAATTAAGGATTGCTCATATGAGGTTCCAACATTGGGCCTCTGATATCATTTCCAGCAAATTCTTAGCTGTTCTAATCTTTCTCTTATATCTCAACATCTTAGTGTATATACATTTTTCACCATGATTCGGGTCTAAA
Organism: Alisma plantago-aquatica; assembly: GCA_963693085.1. NCBI lineage: Eukaryota > Viridiplantae > Streptophyta > Magnoliopsida > Alismatales > Alismataceae > Alisma > Alisma plantago-aquatica. Next base: position 1,179,782,706 of record OY856411.1, on the reverse strand, counting down.
TTATCCAGAATCTACTTTTATTATACTGTTAATAGGAGTCATTAGATCTCAGTAACGCATCCTGCCAGCCGGACCAGGCCGAACCTGTAGTCCTGAAGCCAAGAGCTATTCAGGATTAACCAACTCCTATTAATCTCAAACATGTGGAAATAATATCCACTTAGGGAAGACTCATTTAAACATAACTTCTGGTCTACTTAATACAAAGAATAAAAACAATAAATAAATCACTTCATGACGCACAACCATATAAAAGAATCATATTAATTCTTCAAACTGAAAATTTAATTTATACATATAAGGGCATTTCTAGTGATTTCCAATCAGTTAAGCAATATAAGGCAAGAGTTGTATTGCATCCTATATTTAATCTCTTATTCCTACATTAATTTCCGATTTCTTAACCCCTAAAATTTCTAGGGTTTCTCTCTAGCCTATCCTTCCTCTGCATACCTGACCAGGGTATTCAGAGAAGAATAGACAGAGTAGCTTGATACTGGTCAATCTAAGTATTCAGACACCTGGCCAGGGTATCTAAACACTCAGACCTCCCAGAGCTAAAGACACATCATTTCTTATCCATCTTAATTATAATACTCTCTTTTGATCCTAATGATCCCTGATAACTCAGCTTAAACTCTCAACTTGATTCTCGTGACCACGTCCTCTTCCTGCCATCTGCAATAGTATAACAGAACACTTCCTGTTAGAAAATTATAGTTAGAAGGAAGACACTTAAGTCCTAATCCTATTGGTCTCTTATCATCCCCTGACCTTGACTTAGAGTATTCATATACTCAACCTATGCTCTGATACCAAGTTGTCACACCCCGATCTCACACTAACCACTAATCACGAGATTAGGGCACGACGGAGGGATTATCACATAAACAAATCACTGAGAACTTTTTCTTTTTAAAACCTCGTAATGATATCCAGATTATTGTTGTAAACTAAAACATAATAAACTATTGCGAAAGCATTTCAATTAAACTGGCTAGAGTAAGTAAACAGAGTTTACAACATGTAACATTGTTTAACAGAAAGTAAACATAACAGTTAATTTACATCTTTTACACATTCGCCATACATACTTTCTCTCACCCACACCATGTCCCAAGGACCGAGGGGAAAGAACTAAGAGACCACTATCTAACTAACTACATATACCTTCTACTGACTAGGGTGGTAAGATCCTTCAGATTCCTGGAACTGTCGCTGACCTGAAAATGTTTGAGTAGAGGAGTGAGCCTACTCGCTCAGTGAATAGTTTTTCATTTAACTATCATTAAACAACTCGTGAAGTTTATTAAATTGAAATAAAGCATAAGAACAATACTATACAGAGCAGTTCTAATGACATAGCAGATTTTACAGATAATAATCACATTTCTATACAACAACAAATATCGCACAACTGTAAAGCATAAAATATCAGAAACTGCATATCTTGAATAATAAAGCAATTATTGAGAACTAGCACAGAAGTACTAAACTCTTAACATATTAAATTTACTATGATCCTATATGATTACATTTTTATATTATTATGCCCTAATCATATGCAGTGTACTCTGCATACAAAGATCTGTAGAGAACTATGATCTCACCGTACAAGACTTAGCGACACACCCGGGAAATGCTAAGTCTAACTTCTCGTCCTGGTCTGCTACAGGACCCACAGGCTCTCTGGCCTCCTCTGCACTCACCATGAGTGCTCTGGACTCCTCCTCTAACCTGAGCACACAGGCACAGGGAGTCAACACTGGGTTACCACAGAATTACTCAACCGGTTGGTGTTGGATAACCCTTTACTTTATTTATTATTTTTCCCCAGTGCCACCGAAATTACTCAATCGGTTGGTGTTGGACACTGTCTATCAACCCTCGTGCCACCAGAATTACTCAACCGGTTGATGTTGGACACGAGTTTCACCCCTAAGGTGCAGACCTCTCAAAGGGGTTCTACGGTGTTAGGGCACCTAAGTCTATTAACTGATTAACATATAAACATTTAAACAGGAAAATCACATTTACTGATTTCATATCAGATCACTATACACTGTTATTCTAAACTGACAGAGCAATATATTTTAAATCATTGTAATTTCTGAGAAATTCTCATACCATGCATTCAGACAAATTAGAAATGCATAAATAACCCAACTTATTTCAATTTGGCACATACATAGCGAATTTACGCAATTGAACATCTTCTTGCACAAATTAAAGAAATTTACTTCACATATGAGAATCATACTCAACAATTATCAATTCTCCAAAATTCTCAAAAAACGTGCACATTAACCCAAATCCTGGTTTGTGCATCACTTAACTCAATTAAGAGTTAATTACATATCACAACACAATTTAATAACACTACTTGAGAATTTCTGGTAATATTTCAGAGAAATGTGCCATTTCATGTAAATATCAATTTACACATATTAACGTCAAAAGATATATACAATTAGGGTTTTCATGCATATTTTATTTATTCATATCAACTTTGAAATCGTACATCTGATAATTTATCAGAAATCTTCATTGTCTGGGTTCATACCCAAATCATACCATTTTCAGACATGAATTTCTAATTTCAACATTCAAATGAGCAATTTAGGTTCCAATGAACCATATAAATCTACTGATTCAATCCATACTGTTCAAATGCTAAATTTAATCATATAACAGTGTCTAGAAGCATTTTATGAACTAAAAAGGTCGGGCGACGCCAAACGCTGCCCGACGCCTGATAACGCATGTTATCAGCGTAATTCGCGCACAAAACAGAAAATATTTGAACGCCTGGGTTTATTAATGATAAATAAATGAAACCCTACTCACCATGGTTCGAATTGTATGGATTCGACTGGAATTGCATCCAGAGATTAGATTCCAGGCAAATTTCAGTTGTCTTCAACCTTTGGAATTGTCGTTAACAGTAGCTTCACGCACACTGCAGGTTAGCGGAAGAACTCAGTAGGTGCATCAAACGCAGTTGGGAGCTGTAGAAACCCACTGGGACCTCAAGGTCGAACCTAAAGAGCACCACTGGAGGTTCTAGCTGCGCCCAAAGGGGCCTCTAGCTACTTCTCCGAGCAGCTACTGTTGCTGCAACATAAGAGCGCCGCCCCTCCAACTTGGGCACCGCTAGGGCTTCGATGGAGCAAGGTAGGAGAAAACAAAGACGGTTGCTGCTTAACCGGAGCTAGGGGAGCCAAACGATCGCCCTCCATTCCTCAACTGTGGCCGACCGGCCTGCTGGGTGTGCTGCAACGCAGCAGGTTGGGGCGCCACTCTAGGGCTTGGGCATGGGGAAGAAGAGGAGGAGAAAGGGAAGAGGGTGATGCTGCGAAGCTCGAGCTCGAAATCGCCCAAATCACCCCTCTGATCGCCCTACCTTCTGCTCTTGCTCGGTCTAGATGAGCGCCGCTTAGGCGGTTGCTCTGTAAATTGATCGTGAAGAAGATGAGGGATAAGAGAGAAAGGGAAAGGAAATAGGGTATTAATCCAATTAAATGGGTAAATTACATATTTGACCCAAAAACTAGAAATCATCATTTCTTTTGCCTCGTTGATCCAAATCAAACGATTCTTTTTGCAAAACTTCAAGCACGAGGTCCTCTATACTCTCAAGGCACAAAATTATGCTAATTATCTTGTCACAACTGATCAAAACACTAATTGCATATGTGTTCTTAATGCAACTTAGTTAACCTAACGATCAACATTACTATTATCATTAATTGCCTCAGGTGATTCAATCTCAACTATTGATTCATGACTTAGCTTATCTTGATTAATCATGATGTTTAACAGAGTGCTTAGCACTAATCAAGGTACTTACTGATTAATCACAGAGTGGGTCATAACAAACATGGTTCTTCATCTCTAGTTCTTATGTTTATGACATAATCATCTTATTTAATTAATTTAGCCACACCTCTCTTTAGTGCTCTGACTAAATCATCTCTAGGGTTTCATATATCATTGCTTGACATTACCCTAAATTAAGTCTTAGATCATCTCATGGTACTAAGGTTTCCACTTTTCAATTTCTTTTATAAAACACCACGGCCGTGCTTCCTTGCACGGTCATGCAAGGGAAAGCTACCATGGTCGTGCTCCTTAGCACGGTCGTGCTATCATCATCATACCTATATTGATTCTAGGGTTAGGGTTTATCTACCCCAATCAGGGTTATCAAACCTCTTAGATTACAAGGCATAAAGGTTCCTCACTTTATAATTCATTCATGAGGTTCCATACTTAAAGACATAACCTAGAATTATTCCTTCTATGACATCACCCTAAATTAGGGTTTACTATTCTCATTACATGATATTACCCTTTAATTAGGGTTTACTATTCACTTCATGGTGATTTAGGCTCATAGCATCACCATGCATGAAATCATCATCTTTGGTGCCTTCAAATTAGGTTAGGATTCATCAATTATCATAATTAGGGTTTTCAGGATCTAACATAAATGGATCATACCCTAGTTATGCACATTCATATACATTGAAGGTACTTTACTTGAATATCAACCATACTTGGGACCTTCTCTCTCCTATTACTAATAGGTGGTGATTGCATCACTCTAGATTGAGTTAGGTCAAGTCCTCTTTGATTAACATAATATAAGTCACCACAATCATGTCATTAGGGTTTGCATGATCAAGGGATGTTGCCTATTTGAACCCCTTCAAGGGTATATTGATAAAGTTCACCATTGATCATAGCATGTCTCAATCTACTAAGGACATAGTCCCTTAATGTCTCTAGGTATCATTAGGGTTTAGATTAGACCAACATTGAACCAATTACACCTTCAAATGATTAAGCATAATCAGCCCTAAAAGTCTCCAAACGGTTACAACCTTAAACCTCCAAACCGTTTGAAGCTATGCGACTTGAAACCGTTTGATTTTAAATGATCTTGAGATCGATTGGTCCAAACGACCTTGAGATCATTTGAGCCCAAACGGTCTTGAGACCGTTTGGTCCAAATGGACTCAAACCGCATGAACCTCAAAAGTGAATCAAAGATTATAATCGATTATGGTTATCCATGTTGAAGCCTTCAATTGGCCATAACCTTGTTAACCACTTGTAAATTAAGTCAATTGGGGTTAACCTTAATCAATTGGACACCAAATTGACCCTCAATTGAAATCCAATTAAGGTTGAATCCAACTCAATTGGGGTTTTCAATCGGCTAGTCATCAATGTTCAACAATGTGAATCAAATTGAGATTGAACCCATCAATTGACATCCAATTGGGCCCAAACTTGGCCCAAACGGTCTTGAGATCGTTTGGACATCCTCCAAACGGTCGTGAGACCGTTTGCCCAAAGTTTCATCAAAATCTAAGTTAATTTGATAAGGGTTGAACCCTAGTTAGGTCTAAAATCAGCACTTTTATCAATTCATCAACCGATTGTGATTGGACCCTCAAACCATCAAATTTCCTTAACCCTAGACCTCCAAACGGTCTTGGGTTGTCACCAAACGGTCTTGAGACCGTTTGGATGAACCCCAAACGGTCTTGAGACCGTTTGGGCCCTTTAACCCAAAGTTGACCAAAATCTATCCTTGAAATCAGCAATTCAACCCGATTAGGGTTTAGGGGGTTGAAGTGCCTTCAACTTATGATTGTTTTGGAATTAGGTTATAATTCTTTGTAGATATTAAATTCAACATGTTTCCAACAAACCACCAAACGGTCTTCCCTTGGTCAACCCTATCAAATGGTCTTGAGACCGTTTGATTCTAAACGGTCTTGCAAGACCGCATGAGATCAAACGGTTTGAGACCGTTTGATTTCAAACGGTTTGCAAACCGTTTATACCAAAGGGTCCAAGGTCATTTGATAAAGTTTCCTAGGAATTCACGCCCATCATCTTCAACCTCTTTTCAGGCCGGTTACTCCACAGATTGCTTGCAAAAGTGCAAGGAAGAATGGGGAAGAAGAAGAACTAAGTATAATTTGCAAGAACATAGATATGCATACTAAGGCAAGACGTTTAGAGTTATAAAACCCACCTTAAGGTTGTTCCTAGAGCTCCAAGATCCAATCCTTTAATGGAGTCTTGAGATCCACAAGTTGGCCAAGGGTGTTTCTCCAAGGAAAGGTTGGGAAAGATCGGCTAGAAAGAAAGAACTAAGTAAGATAACCATGAAACCAACATTGTAATCCACTTTCCTCCATGAATTCGAGCAAGAAGGTGACCCAAGATTACCTAGATCCTCCTTGGTCTTTGTCCTCTGCTCCTAATATCTGCCTTAGTCAGTCCAGGCAAGGTGATAAGTGAAGGAGAAAGGAAACGTTGCCTTTGATTGTAAAGGAAACAAACTTATATATCTTAGGGTCATTTCATCTTAAGGACATCCCACTTCCTTCTTTTTACATCTAGGTCCTTGATTCCTTCTAAGGAACGTCCACTCTATCATTACTAAGAAAATACCCTCATAAACTCAAGATCTATGGGTAAAGAAAGCCAATCATAAGAATTAAGGTGCTCATATAAAAGGGTCTCTTTACTTACAACTTGGTAATCTAGATACAAGGGTTATCAATCTTATTTAGTTATTCAATTGAAGCGCCCCCTTCATCATTTTTACTCTAAATGATGTTTAGAGTCATAAAAGATACTCTAGAAGGTGTATTTTACAAGTTCCACCCCATATTTTGGGTAAATTGCACTTTACACCAAAATTAGGGTTTTAAGCATATGGAGTACTCCACAAGCTGCATCTTGATGCCCAAGCTTGGAGAATCCATCATACTTCATCATATTTAATATTATGATGTCCCAACATAAAAGGAACATCTTAACATGTGCAATTTGCAAGTTAACCCCTTTAATTGGGTAATTGCACATAGGTCCCTATATTGCAAAACAATACTACAACATTGTTTTAAAAAGGGACAAAAATGGAAACATATGTTCCTCAGGAGCTTTAATTACATATCAAGAGATAATCACAAACATCTAATTACATAATTAAGCAAAACACCTAGGGTTAACTCATAACCCAGGTCAGGAATGTTACAGTCTGGGTTGGCTAGATGGTTATAGAATTGGATTGCCTTAGTTCTCACCTTTACCCCTTATATTTGTTGTTACCTAGCATGCCTCACATACATCAATTTTGGGTTGAGCATGCGTGAAAGAAAACATAAAACCCTGATGTAATTTATAGAGTTGATATTATTTCTTTGACACTATGTGATAATTAGAAATAGCTCTATTATGGTTCGACATGACTTCCCTCAACATGGAATACCTCATCATAGCTATGCCCCATATGGCCATTTATCTAAAGGCAGGGTGCTGACTCATTGAGCTTGTTATGCCTCATACATGAGAATTGTTTGGTGAAAGTTAATAACTTTTGGTAGATATCCTTCAGTGTTCACCTCTCTAAACCAAATAGTGCACTTAGTTTACCTAGTAATGGATATGAGTAGGTTGACTTTATAGGTTACTTATCTTGTGAAGAACAATGGTTGTAAACCAGCTAGTGATGGTAATAAATTCATCCTATAACATTGGGTAATCTTATGACTTCATTAGGTCCTTAGATGAGGCTTTGTGAATTATGATGAAGAGTGACATGGGTAATGGTGTATGTCATGCATTATTAGGATTTGATAGACATTGATTGTGCATAATAAGAAGTTGTTACCCCTATATGACTTCGAATTAGAGATGTAGACATATTCTCTTTTAGGTGATATAAGGAGTAGACCCCGCTTGTAGAATGAAATGATGATAGAAAAATTCTGTAGGTATCATTCGATGGATAAGTGGTGGACTTGGTTCTCGAATTGATTTTTGGCGCCAATTTTGGATTTTTCATCATAAGATTTTTTTCCATCAAACTTATTTTCATTATTAATTTATATGTACAAAAGAAATTTTTTTGTATTTTATCGAAGGTTTTAGAACCAAGTCTTTGCCACAAGGAAGTTTGAATTGTAGAGGAACCCTTTGAATGAAGAAGTACTTGACTGGAATGATGGACATGAAACCCTAGGACTAAGTGTGGTGTAGAGAGTACAAAGAAGCCTTGGATAAATAAGACCTAGGTTCACCCTTTTTGCCCCTCCTGAGGATAATGTTGTTGATTTAGGCGACGACGACGACGATGATGATGATGATGATGATGATGATGATGATGATGATGATGATGATGATGATGATGATGATGATGATGATGATGATGATGATGATGATGATGATGATGATGATGATGATGATGATGATGATGATGATGATTATGATGATGATGATGATGATGATGATGATGATGATGATGATGATGATGTTGATGATGATGATGATGATGATGATGATGATGATGTTAATGATGATGGTGGTGGTGGTGGTGGTGGTGGTGGGGGTGGTGGTGGTGGTAATGAAAATGATGTGGACCATGATTGAAGTATGGAAAAATTATGATAACATTGTAGGTAGACCTGATGGGTACAACTTGTTTAACATAGTCCCAGATCTTTTTGTACCTTTTCTAGCCCAACATCTACCATAATCTGATTATTGAATGCATGACACATGGAAACATATAGCTTCACCTTGAGAGTGGACCATAAGTGTGACACGAATGGTATGTTTTGACTCCCTACATTAGGTACACTAGAAATTTATGACTTGCTTAAAAGTATAACTTAGTATACCATACCACAACTGGATAGATTTCGGGGACGAAATCCTCTTTAAGGGGTGGAGTGTTGTAGCATACTCGATTCCAGACACATAGCCTAATTTCCCATTCTTTTAGGCCCCTGATTGATTAGATGGATATCCAAAATCTCTTGTCCCTTTTCTTTACTCGGCTACCTTTCCATGTCTATATTTCATTGTAATAGCATAGATCAAACAATATTAGGATCTGATAACCCTAATTGACTCTTTCGAATCACATGAACATGAAATCTTTGAATGTGAAAACCCTAATACTTGAATGATGAGAATTGGTGGATACTAATATTAAACTATATCCTCAACCATTATTTAACATCCTAGAATAACCATGGAATATTAGAGTGAGGAATGTGGAAGGTTTCACCATAATTGATCATTAGGCTATGATCATTACATTCAGTGAAAAATTTATGAACTATGGTTAAATAATAGCTAAGGTAACCTCAAAACCCAAATCTAAGCCCATAATCGAGTTCCTCATATCTTAATTAGTCAACCCTCAAAATTTGGGGTCATTTGGACATCAAATGCACCCTCAAATAGATCCTAATAGATTATGTATGCACTTAACATAAAGTTTGTTCGATGTTATTTCATTTCATACGTCTCTATGGGACTTTGGTCAATTTTGTGAATTTTTGGTCACGTGGGTACCCGAGTCGGGTCTGCGGAGCTTCGGGTAGCGGGACCTGGTCGTCCCCTACCTCTGGCTTCCTCGCTCGCACGAGATTTACAACGACGTAATCTTTCACTGGCTGCTCTCACACACTGGGATAAACCTTTCAATATGATTTCTTTGTCAATGAACTCCACGTGTCCTCACGAGCAAGATGACCCCTTACTCAACCCCCATCAAACCCTAAGGCTAAAATGCCTATTTCTACCCAAACAGCAGCCAGTGTGACGCTTTCGAAACCCCCCACTTTGGCACACCGATTCTCACCCCCCGCTCTAGAAACCTTCACCGGAGGCCCCTCTTGCCTTCTCTGCTATGGATTGCTCGCGTGGACACCTGGAAGCTGCTGCCGGCATGGGTCATCTTCTCTGGTGAAGATGGTGAGCAACTTCTAGCTTTCCCCTCCTCAGTCAAATCCACCGTGAGGTTATTATCTAGGACACCCGTTCTTCCTTCCTATGAACTTGTCTTACTGTGGCATCTTCTCGTTTGATGGGTCAACAAGACGACGTTATGCTCCCCTATTTTGCTGATGTGTGAGGAAACCTAGAGGATTCCTGACCCCAAAAACTTAGCTAAACCCATCTCGGGTGATTCGAAGACCAGATGGCTTCGCAACACACTGGTGAGGTGTTTTGGACTTCCCTTATGGATCTTTCTGTTGACTGGCTACACCGTCGTCTCCAGATCATGTTCCTGACTGAGCATTTTGCTGACCTTCTCATGCGACTAGGTTTTCTTCTATTTGCTTCTATTCCTCAACGGCTAAGTAGCTAGAGAAAGGACTTGTGCAACGCCCTCCTTGTTTCTTGTGGTTGAATCTCCTTCCCCTGACGACCTGCTTTGCAGGTGAGCCATGTTGAGCTTGGTCTCTGAGATACCCCAAATATGAGATTCTCCGATCCAAAAGGGCCTATTGGTCTCACTGATATCATCATCCGAAGCCGAGCGAGTCCAGAACTCCAGCATAGATGGGTTGAACTGGAAGTCATGAGCTCGGACCTCCTATAGGTGACCATGGTGCAAGATACATGGAAATCAATCCCTGGGGCAAAAGCCCTGTCTTGCCCATGGAACCTGCGTGTAGCATGTATCACCCACAAAGGGTATTTCAGACCTTTTTGCACACTTTGACCCCGCATTGACCAAGTGATATAAGTGACATTTCCCCTATAGTCCATTGTCACGTTGTTTCTCAGTTTTAGTGATTCATTCGGGGGCATCTCTGTCAATTCACATTTTATTTTATGTCTTAATCAGGAAATACTTTTAACTGGTAAAAATCATATCTAATTATTGGGTTATCCAAATAATACATATAAATATATTTTCGAGATCAGAAACATATGACTGATTTATTGGGACAGGTTTCATGCCCAGATTTGCAAGCTACTATAGGGTCTATTTCTAAGCAAAATATTTAATGCATATTTTATTAATCGAATGCACATATATTGTGACTAGGTTGAGACAACCCTGACCCTGAACTCAGGAGGTGTTATTGAATATCTAAGACTGATAATAAGGTATGTACATCCTCTATTTTATTTTGGGCATTATTTGACTAAAGTCTAATTTCTTTTAATGAGGCATCTCTTGTAATATTGTTTCTCTTGCAAATCTAATATTCATGAACATTTCTAATTCCTGATATAAATCCCTTTTACTGTTGTGATTATTAATTTGACATGTCATATGGGTCTTTAGGCCCCTCATACCTTGTTGTCTTTTGTTTGATATTGACTAAAATGATAGTCTTGCCACTCTATTATATAGCATGTTGCGTGTTTGACTAGATTATCTAGAATAGTGGTACTTATGTACAACCATACTTATATAGGGCGTGTGTATTCTACCCGGGGTGTGGATTTCCATCCTTGTTTACGCCATGATCCTATGGTGTCATGGCCCTATTTTAGGTATATTTAGTCTACATTGTTATGCATGCAAATATTTGTTGTTTTAAAATAAATATGTGGATGATTGTTATTGCTAGACACTCTTTTATTATCAGGTTTGTAAATCTGACATTTAATATGCCTCATTTCTTTTGTTACTTTTCTCTTGAGCATACCTAATTGCAAATAGCCCCATTCTTATGGGAACATCTCTTTTTTCACTTTTACCCCAATATAATTGCAAATATAAGTTTATTATATGTACATACTCAACTTTTACTGACCTCTATGTTGTTTCCTATGTTCTGGGTGATGTTCCCTTCCACCTAGGTTTAGGTACATTGGAAGACAAGAGCTTAAAAAGATCACCAACATGACATGAACTAAAGTATAGCTTGGAATGGCTGGGTTTCCCTCAACTACTAGCTTTAGTTGTGCTTAGTTTAAGTTTTCATAAAATCACCTATTATGGTGAGGAACAAATGTATAAATGAATCATAAAGTGACTTTGTAATAGTTTTGTTTCCGCTGCTTATTCATTATCGTGCTCTGTAATATGTACCATTTGAGAAATGAATAAAATTCCTCCTTTCTTGCTTACCTTTTGGTATGTTTGTAATTGGATGGACTTTTTCTTCAATTCAGTGAAGAGTGGATCCCCTATCAGGTCTCACTCTTTACATAAGATGTTATCATTCATTGGTAGAATGATGTTGATCAATTGTATCCTTTCATCAATCCCATTACATAATGGAGACATGTTTGACTCCTTTGTCCATTCTCAAAGGGATCAAGAAAAAGATGGATCAATTCTTATGGGCTTCTAGAAATGGTCATAAGAGATGGCACTGGGTTAGTTGGGGGAAGATCACCTTAACCCATTAAGAGGGAGGGTTTGTAATCCATAGACTTAGATAGACTCAAGGCTTTTCTCATGACAGAGGCATGAAACATCTTGAGTACAGACTCCATTTGGGCAATTTTGTAGAGAGAAATATGGTAAAGGGACATGGAGCATATGACTAGATCATCCCTAGTTCTTCAACAGTAATAGAGAGCCCCAATATTTTGGAAGAGTATTTTTATGTTTTCCCTATGATATCGAGAATGTCACATAGAAAGGCGATGACATACCATTTTGGATGAAAAGATAGGCATAGATTTACGTGATGAGTCAAAAAAGGGATGGTTTTGTTCTGGATAATAACCCTAAGATTTGAAATCTTTTAGATCAAGAAAGGGTATGAATTGATATTATCTGAGACAACCTTATGGATAAAGATGGATTGAAGATGATTATATACACTAGGGGTATAGAAAACACAGCTAGAGATACTCCAATTTGGTGCCTAACAATGGGCGTGGATTTCACTATTCACTTCACTCATACCTTCTTGAAAGCCAACAATATGAGGAAGCATGGATACTAATACAAATGGTTTTGAAAAAGCCATGTGCATGCTAACATATCCATCTTTGGCTAGAAATTTTGGGCTAATGTGTTCTCTACAGATTCCAGAATTTGAGATTGTAGGGTTCATTTGACTTCATATTGAAAATGTTGTGAAATAAGAATAAAACACATTATAGGTCATCTCTTTCTCACTAGAGAAATGACACATCATGTGTGATTTAGATTGGAGAATGTTTTTGAGTTTAGTAGCTGTATGACTCACAGATATGTACTGACAACTCTGAGGATCTTTGGGCGATGTCAAACCATGAAATTTGGATCACCTCTACAAGAGGGTTACTTCTCCTAATTGTCCTTTGGTCCATTTTGAGTGAGTGATATGCGAGTAGGTTTGATGGTAAGAAGATGAACCATGGGAGAATCTGAGAGAGAGTAAAAAGCATCTTTAGAGTGACAAAACAATATATCTCCTTCATGTGTTTTGAGGGATCTAGTGAAATAGAATCTAAATGGAAAGAGAGCACTTTTATAAAAAAATAGGTTAGACCTGCATGTATATAAGAAAGTACAATGGCAGAAGCCTGTCTTGGACACGTTAAGCTAAACACACGGGCCATATGTTGGAGAGGTCACTGAAAAGGTCTGAGAGGTATGGAAATAGGAGGCATCTTAAGAAACCATGAGGGTCTAAGAGATCAAATATAAGGTCTGAGAGGTAAGGTGATAGGAGGCATATTAAAGAACCATGAGGGTCTAGCTACAGGAGGATTTACGAGAGCGTGTTAAGAAAGTGACTATTTAGCGTGTACCCTAGATATACTAGATGAATGATTACTGGTTGTGAAGGACAATGGCATGAATGAGGTGATTTCAATGGAAATAGATAACTTAAGAGTGGTTAGGATTATTAACAGAGACCCCTCATCTTGAAGGATTAAAAAGTGTATTCTTAAAATCACCTCAATTTTTCATAGTAGAAATAGTACTTGTAAGTTTGTGTACAATGCAATGAACATGATGGCATGCAGGCTCGCTGATCATGAAGTTAGTTTTATTGAAAGAGACACATTTTATTGATTGATAAAGATGTCAACGTCAGTTAGTGGTGTATATAGTCTAGAGAATTGAAACATTACATACTTTAAGAGAGTTAGAGTACCAACTAACATATGCATCGCGAGAACTTATCCATCACAAAGAGATACTAGACAGAGATACAACACATAGAACATGTTAGATGTGATTGTTTGGGTGATGCAATTTTTTAGATCACGGATCTACAACTCAGAGATGGGATTATTGTTGAGCTTCCATTTTGTAAAATGTGGAACCCACAATCTTATATGCTTTCTTGTATGTTTTTTGTTGCTTAATGGAACACGGGATGAATAAAATTTCCCCACACTTTAAAAAGTATGAGCTTTATGTGGGTATATTGATGCACCAATGAAATCTTATCAGACATATACCATTTGTGATGCCATGAAACCGATATTCCGATGTCACGATAGCAATCAAAAGAGAAACATATTAGGGTGGGAACATAACATGGATTGAAACATTATAAAATAAAGTTTGATTCCTACATTTAACCGTGAAACGAAATGACTCATTTACATTTACACAAAAAAACATGTATAATTTATCATGTAGTAGTTAGCCTTAAACTATAAATTTTAAAAAATAATGGGTGTATATGATGATAAACCTTATATTTGATGCAATGAGATTAAAAAAATTGGTCACTAAAATAATACTAATATAGAGCACACCTCTTCCACTCAAGTTTACACCTAGACCTCGATCAGCGCAAATGCAGAATACAAAATGACTCGCTAGTATTGTATAGCGAAGTTTTTCACATAGTGCTAGAAGCTGAAAATTTTCAAAACAAAACATGGAACAAAAAATATACAAGTACTTATTATAGTAATAACAGTCGTCAAGAACACTACAAATTTATATTAAAACTGTCCCAATATAAGTATTGAACAATATTGGATACATATAAATATTTTGTATCATTTTCATGTATAAGTTAGATACATAATATTATATTTTTATATATCCTATAGTGAGTATTTTAAAATCAAACGATGTGTATAAATAATATCACAGATACAACTAAGTAGTTTTCAATTAAACAATACTCATTAATACATATTATAATATTAATCATGTTAAAATTATTTATATGATTTATTATGTAGCTCCTTCTCTTCATCCAATACATGTCTCTATTTTTGTTTTTAATAAATCCTCTCTCTCCATCCACTGTCTCATTATTTTTATTTATTATACAATTTTTCTCCATCTACCATCCTTCTTTGTATTTATTATGACATCTCTTCATCCACTATTCTTTTTTTATTAATTATACAACTACTCTTTCTATCCATTATTTTCTTTATTTTATAAATCCATACTATCTCCATCCACTAATATATATTATAATATCTCTTTCCCGCTACAAATTAATTATAAACACTTTAAAAATCAAGACGCATTGTGCTCACACTCCCGAAATAGGATTATAAATCTTGATAGAAGTTGTGTTGAATAAACAACTTTGCTCACGAAAAAGAGTTCTTCAAATGCATCTCACGATTTAACATGCAACGATCTGCAGTGTCCTCCGCAAACCATAGAAAGGAAACTGCGGTTTCTTTCTATCGCTCCCGATTTCCTGGTAGCGTCTACTTGTATGCCTTCTTCCCGGGGAGGAAACCTACGTTCTCTGTCGGATACGTATCGGACGCATCTAGAGCGACCCGAAAAAATCTCCGGCGTGGCCACCAGGTTCCGACCAGGCTCATCTTATCTAACTCGTTCTTAATTCCATGGGCGAAGGCATCCGGCGTGCATGCACGCTGACCTCCTGGAACCGGTAGGACTCTGGCCGGCCACGGTTTTCAGTAAACTCACTTTTGGGAGCCCAAAAAGTGTAGTCCCGCTTGGCGCCAAGCGCCGGAAGGCCCCTGATACGCCGGTGGCGGCGGTGGAGGGGGTGCCCGCCCACGTGCGGTCTACGGCCACTCAGATGCCTTCCCAACTCCACATTGCACAAGCCTGAACTGAACTCTGAGCTGCAGCCCAGCCCATAAAGATAAACAAGTTTATACAAAAACAGGTTAATTATTATTTCAAAATAAAGAAAGACAACAAAAATATCTAGTATCGAATAGAATATCATGCTCAGCATTTAAGAGATTATCTGATCACCATGTCCGTTGCGGATGCTCCCTCTCGGGAAGCTGCGCGTTCGCTTGTGGTTAGAGCACAATCCAAGGATATATACAATGAAGAAGTGGGATGGCTAGCAAGACGATGATATTTGTTTGACATATCTGGCAGAAGAGGAGAGGAATTCAAAAGCAAATTCTGAGGGCCAATTCCTCTATCCTGAAAATTATGCCAGAGCGCCCACAGATCAGCAAAGCACAAGTAGACCAGTTTCATCACCAACGTGATTTGACGACTATGTATCTCTGATTCTGACAGAGGGAAGCTGCAGTTCTGTTGCAACAAGAGACGATCGAAGGACACTATGAAGCAGGATGGACAGTAAGGAGATGATCGTCACTTGTTTGACATTATCTGGCAGAAGAGGGGAAGAATTCAGGAACAAATCTAAAGGTGAAGTTCTCTGTTCTGGAAAATATGCCAGGGCTCCCACAGATCAGCAAGGTACAAATAGACTAGTTTCGTCGCGGTGACGATAGGTTTTTATTTGATAACTGTGTATCTCTTATTCAATCAGTTATGCCCAACTTCCCAGGATCGCCATATCGTCTCAAAACAGCTACCTAGCCCTCCTCAGATGTGTCTCGGGTGGTGGTTCCTACTGCTATCCTCGTTTCATTCCAGGCTTTCCAGCTTTGTTGCATGACACAACGGCTCCTGATCCTAATCCACCTCGCCGCAACGGAAAGGAGCTCCCTCGTCGCCTACAGGTGTCCTTTTATGAAGTTTGCATGACTCGATTATTTCAGATGAACTCGTATTAAAAGGCTGTACATCCAGAAGTGCGTTAATGGTGGTCAGGATTGAGTACAAGAAATTACGGAAAAGTTTATACCCATGTGGGCAGGGGAGACTACCCAGCCCAACCCATCCCCTACCAAAAAATAATTGAATCATAGATCGTATATCTAATTTTGGTTTCGGTGGAAAACAATCCAGCTTAAGTTGAGTAAACATACATTAACATATCTGTAGTGGTTGCATAAAACTTTATATAACGTTCTTGAATCTGAGTATATAGTTCAATATTTTCTTTGTTGAAGCCAATTTTTAAATATATTAGTATAAAATCTCTCTTTCAATGAATGAAATTAGTTAAGAGTAACAAAAAATGTAATATTTTAATAAATCATCTTTTACATAAGGCTAGTGATAAATTTATTAATTAAGTTTTCGATAGGGAGTTAATGAAAATAATTCTGACCAAGGCAAACTAGAATCGCCAAAAGTCTAATTGGTAAAAAGAATTCGATAGATATGAAGTAATGTATCAAACTGATTAAGAAATATAATAATTGAGTGGTTAACATACTAGTAATAAAGTAAAATATCAAACTTTTTTTTGGATCAGGTAAAATATTATTCTCTCAAAAACCGTATAGGAGAACCTATATTGTATAGGGGTGGGTTAACTACAAAAACCCCACTGAATTAAGGTAACCGGGTCCAAACCTTTATAGATGTCAGGTTTGGCCCTACCCACAAGACACAGTCTGTCAAACACAAAATCAAAAACACCAACCATGTCACAAGACCGACCTCCATGTAGCCTAGTGTTCCTTTCCTGCCATACACAAAACACTATCACCGCAATTCCTAGACCCCCGAAAACCCTCATATGTTTCTTGCTAATCGTTAGTTGTCTGATCTAGATTAAGCCTTCACCTAGATTATTAGGAGGTCTACCGCCCCATCCGGTCTTCAGCGCCCACCTACACCATAGGTACCTGGAGAAAGGGCAGTGGAAGAACAGATGATCATGTGATTCATCTTCAACATTACATAGAACACACACCTGGTTGACATTCAAACCCCAAGAACGCAACCTATCAGCTGTAGGGAGGTGCTCAAGAACAACCATGTATAAACAACAACCCCATTTTGGTATATGTAGCTTATTCTAGATGATCTCCGCCCAAGGGACATGAGGGTCACAAGTCATCAGCTTCCATGGTTCGGTCACCACATTATCCCAATCACTGTCTATTCTCATCTGGTAAGCATATTTGACTTTACACCACTTCCTCGTCATTCTTCTCCAAACAAGTGAGCTACCGCTGTCAACCACAATCTCCAAGGAGTGGCCATATCTATTCCTCATCCAATTCGATCAGACAAAACTTGGATGCATAATGAATCTATGAATGTGCTGCAAGGTGGCTGTTTTTGCCAAACTGATCGGATCAGCAACCCCTAAACCTCCCTGCATATGATCCTTAGTAATGGTATCCCATGCGATTCCATGGGCCTTACCGCCCCACAAAAAACTGCTCTCCAGACTCCTCAGCTTATCAATAATGAATAATGGCAGTTCAGTCTATCTACACCAAAATCTGATTTTGGCCATAAGCACAGTGTTGCAAAGAACCAATCTCCCCGCCATGGAAATAGACAAACTAGTCCACTTATCAATCCGGGACCTAAGCTCATCAATCAGGCTGTCGTAGTCCTTCCCTCTTCCCTTCCCACCAGAAATAGGTATCCCCAAGTACTTAGTGGGGAAAAATCCCCACGTAATCCCAGCAACAGTTCTCAGTCTGCCCCGCCTAGAGTCACAAGAGCGTGAAAGGAAGACATTCGACTTAATATCACTTATATAGAGGCCTGTCATTCTCCCAAACTCCTTGAGAATTCTTCTCACCTATTTAAGATACTTGCAATGTCCTGCGGTGAAGATCATCACATCATCTACGAAGACAAGATGAGAGATATATGGTGTGTTCTTCACCCTGAACACCTTGAGTCTCCCTTCATTTTCAACACGTAAAATGGCCGTAGACAAGGCCTCCATGACTAGAACAAAAAGCAAAGGGGAAAGCGGGTCACCCTGTCTCAATCCATTAGATGCAGTGAAAAACCCATGTGGCATTCCATTCACAAGCACCAAGAAAGAGGTGGATTCCACACACTGAACCATCAACTTAATCGACCTAATAGAGAAACCCATAGCCTCCATGATCTTCCACAAGATTGGCCATTCAATGTGGTCATAGGCTTTTGTAATATCCAGTTTGAAGCAAGCCTTTTTTGTAGAGTTCTTGAGACTAAACTGGGTGAGGAATTCAGAGGCTAGTAACGCTCCATCAGTAATGGCCCTACCCTGTACAAAGGCCATCTGATTAGGAGAAACAATCTTGGGCAAAATCCTCTTAATCCGCCTAGAGAGAAGCTTAGCAAAAATCATGTAAAGCACTGAGCAACAAGCTATGGGCCTAAAGTCCGCCATGGAAGACACCACATTCTTCTTTGGGATCAGCCTAATGAACACATGGTTGACCTGCTTCAACATCATACCACCCACTATGAACAATCGAACAGCTCTACACACGTCCTCCTTAATGATGTCCCAACATTGGTGGAAGAACTTACCATTAAATCCATATGGTCTCAGTGCCTTAGACAGTCCGATAAAGAAAGCCACCTCTTTGATCTCTTGATCAGTCATAGGTCCGCACAAAATCCTATTCATCTCTTCATCGACCTTCACCGGAGGCATGCAACCCATCTAGATATTGTGTGTCTTGTTATACAAGTTTTTGAAGTAATCAACTACCTCCTTTGCCACTTCTATCGAACCCCTAGTAGCTGAACCATCATCCTTAATCAGCCCATGAATGCAGTCCTTCATATGGTTCTTCTTGGTTGCATTATGATAGATCTTCGTGTTCCTATCCCCATATGTAATCCATCTCATTCTGCTCCTTTGCCAATGGTAAACCTCCTCCACCTTTTCTAAACGCAACAACTTTTCCGCCTTCTCCATCTCCACTTTCATCTTTCCTACATCCCTGGGATTTGTTCTCAAATCGTGCGCAGCCTCCCTATACTCATCCTGCACAATGCTAACTAGATTGGGAAGGTTAGTCAGCTCAGCAGACCAGCTCCTAAGAGCTTTCTTAGTCCTCTTAAGCTTCTCTACAACACAATAGATCGGGTTCCCGACCACTCTCTCCTTCCACGCCTCCTCTACCACCTCTTTGAATCTGGGCTAGTCCACCCATAAATTCAGAAACCTGAAAGGTCTGTTTTTCTTCATATAATTACTCATCGACACAATCATCCATGAGTGGTCGCTATTAGGATGTCCTCCAAGAGCAAAAGTAGCCTCCAGAAAAAAGTCCAGCCACACAGAATTCACCAATCCCCTATCAAGTTGGCTAGAAATTCTATATGCCGGACTTCTCTTATTCTGCCACGTCGTTATTCCACCATTCATGTTCAACTCAATGAACTTGGTTGCGTCAACAATGTCATTAAACCTATTCAACACTGAGTCAAGTATGGGAAGTCCACCAAGCTTCTCCCCCGCTTTCCTAACATGGTTAAAATCACCAATCACCAATTGAGGAACTTGATGTTATGTTGTCTCTCTTAATGTATCCCAGCAAAAAGTTTGTGTCTTCCTTCATCTTTATGCCCGTACACTCTAGTGATCACACAATGGAATCCTCCATTATTAATGCAACTAGCAATCATCACTTGGTCTGTGGCATGTATCACCTGCACATCCCATACCATTCTATCCCAACCCAAAGCAATCCTCCCACCCTCGATCTGATCAAGGTTTGATTCCATCCCCCAATCTTCCAGGAACAACCCACTCATTTTCTCTTTAAACTGTCTCTTAATTCTGGTTTCTAGGATGAACACCAGTGAGGCCCCAACCTCACCAATTACTCTCCTTATTCTTCTATGCCTCTTAGGCCTTGAAGCCCCCCCTCACATTCCAGGTGAGGACAGTCATTTCAATGTTTGTTGTGCCCACCCCTTCCCAGGGTGTTCACTCTTAGCAAAGTCCTTCTGTCCCTTGCACTAGTTGAGCTGCTCTGCTCATTTCTCCTCCTGGCTGTCCCGCTCATTTCATCGAGCAGGTCATCTGTGTCCAAATTTTCCAATAAGGAAAATTGGTTGTTCATTCCCTGTTGACCGGAAGATCCCCCTGCTTCCAGATCCTCCACAGAATCATTAACCTCCCTCACAACATCGTCCAGTCTCTCCTGAGTTACCACCACTCTTGGAGGTTCTTCGATATGCAACTCTTCCTCATCCTATACAACCAATACTTACACACTGGCTCCTTCACCCTATTATACCACTCGTTCCTCTTCTTGGGGTACTCTTGTATGGCCCGACTCAGCAGCAGAGGTATTGGGTTCAATGGCAATCCTCCTCCTACTCCTGTGCTTCCTCGTTCTGTTGACCTATTGATGGTTGATCACCCGACCCTTGTCAACTGGTGGCTCCTCTGTCGTTGATCTACTCACTAGACAACAACCTGTAGAGTGACCGAACACCTTGCAATCCTCACACCTTTTGGGCAAAGCATCATAGATGATCTTGAACTTCAACTCCTTGCCATCTGACATTTTAACCATGACCACTGACGGGGTTTTTTGTTCTTCTTTGAGCTCCAGGCACACATGGGTCGCGCCTGCAAATCTTCCTTCTTCATGGAAATCAATGACCTTCAGTACTCCCACGCCATGGGAGATGATGGTTATCGTCATCCGAGACCAGTGGACCCCCACATCAGGGAGCGTCACCCAAATCGGGACCGAGGTGAGGGCGACCCTACGGATGTCGGCTTTGGGAGTCCATTGTCTCGTTAGCACCAGATTGCGATCGAAGAACCAAGGTCCGCATTCGAGTGCCACCTTCATGTCTTCCTCTATCAAGAACTTGGACAGGAAGAGTCCACCCACCCACCATCGGAGAACACTGCAACTCTCCCTTCGGTCGCCAGCTCTGTAGCATTTACCCATACAGATGTTGAATGTAGCATTTTGCTCCCATCAGTTACACAATAACAGTGAACGTGTGGAAGTTGTCCATCTCCTCCACCAATGGGTCTGACATCTTCATCCGTGGTCTCTCGTCATCCGTCCAAAATGCTAGTTCTTTGGGATCCTCCAGAGCTGTCACCGGTGATAAAGAGGGCCTAACCAAGACCGGTTTACCAACCACATCAGACCATCCCCTTCCCACCGTGACATCAGTAGAAGGTTCACACCACACTCCCACAGTAGAGGACGAGGTGGAGGCGGCCACCCCATCCCTGGCGGCGCCCGCCATGAAACCCCCAACCTAGAGAGGGATCAGAGCTTTCTCTCTCTAAGGACGCACACTAAGCCATATTAGTTTCTATTCCATGGACAAGAGTTGTATGAGTAGAGAAAGATCTGAACATAAAATATCAAACATTTTCTTAAGGTAAATCTACATTAAAAGTGTATTCCCCACATCTTGTGTAGCCCATAGGTCAAATTTTAAGTCTCACTGTTTACACTCTCAATTAATTGATTGAATATATAAGTTTTAATTTATATAAATCCATTCAATTAAGCTAAACTATTTTTTAGGTGAGGAGAAGGTGATCCACTAAGATCCTACATGGACCAATGACTATTTCCACCTTAGTGACTATGAAAATGTGCATTTTGATACAATTATGATCAGTTTCCTCTTTTACCCTCAGTTACTTTGATTTTTTTTCACTTATAATAATTTACATGAGCAAGGACTCCATGATAATCACCAACATGGAATATTCATAGCTTTTGAATCAAATTTGTACACCTATGTTCATAAGACCCTAATTTGAAAATAGTCTCAAATCCCTTGATTAATATCTTTGTTACCTTTATGTTCTTAAACTTTATACATTTTGTCCTTATTATACCCTTCATGTTTAACGTATGTTGAAACTTCCATTGCAATCAGACTTTCCTACTAAGAGTTATGAAATTTCTAAAAAATATTCCAAAATTCCTTGATTCTCTTTTCTTTTCCCCCTTTTCTCTTTATGGGATGGGCCATTTGACTGGACCGGCTGCGTCAACACTGACCCGGGTCTTGGACCATGTATCATGTGCACACGTGCAGGTTCCACCACTAACCCAGCTACCATTGGATGGCAATCAACCAAGGCTTGGGTTGTCTATATAAATCCTCCCATAGTGTTCCTTCTTTCCCTATCAGAATCGAAGGCACATTCCTAAATCCCAAAACTCACTTCTCCACTTTTCCCCTTTCATGTCACGGCCCATGTGGGCGGAGCTGCTCTAGTTTGTCTAGCGATTGTGATTACTAGATCATGGTTAGATTTTAACCACGATCCAGGATTGACGGATGCATCCTCTAACTTCCTTTTTCCCTCTCAACCAAACTAATATTGCTCTGATAAAAAAATAAAAAAACTCATATATGGTCGATCACTTAAGACCCATTAGTTTGATCAATGCATCCTATAAAAATTATTGATAAATCACTCATGCCTCACTTTAAATCCCTTCTTCACAATATCATTCTCCTCCAACAAAACACATTCTTAAAAGGTTGAAGTATGCATGATGCATACATCATGGTTCATGAAACGATACATGTCAAAAAAGAAAGATCCCACTCATCACTCTATAACTAGACTTTGAGAAAGCCTTTACAATATTAAATGGAAATTCCTCATCTCCTATCTAGAAGGTTGTGGCTTCCCAACTAGATGGAATAATTGGATAGAATCATGCCTCATCTCAAGACACTTCTCAACCATCATAATTGGCACAACATTTGGATATTTCACAAGTTAAATGGACTTAGACAAGGAGATCCACTCTTCATATATCTATTCATCCTTGTCACTTCCATTTTATCCAAGATGTTTCAACTTGCTACTGACAATAATATTATCAAACCATGTATCCTTGGCCTAAAATATCTTATACAATATAGATAAGACCCCATTCTATTCCTCCATCCTAATGACAAAAATGTCATCAGAACAATATGTATTCTGTGAATTTTCTCACACCTGTCAGGTCTCAAAATTAACTTCCAAAAATCCTCCATTCTAAAAAAATTGTATCACACAAATAGAAGTATATAGGTATATACACATGTTGTAGTGCAGCAAAGAGAAATATCCAATCAGATATCTAGTTCTTCTTGTAACTTCCCAGGTCTTGAGGCCATAGATAAAATGATCTCAAAAGAAATGATTGGGATACTCATATCACCAAGGCGCACCTCTTTTTTAGGGATCCCAATACTAAGAACTTTGTGGTTAAACATGCTTAGCCCAGAATAGTATTAGGATGGGTGACCAATATGGAAGTTAATCATGGCTAGTGTGTGAGTGAGGATAAAACATGAAATCAAGTCTTGTGGTAGTCTGTAGGGCCAGTCGTAATTCCTAAAACTCTACTAGGGTTCAGAAAGTGGGTCTGGTCATTACACATGGTATCAGAGACAAAACCTCTCTAGTAGGTGGGGCATACATGGGCATGTGGAATGCAAGTTTTTAGTTATGTGATCCAAGCATGTTGGAAAGGGCTATGCATGTTGATGTATCCACCCATGCACTGGTATCCATGATTAGGATATGGGTGCACATGGATCTTCTGGGTCTATACTAAAATGGGGGATGATTATGTGGCCTTATAGTTGTGTCTTGATTAGGATGTCAAGAGTCTAAGTTGGAGAGATTATAACACCCAGATCTTGAGGCCTCATATAAAATGAGCTTAACATGAATTATTTGACTATCCATATCACCAAGGTACACCTCCTTTTCAATTATCCCATCACGAACAACTATGTGATAGTACTAGTTAGTAACTGGTCCATGTCTACTCTAGAAATTAAATAGTTTGGTGAGTTTTAAAGATATTTCACATGTGTTTCATTATAATTTACAATATGCAAGTATGGAATTCAGTTGTGTATGATGCATTCAAATTGCAATAGACAGTTGTATAATTGAAGACCACAACCATGATCAATGGAAAATTATTTGTCATAATTCCATTATTTTCTCTAATTGATTTCTATAAGAAAATATGAAGTATTAAATAGGGTGCAAGTTTCCGAAAAAACATTAAGATTAGCATCATTTTAGTTTAAATCCTTTGTTAGGATCTCATTATGAGTCCTACTTTAGGAGTGGGGGTTTTGGGATTATGATCTAATAGATACCAAATAAATTTGAGGAAGTCAAATAGGTATGCTTGTATAAATCCAAGGATTTTGAGAAGGTACTAAAAGTTATATGTTGTTGAATATATGTGGGTTATTGAGAATTCATATGAGGCATCCTTCCTTAGTGCCCTAAATTTAGTTGTTTCTTTTAGTGTGGTTGAGTTCATTTCTCTAATGATATACATAAGTTTTAACAAAGTGATTGAGATATATGTGATATGATGAATAAAAGGTAGTACAACGTATTATACATGATAGGTGATGTGACCTGAGTACCCATGATAGTCTTGAGGTTTAATGCAATGATTAGCTTCTACTTTATATACTCCCATCAATCAAGGTTTGGTAGGATCTTAAGAAGTCTAGTAATCCTAAGATCATCTAAGGAGTTATCGGGGAGTTCGTATCCACTAGACTGTAGTATATGTGATGAATCTAAACCACTAAGGGCTTCAAAATTAATTGTAACCGAGTTGTAGCTTTATTAGTGTACTTACATTTCTAGTTGCACATTGGTTTTCTTTTATTGCTCTTACATGCGTTATACAAGTTACTTTCCCTAATAGTGGACAACCCTTACGGTTCTAGTATGTTTTGTAGATGTTGCTTTCTTACTTGTAACCTATTAGTTAAGCATACATAGTAGGTTTGGCATACATTTCTCACTCTATAGATTTTATATATCATTAGGACTATGTTCTCACTATTGTAGTTTCCCATACTTTTAAGTTCTTAACACCTACAGTATTAATGTGAGTTTTTATGGTTTTCTTCTATTGTTTGAAATTTGAATATCTCTAATAAGTTCATTAAGTTTTCATTCTCATACCCTCAACTATATAGTCACTCAATTTTAATTATTGTTTAGGCACATCCTGAAAAAAATAAAACATTATTAAATTTCTAGGGTGATTACATGTGAACTATTAAAACTCCTATGATCATACAATTAAGTTTCATCTTGCTGCCAAAGCTTATGCAATTATTAGTGGGCTGAAGACTGCTATAGAGTTGAATATAAATGACATATGCATTGAGGTCGACGCCCTTAATGTGGTCCAAAGAATCAACAGCAAGGTTAGAGGAGGAGGGCCGATTATGCAGCTTTTCGAATATATAGACGAGTTGATGGAGAATATGAACGTGGCTGCTTGCACACATGTAGGAAGGGAGGGAAACGTGGAAGTGCACAAACTAGCCAAATGGGGGGTTTTAAATGATGTAAACGAAATCTGGGTTGATCATTTTCCTATTCCACAGCAGCCTGTAATATCATCTTCGTATGAATGAATCTCTCAACTTCAAAAAAAAAGTTTCATCTCCAAATGCAACCATAGGAAGATAATATATAATAAGGCATTAGCTTATATTTTAGATCCATTGGGCCTACCAATTTAAAGATTTTAACTTTGGAATTATGTAGCTAGTCCTAAGTTGGGAACCTTGATAATTATGATCCTCAAATAAGTGTCATGTGGGCCTTCAGTCATTCTATAAAGGAAATCTGTGGCACATGATTTCTCTACCATCTGATATCCTATCCCTTGTGATAAAACATTAATGAAATCATCTTCAACATCTACTTCTTGAGGATGGCGACTCTATAGTAGCAAGCTTTCTCTCCATGCCTTAGCGCAATAGGATTGACCCAATATCATAGATCTACGAGTAGGAGTCACTTCCTCTCATTGAGGTGATTCAAATGACCCCTTAGAGTCACTTTGTAGTATCTAAATCAGGAAGAAGAACCCCTTTCCTCACCCCTCTCCACCATATCATGGGAGATTCAAAACTTTCAAATATCACCTTCCATTCATTGCAACACTCCAATCAAGAAGGAGCAATAACCATCCACCATCACCAAGCCCTACATTTTATTCTCTAAACCTCAAACTCAGGCCTAGGGGAAACATCTTTGTAGTAGGTTCATTGATCCATTCATCTTTGAGGATCTTTGGTACACCCCTCAGATTCTTTTGTAAACCCAAATCCATAGTCTTCCCCGCTAACCTCCTTTTGCTGATCACCTACTCCACTCGTGCGGATGCGCAAGATCCAAGGGGAGATAGACCCCATGACCATGAATCCATGACTCAAACTCATCCTAAGAATGTACAACCACCCTTAGTTCATCATAAGAGAGGCCATAACTCTATCTAGAATTGCCAAAATAGTTTCCTAATCGAAAACTCATAAGTAGGTGGAGAGGAGGTGAGGAGAAGGTGAGACACTAGGATTCTACATGAACCAATGACTATTTCCACCTTAGTAACCGTGAAAATGTGCATTTAAGCACAATTATGATCTATTTCCTCTTTTACCCTTAGTTACTTTGATGTTTCTCACTTACATTAATTTTCATGATCAAGGACTCCGTGATGATAACCAAAGTTGAATATTCACAACTTTTGAATCAAAATTTTACACCTATGTTCATAAGACCCTAATTTGAAAGCACTCCCAAATCCCTTGATTAATATATTTGTTACCTCTTGGCCTTGAAACTTTTTTTACTTATTGTACCCTTCATGTTTAAACTATATTCAAACTTCCACTACAATCAGGCTTTACTACTAGGAGTTATGAATTTTCAAAAAAAAAATCCCCAAATCCATTGATATTCTTTTCTTTCTCCCCTTTTTGCTTTATGGGAATGGCCCATTTCATTGGACCAGATGTGGCGACACTGACCTGTGTCTTGAACCATGGATCATGCGCACAAGCAGAGATCCCAATCCTGGACCATCTACCTGTGACACCTCGCCATCACACAGATAGCAAGGTGACATGAGAAAATGTGCGGAACCACATATTACTGAAAACACGGGTTAATTAAAACCAATTTCAGAAAGAATACATAAGAGAACTTTTGCATCCAGATCCTACAAAGAAACATGTTATACAACTATTACAAGCCTGGTATATGTCCACATCTTAGGGAAACCAGTTGTCCTGCCAGCACATGAGTTCATCACCTGTTTAAATGTACATAACATGCCACATAAGGCCAACAATAGGATATACAAAACTACATTAGCTATACATCATAAAACATCGTCCAAACACCTCCGAGGACCTGAGAGTACAGGGATGACTCTAGGACTCTACTACAAAACAACTAAAACAACATCATATCCATCTCTTGCCTTCTACTGCTCTTCTTACTGCTCGGCCGCAACCTCATGACCACCACCACATCTAACACAATCACCTAAAAAGGTTGTAAACCAACAGGGTGAGACACCCAGTACCAGTGAGAAACATAACTCCCCGCCAAAACAATAAAACTTCAGAAAAAGCAAGTAAAGCAGATAACTGATATCATCAGATCATAAGAGCATCATCCTAAGCAAAACTTATTTTATTAACAATCTTACCAGAGTATCCAGGAGGCATATGACCAGATATTATTTATGGAACATGATTGACAAGAGAAGCATTATAAGAACTGATCACAAAATATAAGGATTGTACAAATAACTGCAAGGTATAACTAGATCAACTATACAAGCAAGGCCTCAATAAATGTTTTGTGTTCTTCCCTAAGCAGTATATAATATTCAGCTAGATTACGTATTATCATGCCCTGAGGAAGTGAGTTGTACCGCTCAAATCTAACCATCAGCTGTGAAGCCCAAACTGGTGCCATATAAGGTCAATGGAAGAGTCAGACTCCACGACCTCACCACCTCGTGGTCAGTGTATGAGTGCTCAACAAGCAGGACTACAGTCTCATGCTTAGGTGGCCGCAGCCACACAGGGTTAGGTTACCCTCTGCCTATCCAACCTTGGTACAGGTATCAACGCTAGTAATCCGAGCCACGGGCCTGTTCACTGTGCTACATATTCATTGAGCCATGGGTCTGTTCACCATTCTCTTATCACACATCATGAGCCATGGGCCTGTTCACCATGCTCTTTCATATTGAGCCATGGGCCTGAAACCGTGCTCTGGAGTCTACAACCAAAGTTGCACTCTAATCCTCCTATTTTTGGCTAGCAGCAACCACACATATTCAACAATATGCGCTTCCGGGTTAACCTGCAGGAGAACCCATTTCACCATCACCAGCTACTGACGATGATGGATCTATGGCCAGTGCAACTACATGATATGTTCCACTATATATAATTAGTATATTTTAAGTGGATTGTTGAGGCAACCAAGTTGTAAAACATAAAAAGCATTGAGTTACATTATTACTGTCACCATCACATTATCCTGGGATCTCAATCCCTCCTCACAGAAAGCCACTGCCTTTCAAGACATCATCATCTTACATCATTACCTGGGATAACAATCCCTTATCTCATCATCAAGAGGATAACACCTCACTAGGCACTCAGCCTTCATCAGGTCCTTAGACCTATCTCATCATACTGGTGATGCATGTTATCTTATCAACAAGAATTAACATCATTAAGTGTTATTCAAACACATATGCTTCATAGATCTTTCCTGGTTATGATTTCATCTGATAAACCTGCATGGTTAGTATGCACATCAAGAGAGATAACTTAAATCACCACATACAGATATTACTGATTATCATGTTATAAGGACTGCAGATGAATATGTCAACCATCTATAATCATTGTTATATGAGGCATACAGCTGTATCTTGAAAACAAATTATATTATTGTTATCAGATCTTGAGAATCCACTTATTCTTTTATCTTATAAGCAAGCATTTTATCATCTTGATTGGCATCATCTTTAAGCATCAACATAGCATTGGTTTGCAAACTATCATCCATATCTCGTCATCAACAAAGATAGGGGTTTAAGATAACTTATCATCACCTAGGGTTTTCGGGTTAGCATAACCCTCACTAAAGGTACCAACTACCCTCATAGGTGGTAACGGGCAGGGTAACATCCCTCACTAAAGGCCTGTCGCCTAAGGCACTTAGCCACATCTGTCGGCCAACCCAAACTCAAGGGTGTATTGGTCAACAAAGCCTATGGGATGTCATGCAAACAGAGAGCAAATACTGTGTCAAGCAACTCATGTCGTACAACCACAGAAGCATGAGGGTATCGTATAGCTGGGTCCAAAGGACATATCGTGCACCCAAGGTTAGCTGTGTATCGATCATCTAACTGTATCGGCCCCACCAGCACACATCAACAAACGATACAAAGGCACCACAAGGAGGCCTATCGCCCAACAAGATCAAGCACACCATATCGGTCACACTAAGGTACTCACTAAGGTTCACTAGTCAACCCATAACGGGAAGCTCAAGACCAACCCAACTTGTGTCGCCCAAGGCACCAAACAGAGTTAACAACAAGGCACCATATCGGTCAAGGGGACAACACCTACTAGGGAAAAGGGGTCATCTCAGTCAAGGCATATCGTCGAGGGTCATATCGGGCACAAATCCAACCAAACTTAACATGACACATTGGCTAAGATCAAAGCCCTAAACAAGGGGTGTCGGGCAACCTCATCACAAGGGTGTATCATGCAAGGCACAAGGCTCACCTTGGCTTGGTCACCATCAACCTCAAGATCGCCATCATTAAAACCCTAATAGATCAAGAGAATTGGCTCACCTCTCAACAATCAAGAGAGAGGGGTTTTGCACAACCTCCATCACATATCTCGGGCAATCATGAAAGATCATCCCCATATCGGCCAAGATACCAACCTCTACTAGGTCAACATCCAACTAAGGCTCACCTCTCAAATCCATGGTGAGAGAAGAGTATTGCCCAAGCAACTAGAGTATAGATTCATCTCTCAACAATCAAGTGAGAAAAGTGTTGCCTATACCACTAGAGCCGAACTCACTTCTCAAGACCAAATGGGAGAGAAAGGGGTTTTTCCCAAGAAACTCTATACATATGGTTCGGCCACCAAGGTCAAGAAAACAACTATAACATGAACATATATCCAACAAGATCAAAGATAATAACTAGAGTAAGAAACATATCTAACAAGAAGCATGTCCAACAAGATACATGGCCGATCAAGGTGAAACATAACATGCAACAAGAAAAGGAAGTAGTATAGCTAGGGTTAGGAGTTATGTAACCCGCCTTAAGCAAGCTCCAAGCTCTTGGAACCAAGCTCCCAAGCACCACCTTCAGCCACCACAAGAAGAGGAACAAGGCACTCTAGGCCTCGACCATCACTAGAGGAAGAAGAAGACTCCAAGGAGAAGGAGGAGGATCGGCCACCAACTTGCAAGGAAGATGTGTCGCCCACCAAGGAAGGAAAGGAAGCAACACCAACTAAAGGGATCCTAAGCAAGAGAAAGGAGAGGCAAATATAGAAGAGGGTGGAGGAGAAAACAAGGCAAGGTGTCACCCACCTAGGGACACTTGTCCATGGGCAATGACACCTCCTTATCTCGCCTCATACACATGTCCAAGGCAATTGCCACATGCAAGCATCATGCACCAAGTGTCTACAAGGGTGGTGACACAAACGAAGCCAAAGGTCAAGGATGGTCAAAGGCTGACACACCACATGGGCGACACACTCTCTTGCCCGACACAACCTCATGGCCGACACAACCATAGCCGACACAAGGCTCCCAAACACACCCTTGCCTGATACAAGGTCCATCAGTGCGATGCAAGGCCCAAACAAGGCAAAACAAGGCCTAACAAGGCTCGACCAAGCCCAAAGAAACTCAAGCAATGAGTCCAACCCTTCCTCTCAACTCTAGAGGAAGCAAGGAGAGAGAGAAACACCTCTCAAGATGACAAACTTGCTCATCAACCCTAGACTTGGGTTATTTGCAAGTAGCACCCCCAACACTCAGCAAAGAACAAACAAACCCTAATCACCACTAGAGGTGATTAGCAAGAAACTAAGCACAAGGTTTAGGCAAAGCAAACAGGATAAGCACAAAATGAAGGTCAGGGTCCTTACAAGCCATAAACCTCTACAAAGGGATTTTGCCCCCAAAATCCAAAGAGAAAAGCGAGGGATACTTCCTTCTCATCTCTTCCTCAAGCTCTCATGTGGCTTCCTCAACAGCACGATGATGCCAAAGAACCTTCACAAGCACCAGGTCCTTCCTTTTCAACTTCTTTACTCTACTATCAAGAATCATCACTGGACCTTCCTCGTAGGTCACGTCTTCATCAAGCTCAACCTCAACTGGTTGTATCATTGTCCCTGTGTCTGGATGCCTTCTCTTCAGCATACTGACATGGAACACCATATGTAACCTGTGCAACTCTGGCGGTAGTTCTAACTTGTACGCTACCTTGCCAACACGTGCTATTACTGGGTATGGCCACATATACTTGGGTGCCAACTTGCCTTTCCGGCCAAACATTAGTACGCCTTTCCATGGTGAGACCTTGAGATACACCTTGTCTCCCACATGGAACTCTAGGAGTCATTGGTGATTATCTGCATACGAATTATGTCTGTCTTGTGCCACTTTCAACTATTCATGTATCACTTTAATCTTCTCTGTTGTCTGCTGCACTAACTCACGACCCAAAAGATGATACTCGCCCGACTCATACCAGCACAAAGGAGATCTGCACTTTCTACCATATAAAGCCTCATAAGGAGCCATATCGATGCTCCGCTGGTAACTATTGTCGTAAGAAAACTCTATCAAACTGAGATGCACATCCCAACTGCCTAGGAACTGCAAAACACAAGCTAGGAGAAGATCCTCCAAAGTCTGAATAGTCCTTTCAGACTGTCCATCTGTCTGTGGGTGGAAAGCGGTACTGAACCTCAGTTGCGTTCCCAACGCTTTGTGCAACTGTTCCCAGAAATGACTCATGAACTGGGGTCCTCTGTCAGAGACTATCGTTGCGGGTACACTATTCAAACATACTATCTCATCCACATACACCTGAGCAAGCTTCTCTGCATTATACATTGTCTTCACAAGTATGAAATGAGCAGACTTTGTCAATCTGTGCACTATCACCCAGATGGAATCATGATTCTTAGCTGTCCTCGGCAGACCAACTACGAAATCCATGGTTATATGATCCCATTTGCATTGTGGTATCGGCATGGGTTGCAACGTACCTACCGGCTTCTGATGCTTAGCCCTGACTTGCTGGAATATCGCACACCTAGCCACAAACTCGACTACATCTCTCTTCAAGCCAGGCCACCAATACATGTCCTTCAGATTATGATACATCTTGGTGACACCTGGATGCATAGCATACATCAATGTGTGCGCTTCCACAAGCACTAACTTTCTCAGATTATCAACATCAGGGACCACCATCCTACCATGATAGCAAACTAGTCCATCCTTGGACTCATGAAACCCATCACGCTTTTCACTGCCAAACTCTGATTTGATCAACTGAACTGAAACATCTGCCTGCTGTGCATCTTTGATCTACTATCTCAACGTAGGCTTTACTTGCATCTGTGCCAACAGTCCTACCAACAAGGAAACTTCCAACCGTACATTCATCTTCCGCAAAGAGACAAACATATCCCGCCTATGGCATACCAAGGAACTCAACTATGCCTTCTTCGTAGAGAGAGAAGAAGACTTTCTACTAAGCGTATCATCTACCACGTTCGCCTTACCAGGATGATACTCAATGGTGCAATCATAATCATTGATCAGCTCCATCCAGCAACGTTGTCTCATGTTCAGCTCACTCTGCGAGAAGATGTACTTCAAGTTCTTATGATCTGTAAAGATCTGAAACACTTCCCCATAAAGATAGTGTCTCCAAATCTTTAACGCATGGACCACCGCTGCCAGCTCCAAATCATGTGTCGAATAATTCTCCTCATGTTTCTTAAGTTTTCGTGAAGCAAAAGAAACGACATGATCTTCCTGCATCAGCACACATCCTAGGCCTTTCTTAGAAGCATTGTAGAAAACAACATAGCCTTTCCCAGGCTCTAGCAGCACTAACACTAGAGCACTAGTCAACTTCTCCTTCAAACTTTGGAAAGCTTGCTGACAACGATCATCCCAAACAAAAGGTATGTCTTTCCCGGTCAACTTTTTCAACGGCAACGCGATCGCACTGAAGTTCCTTATAAACCTCTGGTAGTATCCTGCTAAACCCAAAAAACTACGAACTTCTGTCGGCGTCTTCAGTTTCTCCCAATCCGCAACTGACTCCACTTTCTTGGGGTCCACTCTGACTCCTTCTGCAGATATTACATGACCTAAGAAAGTCATTTCTTTCAACCAGAACTCGCACTTTCTGAACTTGGCATACAATGGGTGTTGGAAAAGAAGAGTCAATGCTTGTCAAATATATTGTTCATGCGCTTGACTATCCCGACTATAGATCAAGATGTCATCTATAAAGACTACAAAAAACTGGCCTAGAAACTGAAGGAACACTCTGTTCATTAGATCCATGAAAGCAGTAGGCGCATTGGTTAGCCCAAACGGCATAACCACAAACTCAAAGTGACCATACCTTGTCCTAAACGCTGACTTTGGTATGTCCTCATCCTTAATCCACAATTGATGATATCTAGACCATAGATCAATCTTTGAGAACACTGTAGCACAACACAACTGATCAAACATATCGTCTATCCTCGGCAATGGGTACTTGTTCTTTATTGTGACTTTGTTCAACTTCCGGTAATCTATGCACAACCGCATCGACCTGACCTTCTTCTTAACGAACAGGACCGGAGCACCCCACGGCGACGTGATTGGCCGATGAAACCTTTATCTAACAACTCCTGTAACTTCTTCTTCAGATCTGCCATCTCAGCTGGAGCCATCCTGTATGGTTTCTGAGTAACTGGTTGTGTTCCTGGTACCAGATTGATCCCAAAATCAATCTATCGAGGTGGGGGAACACCATGGAACTCGTCGGGAAACACATCCAAAAACTCTCAGACAACAGGCACCTCCTCAAGGCTAGGAACTTTTGCCTTGATATCCATAATGTGAGCTAATAACGCCTTACATCCTTGCCACAACAACTTCTCTGCCCCATAGTTGATACTAAACATGTTGGAAGGATCTTTTTATCTCCCTAGAAGATCCACTTCTCACTATCGTCATCAAACATTGCTTGCTTGGAACCACAGTCCAACACAACCTTATACTTTTTCAAGGTATCCATTCCAAGGATCACGTCGAATCCATGCATATCAAGTGGTATAAGATCCACTTGTATCTCATGTCCCGAGAAAGATAGAACACAAGATGGACACACTTCTCAAAGCATCGATAAACCATCAAGAGGAGTTTCTAACAACAAGCTATCTTTCTTACAGCTAATAGGTAAAAGACAACTATCAAGCATACTACGTGTGATAAAAGAGTGTGTAGCACTCGGGTCAATCAGAACAAATATAAAGCAAGAAGAAGACAAATCAGAATGAAATAACTCCATCTGACATGCCACCACTCGCGGGTTGACTATCGCCATCGGCTGACTCATAACATAAAATCGAGTTGTTGCTTGTTGTCCACATCCTCTACTTCCTTGGGCATACGATCCCGCTTGCGATGCTTGATCGTGTCCTCACCCTCTGTTACCATTATACTACTGTCTATCTGACCCTTGTTGATTCGGCTGCATCTGTTGTGTTACTTCAACATCTCTCTTTGGGCAATTTGTCCTGAAATGACCCACCTGACCACAAAGATGAGATGATTGGTCTCTCTGTTGTGGCATAGATGGCCCTGTCACTGCCAATGAAGTTGTACTATGAGCTTTGGATGGCAAAAATCCACACCCTCTTCCCTTACTCAGAGACCACTGTGACGGTGCACTGGAACCTTGTATCACAGAAGGTGCTGAAAACCTTGGCTTCTTGAAGCCATCAAACCTCTATCTCAGAAATTGAGCAGGCCTTTTCTTGGTCATGGACTCTCTCTTTTCCTTGACAGATCATTCTACCCTTCAGACAGACTCCACAAACGTGGAAAACCGCTCCCAGTTCTCCAAAGCAGCAGCAGGTGTTGTCAACTCAATGCTCAAACCTCTCTCAAACCGTCTGATTCTCTCGTCGTCTGTCATCACCATGTGAGGACAAAACCTCATTTGGTCCATAAAATTGGCTTCATACTCGGTGATTCTCATCGATTCTTGGCGCAGACGCTCAAACTGATTGATCTTCTTGTCCATATACGTCTTCGGGAAGTATCGGCTCACGAACTCCCACCAGAAAACATCCCAACAGATCACCTCACCGGGTCGCTTCTCCTCCTCGATGGCCCACCAGTGGCCAGCACTACCCTTCAGAAGGTAGACAACGTGCTTTACTTTATCTGCTTCGGGGGTGTCAAGGATCCAGAAGGCCTTCTCTAGACCTTTCAGCCAAGATCTACATCTGCTGGATCAGCCATTCCAGCATAATCCAAAGCTCCGACTCGGTGAAGCCGCTCAAAAGTCTTCCCAATACCCGATGTTTCACCATGGGGAGCCTGTGCTCTTGGCGGAGGCACTGGCAACCTTTCCACCATGAGATTCATCGTAGCCATTAGCTGCCCCATAAGCTGTTGATAGGTAGGGTTTTCAAAAATGGCTGGATCAAGTTGGGGGACCTCAGACACTCGATCTTCATGTGCCTGCACTCTTGCTCCATCAACTGATGCAGCATCACTACTCTCGGCAGCATGTTTTTCATGGTTTCTAGACATCTTTAAGCTTTATCTTCCGCTGAGGGCTGAAGGTTATTGTACGAAAATCTAGAAAACTCATAAGAACAGACACAAACCTAGTCCTAGATTCCTGTAGACTCAGCGAACCCAGAGCTCTGATAGCAAAACTTCTTGTGACACCCCACCATCACACAGACAACAAGGTGACACACAAAAACGTGCAGAACCACATATTACTGAAAACACGGGTTAATTAAAACCGATTTTGGAAATCATACATAAGAGAACTTTTTCATCCAAATCCTGCAAAGAAACATGTTATACAACTATTACAAGCCTGATATATGTCCACAACTTAGGGAAACCCACTGTCCTGCCAGCACATGAGTTCATCACCTATTTATATGTACATAACAGGCCACATAAGGCCAACAAAAGGATATACAAAGCTACATCAGCTATACATCATAAAACATTGTCCAAACACCTCCGAGAAATTGAGAGTACAGTGATGACTCTAGGACTCTACTACAAAACAACCAAAATAGCAACATATCCATCTCTTGCCTTCTACTGCTCTTCTTGCTGCTCGGCCACAACCTCACAACCACCACCACATCTAACGTGATCACCTAAAAAGGTTGTAAACCAATGGGGTGAGACACCCAGTCCCAGCAAGAAACATAACTCCCCGCCGAAACTATAAAACTTTAGAAAAAGCAAGTAAAGCAGATGACTGATATTAGCAGATCATAAGAGCAGCATCCTGAGCAGAACTTATTTTATTCACAATCTTACCAGAGTATCCAGGAGGCATATGACCAAATATTCTTTAT
Source organism: Alisma plantago-aquatica (assembly GCA_963693085.1). Classification (NCBI taxonomy): domain Eukaryota; kingdom Viridiplantae; phylum Streptophyta; class Magnoliopsida; order Alismatales; family Alismataceae; genus Alisma; species Alisma plantago-aquatica. Next base: position 1,179,745,382 of record OY856411.1, on the reverse strand, counting down.
GGAACATGATTGGCAAGATAATATTTATAAGAACTGGTCACAAAATATAAGGATTGTACAAATAACTACAAGGTATAACGAGATCAACTATATAAGAAAGGCCTCAATAAATGTTCTGTGTTTTTCCCTAAGCAGTATATACTATTCAACTAGATTATGTATTATCATGCCCTGAGGAAGTGATTCATACCGCTTAAATCCAACCATCGGCTGCGAAGCCCAAACCGGTGCCATACAAGGTCAATGGAAGAGACAGACTTCACGACCTCACCACCTCATGGTCAGTGCATGAGTGCTCAACAAGCAGGACCACAATCTCTTGCTTATGTGGCCACAACCACATAGGGTCAGGGTACCCTCTACCTAGCCCATCTTGGTACAGGTATTGGCACTAGTGATATGAGCCACATGCCTATTCACCGTGCTCCATATTCATTGAGTCATGGGCATGTTCACCATGCTCTTATCACACATCCTGAGCCATGGGCCTGTTCACCATGCTCTTTCATATTGAGCCACAGGCCTGAAACCTTGCGCTGGAGTCTACAACCGAAGTTGCACTCTAATCCTCCTGTTTTTGGCTAGGAGCAACCACACATATTCAACAATATGCGCTTTCGGGTTAACCCGCAGGAGAACCCATTTCACCATCACCAACTACTGACGATGATGGATCTATGGCAAGGGCAACTACATGATATGTTCCACTGTAATTAATTAGTTTATTTAAGTGGATTGTTGAGGCAACCAAGTTGTAAAACATAAAAAGCATTGAGTTACATTATTACTGTCACCATCACATTATCCTGGGATCTCAATCCCTCATCACAGAAAGCCACTGCCTTTCAAGGCATCATCATCTTACATCATTACCTAGGATAACAATCCCTTATCTCATCATCAAGAGGATAACACCTCACTAGGCACTCAGCCTTCATCAGGTCCTCAGACCTATCTCATCATACTGGTGATGCATGTTATCATATCAACAAGAATTAACATCATTAAGTGTTATTCAAACACATATGTTTCATAGCTCTTTCATGGCTATGATTTCATCTAATACACCTGCATGGTTAGTATGCACATCAAGAGAGATAAATTAAATCACCACATATAGATCTTACTGATTATCATGTTATAAGGATTGCAGATGCACATGTCAACCATCTATAATCATTGTTATATGAGGCATACATTTATATCTTGAAAACAAATTATATTATTGTTATCAGATCTTGACCATCACTTATGCTTTTATCTTATAAGCAAGCATCTTATCATCTTAATTGGCATCATCTTTAAGCATCAACATAGCATTGGCTTGCAAACTATCATCCATATCTCGTCATCAACAAAGATACGGGTTTAAGATATCATATCATCGACTAGGGTTTCCGGGTTAGCATTACCCTCACTAAAGGTACCAACTACCCTCATAGGTTGTAACGAGTAGGGTAACATCCCTCACTAAAGGCCTGTCAGCCAAGGCACTTAGCCACATCCGTCAGCCAACCCAAACTCAAGGGTGTATTGGTCAATAAAGCCTATGGGATGTCATGCAAACAGAGAGCAAAGACTGTTTTGAGCAACTCATGTTGTGCAACCATGGAAGCATGAGTGTATCGTGCAACTGAGTCCAAAGGACATATCGTGCACCCAAGGTCAGTTGTGTATCGGTCATCTAACTGTATCGGCTACAACCCTATATTGCCCAACCATCACACATCAAAAAACGATACAAGGGCACCACAAGGAGGTCTATCGCCCAACAAATCAAGCACACCATATCTGTCACACTAAGGTACTCACTAAGGTTCACTACTCAACCCATAACGGGCAGCTCAAGACCAACCCAACTTGTGTCGCCCAAGGCACCAAACAGAGTTAACAACTAGGAATCATATCGGCCAAGGGGACAACACCTAGTAGGGAAAAGGGGTCATCTCGGTCAAGGCATATCGCCGAGGGTCATATCGGGAACAAATCCAACCAAACTTAACATGACATATAGGCCAAGATCAAAACCCTAAACAAGGGGTGTCGGGTAACCTCATCACAAGGGTGAATCGTGCAAGGCACAAGGCTCATCTCGGCTTGGTCACCATCAACCTCAAGATCACTATCATCAAAACCCTAATAGGTCAAGAGAATTAGCTCATCTCTCAATAATCAAGAGAGAGGGGTTTTGCACAACCTCCATCACATATCTCGGGCAATCATGATAGATCATCCCCATATCGGCCAAGATCCCAACCTCTACTAGTTCAACATCCAACTAAGGCTCACCTCTCAAATTCATGGTGAGAGAAGAGTATTGCCCAAGCAACTATAGTATAGACTCATCTCTCAACAATAAAGTGAGAAAAGTGTTGCCTATACCACTAGAGCCGAACTCATTTCTCAAGACCAAATGGGAGAGAAAGGGGTTTGCCCAAGAAAATCTATACATATGGTTCGGCCACCAAGGTCAAGAAAACATCTATAACATGAACATATATCCAACAAGATGAAAGATAACAACTAGAGAAAGAAACATATCTAACAAGAAGCATATCCAACAAGATACATGGCCGATCAAGGTGAAACATAACATGCAATAAGAAAAGGAAGTAGTATAGCTAGGGTTAGGAGTTATGTGACCTTCCTTAAGAAAGCTCCAAGCTCCTGGCACCAAGCTCCCAAGCACCACCTTCAGCCACCACAAGAAGTGGAACAAGGCACTCTAGGGCTCGACCACCACTAGAGGAAGAAGAAGACTCCAAGGAGAAGGAGGAGGATCGACCACCAACTTGCAAGGAAGATGTGTCGCCCACCAAGGAAGGAAAGGAATCAACACCAACTAAAGGGATCCTAAGCAAGAGAAAGGAGAGGCAAATATAGAAGAGGGTGGAGGAGAAAACAAGGAAAGGTGTCTCCCACCTAGGGACACTTGTCCATGGGCAATGCCACCTCCTTATCTCGCCTCATACACATGTCCAAGGCAATTGCCACATGCAAGCATCATGCACCAAGTGTCCACAAGGGTGGTTACACAAATGAAGCCAAAGGTCAAGGTAACTCAAGAAATGAGTCCAACCCTTCCTCTCAACTTTAGAGGAAGCAAGGAGAGAGGGAAACACCTCTCAAGGTGACAAACTTGCTCATCAACCCTAGACTTGTTATTTACAAGTAGCACCCCTTACACTCAGCAAAGCACAAACAAACCCTAATCACCACTAGAGGTTATTAGCAAGCAACTAAGCACAAGGTTTAGGCAAAGCAAATAGGATAAGCCCAAAATGAAGGCCAGGGTCCTTACACTACCATTGGATGGCAATCCAACAGGGCTTGGGTTTTCTTCGACCATAGACAAAATAGGAAAATCTGGTTGTAAGCGCATATTTCCCCTCTCATCCTACTCATTTCATTTCTCTTTCTTTTTCTTTGAATTCTTTCCCATTGTATTCATCCCTTTTTTATGCACCTTTCAAACCTGGTTTTGATCATTGTTGTGCCCTGGGTACAAAGAAATGTGGTACTGCCAATCCTTTATAAAGAAACCTTAACCTAGCCATATTTTGCCCTATATCCCACCTTTGGATTATATAAAGCCTCCCATAATGTTCCTTGTTTCCCTATGAGAATCAAAGGCACACTCCCAAACTCTAAAGATTTCTTCTCCTCTTTTTCCCCTTTCACGCCACTTGAGTGTCTCCGCTCGTGTGGGTGGTGTGACACCTGATCACGCTAAACGAGATTACTTAAAACACAAAACATGATCAACTACTCACTAATTACATAGTAAAAAATGTGGAATAATTAAAGCCAATTTCAACATCACAAACTAGTCCAAAAACATTTACATAAAGGTCCATCTTTCCATTCTCATATACTGTAACAGGTAATTACATATGTGTCCAATGGCCTCAACCACATCCTGTATACAAAAGATATTTCACATGTACATGACATATTTTACAAACACTGGAATACTTCCAAAATCTCATGTCGATACAAGTATATCATCTAGAAAACACATCACATGCATGGACCTAAGAGTAAAAGGACGACACTAGGACTCTACAACTAACATCTACAACTTACCAACCTTTTGAAACTATTGGTCACCGGGTTGATCTTCTTCCACAGCACGACCTCGACCACGTTGCCCCCGACCACCTAAAAAGCAGTGGTGACCCACGAGTGAGACCCAGTCCCAGTGAGAGATGTAAATCTTTCCAATAGATATTGATTACAACATGTTAAATAACACTAAATAAACTAAGCAATTGGAGTATTGAATAAGCAATTGAGCAAATTGAACAGTTAAGCATACCAAGCAAGTTAAACAAGTAAACTTAGCAATAAGTATAATTACTCATATTTCATACGATAACATCTTGTAAGCACTGTGTAGTAAATATGCAAGGCAAAGGCTAATCAACCAATATGGAACGTATTTAGAACTAGAAAATATACTACACGGCTTGTATTATATCTTTGATTATGTTGCCTTAAGGGATTTGAGGAATACCACTCAAGTCCCAACTGACCACTACTAAGTCAAAGTCAGTGACATACAAGATCTAGGAGAACTGGATTCCTATGATCATCTCCACCCTTGGTCAGTATGAGTCCATCACAGTGGCACATCAGGTCAAGCTGCTAACAACCTAGTCCGTCCTTGGTATAGGTCACGACACTAGTGATAGGAGGTGGGAATCCAAACCCTACCATTTGAGGTACAACCATAGTTGTCCTCAATATCATCTCATATGTAAACACCGAGACACGACCGTAGCCGTTCTCAAACTAAGGGCTAGGTATGACCGCAATCATCCTCCCTATACACTTGGGTTTAGGATATCAAGTACCCCGCATACTCAAAATATGAACTCTAAGTTTCCATTAGGAATACCCGTTTCACCATCCAACAAGTTCTAACACTAAAGATGGTTCTATGGAATAGGGAACTACATGATTAGGGTTACACTTCATTAATTACTGCCAATTGCATAGATTAAGGCTTCATCATACAAATGGACATACAAACCCTAATTTATCTCTAACAAGAGTATAAGTGTTGCAAATTTAGAAGATATAAACGTTTGAGGTATAAATCTTAACCACATTACCACATGCTATCATTCATTGCAAATTTATGGACCACTTTTGCCATCATACCATTACAAGGTACTTATTCCTTATCACAAGTTCCAGGGTTTCAACCCTTATTGGAAGAAGAGGATTTCACCTCAATCAGGGCTTCAAACATGCCCAAGGTCATTAAGACCATCACATCAATCCCTGTAAGATCACCATTACTATTCTATGACCTAAACAAGGAACAAAAGATCATCAACACATACGTGTCCCATAGATTTTAACATGGTAAGGCACTATGATATTCAAGTAGTACTACATTGAGGTTTCAACACAAAAAGAGTGTACATTGTCAGATTAATCATTCAATAGGGATAATTATAACAAATCACTATCCTTTATATACATTAGCGTTAGGTGTAACATGCTATATCACATTAGAGTTACACATCCATTTATTATGGTGATTTATCAAATATAACCATACGAGAGAAAATGTAAGACTACAAGTTCAAGTGTGTTGTACTATTGTATTCTCATCACTAGAATACACATATAATACTAGGGTATTCATTCTAGTCCATTAGATGTTGAAGAATCCATTCTCATTCATTTGATCAGGTTCATTATTCAAAAATATCAATTAGAGTATAGATCTAATTATTTAATTAATCAAACCAAGAAACCATTGGTTTAGGGTTTAATTGATGCTATCATTACATCCTTAACTCACCATCACTTGTGGTGTCACAATTCACTATCGTTGGAGATCATTTATTCATCATCGGTTGTTAGATCATCACTATTTTCATTTAACACCATCGGATATTAAGCTAATGTCATCTTTGATTGATAGCGCCTGTAACATCCCTGACCTGGGTTATGCTTTAACCCTAGGTGTTTTGCTTAATAAAGCTGATTAGATGCTTGATTTTATCTTTTGAAAAGTAATTAAGGCTCAAGAGGAACTTATATTCCAATTTTAGTCCATTTTGAATAATGTTGAAAGTAATGTTTTACTTGTTTTGGACTAAAGTGCAAATTAACCAAGTTGAGGGGTTCAATTGTAAATTGTACATGATAATATGTTCCTCATGTGTTGAAGCATCACGGAAATGAAGATGATGCAGAGGTATGGCTAGTGAAAGCCTGAGTACCAAGAAAGAATTGATAAAGCAATGTTTTTGCATTAAAACCTAGTTTTGATGTAATGTGCAATTTACCCAAAACCTAGGGTTCAATATGCAATTTACCACTTCAATAAGGTCCTTAATATTCTTATCATCTTTTAGAGGCAATAAAATGAGAGGGGCATCTCATTTGAGCTACTTTGAAGGAGAGAGAATCTTGATATTAAAATAATCAAGATTTAAGCATAATTGAAATAATGCAAAAATAATTATATTAGATGGATTGCTCTTCAACCAAAATTGTGTTGGTTGAAATACACACATATGGACGACCTTTTTCCTTGCAATGGCAAAGGAAAGATCAACGTGAGTGGAGAACCCACTCACATTAAGAAATTAAAAAGAATTATCCACTAAGTTATGGATAATGATATTATAAAGGTTAAGGTGCTTAATTTCTTTTCCCTTAATTCATGGATAATGGAAGGGAGTTCTGTGGTGATAAAGATGCCTTTTCATGCAAGGAACCACGGGGGAAGAGGTGGAAACAATTTCGGAATTTAAAGGATTTATATGTGGCATTTTCTCTCTCATCAATTTCCTTAGAAAAACACCTTTTACCACTCAAACCAAATGCTTTTTCAGATCCTTTTCTTCTCTTTGCTTGCAAAAACGATCAAGGGAGCTAGGAACATCAGGAAGACGACCCCCAACCTGTTGGTAAGCTTCTTGGCCTTTGTTCATCTTGATTTCATGGTGGAAATCACAAAATCAATGCATGATTTCTTCTTATCTCGATCCCATCTTCAATTCTAACCATTCCTTTTCACTCAAAAGCTTGAGGATCGAACCTTGTGGTGTGAAAAAGCTTCTTCCACCATTGTTGACGTGAATCTCCAAGATTTGAAGCTCAATTGAAGGCGGGTTATATAACTTGAACCCTTAACTATTGTTATTGAATTCAATTTCTCAATTCAATTGATTCAATTTCTCTTCTTGCAAGTCCTTTGATTAGTTGAGGCAATTACCATGAATATGGCAGTAGATTTCGTGGGATTGAAGGTTGATGGTGATGGCATCATCACAAGCACACAGATCGACTAAGAATAGGGGAAAACTGTTTGCAAAACCGCATGAACTAATTCGGTTTCAAAACCAAATGAGTAGATTCGGTTTCAAAACGGAATGGCCAATTAACTTCAAGACCGAATGGGTAATTCCATTAAAAACTGAATGGGTAATATACACAAAACCGAATGGGTAATTATACCCAAGATTGATTGGATAAATCACTTCAAAATCGAATGGGTTATTGATTTCAAAATCGATTGGGTAATTGAGTCCAAAACCGTTTGAGATAAAGCACCTCAAGACCGCATGAGGTCAAGCACCTCAAGACTGCATGGATGGTTAAAGGTGGTGATTGAAGGATTAAAAATCCAAGGGCCAATAATTGTTGAATTTCAACAATTCAATCAATTGAAGGTTTCAATGTAGCAAAGCATGTTCAATTGATTGATTAGTTTATCTAAATAACCCTTGCTGTTTTGAGACTGATTTGGCCCAAACGGTCTTGAGACCGTTTGAGCCCAAACGGTCTTGAAACCGTTTGGGGTCAAACTGTAACATCCCTGACCTGGGTTATGAACTAACCCTAGGTGTTTTTATTAATCCATGTGATTAGATTCTTGTGATTAAATTTTGATATGTAATTAAAAGCTTCTGAGGAACATATATTCTCATTTCTGTCCTTTTTAAACAATGTTGTAATATTGTTTTGTTAAAAATGGAATAATGTGCAAATTACCCAATTTGAGGGGTTAACTTGAAAATGGCACATGTTAAGATGTTCCTCTGATGATGATACATCATAAGAATGAATATGATGTAGTGATAGGGATTCTCCAAGCTTGGGCACCAAGATAAAGCTTGTAGAGCAATCCTTGTGCTTTAAAACCTAGTTTTGGTGTAAAGTGCAATTTACCCAAAACATAGGGTGCAACATGTAAAATATACCATCTAGAGTATCACTCATGACTCTTGGCATCAAGTAGAGTAAATATGATGAGGAGGGCGCCTCATTTGAATAATAATATAAGAAAGATAACCTTTATATCTAAATAACCAAGTTTTATACAAAAATGACCCTTTTATATGTGCAACTTAGTAAGGTGTGTGGTTCCTTTTTCCTTAACCTTGGTTGATAGAGGGGTTTTGCATATGATAATAAGTGAGATACGTGGCCAAGAAGTGGAGAAGGGCTTGGTGGATATAGATGTAAAATAAAAGAAACAATTGTCCTTGTCTTGAAAATATACCCAAAGTATATAAGCACATCTCTTTTACAAAGCAAGGGATCGTTTCCCTTCATCCCTTCACTTATCTCTTTGCTTTGTCTGACTAAGAGGGAGCTCAGGAGAAGGGGAGGACGACCAAAGTGAATTGGGTAAGTTTTGATCACCATCTAGCTCGGATTCATGGAGGAAATCTTGCTACAAGGTTGGTTTGATAGTCTTTCTTCCATAGCTCTTCTTTCTAGCCATCTTATCAATCCAAATCTTGAGGAACGGACCTTGGAAGACCTATGGAGCTCAAGCCACCATTAAATATATGAAGCTTGGAGCTCTGGATCAGTCCTAGAGGTGGGTTTTATAACTCTAACCCTTAAAGTTTTGTTATGCATCTTCTTTCCTTAAAAACGTTGCTTGAATCCCCTTCCTTAGACAATTCTATAAGTTCTTACTAGCAAAACCGTGAAGAGGAGTCCATGTTCTTGAGGTAGAAGAAGGTGGCGTTAATTGCAAAGTTCATCCTAATCTTACTTTAGCAAACGGTTCTCCACCTCTTGCCCAAACGGTTTGCAAAAATGTTTGGAAGCAAACGGTTTCAAAACCGTTTGAGAGCAAACGGTTTCAACTAAGAATGTTTGGAGTAAACGGTCTCAAGACCATTTGGATGGGTTGACCAAGCGTTGACCATTTGGAGACCTATTTTAAACATTATGGACTAATCACCCACCAAGAATCATCAACTAATTCCAAGTAAATCACCAATTGAAGGCACTTTACCCACCTAAACCCTAATCGGGTCTATTGTTGTTTTCAAAGATGCAATCATGTTGCAGTTTGGTTTGAGTGGCCCAAATGGTTTCAAAACCGTTTGGTGATCACCCAAGACCGTTTGGAAGTCTAGGGTTAAGTAGGGTTGATCAATTGAGGGTCCAATCACATCAATTTGTTGAATAATCAAGTGCTGATTTTGTGACCTAAATTAGGGTTCAACCTTTGAGAGAATGACTTGGTTTTTTATGACATAGTGGGCAAACGGTCTCAAGACCATTTGGAGGATGTCCAAACGATCCTAAGACCGTTTGGGGGTCACCCAAGACCGTTTGGAGGTCTAGGGTGGAGCCTGGTTAAGTGGTTGAAGATTGAGAGTCAACAAGTTGAAGTATAACCGATTAGTGACCTAATGATCAAATCTATGGTCCAAACCTTAATAGGTTGACTTAGTTTTTGATGTTGACTTGAGAAAACGGTCTCAAGACCGTTTGGAGGATGTCCAAATGATCCCAAGACCATTTTGGGTCAGGTCATGACCCAATTGAATGGTGGTTCAATAGTCTCAAGGTCAATTAGACTCATGATGATACATGTTGAAGGGTGATCATTTCCAAACCCTAATCCAATCAATCCAAACCATGATTGGCGACCAATTGAAGTTCAATTGAGGTTCAAATCAGTAAGGATTGACCGAATATATTCAATTGATGAGTGGCTAACCATGGCATGAACGTTTGGGGGGTTAAACATTGAAAACCCTAACTCAATTGGATAAGTTGAAGTACCTTTTGGTCCATGCAGTTTTGAGGGTGTTTGGACCAAACGGTCTCAAGACCGTTTGGGTCCAAATGGTCTCAAGACTGTCTGAGTCCAAACGGTCTCAAGACCGTTTGGGACCAAATGATCCCAAGACCGTTTGGTGGTCATGTGGTTTCAAGATCAATTGCCCATGCGGTTTCAAAGTCAAAGTTGGCCCAAACGGTCAACAAGACCAAACGGTCTTCACCTCACCTAGGGAAAACGGTCGTGATGGTGTACTTGGCCATGCGGTCTTGACAGTCAAAGGGTCCAAACGGTCAACAACTTTATTCGATTTCAAAACCGTTTGGAGGTTGAAAATGCAAAACTGTTTGGGGTCTTTTAAGGTCAATAATGGTTGATGCCTTAGTGGTCAAGATGGTTTAGTAGTTGATTAACCTAAACCCTAAAGATATCTAAAGTCATTAATGGGTTAAGTAATGAGTGGACTAATACTGTTATGGCCAAAGGTGAACATTACAAAGGTACCCTTAGTGGGTTAGTATGACTAGTACCTCTTGATCAAGCAAACCCTAATAACCATAAGGGTGATGACATGACTTATGTTATCAAAGGTTGAGTTGACCTAACCTAATCAAGAGTGATGTAAATATCATCTAATAATAAGAGGAGAGAGAGGATTCCTAATATGAATGTGAATCAAGTAATATACTTCCAAAATGTATGAATTCATATAATTAGGGTATGATCATCCATAATGAGATCATGGAAACCCTAGTTATGATGATTAATGAGTCTTAACCTAATCAAGGGCATTAATGGAAGTAATCCTCATACATAAAGATGATATGATCTCAATTCACTGTAATGTGAATAGTAAACCCTAATTCTAGGGTAACATCAAATATTGTGAATAGTAAACCCTAATCTAGGGTGATGGGATGAAATGAACAGTAAACCCTAATCCTAGGTTATGCTTTTAAGCATGAGACTTCATGATTGAAGTATGAAATGAGGAATCACCTTCCTTAATTAAAATAAAGGGGTTGAATAACCCTAATTGAAATGAATAGGGAAAACCTAACCTTATTGAAGGCATAATGGTACAACCCTTGAATTGAAAGATTATCTCTATTTTGTAATATGTTGATAAATTGCCTGTTATCAAATATATTAACCAAGTAGGTTTTATAAAGAAGTGATCATATCCAGGCAAGGGTTATGATGTCATATTCATTGAAAGCATGTTATAAGTTTTATGAATAATGATATACTATGTTTCCTGGTTTAACATGTAACATAAGAGATTGATGGGTTGTTAGAGCCATGATCAATATCTACATTGATATAATCAGGTCATGTTGTTAGATGACTTATGATGTTCTAAGGGTTTGAACACCCATATTCCTGAATCATAATGATGGATGGTTAGGGATTGATATCCCAATGATAACTAATGTGAAATGAACTGGATACATTTAGTTTTCTTTCTTTATAGTAGTTACTTTAATGGTTTATGTTTGAAAACATGCCTGATGATAAAAGAATGCTATAATGTACTTAAATAATCAAGTGTAATCCTATCATGTAGAGCCCTGACCATAGATCCATCATTGTCAGTAGTTTAATGATGGTGAAATAGGTTTTCCTAAGGGAACTCTTGGAGAACATACTTTTGAGTATGTTGGGGTTATGGACGTGAATATCCTTATGTCCTAATGTAGGAATTGATGTAAGATGTACCTTTAATCCATCAATCCTCCATTATATATTTTATGTCGGGATGATGTATCACTAATCTCCCGATGATGTTGTTAATGCCGCATCGGTGTGAGATAAGCATGAAATCCCTCGATGGCGAAGAGAGTATAGAATGCCACTGTAGCTCTAATAGAGAAGTTGCCAGAATATCCTAGAAAGATATTATAGCAGAGACACGAGATGTCCTGCATGTGGATCCTCACACTGACTGAGGAAGATGAAGTCATAAGAATCTGACTCTTTTGATGACCTATGTATGGTACCGATGCGATTTCGTAATGGTCGGTTGGAGTATGAGCGGTATACCTCATCTCCACATGGTATAATAATGTTTGAAAAACATAATCATCCGTGTAACATAACTGCTTAGGTTGATCTACGAGAAACAATGATTGATTATACATTGTTTAGAATGTTCTAGTTAAATAACTAGTATACATGTCCTTCACTTTCTTTATTGAGCTATGCTTTGATATTCAATTAGTTATAATTGAAATGATTGCTTAAGTGAATGTTGCTTACTTAATATTAAGCCTGCTGTTGAATGGTTTAATTTATACTACTTATTGTTAATCCTTTATTGCAATATCAAAGCTTCTAGTGGAGAGTTATAACTCTCGCTGGGACAATTATTCAATTGTCTCACCCCCGTGGGATTCGACTTTTTAGGTGGACGCCGAGGACGAAGGAACCCATCTGGGAGTGAGCAGTAGCAACAACATCAGGGACAGCAGTGATTCTCAGGTGGAGATACTGTCTGTCAAGTCTTGTAGATAGTATGTCCTATGTGTCATCTCTGTACTCTCAGGTCCGAGGAGTCAGTAGATCTGAGATTTTGGCATGATGCCTCGAGATTTTGTATCTTTCTTTGTACAGTTAACAAGGTGATTGATGTGGTAATCACTCGAGATGTGATTTTACAGAGATGTAATGATGAATCATGATGTAAACAACTTATCATGTTTCTTTATGAAAGAGTTTTATCGTTTAAAGATTTCTTTACAAAAATTTTTAATTTTTTAGTGATTTTTAATAATTCCACTGCTAGTTAATCACTTCCGCATTCGTTGATCTTGTTTTTTTTCGGAGATAGTCATCACAGTTTAGTGGTATAAGAGCTCTAGGTTCGCTGAGTCTACAGAGACATAGGACTTAGGATGTTGAGTCTGTTCTAGTGTCTTCTAGTATATCTAATAGTGTCTTCTACTTCTCAGGAGAAGAAGATAAGATTAAAATGTCTGGACCACATGAGGAATATGTTGCAGAGAGTAGTGTTGCTGCACCCAGAGGAGGTGCCAGAAACTCAGAGATAGAGCAACCTGTGCCTGAACCACCCCAGTTCAATCCAACTGACATGGGGAACCCAGCCGTCTAGACCATGTTTGGGAAGTTTATGACTGCCATGACACACATATCTGATAGGATGCCTATACCTGGACCTAGGGCACCTACCCATCCTGAAGGACAAGGAATCAACAAGACATTTGAACGACTTCGCCGAGTTGGAGCCACAGAGTATTTTGGAACAGCTGATCCCACAGATGCCGACTTGTGGTTAACTGAACTAGAGAAGGCCTTTAGAATCCTGAACATCCCAAAAGCTGAGAAGGTTAGACATGCTGTATATCTTCTCAAGGGGAGTGCTGGTCATTGGTGGACCATGGAAGAATAGAAGAGGCCAGGTGTAGAGATTGCATGGGAAGTTTTCCGACGGGAATTTATCAACAGATATTTCCCTAAGACATTCTTGGACGAGAAAATCTCTCAGTTTGAGAGGTTAAGGCAAGGTCCAATGAACATTAGTGAATACGAGGCTAAGTTCATGGAGTTATTGCGGTTCTGTCCGCACATGGCAACTACATATGCAGAACAGATTAGGCATTTTGAGAAAGGGTTAAATGCTGAGTTGACTACTCCCGTGTCTACCCTAGAGAACAGAGAAAGGTTTGCTACCTTTGAGAGTATGTCAGAAGGATAGAGAGGTTTGTAATAGAGAAGAGACAAACCCAGAACAAGATGATGTATCCTCAGTTCCAGGGATCTTCATCTAGAGATTTCAAGAAACCTAGGTTTTTTGTGCCTACACCACCACCTAGATCCAATACCCAGACACAATGGACGTCGAATAGAGGTAGAGGATGAAGTCTACCACTAGAAGGCGCTCGCAGTTCAACATCTATGTCGGTTATAGGACCACCCAGACCACAACAACTGAACAAAAGTTGCTATATATGTGGGAAGATGGGACATTTGATGAAAGACTACAGAGCCAGAGAAGTAAGTGTAACTCAACCTCAGAGGCGGAGTCAGCAAGGATCCCAAAGGAGACAGTTTCTAGGAGGAGCTAGAGGACGTGGACAAGCATCCCAAGCTGGATCATCAGCACCTAGTCAACGAGCACTGAATCAACCACAGGCAACAACAAGGTTTTATGCAATGAATCCACCTGATGCAGTGATCAACCCTCAGGTTGTGGCAGGTCAGATGGAATTGTTATATTCAGATATGTCTATATCCTACGTTGTATCTGTTTTAATTTATCTGGGTGCTACGCACTCCTTTATCACTCGAAGAGTGATTCATGACTACAACCTGACTATACGTCATAGAGCAGATAGTTTGTTGCTAGAAACTCTGTTGATGGGGTCTACGGTGTTGCAGGAGGTATGTTCTCCCTGCATCCTTTTCTTTTCTGAGCATCGCATTCAAGTGGATCTTATACCACTTGAGATGCAAGGATTCGATATAATCCTTGGGATGGATACCTTAGAAAGGTATAAGGTTGTTTTGGATTGTGAATCCAAGCAAGATGTGTTTACTAATGATAGTGACACATGGATCTTTCAAGGAGAAAGAAAGATTCTACCCACCTGTCTTGTGTCAGCTATGGTTGCTGAGAAGCTGATGAGGCAAGGATGTCATGCATTCTTATCCCATGTGGTAGATACTACCATGGATAGTCCTAACCCTGCCGAAGTTCCTGTAGTCAGGGAATTTGAAGATGTATTTCCTGAAGAACTTCCAGGTGTACCACCGCCTCGAGAGATTGATTTTGAAATCAATTTGATGCCAGACACACAACCTATAGCACAAACACCGTATAGGATGGCGCCTACTGAGATGGCAGAACTCAAGAAACAGCTGCAAGAGTTTCTTGAGAAGGGTTTCATCCGACCGAGTACTTCACCTTGGGGTGCTCCGGTCCTCTTTGTTAAAAAGAAAGATGGGTCAATGCGGTTTTGCATTGATTATAGACAGTTAAATAAAGTAACAATAAAGAACAAGTATCCTCTGTCGAGGATTGATGATCTCTTCGACCGGTTGCGTGGTGCCACCGTCTTCTCAAAGATAGACTTGAGGTCGGGATATCATCAACTCTGTATTAAGGATAGTGACATACCCAAATCTGCCTTCAGGACAAGGTATGGTCACTATGAGTTCACAGTAATGTCGTTTGGACTAACAAATGCACTAGCTGCATTTATGGAACTCATGAATAGAATCTTCTGACCTTTTCTCGATCAGTGTGTTGTTGTCTTTATAGATGACATTCTGATCTATAGTAGAGATGCTCAATAGCATCAACAACATCTTCGTCAAACTCTAGCCTTGCTAAGAAAACACAAGTTGTATGCTAAGTTTAGCAAGTGTGAGTTTTGGTTACCGGAAGTATCTTTCCTTGGACACGTGATATCTGCCTCGGGCATTCGTGTTGATCCCACAAAGGTAGAATTTGCCCTGTTAACAACCGAAGACACTGACGGAGATCCGTAGCTTCCTAGGGTTGGCAGGTTACTACCGGAGGTTCATTAAGAACTTCAGTTCCATATATTTACCTTTGACCAAGTTGACCAGGAAGGATGTTCCTTTTATTTGGAGTGATAAGTGTCAGCAGTCCTTTCAGCTGTTAAAGGAGAGGTTGACAAGTGCACCTGTACTTGTGTTACCTGAACAGGGAAAAGGATATATAGTTTTCTGTGATGCCTTCAAGAATGGACTTGGATGTGTGTTGATGCAGGATAAACAAGTGATTTCTTTTGCTTCTCGACAACTTAAGAAACACGAGGAGAATTATCCGACACACGATCTGGAGCTAGCTGCTGTGGTTCATGCCTTAAAGATCTGGAGACACTATCTCAATGGAGAGACATTCCAGATTTTCATTGATCATAAGACCTTAAGTAAATCTTTTCTCAGCATGAGCTTAACATGAGGCAACGTCGCTGGATGGAGTTAATCAAGGATTACGATTGTACAATTGATTACCATCCAAGGAAAGCCAATGTGGTTGTTGATGCTTTGAGTAGGAAATCAACAACACCAGCCTTAGATAGAGCACAACTGAATTCCTTAGTATGCTGTAGGAGAGATATGCTTATCTCCTTAAGATAAGACAATGTACAGTTGAAAGTATCATTGTTAGTCAGGTTGTTAGCTAAGATGCATATAAAACCTACTCTGAGAGAGCAGATGAAGGAGGCACAACAAGTTGATGCTACAGTTCAACATATCAGATCAGAGTATGGTGATGAGAAACAAGATGGTTTCCATGACTCTGATGACCAAGTAGCATGTTATCATGGGAGAATGATAGTACAAGATGTGAATAGCTTGAGAAAGTTAGTCCTGGAAGAAGCTCATTCTTCAATGTATGTTATGCATCTAGGGAGCACCAAGATATATTGAAATTTAAAAGATATGTATTGGTGGCCTAGTTTGAAGAAGGACGTTGCTGAGTTTGTTATGCGGTGTCCTGTATGTCAGCAAGTTAAAGCTGAACACCAAAAGCCTATAGGAGCAATGCAACCTTTGCCCATACCACAGTGGAAGTGGGATCATGTAACCATGGACTTTGTTGTTGGCCTACCCAGGACAAGAAAAGGGCATGATTCCATTTGGGTAATAGTTGATAGGTTGACAAAGATAGCGCATTTCTTGCCTGTCAAAACAACCTGTTCTGCTGAAAAGTTAGCACAATTGTATGTTGAAGAGATAGTGCGGCTGCACGGAGTCCCAGTCACCATTGTTTCTGATATAGGTCCCCAGTTTATGAGTCATTTTTGGGAGCGACTTCATAAGGCTTTAGGCACCCAGTTAAGGTTTAGTACATCCTTTCATCCTCAGACTGATGGACAGAAATAAAGGACCATACAGACTTTGGAGGACTTGCTAAGAGCATGTGTACTTCAGTTCACGGGGAGTTGGGATCTACACCTAAGCTTGATAGAGTTTTCCTACAACAATAGATATCAACATAGCATTGACATGGCACCTTATGAAGCTTTGTATGGTAGACGTTGTAAATCACCCCTATGTTGGTATGAAACTGGTGAATATCAACTATTAGGTCCTGATCTTATGCAGCAAACCACAGAAAAGATTAAAATAATACAACAACAGATAAAGACTGCACAGGATAGGAAGAAATCATATGCTGACAAATGTCGTAGACCCTTAGAATTCCAGTTTGGAGATAGAGTGTATCTCAAAGTCTCACCTTGGAAGGGAGTTCTGAGATTTGGAAGGAAAGGGAAGTTAGCTCCTAGGTTTATGGGGCATTACCCAATCATTGAACAGATTGGTAGAGTAGCCTATAAGCTAGAGTTGCCACCAGAGTTACAGAGGTTACACCCTATGTTTCACATTTCTATGTTGAGGAAGTGTCACCCTAATACAAAATCAGTTCTGCAACCTATGGAGGTAGAATTGAATGATAATATATCTTATGAGGAAGGATCCATAACAATCCTTGATAAAAGAATTAAAAAGTTGAAAAAGAAAGACATAAGTCTTGTAAAAGTCCTCTGGAATCACCATGGTGTTGAAGAAGCCACATGGGAACTAGAGGAAGAGATGAGAAGGAAATACCCTACTCTTTTCTCTTAATATGTTTTGTTGATATGTTTTGTTGATTTCGGGGACGAAATCCTTGTAAGGGGTGGATAATTTGTAACATCCCTGACCTGGGTTATGAACTAACCCTAGGTGTTTTTCTTAAGCCATGTGATTAGATGCTTGAGATTAACTTTTGATATGTAATTAAAAGCTTCTGAGGAACATATATTCTCATTTCTGTCCTTTTTGAACAATGTTGTAATATTGTTTTGTTAAAAATTGACTAATGTGCAAATTACCCAATTTGAGGGGTTAACTTGCAAATGGCACATATTAAGATGTTCCTCTGATGATGATACATCATAAGAATGAATATGAGGTAGTGATAGGGATTCTCCAAGCTTGGGCACCAAGATATAGCTTGTACATCAATCATTGTGCTTTAAAACCTAGTTTTGGTGTAAAGTGCAATTTACCTAAAACATAGGGTGCAACATGTAAAATATACCATCTAGAGTATCCCTCATGACTCTTGGAATCAAGTAGAGTAAAGATGCTGAGGAGGGAACCTCATTTGAATAATAATATAAGAACAATAACCTTTATATCTAAATAACCAAGTTTTATACAAAAATGACCCTTTTATATGTGCAACTTAGTAAGGTGTGTGGTTCCTTTTTCCTTAACCTTGGTTGAGAGAGGGGTTTTTCATGTGATAAGAAGGGAGAGACGTGGCCAAGAAGTGGAGAAGGGCTTGGTGGTTATAGATGTAAAATAAAAGAAACAATTGTCATTGTCTTGAAAATATACCCAAAGTATATAAGCACATCTCTTTTACAAAGCAAGGGATCGTTTCCCTTCATCCCTTCACTTATCTCTTTGCTTTGGCCGACTAAGAGGGGGATCAGGAGCAGGGGAGGATGACCAAACTGAATTGGGTAAGTTTTGATCACCATCTAGCTCGGATTCATGGAGGAAATCTAGCTACAAGGTTGGTTTGATAGTCTTTCTTACATAGCTCTTCTTTCTAGCCATCTTATCCATCCAAATCTTGAGGAACAAACCTTGGACGACCTATGGAGCTCAAGCCACCATTAAAGCTACGAAGCTTGGAGCTCTGGATCAGTCCTAGAGGCGGGTTTTATAACTCTAACCCTTAAAGTTTTGGTATGCATCTTCTTTCCTTAAAAACGTTGCTTGAATCCCCTTCCTTAGACACTTCTATAAGTTCTTACTAGCAAAACCGTGAAGAACATTCCATGTTCTTGAGGTAGAAGAAGGTAGCGTTAATTCCAAAGTTCATCCTAATCTTACTTTAGCAAACGGTTCTCCACCTCTTGCCCAAACGGTTTGCAAAAACGTTTGGAAGGAAACAGTTTCAAAATCGTTTGAGAGCAAACAGTTTCAACTAAGAACGTTTGGAGTAAATGGTCTCAAGACCATTTGGATGGGTTGACCAAGCATTGACCATTTGGAGACCTGTTGTAAACATTATGTACTAATCACCCACCAAGAATCATCAACTAATTCCAAGTAAATCACCAATTGAAGGCACTTTACCCACCTAAACACTAATCGGGTCTATTGTTGTTTTCAAAGATGCAATCATGTTGAAGTTTGGGTTGAGTGGCCCAAACGGTTTCAAAACCATTTGGTGATCACCCAAGACCATTTGGAATTCTAGGGTTAAGTAGGGTTGATCAATTGAGGGTCCAATCACATCAAGTTGTTGAATAATCAAGTGCTGATTTTGTGACCTAAATTAGGGTTCAACCTTTGAGAGAATGACTTGGTTTTTGATGACATAGTGGGAAAATGGTCTCAAGATCGTTTGGAGGATGTCCAAACGATCCCAAGACTATTTGGGGGTCACCCAAGACCGTTTGGAGGTCTAGGGTTGACCTTGGTTAAGTGGTTGAAGATTGAGAGTCAACAAGTTGAAGTATAACCGATTAGTGACCTAATGATCAAATCTATGGTCCAAACCTTAATAGGTTGACTTAGTTTTTGATGTTGAGTTGAGAAAACGGTCTCAAGACCGTTTGGACGATGTCCAAACGATCCGAAGACCGTTTGGGGTCAGGTCATGACCCAATTGAATGGTGGTTCAATAGTCTCAAGGTCAATTAGACTCATGATGATACATGTTGAAGGGTGATCGTTTCCAAACCCTAATCCAATCAATCCAAACCCTGATTGGCAGCCAATTGAAGTTCAATTGAGGGTCAAATAAGTAAGGATTGACCTAATGGATTCAATTGATGAGTGGCTAACCATGGCATGAACGTTTGGGGGGTTCAACATTGAAAACCCTAACTCAATTGGATAAGTTGAAGTACCTTTTGGTCCATGCGGTTTGGAGGGTGTTTGGACCAGACGGTCTCAAGACCATTTGGGACCAAATGGTCTCAAGACTGTTTGGTGGTCATGCGGTTTCCAGATCAATTGCCCATGCGGTTTCAAAGTCAAAGTTGGCCCAAACGGTCAACAAGACCAAACTGTCTTCACCTCACCTAGGGAAAACGGTCTTGATGGTGTCCTTGGCCGTGCGATCTTGAGAGTCAAAGGGTCCAAACGGTTAACAACTTCATGTGGTTTCAAAACCGTTTGGAGGTTGAAAATGCAAAACCGTTTGGGGTCTTTTAAGGTCAATAATGTTTGATGCCTTAGTGGTCAAGATGGTTTAGTAGTTGATTAACCTAAACCCTAAAGATATCTAAAGTCATTTAGGGTTTTAGTAATGAGTGGACTAATACATGTTATGGCCAAAGGTGAACATTACAAAGGTACCCTTAGTCGGTTAGTTTGACTAGTACCTCTTGATCAAGCAAACCCTAATAACCATAAGGGTGATGACATGACTTATGTTATCAAAGGTTGAGTTGACCTAACCTAATCAAGAGTGATGTAAATATCATCTAATAATAAGAGGAGAGAGAGGATTCCTAATATGAATGTGAATCAAGTAATATACTTCCAAAATGTATGAATACATATAATTAGGGTATGATCATCCATAATGAGATCATAGAAACCCTAGTTATGATGATTAATAAGTCTTAACCTAATCAAGGGCATTAATGGAAGTAATCCTCATACATAAAGATGATATGATCTCAATTCACTATAATGTGAATAGTAAACCCTAATTCTAGGGTAACATCAAGTATTGTGAATAGTAAACCCTAATCTAGGGTGATGGGATGAAATGAACAGTAAACCCTAATCCTAGGTTATGCTTTTAAGCATGAGACTTCATGATTGAAGTATGAAATGAGGAATCACCTTCCTTAATTAAAATAAAGGGGTTGAATAACCCTAATTGAAATGAATAGGGAAAACCTAACCTTATTGAAGGCATAATGGTACAACCCTTGAATTGAAAGATTATCTCTATTTTGTAATATGTTGATAAATTGTCTATTATCAAATGTATTAACCATGTAGGTTTTATAAAGAAGTGATCATAGCCAGGTAAGGGTTATGATGTCATATTCATTGAAAGCATGTTATAAGTTTTATGAATAATGATATACTATGTTGCCTGGTTTTAGAGGTAACATAAGAGATTGATGGGTTGTTAGAGCCATGATCAATATCTACATTGATATAATCAGGTCATGCTATTAGATGACTTATGATGTTCTAAGGGTTTGAACACCCATATTCCTGAATCATAATGATGGATGGTTAGGGATTGATATCCCAATGTTAACTAATGTGAAATGAACTGTATACATTTAGTTTTCTTTCTTTATAGTAGTTACTTTAATGGTTTATGTTTGAAAACATGCCTGATGATAAAAGAATCTTATAATGTACTTAAATAATCAAGTGTAATCCTATCATGTAGAGCCCTGACCATAGATCCATCATTGTCAGTAGTTTAATGATGGTGAAATAGGTTTTCCTAAGGGAACTCCTGGAGAACATACTTTTGAGTATGTTGGGGTTATGGACATGAATATCCTTACATCCTAATGTAGGAATTGATGTAAGATGTACCTTTAATCCATCAATCCTCCATTATATATTTTATGTCGGGATGATGTATCACTAATCTCCCGATGATGTTGTTAATGTCGCATCGGTGTGAGATAAACATGAAATCCCTCGATGGCAAAGAGAGTACAGAGTGCCACTATAGCTCTAATAGCGAAGTTGCCAGAATACCCTAGAAAGCTATTATAGTAGAGACACGAGATGTCCTGCATGTGGATCCTCACATTGACTGAGGAAGATGAGGTCATAAGAATCCAGCTCTTTTGATGACCTATGTATGGTACCGATGCGATTTCATAATCGTCGGTTGGAGTATGAGCGGTATACCTCATCTCCGCAGGGTATAATAATGTTTGAAAAACATAATCAGCCGTGTAGCATAACTACTTAGGTTGATCTACGAGAAACAATGATTGATGATACATTGTTTAGAATGTTCTAGTTAAATAACTAGTATACATGTCCTTCACTTTCTTTATTGAGCTATGCTTTGATATTCAATTAGTTATAATTGAAATGATTTCTTAAGTGAATGTTGCTTACTTAATATTAAGCCTGTTGTTGAATGATTTAAGTTATACTACTTATTGTTAATCCTTTATTGCAATATCAAAGCTTCTGGCGGAGAGTTATAACTCTCACTGGGACAATTATTCAATTGTCTCACCCCCATGGGATTCGACTTTTTAGGTGGACGCCGAGGATGGAGGAACCCATCTGGGAGTGAGAAACAGCAACAACATCAGGGACAACAGTGATTCTCAGGTGGAGATATTGTATGTCAAGTCTTGTAGATAGTATGTCCTATGTGTCATCTCTGTACTCTCAGGTCCTTGGAGTCAGTAGATCTGAGATTTTGGCATGATGCCTCGAGATTTTGTATCTTGCTTTGTACAGTTAACAAGGTGATTGATGTGGTAATCACTTGAGATGTGATTTTACAGAGATGTAATGATGAATCATGATGTAAAAAAATTTATCATGTTTCTTTATGAAAGAGTTTTATCGTTTAAAGATCTCTTTACAAAAAGTTTTAAATTTTTAGTGATTTTTAATAATTTGGCCGGTAATTAATCGCTTCCGCATTCGTTGATCTTGTTTTTTTTTCGGAGACAGTCGTCACACAAATGGTTTCAAAATAGTCTGGAATCAAATGGTTTCAAAACCGTTTGGTGATGGGAACCCCAAAACCGAATGGTGGTCTATTAGGTTTCAACCATGTGAAAATTAAAGGTAATGATTATTCCATTAATCCAATGATTGATAGTAATGTCAATAAATGTTAGGTGAAAAGGTTGAATTCCTAAAGTACCTAGGTGATTAGTACCTTTAAAGAGACAAACCCTAATTGCTTATAAAGCAATAATTCAGTACACTATGTCAATCATGGTTATATGTACTTGATTGAAGGGATGATGTAACCTAATCAAGTTGAGAGGATGATAGAGAGGAATTCATACATGAATATGATTCATGTGGTGATTAAGGGTATGATTCTCAGCAAAGAGATCATAAACCCCTAATCTGGAATATGAACCCTAATTGAGAAAGTTAATGAACCCTAACCCTAAAGTAGGGCAATTCTGAGTGAAACCCTAATCCAGGGTAAGGATGAAACTCTAATCCAGGGTGAAGACATGAGTAACCCTAATTTAGGGTAATGTGATGCAAAACCCTAATTATGGGTATTGGAATATGAAACCCTGATTGGGATGAGTAGTAAACTCTAATTGGAGATAATTGCACATCAATCCTAATTATGGGTAATTGATTGTGAAATTCTAAATTGGGGTGAATAGTAAACCCTAATGGTGGGTTATTGAATATAAACCCTAACCTAGGGTGAAGTGATGAGAATAGTGAACCTTAATTCTAAATAGGGTAAAGGTTTGTGAAACCCTAACTCTGGATTTTACTATGTATCATGAAACCCTAATCTTGGACAATGAAATGATGAGTCATTGGTCCTAATTGATCAAAGGGGATGAGTAACCCTGATTGAGATAAAATGGGAAATCCTAACCCTGGTAAGGGAAATGGTGGTGTTACTCTGGAATAGCATGGAACTGTAATATGATTAATATATCTGTTATCATGTGTACTAACCATGCATGTATTCTGAGATGATGAACATAGCCAGGTATGAGCTATGCTTTATTTATTGAAATTATTTATTGGGCCTTGTGTGCCATAATATGTCTTGTTGCTTAGTAAGAAGTAACAAGAGAGTTAATAGGCCTCAAGTTCCATAAGAGATGCTTGTGTACCAAGTATCATGTTTACCTTGGTCAAATGACCTGAAGGTGATAGTTACCTAGAAAAGTGGTAGCAGTGCTCAGTGATGAGCTGAGGGTTTGAATACCTAGAACCATATGTTTATGACAGTGAGTTTGAAATGAGGGACTAAGATCCCAAGGTCTATTAAAGACTGAAAAGTAAATGATGAAAATAGTACATGTTTCTTTATAACATTGTCCTAATAAATTATGTTTGAAAACTTGACTGATGCTAAAAGAATATACTAATGTACTTAATTAATCCAGTGAAAGCTATTCATGTAGTGCTCTGACCATAGATCCATCATCGTCAGTAGCTGGTGATGGTGCAACATGCTTTCCTAAGGGATTGCCTGGAGTTTGCATATTTTGAATATGTGGGGCCGATGGGTGAAAATTTACTCACGTCCTAATGGGGGAATTGATGGAAGGTAAACATTAAACCTCTCAATCTTTCATTGTATGATTCCGGGATGGATATATCAATAATCTCCCGATGTTGTTAATACCAGATCAATGGAGGTAAATATGAAATCTCTCAATTGCGAAGAGAGTGCAGCCGCTACTGTAGCTCTATAGTGAAGATGCCACTATACCCTGGCAAGCTATGTAGCAGAGACACTAGATGTCCTGCATGTTATCTCACACTGATCGAGATGAGGGAAGTCATAGAAGCTAGATCTTCCATTGACTTTGTATGGTACCGATTTTGACTTCGCAGTGATCGGTTGGAGTATGAGCGGTATACCTCATCTCCTCAAAGCTTAAGTATGTTTGTAAAACATAATCAGTTGTGTAGCGTATTTGCATAAGATTGAAATACGAGAACCATCGGTTGATGTTATATTGCTTAGCATGTCATTGATACATAAATGTTAACTATGTTCTTCAATTTCTTATTGAATAAGAGACATGCTGCCTTGTTAATTGTAGCTGAAATGTTTTGGAATGTTGCTCTAACCTGTATAGATATTGATTTATCTGCCATTGAAATGTGTTATCCCACTGCTCAGTTTATTTTTATTAAACTGTAATAATAATGTTTTCGGTGGAGAGTTATATCTCTCGTTGGGGCAATTGTATAATTGTCTCACCCCCGTGGGATCCAAAGTTTTTCGGTAGATGCTGACAAAGAGGCAGAACCTCTATAGCAGGGGAAGAACAACATCATCAACAATAGGGACAACAATAACCTTTTAGGTGGAGATACTGGTTGTTAAGCTATGTCAATAGAGTCCTATGTGTCATCTTTGTACTCTCAGGTCCTAGGAGTCAGTAGATAGTGTTTTGATAATTAATATGAGATTTTGGTTTGATTATCTCAAGGATTTTGTTACTTGTGTTGTTTAGCAAAGTAATGATGTATATATATTCCTCAAGGAGAGATGGTACATGAAATGTATACTATGGACCAGTATGTAAATACAATACTTTGGTTATTGTTTACAAAGTTTTTTGGTAATGAATATCTTTATAAAATGGTTTTAATTTTTAGTGATTTTCAGTAATCCACTATTAGTAATCGCTTCCACGTTAGTTAATCTCATTTTATGAGTTGGAGCCCACAACATCATTAGGGTACTTAGTGATTGATCATTAAGCTCCTAATTAAGCCAAAACCTAACCTAAGGAGTGAACATCGGTTGATACCCTTGGTCACCACCATAGGTTTTCATGATAGGAACACTATCAGTTGTTGCATGGTATCACCATTGGTTTATGTGGTGGCGAAGGAAATAGCTTGAAAACCCTAATTTGAACCACCAATTGTTAGGTTCTTAACACCATCGGCTTTGTTACCAACCTGTCCTAGATCATATTCTACATTAGGAAGGACGTACACCTAATTAAAGGTTCATCTAGAACTAGAAAAAAATAGGGAACATCATAAAAATTTGAAATCCTAAGCAAGCATGGTTTCTTTATGCTTAGATCATCATTTTTTAGCATAAACATGAACTAACAAGCTTTTAGCAAGCAATATAAGTGAAGAAGGTTATAAAACTCACCTCAAAAGAGTAGGTAAAATCCCAAATATCAAGAATCTCAAGAAAATAAGGTGTAAAAAGTCCTAGACCAGATCTGAAATTGGCCAAGTAACACCTTTCTTCACAAAAGAAGCAAACCCTAGAAGAAGAAGAAAGAAAAGGTAGATCCTCGATCTCTAAAGCAACTTTTGATCATGGAACAATATAGTTATGACCTATAGAAAGGTAGGAGGAAGAATAATAGAGAAAGAAACAAATAAAAGAAGAAGATACTTACTCATTTAGGTCAAGATCACCAAGAAGGAGCTTTAGAAACCCTAAAGGAAGCAAATTATAACCCAAGATGCTTCTACCAAGAAGATCCACACCTTCTTCTTCCTTGGATAGAAGCTCTATGGACAAATAGAGGAAGGACAATGCTCTTAGCTGGAGGTAAGTGGTAGAGAGAAAAAATTTCATTTGGGAGCTTAAGGATAGGCATATAAAGCTTGGAGGATAAGAAAGAGAAGAAGCATGAGGTGTACAAGAATCTCTCCATATGTTCGTGGTCTAGAGCTTCCATGGACATGCAAGCAGTAGGTCCATCAGATGTTGGGGATTGCTAGGCCATTAGATGATGATGTACCAGGTCCACCACTGGATGTTGAGGGGTGGTGACCATTGTTTGATCATGTTTAGGTCAAAAGGTGATGGATCCTTTGGTTAATCATGTCTATAAGTGAACCATCGGTTCAAGTGAACCAAACTAGCAAGAACCATCTACCTAGAGCCTCTAAGATGTCCTTTATATGTTTCCCCTATTTTTCCTTTGGTTGATGGCCATCAGTTGTTGACCAAACCCATGGTACCATAAGTAGTTAGTGTGGCATCCAACTCACAAAAACAAAATTCACTTAAGCAGAAGCGATTACTAACAGCAAATTACTGAAAATCACTAAAAATTAAAACATTTTTCAAAGAGATCCAATCATAGGAAAACTCTTTCAACAAGAACCAATGTATTACATTTACATCCTGGTTCATAAGTACATAAGTTGTACCATCTGTTCTCGAGGATTACAACAACAACGGCCTTGTTAAAAGCTAAACACAGACAACATAAGAAACTCGAGGCATCAAGCCAAAATTCAGATTGATTTATTAAAAACACTAGTTACTATCACCGAGGACCTGAGAGTACAGAGACAACACATAGGAATTCTATCTACAAGACATGACAGACAATACACTCAACCTGAGTTGTCACTACTGCTGTTGATGTTCTTCCTCTGTAGATATTCTCAGTCTCCTCCGTGCTTGTCCACCTAAAAATGTTGGATCCCACGGGGGTGAGACAATTGTAAATTGCCCCAGCGAGAGATACAACTCTCTACTAAAACACATTATTAATGAAGTTTAAAGATATAAAATTGGGTAGAGGATAAGAAGTTTAAGACATTCTTATCTTTTAAAGCATTGCAACTATTTATGATAGAACAATAGATCAACTATTCTATTAATAAGGAATAGGAAGGACATGTATATCATTTATCTATAAAATTATACCATCATGTCAAACTTCTCTTGTGATACTCATCATCTTGATATGTCACCCATGAAACATTCTTGTTTCAATCTATTGGCTTTATCCAATCTGCTAAACATTATATGGGATTATATTTACCGGTACTCATATATCATTAATACAGGCATTGGGTTATTACCAATTCTGTGTCATCATTATAGGCATTGGGTTATTACCAATCATGTGCCATCATTATAGGCATTGGGTTATTACCAATCCTATGTTATCAATACATACATTGGGTTATTACCAATCATGTGTCATCATTACAGGAATTGGGTTATTACCAATCCTAATACAGGCATTAAGCCTCTACCAGGTATTGGACTCTTCCAAACCTGATTACACCGCCAGGCATTGGACACTACCAAACCTGATTTCACAGCCAGGCATTGGACTCTAACCAACCCCGATTACAAGCATTACACCTCTTCCAGGTATTAGACTCTAACCAATCATAATTATATAGCCAGGCATTGGACTCTAACCAATCCTGATTACACAGTCAGGCATTGGACTCTAACCAATCTTGATTACATAGCCAGGCATTGGACTCTAACCAATCTTGATTACATAGCCAGACATTGGACTCTAACCAATCATGATTACACCGCCAGGCATTGGACTTTAACTAATCCTGATTACAGGCATTACACCTCTGCCAGGTATTGGACTTTAACCAATCCTGAATACACAGCCAGGCATTGGACTTTAACCAATCCTGATTACAGACACTACACCTCTTCCAGGTATTGGACTTTAACCAATCTTGATTACATCCCATGTTTGTTTACATAGCACTGGGCACCTCATTCTTTTACTAGCATTAAACTTTGGCCATGCCAATCATGCTCAACACATCCTTTATGTATTACAAGTATTCCTCTTTTCTCCACACAAGTATGATCCAGGTTACATTATTATAAATGTATCCTTTCGTTATTATTATTATGTTACTAAGTTTCCATTCCTTGGTTTATTATGAACATTATCATCTTGTTACCTCTCACTAGGTAACAACTAATCCCATGGCTCACAAAGCCCATTAAAACATCTTGTTACCTCTCACTAGGCAACATCTAACCCTATGGATCATATGGCCATTAAACATCTTGTCACCTCTCACTAGGCCACAATAACTTATCACATCATGTAATACAACAATAACACCCCATTCCCTCAATAGGGTTAGGGTTTACTATTCATGTCACATTAAGGTTTCTCATGTCTTTACCCAATTTAGGGTTACGGTTTCTCATCTCGCGTTAGGATTTCATATTTATCAAATCAACCTTAATATATTGCTCCACACCTCTAGGAGCATCCATGAACATCTCGATTATTCAATCATGTTTATTACTCTTAACATTTATCATTAAATGATTATCAATACAAGGTATGAGTTCATTCCTCATCCTTATCATGGTATGATTACATCATACTCATTAGATAGACATAACCCCATTCTCAAGGTATATTAGCCTATACTTATTAAAGCATATCAAACTCATTACACTTCATTGTAATGATTTACATAACACACTTCATGTGTATCTTGTCCAAGTATATTGGATTTGAGGCGCATCAAGGTATATCAACCCTGGAATGCTAAAGATGATATCTATCATATCTTGATGTATCACTTTCCTCAACACTTCCAACTTACTTGAGTTATCGATTTATCTTGGATTAAGGTATTTCCTATCTTAATACTTTCATCCACTAACCTATCACTTTTACCATGAAGTGCATAGGTTACACACAAGAATGGTCCAACTATCCTCAATGATATGGACTCATTATAGGTTAATGCATTAATTGCTATAAGGTTATCTATAATTAATCACTTTAGGTATTTCCTTTATCAATGCATTAGTCACCATTCCATTATTAGGATTAGGGTCTCCCATACCATCAACCTTTATTAGGGTTAGGATTGCATATAGTATCACCCTCCATTAGGCTTTCAGATCACATTGCCCATAAATTAGGGTTTACTATTCATCCCAACTAGGGTTTCTCATGGAATCACCCTCAATTAGGGTTCCTCATGGAATCAACCTTAATTAGGGTTTCTCATGGAATCAACCTCAATTAGGGTTTCTCATTTCATATGAATACATCAGGGTTTTACATCACATTACCCTAGTTTAGGGTTTCGTGCACTTTACCCTAAAATTAGGGTTTCTTATTCAACTATCCATAATTAGGATTTACTATTCATCCCAATTAGGGTTTCACTCTCCATTCCCATAATTGGGATTTTATATTATGTTACCCTGAATTAGGGTTAAGGTTCATTAATCTTCTGGATTAGGGCTTCATGATCTCTTTACTAAGGATCATAACCTAATCACCACATGATTAATACTCATGTATGAATTGCTTTCTATCATCCTTTCAACTTGATTTGGTTTACATCAACCGTTCAATCAAGTACATACATTTATGATTGACATAGTGTACTGAGTTATTGCTTACTTAAGTTTCAAGGATTAATTCATCTAAGGATTATCAATCACTTAGTATCTTAAAGGTACAACCCTAGTGATTATCTTTGAAATAGATCAGTAACAACCATAGGGTCCTTTTATCTTTCATCACCTAAGGTTTCCAATTAACTTAATCACATTGGAACATCCAAACGTTCTTGACCATTGATGCTCCAAACAGTTTGAAATCGTTTAAGCAAAACAATGATGAAACCGTATGGACAATTCACACTTGAAACCACTTGGATCTCCAAATGGTTTGGTACCGTTTGGTCTCAAACGGTCTTTAGACCGTTTGATCCCGAACGGTCTTGAGACCGTTTGGACTCAAATGGTCTTAAGACCATTTGGTCCAAATTTTCTCAAAACTGAATGGACCAAAAAGGACTTGCATCACTTAATCAATTCAGGGTTTCAATCATTGAACCAACTATCAATTGAATCCTTAATTCATTATTCAATTGAACCATTAAATCACCCTTCAATTGGACCTTCAATTAGGGTTTGGAACCCAAATGAACTAGGGTTTATAATTAAGAAACCATCAATTAGTGTTTTGAAATCGAGGAACCATCAATGGTTGACATTGTGGAACTAGTCCAATTGAAATCATTGGATCATCATCAAACCATGCAATGACCTGACCCCAAACGGTCTTGAGGTCATTTGTATGACCTCCAAACGGTCTTGAGACCGTTTGACTCAAACCTTTTATTGAAATTTGTGCAAATCAATTAGGGTTTGCATCATTGAATCAATCATCCAATTAGCTATTGATTGTATTTCAATTTGATATCTCGGGATCTTCAAATACTCAACCATACTCAACCCTAGACCTCCAAACAGTCTTGGTTGACCTACAAATGGTCTTGAGACTATTTGGGTGACATCCAAATGGTCTTGAGACCGTTTGGGTTAATCAACCCAAAACATTAAGTCGACCAATTGCAAAATCAACACTTAACCCGATTAGGGTTTCCAATTGGAAGATTTTTCATATATTGAATTAATCAATTGGATCCATTAGATCATCATCCAACGTATACTAGGGTCCTGACACCACACGGTCAACCCGTCCAAACGGTCAACTCATCCAAACGGTTTGGAATCCAAACCTCCAAACAGTTTGGTGAAACTGTTTGGACCAAAATCATAAACCATTTTCCTAGGATATTTTTAAGGTGTGTGCTTAGGATGATGTCATCATCATCAAGCTACGATCCTTCATATTTTTCTATAATTTTCACAGTGGCTCTATTGATTTTGATCAAGTGAATTTCAAGAAGAACAAATGATCAACAATTGATAAGGAATTGAATGCAATAACAATAGTAAGGGTTCAAGTTATAAAACCCGCATCCAATTGGGCTTCAAAGCTTCAAGCTCACGTCAAAAATGGTGGATGCAACTCATTTCACTATCCCAAGGCTCGTCCTCAAGATTTTAGTGAAAAGGAATGGTTAGAATTGAAGATGGGATCGAGATAAGAAGAAATCATGCATTGATTTTCGATTTCCACCATGGAATCAAGGTGAAAGAAGGTCAAGAAGCTTACCAACAGGTTGTGGGGTCGTCCTCCTGTTGCTCCAAGATCCCTTGGTCGTTTTTGCAAGAAAGAAGTGAAGGTGGATTCGAAATTACCCATCCAAGCTATGGATAAGGGTGTATATATGCATTTTATTAAAAATTCATTTAAGAGAGAGAAAGTAGGAATTATCTCCTCCATTTCCTTGCCACTTCCCCCTTCCCTTCCTTGGTTACGATAATATATTCTTTTCCTCTTATTCCTCTCAGTTATCCATTATTTAAAGAAAAGAAAATTAAGCACCTTAAATCATATTATAATAATATCCATAAGTGAGTGGATATTTCTTTCTCCTATAATAATGTGAGTGAGTTATCCACTCCCTTTGGATATTTTCGTGCCTTTTCAAGGAACTTGGTCGTCCACATATATGGATTTCAACCAACACAATTTTGGTTGAAGATCACTTCAATTAATATATTTATTGTTTCATTAAATTGAAGTAAAGTTCCAATTATGCTTAAATCTTGATTATTTTAATATCAAGATTCTCACTCCTCCAAAGAGATACAAATGAGACGGCCCTCTCATTTTATTTTCTCTACATGATGCCAAGAAACATTAGGGACTATTTTGAAGTGGTAATTTGCATATTGAACACTGGGTTTTGGGTAAATTGCACAT
The DNA here is from genome assembly GCA_963693085.1 of Alisma plantago-aquatica. NCBI lineage: Eukaryota > Viridiplantae > Streptophyta > Magnoliopsida > Alismatales > Alismataceae > Alisma > Alisma plantago-aquatica. Next base: position 1,179,713,219 of record OY856411.1, on the reverse strand, counting down.
TACACTAAAACTAAGTTTTAATGCACAAACATTGATTTATCAGCTCTTTCTTGGTACTCAGGATTTCACAAGCCATACCTCTACATCATCTTCATTCTCAGGATGCCTCAACACTTGAGTAACATCTATCATGAAACATTTGCAAGTTAACCCCTCAACTTGGGTAATTTGCACATTAGTCCATAACAAGCAAAACAATGTTTCAACATTATTTAAAAAGGACTAAAATTGAAACATAAGTTCCTCTTGAACCTTAATTACTTTTCAAGAATTAAGAGAAAACATATAATTAACTTTATTTAGCAAAACACCCAGGGTTAAGGCATAACCCAGGTTAGGGATGTTACAAATCATAAACCCCTAACATGGATTTCGTCCCCGAAATCCCAGATAAAAGGAGATAGATATTATTCATTCGTTATATCATCAAGTCTCCACATAACATCTCATTGTTATGGAGACACCATAGAACTTTGATCAATACAAAGTTCTTCCACATAAAATTCTCATAGAATCAAACACATAGGACACATACTCCTTTGTCCTTTCATTATTGACTGTGGAGTTAATTTTGTGTTATGTAACACTTTTCTTATTTAGATAGAGGTTATTTGTTAATTTAATTTGATAAACTTTTCTTGCAATAATTTTACAATTATTCCTTCAAATAGTTCATTCTCATCAATGTTATGTTTATGCAAAGCATAAACCCCTAACATATGATGTCCATACTTCATTAGGTAACTGGACTGATTCCATAGTTAACCATTCCAGGTAACCATCGTAAAATAGACTGATATTTCTCAGATACCAGAATTCCTTACCTTGGTATCTAACACATGTGTTAATAACACATCATATCCTCATCTTCATTTTTGTTTATAAGTTGATTTATAATTAAATCAAATTCCTTCTTATATCAATTAGAATGTGGTAGAAATATCCATGCCACATCTCCTTCTTGATTAGGCTTCTTTGGATTGTTTCAGAATGGTTACTTGATCAGAGTAATTAGAAAGATAACAATCTAAGTATTTCATACTTACCTTGCCTTCAATAAATGAATACCTGGCCAGGGTATTCAAGAACTAAAATTAGGTAGTATGCATTCATTTTATTTTATGTTTTCATTTCTTTTAAATTTGATATACTTATTATCTCAGATTTTCTCTGAGTTTCTTTTTCATCTCTTCCCTTCCTTAATGAAGAAAGAGAAACTTAAAAACATATAAAAGAATATTATACTGAACACAAGTTTTCATACTACTTATCTCTTCCTTATATCCTCATAGGATTATACAGATGAACTAAACAACACTACCTTTCTTATAGTAGAGAACATAAGATAATTCAAAATAGAAAGTTCTATCTTGACAAGTCTACCTTTTACAAGTTATCTAGTGTCTTGTATGTTGGGTCACCCCATCACTTTCTATTTGTACATTGCCACCTTAATTGTCCTCTCTGTCCACATATATAGCATGCTCGGAGCCTTTTAGGTGACTGCTTCTTGGGTGCACTACATTGTGGTTGAGTCGGTACTACTGAAATCTTTGATTATTTCGTACCACCAACTACTTGTTCATGTGACTGTTTAGACTTCCTTTTAAGGTCTGTCTCATGTTTCTTTGTCATTGACCCTTCTATCCTTTGAATTGACTCCACAAATGTGGCAGACCTCTCTATACTTTCTAGGGCAGATGCCGGAATAAACATCTCAGCATTCAATCCTTTCTAAAAATGTCGAATCTTTTCCTCCTCAGTAGAAGCCATCTGAGGACAAAATCATAAAAGTTCCATGAACTTAACCTCATATTCACTTATTGACATGGCTCCCTGTCGTATCTTCTCAAACTGTGAGATCTTTTCATCTAAATAACTCCTTGGAAAGTACTTATTGACGAATTCTCGACGAAATTCCTCCCATCCAACTCTTCATCATTCCTTTTTATTTCTTCTATAGCCCACCAATGTCCAGCACTACCCTTGAAAAGATACACAACATGTTTAACTTTGTCAGCATCCGGGATACTAAGGATCTTAAAAGCCTTTTCTAACTCAGTGAGCCAGAGATCAGCATCTGCTGGGTCAGATGTCCCAGCATATTCTATGGCTCCTACACGACATAGCCGTTCAAAGGTCTTACCAGACCCATATCCCTCATTGGAAACCGGTGCCCTAGGTGTCGGTGCTGGCATCCGGTATTACATATACTTCAGTGTGGTCATGAGTTTCCCAAAAAGATTATGAACATCTGGGTTTCCTCTCATGACTTCATCAACATGAGGATTTTCAGGAACTGGTTCCTCCCTTGCCTGATCTCTTGCACCTCCCACTGGTGCAGGAACATTGCTCTCAGCAACGTGTTCCTCGTGTTTTCCAGACATCTTAGAGTTATATATCTTCTTCTGCATAAGCAGAAGGCACTATAAGATACTCTGAGGTACACTTAGAACAAACTTGATACCTTAGTCTGATGTCTCTGTAGACTCAGCAAACCTAGAGCTCTAATATCACTAAATTGTGGCATCCAACTCACAAAAACAAAATTTACTTAAGCGGAAGCGATTACTTACAACGGATTACTGAAAATCACTAAAAATTAAAACCTTTTTCAAACTGATCCAATCATAGGAAAACTCTTTCAACAAGAACTAATGTATTACATTTACATCCTGGTTCATAAGTACATATCTTGTACCATCTCTTCTCGAGGATTACAACAACTGCCTTGTTAAAAGCTAAACACAGACAACATAAGAATCTTGAGGCATCAAGCCAAAAGTCAGATTGATTTATTAAAAACACTAGTTACTATCTCCGAGGACCTAAGAGTATAGAGATGACACATAGGACTTCTATCTATGAGACATGACAGACAGTACACTTAACCTGAGGTGTCACTACTGCTGCTGATGTTATTCCTCTGTAGATATTCTCAGTCTCCTCTGTGCTTATCCACCTAAAAATATTGGATCCCACGGGGGTGAGACAATTGTAAATTGCCCCAGCAAGAGATATAACTCTCTGCCAAAACACATTATTAATGCAGTTTAAAGATATAAAATTGGGCAGAGGATAAGCAGTTTAAGACATTCTTATCTTTTAAAGCATTGCAACTATTTATGATAGAACAATAGTTCAACTATTCTCTTAATAAGGAATAGGAAGGACATGTATATCATTTATCTATCAAATTATACCATCATGTCAAACTTCTCTTGTGATACTCATCATCTTGATATGTCACCCATGAAACATTCTTGTTTCAATCTGTTGGCTTTAGCCAATCTACTAAACATTATATGGGATTATATCTACTGATACTCATATATCATTAATACAGGCATTGGGTTATTACCAATCTTATGTCATCATTATAGGCATTGGGTTATTACCAATCCTATGTCATCATTACAGGCATTGGGTTATTACCAATCCTATGTTATCAATACAGGCATTGAGTTATTACCAATCATGTGTCATCATTACAGGAATTGGGTTATTACCAATCCTAATACATGCATTAAGCCTCTACCAGGCATTGGACTCTTCCAAACCTAATTACACCGCCAGGCATTGGACACTACCAATCTTGATTTCACAGCCAGGCATTGGACTCTAACCAACCCTAATTACAGGCATTACACCTCTTCCAGGTATTAGACTCTAACCAATCCTAATTATACAACCAGGCATTGGAATCTAACCAATCCTGATTAAACAGCTATGCATTGGACTCTAACCAATCCTGATTACACAGCCAGGCATTGGACTCTAACCAATCCTGATTACACTGCCAGGCATTGGACTTTAACCAATCCTGATTACATGCATTACACCTCTGCCAGGTATTGGACTTTAACCAATCCTAATTACACAGATAGACATTGGACTTTAACCAATCCTGATTACAAACATTACACCTCTGCCAGGTATTGGAGTTTAACCAATCCTGATTACATCCCATGTTTGTTTACACATAACTGGGCACCTCATTCTTTTATTAGCATTAAACTTTGGTCATGCCAATCATGCTCAACACATCCTTTATGTATTACAAGTATTCCTCTTTTGTCCACACAAGTATGATCCAGGTTCCATTATTATAAATGTATCCTTTCATTATTATTATTATGTTACTAAGTTTCCATTCCTTGGTTTATTATGAACATTATCATCTTGTTACCTCTCACTAGGTAACAACTAATATCATGGCTCACAAAGCCCATTAAAACATCTTGTTACCTCTCACTAGGCAACATCTAACCATATGGCTCATATGACCATAAAACATCTTGTCACCTCTCACTAGGCCACAATAACTTATTACATCATGTAATACAATAGTAACACCCCCATTCCTTCAATAGGGTTAGGGTTTACTATTCATGTCACATTAAGATTTCTCATGTCCCATTACCCAATTTAGGGTTAGGGTTTCCCATCTCACGTTAGGATTTCATATTTATCAAATCAACCTTAATATATTGCTCCACACCTCTAGGAGCATCCACGAACATCTCGATTATTCAATCATGTTTATTACTCTTAACATTTATCATTAAATGATTATCAATACAAGGTATGAGTTCATTCCTCATCCTTATCATGGTATGATTACATCATACTCATTAGATTGACTTAACCCCATTCTCAAGGTATATTAGCCTATACTTCTCAAATCATATCAAACTCATTACACTTCATTGTAACGATTTACATAACACACTTCATGTGTTTCTTGTCCAAGTATATTGGATTTGAGGCGCATCAAGGTATATCAACCCTGAAATGCTAAAGATGATATCTATCATATCTTGATGTATCACTTTCCTCATCACTTCCAACTTACTTGAGTTATCGATTTATCTTGGATTAAGGTATTTCCTATCTTAATACTTTCATCCACTAACCTATCACTTTTACCATGAAGTGCATAAGTTACACACAAGAATGGTCTAACTATCCTCAATGATATGGACTCATTATAGGTTACTATAAGGTTATCTATAATTAATCACTTTAGGTATTTCCCTTATCAATGTATTAGTCACCATTCCATTATTAGGATTAGGGTCTCCCATACCATCACCCTTTATTAGGGTTAGGATTGCAAATAGTATCACCCTCCATTAGGCTTTCACATCACATTTACCATAAATTAGGGTTTACTATTCATCCCAACTAGGGTTTCTCATGGAATCACCCTCAATTAGGGTTCCTCATGGAATCAACCTTAATAAGGGTTTCTCATGGAATCAACCTCAATTAGGGTTTCTCATTTCATATGAATACATCAGGGTTTTACATCACATTACCCTAATTTAGGGTTTCATGCACTTTACCCTAAAATTAGGGTTTCTTATTCAACTATCCATAATTAGGATTTACTATTCATCCCAATTATGGTTTCACTCTCCATTCCCGTAATTGGGGTTTTATATTATGTTACCCTTAATTAGGGTTAAGGTTCATTAATCTTCTGGATTAGGGTTTAATGATCTCTTTACTAAAGATCATAACCTAATCACCACATGATTAATACTCATGTATGAATTCCTTTCTATCATCCTTTGAACTTGATTTGGTTTACATCAACCCTTCAATCAAGTACATGCATCTATGATTGACATAGTGTACTAAGTTATTGCTTACTTAAGCTTCAAGGATTAATTCATCTAAGGATTATCAATCACTTAGTATCTTAAAGGTACAACCCTAGTGATTATCTTTGAAATAGATCAGTAACAACCATAGGGTCCTTTTATCTTTCATCACCTAAGGTTTCCAATTAACTTAATCACATTGAAACATCCAAACGTTCTTGACCATTGATGCTCCAAACGGTTTGAAATCGTTTAAGCAAAACAATGATGAAACTGTATGGACAATTCACACTTGAAACCACTTGGGTCTCCAAACGGTTTGAGACCATTTGGACTCAAATGGTCTTAAGACTGTTTGGTCCAAACTTTCTCAAAATTGAATGGACCAAAAAGGTCTTGCATCACTTAATCAATTCGGGGTTTCAATCATTGAACCAACTATCAATTGAATCCTTAATTCATTATTCAATTGAACCATTGAATCACCCTTCAATTGGACCTTCAATTAGGGTTTGGAACCCAAATGAACTAGGGTTTATAATTAAGAAACCATCAATTAGGGTTTTGAAATCGAGGAACCATCAATGGTTGACATTGTGGAACTAGTCCAATTGAATTCATTGGATCATCATCAAACCATGACATGACCTGACCCCAAATGGTCTTGAGGTCATTTGTATGACCTCCAAATGTTCTTGAGACCGTTTGACTCAAACCATTATTGAAACTTGTGCAAATCAATTAGGGTTTGCATCATTGAATCGATCATCCAATTAGCTATTGATTGTATTTCAATTTGATATCTCTGGATCTTCAAATACTCAACCATACTCAACCCTAGACCTCCAAACGGTCTTGGTTGACCTCCAAATGGTCTTGAGACCGTTTGGGTGACCTGCAAATGGTCTTGAGACCGTTTGGGTTAATCAACCCAAAACATTAAGTCAACCAATTGCAAACTCAACACTTAACCCGATTAGGGTTTCCAATTGGAAGATTGTTCATATATTGAATTAATCTATTGGATCCATTAGATCATCATCCAACATATACTAGGGTCCTGACCCCACACCGTCAACCCATCCAAATGGTCAACTCATCCAAACGGTTTGGAATCCAAACCTCCAAACGATTTGCAAACCGTTTGGTCTCCAAACGGTTTGGTGAAACCGTTTGGACCAAAATCATAAAACTATTTTCCTAGGATATTTTTTAGGTGTGTGCTTAGGATGATGTCATCATCATCAAGCTATGATCCTTCATATTTTTCTGTAATTTTCATGGTGGTTCTATTGATTTTGATCAAGTGAATTTCAAGAAGAACAAATGATCAACAATTGATAAGGAATCGAATGCAATAACAATAGTAAGGGTTCAATTTATAAAACCCGCCTCCAATTGGGCTTCAAGCTCACGTCAAAAATGGTGGATGCAACTCCTTTCACTATCCCAAGGCTCGTCCTCAATATTTGAGTGTAAGGGAATGGTTAGAATTGAAGATGGGATCGAGATAAGAAGAAATCATGCATTGATTTTCGATTTCCACCATGGAATCAAGGTGAAATAAGGTCAAGAAGCTTACGAAAAGGTTGGGGGGTCGTCCTCCTGTTGCTCCAAGATCCCTTGGTCGTTTTCGCAAGCAAGAAGTGAAGTTGGATTCGAAATTACCCATCCAAGCTATGGATAAGGGTGTATATATGCATTTTATTAAAAATTCATTTAAGAGAGAGAAAGTAGGAATTATCTCCTCCATTTCCTTGCCACTTTCCCCCTTTTCTTACTTGGTTACGAGGCTATATTATTTGCCTCTTATTCCTCTCAATTATCCTTTATTTAAAGAAAAGCAAATTAAGCACCTTAAATCATATTATAATAATATCCATAAGTGAGTGGATATTTCTTTTTCCTATAATAATATGAGTGAGTTATCCACTCCCTTTGGATATTTTCGTGCCTTTGCAAGTCACTTGGTCGTACACATATATGGATTTCAACCAACACAATTTTGGTTGAAGATCACTTCAATTAATATATTTATTTTTGCATTAAATTCAAGTAAAGTTCCAATTATGCTTAAATCTTGATTATTTTAATATCAAGATTTTCTCTCCTTCAAAGAGATAAAAATGAGACACCCCTATCATTTTCATTGATATAAATGATGCCAAGAAACATTAGGGACTATTTTGAAGTGGTAATTTGCGTATTGAACCCTGGGTTTTGGGTAAATTGCACATTACACCAAAACTAAGTTTTAATGCACAAACATTACTTTATCAGCTCTTTTTTGGTACTCAGGATTTCACAAGCCATAACTCTGCATCATCTTCATTCTCATGATGCCTAAGCACTTGAGGAACATCTATCATGCAACATTTGTAAGTTAACCCCTCAACTTGGGTAATTTGCACATTAGTCCAAAACAAGCAAAATAACGTTTCAACATTATTTAAAGAGGACTAAAATTGAAACATAAGTTCCTCTTGAACCTTAATTACTTTTCAAGAATTAAGAGAAAACATATAATTAACTTTATTAAGCAAAACACCAAGGGTTAAGGCATAACCCACGTCAGGGATGTTACAAATCATAAACCCCTAATAAGGATTTCGTCCCCGAAATCCCAGATAAAAGGAGATAGATATTATTCATTTGTTATATCATCAAGTCTCCACATAACATCTCATTGTTATGGAGACACCATAGAACTTTGATCAATACAAAGTTCTTCCACATAAAATTCTCATAGAATCAAACACATAGGACACATACTCCTTTGTCCTTTCATTATTGACTGTGGAGTTAATTCTGTGTCAGGTAACACTTTTCTTATTTAGATAGAGGTTATTTGTTAATTTAATTTGATAAAATTTTCTTGCAATAATTTTACAATTCAAATAGTTCATTTTCATCAATGTTATGTTTATGCAAAAGCATAAACCCCTAACATATGATGTCCATACTTCATTAGGTAACTAGACTGATTCCACAGTTAACCATTCCAGGTAACCATCATAAAATAGACTGATATTTCTCAGATACCAGAATTCCTTACCTTGGTATCTAACACGTGTTAATAACACATCATATCCTCATTTTCATTTTTGTTTATAAGTTGATTTATAATTAAATCAAATTCCTTCTTATATCAATTAGAATGTAGTAGAAATATCCATGCCACATCTCCTTCTTGATTAAGCTTCTTTGGATTGTTTCAGAATGATTACTTGATCAGAGTAATCAGAAAGATAACAATCTAAGTATGTCATACTTACCTTGCCTTCAATAAATGAATACCTGGCCAGGGTATTCAAGAACTGAAATTAGGTAGTATGCATTCATTTTATTTTATGTTTCCATTTCTTTTAAATTTGATATACTTATTATCTCAGATTTTCTCTGAGTTTCTTTTTCATCTCTTCCCTTCCTTAATGAAGAAAGAGAAACTTCAAAACATATAAAATAATATTATACTGAACACAAGTTTTCATACTACTTATCTCTTCCTTATATCCTCATAGGATTATACAGATGAACTAAACAACACTACCTTTCTTATAGTAGAGAAGAGAATATAATTCAAAATAGAAAGTTCTATCTTGACAAGTCTACCTTTTACAAGTTATCTAGTGTCTTGTATGTTGGGTCACCCCATCACTTTCTATTTGTACATTGCCACCTCATATGTCCTCTCTGTCCATATCTATAGCAGGATCGGAGCCTCTTAGGTGATTGCTGCTTGGGTGCACTACATTGTGGTTGAGTCGGTACTACTGAAATCTTAGATTATTTCGTACCACCAACTCCTTATTCATGTGACTGTTTAGACTTCCTTTTAAGGTATGTCTCATGTTTTTTTGTCATTGACCCTTCTATCCTTTGAATTGACTCCAAAAATGTGGCAAACCTCTCTCTACTTTCTAGGGCAGATGCCAGAATAAACATCTCAACATTCAATCCTTTCTCAAAATGTCGAATCTTTTCCTCCTCAGTAGAAGCCATCTGAGGACAAAATTGTAAAAGTTCCATTAACTTAACCTCATATTCACTTATTGACATGGCTCCCTGTCGTATCTTCTCAAACTGTGAGATCTTTTCATCTAAATCAATCCTTTGAAAGTACTTATTGATGAATTCTCGACGAAATTTCTCCCATCCAACCTCTTCATCATTCCTTTTTATTTCTTCTATAGCCCACCAATGTCCAGCACTACCCTTCAAAAGATACACATCATGTTTAACTTTGTCAGCATCCGGGATACTAAGGATCTTAAAAGCCTTTTCTAACTCAGTGAGCCAGAGATCAGCATCTGCTGGGTCAGATGTCCTAGCATATTATATGGCTCCTACACGACATAGTCGTTCAAAGGTCTTACCAGACCCATATCCCTCATTGGAAACTGGTGCCCTAGGTGTTGGTGCTGGCATCCGGTCTGCCATATAATTTAGTGTGGTCATGATTTTCCCAAAAAGATTATGAACATTTGGGTTTCCTCTCATGACTTCATCAACATGAGGATTTTTAGGAACTGGTTCCTCCCTTTCCTGATCTCTTGCACCTCCCACTGGTGCAGCAACATTTCTCTCAGCAACGTGTTCCTTGTGTTCTCCATACATCTTGGAGTTATATATCTTCTTCTGCATAAGAAGAAGGCACTATAAGATACTCTGAGGTACACTTAGAATAGACTCGATACCTTAGTCCTATGTCTCTGTAGACTCAGCGAACCTAGAGCTCTGATACCACTAAATTATGACACCCAACTCACAAAAACAAAATTTACTTAAGCGAAAGCGATTACTAACAACGGATTACTGAAAATCACTAAAAATTAAAACATTTTTCAAAGAGATCCAATCATAGGAAAACTCTTTCAACAAGAACTAATGTATTACATTTACATCCTGGTTCATAAGTACATATCTTGTACCATCTCTTCTCGAGGATTACAACAACTGCCTTGTTAAAAGCTAAACATAGACAGCATAAGAACCTTGAGGCATCAAGCCAAAACTCAGATTGATTTATTAAAAACACTAGTTACTATCTCCGAGGACCTGAGAGTACATAGACGACACATAGGACTTCTATCTACAAGACATGACAGACAGTACACTCAACCTGAGCTGTCACTGCTGCTGGTGATGTTCTTCCTCTGTAGATATTCTCAGTCTCCTCCGTGCTGGTCCACCTAAAAATGTTGGATCCCACGGGGGTGAGACAATTGTAAATTGCCCCAGCGAGAGATATAACTCTCTGCCAAAACACATTATTAATGCAGTTTAAAGATATAAAATTGGGCAGAGGATAAGCTGTTTAAGACATTCTTATCTTTTAAAGCATTGCAACTACTTATGATAGAACAATAGATCAACTATTCTCTTAATAAGGAATAGGAAGGACATGTATATCATTTATCTATCAAATTATACCATCATGTCAAACTTTTCTTGTGATACTCATCATCTTGATATGTCACCCATGAAACATTCTTGTTTCAATCTGTTGGCTTTAGCCAATCTACTAAACATTATATGGGATTATATCTACCGGTACTCATATATCATTAATACATGCATTGGGTTATTACCAATCTTGTGTCATCATTATAGGCATTGGGTTATTACCAATCCTGCATCATCATTACAGGCATTGGGTTATTACCAATCCTATGTTATCAATACAGGCATTGAGTTATTACCAATCCTATGTCATCATTACAGGCATTGGGTTATTACCAATCCTAATACATGCATTAAGCCTCTGCCAGGTATTGGACTCTTCCAAACCTGATTACACCGCCAGACATTGGACACTACCAATCTTGATTTCACAGCCAGGCATTGGACTCTAACCAACCCTGATTACAGTCATTACACCTCTGCCAGGTATTGGACTCTAACCAATCCTGATTATACAACCAGACATTGGACTCTAACCAATCCTGATTACACAGCCCGGCATTGGACTCTAACCAATCATGATTACACAGCCAGGCATTGGACTCTAACCAATCCTGATTACACAGCCAGGCATTGGACTCTAACCAATCCTGATTACCCCACCAGGCATTGGACTTTAACCAATCCTGGTTATAGGTATTACACCTCTGCTAGGTATTGGACTTTAACCAATCCTGATTACACAGCCAGGCATTGGACTTTAACCAATCTTGATTTCAGGCATTACACCTCTGTCAGGTATTGGACTTTAACCAATCCTGATTACATCCCATGTTTGTTTACACAGCACTGGGCACCTCATTTTTTTACTAGCATTAAACTTTGGCCATGCCAATCATGCTCAACACATCCTTTATGTATTACAAGTATTCCTCTTTTCTCCACACAAGTATGATCCAGGTTCCATTATTTTAAATGTATCCTTTCGTTATTATTATTATGTTACTAAGTTTCCATTCCTTGGTTTATTATGAACATTATCATCTTATTACCTATCCCTAGGTAACAACTAATCTCATGGCCCACAAAGCCCATTAAAACATCTTGTTACCTCTCACAAGTGAACATCTAACCATATGGCTCATATGGCCATTAAACATCTTGTCACCTCTCACTAGGCCACAAGAACTTATTACATCATTTAATACAATAGTAACACCCCCATTCCCTTAATAGGGTTAGGGTTTACTATTCATGTCACATTAAGGTTTCTCATGTCCCATTACCCAATTTAGGGTTAGGGTTTCCCATCTCACGTTAGGATTTCATATTTATCAAACCAACCTTAATATATTGCTCCATACCTCTAGGAGCATCCATGAACATCTCGATTATTCAATCATGTTTATTACTCCTCACATTTATCATTAAATGATTATCAATACAAGGTATGAGTTCATTCCTCATCCTTATCATGGTATGATTACATCATACTCATTAGATTGACTTAACCCCATTCTCAAGGTATATTAGCCTATACTTATCAAAGCATATCAAACTCATTACACTTCATTGTAACGATTTAAATAACACACTTCATGTGTTTCTTGTCCAAGTATATTGGATTTGAGGCGCATCAAGGTATATCAACCCTGGAATGCTAAATATGATATCTATCATATCTTGATGTATCACTTTCCTCATCACTTCCAACTTACTTGAGTTATCAATTTATCTTGGATTAAGGTATTTCCTATCTTAATACTTTCATCCACTAACCTATCACTTTTACCATGAAATGCATATGTTACACACAAGAATGGTCCAACTATCCTCAATGATATGGACTCATTATAGGTTAATGCATTAATTGATATAAGGTTATCTATAATTAAGCACTTTAGGTATTTCCCTTATCAATGTATTAGTCACCATTCCATTATTAGGATTAGGGTCTCTCATACCATCACCCTTTATTAGGGTTAGGATTGCAAATTGTATCACCCTCCATTAGGATTTCACATCACATTGCCCATAAATTAGGGTTTACTATTCATCCCAACTAGGGTTTCTCATGGCATCACCCTCAATTAGGGTTCCTCATGGAATCAACCTTAATTAGGGTTTCTCATGGAATCAACCTCAATTAGGGTTTCTCATTTCATATCAATACATCAGGGTTTTACATGACATTACCCTAGTTTAGGGTTTCATGCACTTTACCCTAAAATTAGGGTTTCTTATTCAACTATCAATAATTAGGATTTACTATTCATCCCAATTAGGGTTTCTTATTCAACTATCCATAATTAGGATTTACTATTCATCCCAATTAGGGTTTCACTCTCCATTCCCATAATTGGGGTTTTATATTATGTTACCCTGAATTAGGGTTAAGGTTCATTAATCTTCTGGATTAGGGTTTCATGATCTCTTTACTAAGGATCATAACCTAATCACCACATGATTAATACTCATGTATGAATTCCTTTCTATCATCCTTTGAACTTGATTTGGTTTACATCAACCCTTCAATCACTATCTTGCCTTTGATTAAGATGCATATTGGGGATGGGTCTAGTTTCAGAATTTGGAAAGATCCATGGATGCCTAGAAATAAATTTCTGGATGAGTATATTGATACTAAAAATGTGCTAAGGATTGGGTGTGGTTGGAATGGCTTCCTTAGCAAGTTCATCTGTGAGAAAAAATGGATCATTCCGGATAGAAGATGTTTCAAGGAGTTTAAGAAGTGCATTGAAGAGGCTGATATCAGTCTGTATGATGAAGATACTGTTAGTATTCAAGGGTTTCATTCTCTGAAAATTAAAGATGCTTGGAACATTCTCAGAGGACCTAGAACTAAATCTGATTGGGCATGTTGGATCTGGAGGTTTGACCATCCCAGAGTTTTGATCATTAATGCGTGGAAAATTATCTTAGCTAAACTACCTACGCTGGATTATCTTAATAAGATGGGATTCCAGTTAGCTTCTCGATGTATTCTGTGTGAGGAGGATTATGAAAGTATTATTAATCTTTTTTTCAAATGCAATTTGGCTGCTACAATATGGAAGATGGGAGTTAACAATGGGTACATTGGAAAGGCTCCTGGATGTCCTGAAAACTGTTTGAGGTCGAGGTCAAAGAAACAGCAGATGTTTTTTTTGTCTACTCTTTTCATCATTTGGAAAGAGAGAAACTGCAGAACTTTCATAAATTTATCTTCTGATAATAACAAATGCTGGAACAGCATCAGGGATCTAGTTTCCCTATATGATTGAGTTGTATTTTCTTTTATAGATCGGATGTATGGGTGGTTTGCAGTTTTCGTATAAACCTTACTTGTACATAAACTCTGTTGTGTTGTCTAATAAAGAGGAATGCGCTTACTGAGCAAAAAAAACATATTATAATAATATCCATAAGTGAGTGGATATTTCTTTTTCCTATAATAATGTGAGTGAGTTATCCACTCCCTTTGGATATTTTCGTGCCTTTGCAAGGCACTTGGTCGTCCACATATATGGATTTCAACCAACACAATTTTGGTTGAAGATCACTTCAATTAATATATTTATTTTTGCATTAAATTGAAGTAAAGTTCCAATTATGCTTAAATCTTGATTATTTTAATATCAAGATTCTCTCTCCTCCAAAGAGATACAAATTAGACGCCCCTCTCATTTTCTTTGCTATACATGATGCCAAGAAACATTAGGGACTATTTTGAAGTGGTAATTTGCATGTTGAACCCTAGGTTTTGGGTAAATTCCACATTACACCAAAACTAAGTTTTAATGCACAAACATTACTTTATCAACTCTTTCTTGGTACTCAGGCTTTCACAAGCCATACCTCTGCATCATATTCATTATCATGATTCCTCAACATTTGAGGAACAGCTATCATGCAACATTTGCAAGTTAACCCCTCAACTTGGGTAATTTGCACATTAGTCCAAAACAAGCAAAATAATGTTTCAACATTATTTAAAAAGGACTAAAATTGAAACATAAATTCCTCTTGAACCTTAATTAATTTTCAAGAATTAAGAGCAAGCATATAATTAACTTTATTAAGCAAAACACCTAGGGTTAAGGCATAACCCAATTCAGGGATGTTACAGTTAGCCTTTAAAGAGGCTCATCCATGACGGGTAAAACCCTAAATCACCCTTGAAGCAAATCACCACCAAACCAAGGTACAATTGAGTGCCCCATGGCTGAACAAGCTCAAGAATGATGGGATAAAATTCAAGGACCATAATTCAAGTGACAAATTGCAAGAAAAACCTCTCATTTAGGTAAATTGTAGAAAACTGAAAAATTTATATAAAATTGCATAACTTGCTCAACAATGTCAAAATTGGACCAAATTTGAAACTTAAGCTTGTCTTATGTTTCCAAAGCATATCACAAGGTTAGATTATGGTTCTAAGCATCCAATTATGATAATTAATCGTGTTCAACACTTTAATCATGTTCATGGGTCTTACAGGCAAAGCTAGTTTGATTTGTCTAGAGATTGTGATGGCTAGATCATGGTTATATTTCAACCATGAACCAGGATCGATGAACGCAACCTCTTAGTTCCTTTTCTCCTTGTCTTAACCAAACGAATTTTTCCCTAATAAAAAATTAGACAACTCATATATGGTCAGTCACTTCAGACCCATTAGTTTCACTACTACAGAAACAGCCTTTGGCGTCGGTTGTTTAACCCCCTTTGGCGTTGGTTTCTGAGCGACGCCTATGTGGGCGCCGCTAAAGGTCGAACACTTCGGCGTCGGTTTTTTAACCGACGCCTATTTAACATATAGGCGTCGGTCTTTTAGTAGATAACCGACGCCAAAAGGGTTCACGCCACAGAAAACGACGTCATCTAGGACACATTCTGCGTCGGTTATCTACTAAAAACCGACGCCTATACTTCAAGACGACACGGCCATGCTTCCCTGCACGGCCGTGTTTAGTACTATAGGCGTCGGTTTTATATGAATAACCGACGCCTTTTCCACCACGGCCGTGCTATCCTGCACGGTCGGGTTGTTTGTACTATTAGGCGTCGGTTTTTATCCAATAACCGACGCTATAGGTCTTTGCTGACGGTTTTCTGTAAATAACCGACGCCTATATCTATTTTTTTTTCATATCAGTTTGCAGGCCTGCTGTGGCTGGTGAGCAGGATGAGAACCTGTAGTTCAGTTTTCTGAACTGTAGGTTTACGACATCCATTGATATCAGCCTACAAACAGGCCACAAACCTGCAAAATTCACAAAAAATAATTCACACAAGTAGATACATTCGGACATCAATTCAATTCTCACATTCACACATATAGAAACATTCAAATACATGTATTAACATTCAGAAATATTCATTTACAAAGAATCATTCATTATCGCTATCAACATCCCAATTATATCTTATAGTTGCCACTGCTTGTATGGCTTTTGCCCATTCTTCTCTTATTTCATTTAATGCTTCCATCGTATATGGAGCATGTATATTTTTTAAGCATTTACCTGTAGTGTTGTCAGTTTTAAACACCTGCAAAGAGAATGATGTATATATAAGTAATAATATAAAAATAAGATTGATATATTTCATACTAACTAATGAGACTATATATAATACCTCATGTATGGTATCGATGTCCAATGTGGCATATCGGATAATCATCTGCATAAATCGCATCACATAGTATGTGCATGCCCAGCCATTGTCTTGTGTAGCGCACTATAAATTGAAACATACAAAATAATACAACTAAGCACAATTCACATCAATAATATATACATTGGAGTCGGGAACTTACTTGTACGTTCTGCCAATTTATTGGCTGGTTCTTTTTCCTTGGGACCGTTCCTCCAGCCTTTTTGAATGCATCTAAACCCCTACATGTTAATATAACACAGTAAATTGCATAAGTAAATATTAATGTAATAAGAGATGTTAACATATACAAAAATGAAATATTTCTCACCAGAATAATGGCATTCTCATTACGTATCCAATTTTAGTGTTTAATGTACTTCCCGCGGGATCTAGATAATAAATAGTGAACGTCCCGGGGACAATAACTAGTAACTCCCAATGTCTACTGCTAGAGGTAAAAAGTTAACAATTAATAACTCAAAATGCACAATAAAAATGGAATTTTCTTAAGTCCAAATTATAAATAAAGTAAACTTACTTGACATTGAATGGAGCTATTATTATCGTCTTCTTTTGCTGACCAAAAATTGTAAAAGCATCTATACAATATTGTTGAACATTATCAGGGTCTTTAGCTACCAAACTAATCAATGAAGGAATAAAAAATCCCACATGATCAAATGCAAATTGTTTGCAATGATCTTCGACTAAGTAGCTGCAAAACATGTATTATGTATGCATTAATATATAAGAAACCAGCTCACCGGATCTTACACAAGGTATATGGATGTATAAATAAGATCTCACCTTATCCATGTCTCTATCATTGATGTATTCAACCACTCATACATAAACAACTCAATAATATCTTGTATAAATAAAGAGCTATCGTATGATTGTCCTGCATAATCTGCATCTAAAGAAACAATTATAGGGCAATGTATATTATGTTCCCGTAGCCAACATGCCATTCCCCTACAAGCAGGACCTAACGGGTATGTTAGGTCAGTTAGAACCCAACTTGGTAATGCGGGAAGTGGAGGTGGAGGCCTAGGTGCTCCGGTTGTCTTCTTTTTAACCTGTATATATAATTTCAGATCAGTTGACCTCATATATACACATTAACAATTTAAAGTAATTTAAATTTATCTTACAATTTCAGTAGTGTAGACGACATCTGCTTTGGGCCACAATATCACCCCGCCTTCTGCATCAGCAAGTGTATCAATATCCGGGTGGGGATATGGCAATGTAGCTTCTCTCCAATTGGGTAACACACGTATCGGGCTCACACGAACGTAGCCCTGTGGCATTGGAGTCCCGTGAAACATTGCCCCAGGAAGGGACGGGTAAGCCTGCGCCTCTGCAACAACGTAGTCTTGCATTCTTAAGCGGCATGGCTTCAATGCCTACAAATTTACGTAAAGAATATTATACGTATATACATATCATCTTGAAAACATAACAACTTGAAAAGACTAACTACAATGTCATAAACAATACTTACAACAGACGTGTTAGGCGGTGGGTCTACAGGATTACTTGTAGTCTGTACATCAGGAGAAGAGTGGGTCGCCATAAGCTGATTGGAAGCCTGAGATGCCTGCCACCGCAGCAATTCTTCCTTGACCTTCTCAGCAACTACATCGTTGACCTTCTTAGCAACTATATCCTCGACTCTCTTATTCTCCTATACATGGATAAAAGAAACATTAGCTTCTTATTATTGAATTTCCTTTTGCAGCAACATTCTAAAAAAAGTATAGGTTACCTATTCTTGTGAAAGTCCCGCTCTGGGTTTGCGCTGGGATGGCCCAAAGAATTCTTTTATGCCCACACCAGCGCCTGCACCCCTAACACGCCCAGGATGCTCTAGGTTACCCAGAGCAACTGTCAATTCATCTTGTGTGCCCTGAGGGATGAACGTGCCTTGTTTCCTCTACTCGTGCAGCTCCCGCTAATCACCATCAACAGAAATTGGTAAGTTAACAAATAATCAATATTCAAACGATTGCTCTAAGAGTTGTATTTTACCATTTTCACAGTCGCCTCAGCAGTTACGGGCTTCTTTATTTCACCCTTCTTGTTTTGCCTCCCAGCTATCCAGATATCATCGCGAGGCATGGGTGTGGCAGACTCCTCAGTAGCAGCAGACTCCTGAGTAGCCGCAGACTCCGCCTGTAGTCTTTGGCAAACGCTTGCATAGCCTTTTGGACCCATAGTGTGGTCATGCACATTCAGTGCACGCCTTGCTTTTTGTGCGTCACTGAGGGCCTAGTTAGTATGCACATTAATGATTTGGTTAGTAGCACTAAATTTTAATCTTGAATAGGTGAATACAATGTATATTAATTAAATTGGGAGTGACGCCTAATACCTTGAATTCTTTAGATTTTCTTGAAGCAACAAAATTGTCACAATCTTCTTTGTCCAAGAAGTTCCATTGTTCAAGGGCTGACTTCTTCTTCTTATCACCCTCTTTCATGTATTCTCTGTTCAGATTTGTCCTATAATTCCTAAGCATCTTTCTAGCGCGTTGCATCACACTTTTATGATGCAACTTCTCATCCAATGCAAACAGATTCTGTAAAATAGAAATGTTATTAACTAGTATCCAAAATAGAATTGCAAATAATAGAATTTGTAATATACAAAATAGAATTGCAAATAATAATAACTCACACATAAATCCTTCCATATCAAGTCTTTTTTCCCCTGAGGAACTTTATGCCAATTATCATACTTAATACCACAATGGCTCTGAGTGGTACACCCAAGATAGTTTACAAAATTATTGCGGTTCACTCCAATTGCATTTCCTCCATTATCAAACTCCACAACCAATTTGGATCCACTGCCACTTAGCGCTATTAACTTCTTCAACAGAGTGATGCCCCTTTTCTTGTTAAGTGTTTGGTGCTGCGCATCAAGTTGCTCCAGTGCTTCAGTGGGTACATGTGCATCATCAACCTAAATTTTGACAAAAATAAACACACTGAATTAGCCCAATATAGAAATATAGGATATATGACATAACTAGAAGATAATGAATTTTATAGAAATACAGGATATGTTTTTAGAACTTACATTGGTATCCTCGCCATGCTCGTCATGGACAGCATGCTCATCATGGACTTCATGCTCATCATGGACATCATGCTCATCATGGTCAGCCATCCGAAAATGTCATTAAAAAGGCAAACATTTAGCATTTGTATTAACTAGAAAAAGGCAAACATTTAGCATTTGTATTAACTAGAAAAAGGCAAACATTTAGCATTT
Source organism: Alisma plantago-aquatica (assembly GCA_963693085.1). Taxonomy (NCBI): domain Eukaryota; kingdom Viridiplantae; phylum Streptophyta; class Magnoliopsida; order Alismatales; family Alismataceae; genus Alisma; species Alisma plantago-aquatica. The sequence continues at coordinate 1,179,693,264 of OY856411.1, read as the reverse complement.
GTATTAACTAGAAAAAGGCAAACATTTAGCATTTGTATAAACATACATGTCTCTAAAATTGTGATCTTTTATCAATTAACAATCCTTCATTGTGATCTCCGTGAACATATAAGTCATCATTAGCTTCAATATTTTGTGGAGTTGGCAACCCAACTGAGAATGGACTGGAGTCATCATACTTATCATAGTACTCTTCTTCATCTATAGTATCTTCAATGAATTGTCTTTTACCATGAAGAACAACCGACCATTTAGCATTCGCAGGATCATCGATATAGAATATTTGTTTCGCCTGTGATGCCAATATGAATGGTTCACCCTTCTCGCCAATCTTTTCAAAGTTCACCAAAGTGAAACCCAATTCATCCACTATAACTCCTTTGGTGTTATCAACCCAATTACATTTAAAGAGCGGAATTGTGAAATCTATGTAGTCAAACTCCCAAATGTCCTCAATGACACCGTAATATGACATTTTAGCTTCACGTGGAATCTTATCCTTTGCACTTGCAAAGTACATAGTCGACGCTTGAAGAGTGACCCCACTATTTTGGACGATACTCTTATCATCTTGGCGCTTTGTGTAATATGTGAATCCATTAATATCAAACCCGTCATAAGACATAACATTCGGTTTTGGTTTAAAGGTGAGGCATTTGATAGTTTCTGTAATATCATTTGGTGTTTGAGATAGTTGATGTAAGACTTTATCTTCAAACCACTTAGTAAAAGTCTTATTATGCTCTCTAGCAAGCCACATTGAACTTGCTCGAGGATGTTGTCTCTTTATGAAATTGGTATGTTCCTCGATATAAACACTCACTTCGTCCATATTGTGTAAAATATACAAGTGAGCTTGTTCCAACTGCTCACGGCTGATTACTTTCACCCATGATCCCAAAATTCCTTTGCCCTCCTCAATATTCTTGTCATTATCAGGAGTGTCATTACCACTGAGAAAGTCATTGCAAAAATCCATAATCTCTCTCACCACATAACCTTCAATAATACTCCCTTCAGGCCGATAACGGTTTAGAACATCACCTTTAAAAACGCTCATGTATCGTTCAAAGGGATACATCAAATGCAAGAAAACTGGTCCCAACATTTTCACTTCCCTAGTCAAGTGGACAACAAGATGTACCATGATATCAAAGAACGAAGGAGGGAAATACATCTCAAGCTGACATAGGGTAACAACCACTTCTCTTTGCAAATTATCGAGAGTATCAGGGTCAATAACTTTGCTGCATAGACTGTTGAAAAAGAAACAAAGTCTGGTAATTGCAAACCTTACATGCTTCGGCAATATAGATAGAATTGCCACGGGCAATATTTGTTGCATTAGAGTGTGACAATCATGAGATTTAAGACCTATCAACTTCAGATCTTTCATTGATACCAATCTACGGATGTTGGATGAGTAACCATGTGGCACCTTAACATTTACCAGGCATTCACAAAAAGTTTTCTTCTCCTTTCTAGACAACGTGTAACAAGCGGGAGGTAAGTATGTTCTTTTACTACCCATTTCATGTAATTCTGTTAATTCTGACCTTATTCCCATTTCACGTAGGTCCAGTCTGGATTTTATCCCATCTTTAGTCTTACCTGGTATATTTAACAGAGTACCAATGATGCTATCACAGACATTTTTCTCAACGTGCATTACATCGATACAATGCCTGACTGTCAAAGAACTCCAATAAGGAAGATCCCAAAATATTGACTTCTTCTTGAATGAAGAATTGTCACTCTGTGTGGCCATACTACATTGTGATTTCTTACCAAATTCATTGACAATGTCTTTTACTCTTTCATAAACAACATCCCCTGGTATAGGTTTAGGTGCACTCCGTTCATCATTCCATCCATTGAATGCTTTGTGCTTCCTACGATACGGATGGAATTTTGAAAGAAACCTTTGATGACCAAGATATACAGTCTTGCCGCCATGTTTTAGTCTTATTGAATCAGTGTTTTCTTCACATATAGGACACGTTTTAGCTCCTTTGACACTATATCCAGACAAATTCCCATATGCTGGAAAGTCATTAATAGTGCAAAACAACATAGCATGCAAACGAAATGTCTCTCTTGCTGAAGCATCATAGGTCATCACACCTTCAGCCCAAAGTTTCTTTAAGTCATCAATCAAAGGTTCAAGATAAACATCGATATCATTTCCGAGTTGTTTAGGGCCCGATATCAACAATGACAACATAACGTACTTATTTTTCATACACATCCAGGGAGGAAGATTGTATATAACAAGCATGACTGGCCAAGTGCTATGTTGGCTGCTCAATGTCCCGTACAGATTCATCCCATATGTACAAAGCCCAAGTCTTAGATTCCTATCTTCTTCACCAAATTTGGGGTACAATAGATCAATCTTCTTCCACTGTGGGGAATCAGACGCATGTCGCAGGATCCCATCATTATTTTTCTTAACATCTGCATGCCACCTCAAATTCTTTGCATCTTTCAGATTTGCAAACAAGCGTTGAAACCGTGATATTATAGGTAGATACCACAACACCTTGGCAGGAGAACCAGTTTTGGACTCCCCCGAAGTCGTCAATTTATACCGTGACGCACCACATTTTGGACAATCTTTCAAATCTACGTAGTCCTTTTGAAATAATACACAATCATTCGGGCATGCGTGTATCTTCTTGGCCTCGATTCCCATTGGGCACAACATTTTCTTTACCTGGTATGTTGAGATTGGCAGCTCGTTTCCTTCAGGAAGCATTTCTTTCAACAAAGTCAACAATGAAGTGAAGCTTTTGTCGCTCCATCTATTGTTAGCTTTCAACTCATACAATCTCAACACAACGCTAAGCTTCGTAAACTTAGCACAGCCTGTGTATAATGGTATCTCAGCATCATGCACAATGTTTCTAAAGATAGGAGGTGGATCGGTGTGCTCTACCCTACAACTATCCAGCATCGCATCAACGATGTCTGCTGGAACTGGTTCGTTCACATTTACGTCATCGGAGGCAATTTCTTCTTCCACCCAAGCACTACTATCGACATCTACTGGTTTCGATTTTGAAATCTCTCCATGCCAGTGCCATTCTGTATAGCCTTGTACAATCCCGTTGCACATGACATGACTTTTGATTTCCTCACTAGTGTTGACTTTCAAGTTGTTACCGCAATGCCTACATGGACAGTAGAACCTATCTGTAGGTTTTTTCCTATGTTCCTCGGCAAATCTAATAAATTGATCAAGACCAGATATAAACTCTGGGGTGCAACGATTACAAATGGACATCCATGATCTATCCATTCTATGATCAGAGAAAACAAGTATATATTAGGAAACAAGTATATATTAGGAAAAGATTAGGGTATACACTTACATCCTACCTAAGTGTATAATGTGATGTCATTCTTATATATAATAAATGTGTACCACCTATCCCATCCTTGAACACCTAATCTCACTAGTAAGTGTATAATGTGTATTGGGTTTTCAAGAAAATTTCGGCAGCATTTCCCCGCTGTTCTCTAAGTACATATATACTTAGAGAAAAAATGGGGAAATGCTACCGAAATTTTCTCGGAAACCCAATACACATTATACACTTACATCCTAAGTGAGATTAGGTGTTCAAGAACAGTCCCAAACCGGGGACTATCCAAGATTTACTCCTAATGAGTCAATCTTGGATGGGTTTCTAGGCCAACAAACACATTTGATGTCATTCTTATATATAATAAATATGTACCACATATCCCATCCTTGAACACCTAATCTCACTAGTAAGTGTATAATGTGTATTGGGTTTTCAAGAAAATTTCGGCAGCATTTCCCCGCTGTTCTCTAAGTACATATATACTTAGAGAACAAACGGGGAAATGCTACCGAAATTTTCTCGAAAACCCAATACACATTATACACTTACATCCTAAGTGAGATTAGGTGTTCAAGAACAGTCCCAAACCGGGGACTATCCAAGATTTACTCCTAATGAGTCAATCTTGGATGGGTTTCTAGGCCAAAAAATACATGTGTTGTCATTCTTATATATAATAAATGTCAATAAACTACAGACAACATGGTTAATCCTAATCAACAGAGCATTATTAAATCATAAATCAAGAAATCAATAGTTTCAAACAAAAGGTCTAGGAATCTTTACTAGACATTATATGTTATAACCATTGGTTTAATAACCATATTTCCGCATGTACATGTTTATCAACTTTCCTATGAAAATTAGAAACAATATCAAGGAATTTATCATTGTAAACTACTTTATCAATTTTAGATGTAATGAAATTCTTCCCTTCTTGATGATTGTCCCATGCAAAGATGGGTCCATTCATTTCTAACTCAACAATCCACAATTCATAACACACATGTTAAAGTCCTGCATAGACTTTTTTGTAGGAGGTTTTTTTACTAATTTTTTCATAATTCCTTCAGACAACATTAAAATAAACTATAAAGACCCAAGGTAGCTATTTCCTTGAAGAATCCAGTTGTAGAAAGGATGGGAAAAAATACAGAGTGTACACGATCTTATCTAGCTGTAGCTATTTCCTTGAAGAATCCAGTTGTACAAGAAAACTAATCAGCAATTGTGGGTACAGGAAAATTGTATATAGAATGCATCTTTAAAATAAAAGGTAGAAGAGCATTCTTTTCGGTAAGTTGACCTTTTGAAGTAGGAAAATTTCAACTATGGCAGAGAAAAAATTGTCCCATCATCATATTTCAGTAAGAATCACATTTCATGAGCTTGAGAGAGAGGAAAGAGCCTTAGACTTCATTCACTAACACGCAACCTCTACCTCCTAGCTCTAATAAAATATAGAGAAGAGGGCATACCGGTCTGGAGAAGAGCTGTGGTCTGCAGACGGCGGCACAGAGTGGGCGACGGCGGTGGAGAGGAGCTGTGGTCGAACCGGCGGCGTGGCGGAGAAGCAGCCAGCAACCCTAAACCCTGGCGGCGGCGCGACGGCGGTGGAGAGCAGCTTTTGTCGTCCTGGCAGCGGCGGCGTGGAGGCACTGGCACCGAAGGAGAAGGCGGCGTGGAGGCACCGGAGGAGAAGGCTGCGCCGAAGAAGGCGGCGCGGTGGCACTGTCGTGGAGGGGTGCGGCAGAGTGGAGGGACGGGCGACAACAGTTGCGGCGGGAGCTAAAGCTGTTTAGGCGATGAAACAGAAGAAAGGGGAACAGTCGGGTGATCACAAAATATAAAGTTCACCTATAGCATCGGTTGTTTGTCACAACCGATGCCTAAACAACTTTAGCGTCGGTTGTTTGAACCAACCGACGCTCAATTGGACGATATTTTCATGAAATTGTTTGGCGGGAACCACTTTCGGCGTCGGTTATCAACGGATAACCGACATTGAAAGTGACACTTTTCGCGCAAAGTTTCATCACACATAGGCGTCGGTGGCTATTTAAATAACCGACGCTGTATGTGACACTTTTTCTTTTGCTCGAAAATTGGATTTCGCGGGAGCTTTTAGGCGTCGGTTTGTTATTGTCAACCGACGCTGAATACAAAGCGGTACCAGTGTCTGGCTGGTCTTCGAATATAGACATCGGTTTGCTTAAACAACCGACGCCTTATATGATAGGCGTCGGTTTTCCTTAATAACCGACGCCCAGAAAAGCGACACTGAATGCTATTTCTGTAGTAGTGTTTGATCAATGTATTCTTTTAAAATTATTGCTAAATCACTCATCACTCACTTTAAATACCTAATTCACAATACCATTGGCCTTGAACAAAATACATTCTTAGAAAATTGAAATATACACGATGCATACATCATGGTTCATGACAAAACACATATTTGTCAAAAAAGAAAGATCCCACTCATCACTCTAAAATTAGACTTGAGAAAGCCTTTCCAATATTAACTCATCTCTTATCTACAAGGATATGGATTCCCAACTAGATGGAATAATTGAATAGAACCATCCCTCATCTTAAGCCACTTCTTAACGATCATAAATGGCACAACATTTGGGTATGTCTCCAATTAAATGGACATAGACAAGGAGATCCACTCTTCATATACCTATTCATCCTTGCCACTTCCATCTGGTCCAAGATGTTTCAAATTGCTAATAAAAACAATATTATCGAACCCCTTATCCTTGGTGTAGAACAACTTATACAATGTACATAAGACCCCATTCTATTCCTCCAACCCAATGACAACAATGTCATCAACACAATATGTATTCTGGGCATTTTCTCACACATATATATCAGGTCTCAAAACCAAATTCCAAAAATCTCCATTCTAGGCAGTCATATCACACAAGTAGAAATATTTAGGTATATACACATGCTATAATGAAACAAAGAGAAATATCCAATCATATATCTAGTTCTTCCTATAATGTCCTAGGTCTTGAGGCCTCAAATAAAATGATCTTAAAAGGAATAATTGGGCTACCCATATCACCAGGGCACACCTCCTTTTCAAGGAGCCCAACACTAAAAATTTTGCAGTTAGGCATTCTCAACCTAGAGTAGTACTAGGATGGGTGACCTATGGGGATGTTAATCATGGCTAGTGCGTAAGTGACGACATGCATGCAATAAAGACTGGTGGTAATCAGTAGGGCCAATCGTCATTCCTAAAAGTCTACTAGATCCTCAGGCAGTGTGCCCAGTCATTACATAAGGTATCAGAGCCGAAACCCCTCTAGTAGGTGGGGCCCATATAGGCATGTGGAATTCTAGTCTTTAGTCATGCGATCCAAGTGTGTTGGAAAGGGTTGTCCACGGTGATGTATCCACCCTTGCACTGGTAGTCATGGTTGGGAGATGGGTGTACATGGATCTTCTGGGTCTATATTAAAATGGGGGATGATCATGAGGCCTTATAGTTGAGCCTTAATTAGGATGTCAAGACTCTAAGTGGGAAAGACTATAACGCCCAGGTCTTGATGCCTCAACTAAAATGAGCTTAAAAGGAACGATTAGACTATCCATATCACCAAGGTGCACCTCATTTCCAGGTATCCCATCACTAAGAACTATGTGGTTAAGTGTGCTCAGTCTAGAGTAGTACTAGGATGGATGATTGATTAGGAAGTTGATCCCGACTTGTGTGTGAGTAAGGACAAAATACACAGTCAGTGCAAGTGGTAGTCTGTGGGGCCAATTGTCATTCATGAAACTGTAACATCCCTGACCTGGGTTATGCTTTAACCCTAGGTGTTTTTCTTAAGAAAGATAATTATATGCTTGATATTATCTTTTGAAAAGTAATTAAGGCTCAATAGGAACTTATATTTCAATTTTAGTCTATTTTGAATAATGTTGAAAGTAATGTTTTATTTGTTTGGACTAAAGTGCAAATTACCCAAGTTAAGGGGTTAAATTGCAATACATGAGAAGATATTCTAAATGTGTCGAAGCATCATGGGAATGAAAATGATGCAGAGGTATGGCTAATGAAAGCCTGAGTACCAAGAAAGAGCTGATAAAGCAATGTTTGTGTATTAAAACCTAGTTTTGGTGTAATATGTAATTTACCCAAAACCCAAGGTTCAATATGCAATTTACCACTTCAATAAGGTCCTTAATATTCTTGTCATATTTTATAGGCAACAAAATGATAGGGACATTTGATTTGAGCTACTTTGAAGGAGAGAGAATCTTGATATTAAAATAATCAAGATTTAAGTGTAACATCCCTGACCTGGGTTATAAACTAACCCTAAATGTTTTGCCTAAATATGTAATTAAATACTTGTGATTATTCCCTGGAATGTAATTAAGTTCCCCAGGAACATACAATTTCATTTTTTGTCCTTTTTAAACAAAGTTGTAGTATTGTTTTGTAATGCAGGGACCTATGTGCAAATTACCCAGTTAAGGGGTTTAACTTGCAAATTTCACAAGTTAAGATGTTCTTATGGTAATGAGACATCATATGAGTTAATATGATGAAATATAATGGATTTCCCAAGCCTGGGAATCAAGATGCAACTTGTGGAACAATCCTTGTGCTTAAAACCCTAATTTTGGAGTAAAATGCAATTTACCCAAAATGTGGGGTGCAACTTGTAAAATAAACCTTCTAGAATATCTTTTATGACTCTTGACATTAATTATAGTAGGAATGATGAAAGGGGCTCTTCAATGAAAAATTAGATGAGAAGAATAATCTTTGTGGTAAAATTCACCTAATATGAGTAAGGAGACCCTTCACATATGTACCTTAGTTTGCATGTTGGCTTTCTTTACCCTTAGATCTTAAGTTTTGACGGACTTTGCTTAATTTTAGATGGCTTGGACGTGCCATAGAAACAAGGAGGGACTTAGATGAGAAATCCATGTTTTAGAGGTCCTTATGATGGAAAATAGCCTAAACTATATAAGCTAAAACCCTTGCAAACCAAGTGAACGTATCCTTTATCCTCTTCATTTCTCATCTTTCTCAAAATGGCCAAGGTAGAGCTTTGGACCTCAGGGAGAACGACCAACTAGTTCTAAGGTGAGTAGGAACCATCTTCAAGCTCGAATTCATGGAGGAATTCTTCTTAAAAGGTTGGTTCTATGGTTAACTCACTTAGATTCTTTGTTCTAGCCGACCATCTCCATCTTTCCCTTGGAGAATCACCTCTGGCCGAGTTGTGGAGCTCAAGACACCATTAGAGGCTTGAAGCTTGGAAGCTTGGAGCTCTAGGAACAACGTTTGAGGCGGGTTTTATAACTCTAAACTCTTTGCCTTATATGCATATCTTTGTTCTTGCAATTTAAGCTTTAGTTCTTCTTCTACCCCTTTCTTCCTTACACTTTTGCAAGAAAAACCATGGTATAACCGACCTGAACAGAGGTTGAAGATTATGGGCGTGAATTCTTAAGCAACTTTATCAACCGACCTTGGACCATTTTGGTCCAAATGGTTGCAAACCGTTTAAGGTCAAACGGTCTCAAACTGTTTGATCTCATGCGGTCTTACAAGACCGTTTGGATCAAAACGGTCTCAAGACTGTTTGATAGTGTTGACCAAGGGATGACCGTTTGAGAGTCTTTTGGTAATATATTGAATTTCATTCCTACAAAGAATCATAATCTAATTCTTAACCAATTGAGAGTTGAAGTCACTGCAACACCCTAACCCTAATCGGGTTGAAATTGCTGATTTCAAGTATAGATCTTGTTGAGTTTTGGGTTGAAGGACCCAAATGGTCTCAAGACCGTTTGGTGATTCATCCAAACGGTCTCAAGACCGTTTGGTGACAACCCAAGACCGTTTGGAGGTCTAGGGTTGAGTTAATTTGATGGTTTGAGGGTCCAATTTCAATAAGTTGAAGAATTGATAAAAATGCTGATTTTAGACCTATTTAGGGTTCAACCCTTATCCAACCGACTTGGTTTTTAGTCAAACATTGGGAAAACTGTCTCAAGACCGTTTGGAGGTCATCCAAATGATCTCAAGACCGTTTGGGCTAAGTTTGGGCCCAATTGGAGGTCAATTGATAGGATCAACCTTGATTTGATTCACATTGTTGAACATTGATGATTATCCGATTGAAACTCTAATTGAGAATGGATTTAACCCTAATTGGCTTTCAATTGAGGGTCAATTTTGTGTCCAATTGATTAAGGCTCATCCTAATTAACTCAATTTGTAAGTGGTTAACATGAATTTGGATAATTGAGGGCTTCAACATACATAACCATAATCGATTGTAACTTTTGAACCTTGTTTAAGGTCCAAACGGTTTAAGCCCATTTGGACCAAACGGTCTCAAGACCGTTTGAGGCCAAATGGTCTTGAGACCGTTTGGGGCCAAACGGTCTCAAGACCGTTTGGGGCCAAACGGTCTCAAGACCATTTGGGCTCAAATGATCTCAAGGTCGTTTGGACCAATCGATCTCAAGAACGTTTTGATCAAACGGTTTCAAACCGCATAAGCTTCAAACGGTTTGGAAGTCAACTCTCCCCAAACAGTCAACACGCTCAAACGGTCTCAAGACCGTTTGGTGGTTGAAGGTTGAAACCGTTTGAAGGTTTTCAAGGTTGTTTATACTTAATCACTTGAAGGTGTAAATGGTTCAATGGTGATCTAATCTAAACCCTAATGGTAATCTAGGACATTAAGGGACTAGGTGACTAATGAATTGACCCATGATGATGATCAATGGGTAATTTACCAAAATGCCCTTGAGGGGTTCAATTGAGTAATACCTTGTTCTAATCAAACCCTAATCACATGATAGTGGTGATTTGGCTTATGATAGTCAATGAGGACTTAACCCAACCTAATCTAGAGTGGTGTGAACACCATCTACTAGTAAGAGGAGAGAGAAAGTACCATTTATGGTGGAAACTCAAGTAAAGTACCATCAAAACATATGAATGTGCATGATTAGGGTATGATCCACCTATGTGAGATCATGGAAACCCTAGTTATGATAATTGATGAATCTTAATCTAATCTGAGGGCTTTAACGATGATGTTTCTCATACATGATGATGTTATGAGTTCAATTCACCATGAGTTGAATAGTAAACCCTAATTTTAGGGTGATGACATGTAATGTGAATAGTAAACCCTAATAAAATAAAAATCGGGGAACCTAACTCTTGTGAGAATAGGAAGGTATAACTTCTTTGAAATGAATTGTTTACTGTTATCAGTTTAATTGACCATGCAGGTTCTTATGGGAAGATAATCATATCCAGGTAAGGATGATGATACCATATTCATTGAAAGCATATTATTAGCTTTATGAATAGTGAAATACCCTGTTGCCTAGTAAGTGGCATCTAATGAGATTGTTAGGCTGTGAGAGCCATGCGTATCATCAAGGGCATGCTTAACAGATGACTTGTGATGAGATGATTGAGAAATGATAATTGATGTGAGTTAGACTTGTTACATTTAAGTATTCTACTTTCATAGCTGCTATGCTAATGATTAATGTTTGAGAACATGTATGATGTTAAAAGAAGACTGAAATGTACCTAACTAATCAAGTATAATCATACCATGTAGAGCCCTGATCATATTGTCAGAAAGCAAAATGATGGTGAAACAGGTTTTCCTAAGGGAACTCCTGGATCACATACTTTTGAGTATGTGGGGGAATATGGGTGTGTAAATCCTTACATCCTAGTGTAGGAATTGATGTAGATGTATCTTAATCCATCAACCCTTCACTATATGTTTATGCTGCAACACAATTCTCTCGAGGAAATCCGTATACCGCATCGATCAGAAGTAAACAAGAAATCTCTCGATGACGAAGAGAGTACAGAATGTCACTGTAACTCTAAAAATAGCGAAGGAGCAGATTACCCTGGTGAGCTATATTAGCAGAGACACAAGATGTCCTGCAAGTTATCCTCACTTTGACTGAGGAAGATGAGGTCATAAGAATCCAGCTCTTTTGATGACCTAGGTATGATACCGATGCGACTTAGCAGTGATCGGTTGGAGTATGAGTGGTATACCTCATCTCCACAGGGCATAATGATGTTTGTAAAACATAATCAACCGCGTAGTATATCTTCTTAGGTTGAACTATGAGATACTTGAATGATGTTACACTGCATAGTACATATCTTCTTCATTTTCCTTAATTGTTGATATTCTACTTATTACCAATCTGCTATTGGTTACCTTAAAAGCTTTTATTGCTTATGTTGTTCTTTGATTGCTATATAAAGCTTCTAGTGGAGAGTTATAACTCTCGTTGGGACAATTATTTAAAATTGTCTCACCCCGTAGACTTCAACTTTTTAGGTGGTCGTCGAAGACGGAGGTAGCAGCCTATAGGTGACCAAAACCAGCAGCAGCAGTACCAGGAACAGCAGTAAATCTCAAGTGGAGATACTGACTGCTGAGTTATGTAGTTAGATAGTCCTATTCCATCTCTGTACTCTCAGGTCCTAGGAGTTAGTGTCTGAAATTTTGGTTTTGACTCTTGAGAATTTTGTATCATGTTGTATATAATTACTCAAGAAGTAATTATCAGAGATGTAAACAGTTTATTTCCTTTTCTATGGAAGGAGTTTTATGGTTTCAAGATCTTATCTCAAAAAGTTTTAATTTCCCATGATTTTTGTCTTCCGTTGTTAATCGATAGCTTCCGCTAAGTTAAATCGTGTTTATATCATGGTTTTGGAGATTGGAGCCAACAATTTAGTGGTATCAGAGCTCTAGGTTTGCTGAGTCTACAGAAACATAGGACTTAGGATGTCGAGTCTATCCTTAGTGCTTCTTCCTTATCTAATAGAATCTTCTGCTCCTCAGAAGAAGAAGATATATAAGGATGTCTGAGCCACATGAGGAGTACGAGGCGGAAAGTAGTGTTGCTGCACCTCGAGAAGGTGCAAGGAACCTAGAAATAGAGCAACTTGTACCTGAGCCACCTATGGAGCCACCACAGTTTGACCCAGCTGACATGGACAACCCAACAGTTCAAACTATGTTCAGGCAGTTTATGACTACCATGACACACATCACCGACAGGATGCCTATGCCTGTACCTAGGGCACCTGTCCAGCCTAAAGGACAAGGTATCGGTAAGGCGTTCGAGTGACTTTGTCGTGTCAGAGCTACCGAATACTTTGGAACAGCTGACCCCGCATATGCTGATCTGTGGTTAACTGAGTTGGAGAAAGCCTTTAGAATATTGAACATCCCTGAAGCTGAGAAGTTTAGACATGCAGTCTATCTTCTCAAAGGAAGTGATGGTCACTGGTGGACCATGGAAGAGCAGAAGAGGCCTGGAATAGAGATCTCGTGGGAAGACTTTCGTCGGGAATTTGTCATGTCATACACAACATGTCACTATCTCGAGGTACACACGTGGGAAGACTTTCGTCTTAGTATTTTCCTGAAAGCATAGCATACATCAATACATGCACTTCCATAAGAATCTTTTCCTTCAACTCACTATCTCGAGGTACACACAACATGTCATGCTAATACAACACCTTATTATCTTAAAAACTTAAACTCTGGTCTCTTTTCCTCCTATCATGTCATGCATGGTCTGGTTTAACTCACTATCACCCTATTGTAGTTCCTTGATCTGATCATAAGAAGTAGGCTTAACTTACATCTGTACAATCAAATCACTCTGTGTTGTCACCTACTAACAGGTCTCTATTGAAACCTGTCATAGAGAATGCATTAGTTGTTGAACTTGACTTTCTGCTGAAAGCATCAGCCACCATATTCTCCTTACTAGGGTGATAATTTATTGTCACATCATAAAGATAGTGACACCATGTCTTAAAAACATGAACTACATCAACTATCTTCAGATCATATATCGGATAATACTCCGCATTCTATGCTACTTTCTTATTGTTTACATTTTAGCTTTATGTTTTACTCTTTTCTCTAAGTCATTTTATGTTGTTCATGTACTGTTCAGATTAAATATCCTAAAACTCTAGATCACTATCAATGCTAGTTTACTTTACATAGATCAAATCTCAAGGTCTTATTTTATAGAGATGCTAGTATTCAAGATTAAATCACTAGTGATATCCCTTGAACTACTACAACTCTAATCATTCTAGGGTTTGGTCCTTAACAATAACATAGCGTTATTGTGTGCGGGTGTGGTCGATTATATAAATCAATTTGAGTTGCTTGGGTCAATAGCATATTAATCCAACACTCAACTTTAATTATATTGGCTGAAAATTCAGTTTTCACAATAATTTCTGTAATTCGTTTATTAAATAGCTAACAGAAGCTCCAAAAATTCTGTAAATTTTATATGTTATACCTAATGAAGTTTCAGACCTCCAGTAAAAATTCGAGATCATTTATAATTACCAATAAATAATTAAAAATCAAACAGTGCACTGCTATATTGCAGTCTGCAGCAGATTCGGTCGAGTTGTAAACTCGGCCGACACCCTCACTGTAGAGATCAAAAGTCATCCAAAAATTATGCAAATTTAACAGAGTGTCTAAAATTGTGTTTTTCAAGCACAGTTAAAATTTGAGATCAATTGGATATACAAATAAAAAGATAAAATTCAATTACCACACTGCTATATCATTCTGAAATTGTGATCGGTCGAGTTTGAAACTCGGCCGATAAACAAGTCAGAACATACTTCAAAAATTCTGATATTTTCCAATGTTGTTTATATTTTATATATCCAAATTTGAGCTAAATCAAAGTTACACATAAAATACCAAAAATCATTTACTGAGACACTTTACTTATCAAATTTTGTGTTTATGTATCATCAAAACCCTATTTTGGGCCGATTAGGGTCTATACTTCTCAAACCCTAATTCTCAAGAAAAAAGAACATTTAGACTTCTTATCATAGTTAAAACATCCTAGTGTATATACATTCTCACTATGTTACGGGTCTAAATCATCCAGAGTCTACTCTTATTTTATTGTTAATAGGAGTCATTAGATCCCAGTAACGCATCCTGCCAGCCGGACCAGGCCGAACCTGTAGTCCTGAAGCCAAGAGCTACTCGGGATTAATCTACCCCTATTAATCTTAAACATGTGGAATGAATATCCACTAAGAGCAAACTCATTTAAACATAAATTTGGGTCTACTTTAGTACTAAGAAAACAAACACTTAACAATTCACTTCATGACACAACAATATAAAAGAATCATGTTTACTTTACAAACTGAAAATTTTATTTCATGCATATAAAAGCATTTCTAGTGATCTTTAAATCAAATAAAAAATAATAGACAAGAGTTGAATCGCATCTTATATGTAATCTCTTATTCCTACATTAATTTCCGATCTCTTAACCCTAAGATTTCTAGGGTTTCCTCTCTAGCCTATCCTTCCTCTGCATACCTGGCCAGGGCATCCAGAGAAGAACAGACAGAGTAGCTTGATACTGGTCAGTCTAAGTATTCAGACACCTGGCCAGGGTATCTAAACACTCAGACCTTCCAGAGCTAAAACTCATCATTTATTATTCGTCTCACTTATAACTTTATCTATTGACCTTAATGATTCTTAACGACTCAACTTAAACTCTTTACTTGGTTCTCGTGACCACATCCTTTTCCTGCCATCTATAATAGTATAACAGAACACTTCCTGTTAGAAAATTACAGACAGAAGAAAAACTCTTAAACCTTAATCCTATTGGTCTCTTATCGTCCCCTGACCTTGACTTAGAGTATTCACATACTCAACCTATGCTTTGATACCAAGATGTCACACCCCGATCTCACACTAACCACTAATCACGAGATTAGGGCGCGACGGAGGGATTATCACATAAACAAATCACTGCGAACTTTTTCTTTTTAAAACCTCGTAATGATATCCGGATTATTGTTGTAAACTAAAACATAATAAACTATTGCGGAAGCATTTCAATTAAACTGGCTAGAGTAAGTAAACAGAGTTTACAACATGTAACATTGTTTAACAGAAAGTAAACATAACAGTTAATTTACATCTTTTACACATTCGCCATACATACTCTCTCTCACCCACACCATGTCCCAAGGACCGAGGGGAAAGGACTAAGAGACCACTATCTAACTAAACTAACTACAGATACCTTCTACAGACTAAGCGTTAGGATGAAAGGATCCTTCAGATTTCCTGCTGCTGATGATGACCTAAAAATGTTTTGAGTAGAGGTATGAGCCTACTCGCTCAGTGAATAGCATTTCATTTAGCTATCACTAAACAACTCCGTATTTTACCTTTAACAGGAATATGTGAATAAAATAACAAACTGAGCAGTTCTAATTAAACAGTGCAATTATCGCAGAAAAGTATAATGAACATTTAAAGAACAAGTATTATAAATTCTAAATCTGAACATACACAAGTTTCATATTAATCTACCTTAATTCTAAGTAATCATCTTTTAACTTATGCCCTGATCATATGCAGTGTACTCTGCATATAAAGTCTCGTAGCGAACTACGAACCCACCGTACAAGACTTAGCGACACACCCGGGAAATGCTAAGTCTGACTGCTGTCCTGGTCTGCGTCAGGACTCTCAGGCGCTCAAGGGCCTCACTGCACTCTCAAAGAGTGTACTCTAGACTCCTCCTCTAACCTGAGCACACAGGCGGAGAGTCTGGGTTACCACCGTGACACACGCACGGATTATTGTTGAATAACCCCTATTTACTCCAGTGCCACCGTGACACACGCACGGATTATTGTTGAAAACTGCCTCTCTGTCCTCGTGCCACCGTGACACACGCACGGATTATTGTTAAACACGAGCCACCGACCATCTAGACTCACGCTAGGTAGGTCGTTTCACCCCTAAGGCACAGACCTCCAAAAGGGGTTCTACGGTGTCAGGGCATCTAAGTCTATTAACTGGTTAACATATAAATACTTAAACAGGAATATCACATTTACTGATTTCATATCAGATCACAATACACTGTCATTCTAAACTGACAGAGCAATATATTTCAAATCATTGTAATTTCTGAGAAATTCTCATACCATGCATTCAGACAAATTAGAAATGCATAAATAACCCAACTTATTTCAATTTGGTACATACATAGCGAATTTACGCAATTGAACATCTTATTGCACAAATTAAAGAAATTTACTTCACATATGAGAATCATACTCAATAATTATCAATTCTCTAAAATTCTCGAAAAACGTGCACATTAACCCAAATCCTGGTTTGTGCATTACTTAACTCAATTAAGAGTTAATTACATATCACAATACAATTTAATAACAATACTTGAGAATTTCTGGTAATATTTCAGAGAAATGTGCCATTTCATGTAAATATCAATTTACACATATTAACGTCAAAAGATATATGCAATTAGGGTTTTAATGCACATTCTATTTATTCATATCAACTTTGAAATCGTACATCTGATAATTTATCAGAAATCTTCATTGTCTGGGTTCATACCCAAATCATACCATTTTCAGACATGAATTTCTAATTTCAACATTCAAATGAGCAATTTAGGTTCCAATGAACCATATAAATCTACTGATTCAATCCATACTGTTCAAATGCTAAATTTAATCATATAACAGTGTCTAGAAGCATTTTATGAACTAAAAGGTCGGGCGACGCCAAACGCTGCCCTACGCCTGATAACGCCTGTTATCAGCGTAATTCACGCACATAACTGGAAATATTCAAACGCCTGAGTTTATTAATGATAGATGAATGAAATTCTACTCACTGTGATTTGGTCTGTCCGGATTCATCCGGATCCGTCCAGGAACACGTCCAGGGACCAATTTCTGGGTATACGTCAGTCGTCTTCTACCTTGGAACAGACCCAATCTAAACATGCTTCAAGCGAGCAATTATATGCTTGCACAGGTTGAAAAGGGGGCTGAGCTAGATGCTAAATCAAAGTCATGTGGCTGTGGATTCGAAGTCTATCATCACAGTCGGAGTTACTAGTGCCATTTTCATGGTCTGATCGTGCCCTATCAAACCTGGTTGCTTCTTCACGTAGTTATTACTGTTGCTTGATAGATGGAGCATCTCCCCTGTAGTTGGGCGCAAAAATGGAGGAAAGGGAGCTGCGATTTCAAGCACTAAGATCTTGGACGAAGTCAGGCGGCCATTAGGGCTGCTTGCTGCTCCAAACCTTCCTCTGGCCGGTCGCTTGCTGCATCTGCAGCTTGGGCGGCCCCTGCTGGGCGGCGCCCTAGCAGCTCTGCTGCTTGGTAGGGTTGTGGCTAGGGCAAAGGAAAGGGAAGAGGGTAGGAAGAGAAGGTAGGGGCGCCGCTGGAGCGGCCCCTCTCAAGCCCAAATCGGCCGTTGACGCTACTGCTACTTGGTTGCTAACGTAGCTCTGTAGGTCGGCTGCTTCTGCTGGGCACTACCATAGCTGCTCTGCTGACTAGGCTGCCAGTGGGCGAGGTAGAGGAAGATGAAGGGTGGAGGAAGGAAGGCGGAAGTATGCCTGCTGGGAAACGGAGCTAGGGCTCCAGGAAATTGCCTACAAAATCCCCCCCAATCGCCACTGAATCGGGCGCTGGGTTGGGCGCACCTCCTCTCCGTGCTTCAGTCGGTTTAGGAAAGAAGAAGATAAAGGAGAAGAAAGGAAAAGGAAAAAAAAAAAGAAATAAAAGCTAATACTGGAAAAATTGCAAAATCGAACCCTGGTTCTTAAAATCACTATAACTTTCACCTAGGATGTCCGATTGAGGTGATTATTTTTGCAAAACATCAAGCACGAGGTCCACTACCCCTCAAAGCAAGAAATCATGCTAATTAACTTATCTTGATTATTAGATAATCTCAACTGGTCAATGAACTAATTGCATCTTGAGTACTTTATTCAACTTAATTAAAATATTGATGCGCTAAGCAATGTGCTTAGCACTAATTGAGGTACTTATTAGTTAACTTAGTTATGGGTCATAACACTTTTTGTCCAAACGGTTGCAAACTGTTTAAGGTCAAACGGTCTCAAACCGTTTGATCTCATGCGGTCTTGCAAGACTGTTTGGATCAAAACGGTCTCAAGACCGTTTGATAGTGTTGACCAAGGGATGACCGTTTGAGGGTCTTTTGGTAATATATTGAGTTTCATTCCTACAAAGAATCATAATCTAATTCTTAACCAATTGAGAGTTGAAGGCACTGCAATACCCTAACCCTAATCGGGTTGAAATTGCTGATTTCAAGTATAGATCTTGTTGAGTTTTGGGTTGAAGGACCCAAACGGTCTCAAGACCATTTGGGGATTCATCCAAACGGTCTCAAGAC
Source organism: Alisma plantago-aquatica (assembly GCA_963693085.1). Classification (NCBI taxonomy): domain Eukaryota; kingdom Viridiplantae; phylum Streptophyta; class Magnoliopsida; order Alismatales; family Alismataceae; genus Alisma; species Alisma plantago-aquatica. The sequence goes on along the minus strand of OY856411.1, from coordinate 1,179,674,546 downwards.
CGTTTGGTGACAACCCAAGACCGTTTGGAGGTCTAGGGTTGAGTTAATTTGATGGTTTGAGGGTCCAATTTCAATAAGTTGAAGAATTGATAAAAATGCTGATTTTAGACCTATTTAGGGTTCAACCCTTATCCAACCGACTTGGTTTTTTGTCAAACTTTGGGCAAATGGTCTCAAGACCATTTGGAGGTCATCCAAACGATCTAAAGACCGTTTGGGCCAAGTTTGGGCCCAATTGGAGGTCAATTGATAGGTTCAACCTTGATTTGATTCACATTGTTGAACATTGATGATTATCCGATTGAAACCCTAATTGAGAATGGATTTAACCCTGATTGGCTTTCAATTGAGGGTCAATTTGGTGTCCAATTGATTAAGGTTCATCCTAATTAACTCAATTTGTAAGTGGTTAACATGTATTTGGATAATTGAGGGCTTCAACATACATAACCATAATCGATTGTAACTTTTGAACCTTGTTTAAGGTCCAAACGGTTTGAGCCCATTTGGACCAAACGGTCTCAAGACCGTTTGGATCCAAATGTTCTCAAGACCGTTTGAGGACAAACGGTCTCAAGACCGTTGGGGGCCAAACGGTCTCATGACCATTTGGGCTCAAACGATCTCAAGGTCGTTTGGACCAATCGATCTCAAGAACGTTTTGATCAAACAATTTCAAACCGCATAAGCTTCAAATGGTTTGGAAGTCAACTCTCCCCAAACGGTCAACACACTCAAACGGTCTCAAGACCGTTTGAGGTCAAACGGTCTCAAGACCGTTTGGTGGTTGAAGGTTGAAACCGTTTGAAGGTTTTCAAGGTTGTTTATACTTAATCACTTGAAGGTGTAAATGGTTCAATGGTGATCTAATCTAAACCCTAATGGTAATCTAGGACATTAAGGGACTAGGTGACTAATGAATTGACCCATGATGATGATCAATGGGTAATTTACCAAAATGCCCTTGAGGGGTTCAATTGAGTAATACCTTGTTCTAATCAAACCCTAATCACATGATAGTGGTGATTTGGCTTATGATAGTCAATGAGGACTTAACCCAACCTAATCTAGAGTGGTGTGAACACCATCTACTAGTAAGAGGAGAGAGAAAGTACCATTTATGGTGGAAACTCAAGTAAAGTACCATCAAAACATATGAATGTGCATGATTAAGGTATGATCCACCTATGTGAGATCATGGAAACCCTAGTTATGATAATTGATGAATCTTAATCTTATCTGAGGGCTTTAATGATGATGTTTCTCATACATGATGATGTTATGAGTTCAATTCACCATGATTTGAATAGTAAACCCTAATTTTAGGGTGATGACATGTAATGTGAATAGTAAACCCTAATTGATAAAAATCAGGGAACCTAACTCTTATGAGAATAGGAAGGTATAACTTCTTTGAAATGAATTTTTTACTGTTATCAGTTGAATTGACCATGCAGGTTCTTGTGGGAAGATAATCATATCCAGGTAAGGATGATGATACCATATTCATTGAAAGCATATTATTAGCTTTATGAATAGTGAAATACCCTGTTGCCTAGTAAGTGGCATCTAATGAGATTGTTAGGCTGTGAGAGCCATGAGTATCATCAAGGTCATGCTTAACAGATGACTTGTGATGAGATGATTGAGAAATGATAATTGATGTGAGTTAGACTTGTTACATTTAAGTATTCTACTTTCATATCTGCTATGCTAATGATTAATGTTTGAGAACATGTATGATGTTAAAAGAATACTGAAATGTACCTAACTAATCAAGTATAATCATACCATGTAGAGCCCTGATCATAGATCCATCATTGTCAGAAAGCAAAATGATGGTGAAATAGGTTTTCCTAAGGGAACTCCTGGATCTCATACTTTTGAGTATGTGGGGGAATATGGGTGTGTAAATCCTTACATCCTAGTGTAGGAATTGATGTAGATGTATCTTAATCCATCAACCCTTCACTATATGTTTATGCTGTAACATAATTCTCTCGAGGAAATCCTTATACCGCATCGATCAGAAGTAAACAAGAAATCTCTCGATGACGAAGAGAGTACAGAATGCCACTGTAACTCTAAAAATAGTGAAGTACCAGATTACCCTGGTGAGCTATATTAGTAGAGGCACAAGATGTCCTGCAAGTTATCCTCACTCTGACTGAGGAAGATGAGGTCATAAGAATCTGGCTCTTTTGATGACCTAGGTATGATACCGATGCAACTTAGCAGTGATCGGTTGGAGTATGAGCGGTATACCTCATCTCCGCAGGGTATAATGATGTTTGTAAAACATAATCAACCGCGTAGTATATCTGCTTAGGTTGAAGTACGAGATACTTGAATGATGTTACATTGCATAGTACATATGTTCTTCATTTTCCTTAATTGTTGATATTCTGCTTATTACCAATCTGCTATTGGTTACCTTAAAAGATTTTATTGCTTATGTTGTTCTTTGATTGCTATATAAAGCTTCTAGTAGAGAGTTATAACTCTCGCTGGTACAATTATTTAAAATTGTCTCACCCCGTAGACTTCAACTTTTTAGGTGGTCGTCGAAGACGGAGGAAGCAGCCTACAGGTGACCAAAACCAGCAGCAGCAGTACTAGGAGCAGCAGTAAATCTCAGGTGGAGATACTAACTGCTGAGTTATGTAGTTAGATAGTCCTATGCCGTCTCTGTACTCTCAGGTCCTAGGAGTTAGTGTCTGAAATTTTGGTTTTGACTCTTGAGAATTTTGTATCATGTTGTATATAATTACTCAAGAAGTAATTATCATAGATGTAAATAGTTTATTTCCTTTTCTATGGAAGGAGTTTTATGGTTTCAAGATCTTATCTCAAAAAGTTTTAATTTCCTGTGATTTTTGTCTTCCGCTATTAATCGATTGCTTCCGCTAAGTTGAATCGTGTTTATATCGTGGTTTTGGAGATCGGATCCCACATTAAGCATAAATGGAACTTTACTTCAAATTAATGCAAAAATAAATATATTAATTGAAGGGCCTTCAACCAAAAATGAGATGGTTGGATTTGTTCACCTTTGTGCCTTTGCTAGGCCACGAAAAGATCTAACTTGAGTGGAGAGTCCACGCACATTAAGTTAATGGAAAGTAATATCCACTAAAAATGGGATATTAATATAATATGATTAAGGTGCTTAATTTCTTTTCCCTTAATTCATGGATAATGGAAGGGAATTTGGAGATAATGAAGATATCTTTTCATGCACGGAAATGAGGAGGAAGAGGTGGCACAAATTTTGGAATTAAAGGATTTTTATAAGACATTTTCTCTCTCATTGATTTTCTTATAAAAAGACCCTTTACCACTCAAACCAAGGACTTTTTCGGATCCATTTCTTTTATTTGCTTGAAAAAACGTTCAAGGAAGATAGGAGCAGCAGGAAGACGACCCTCAACCTTTTGGTAAGCTTCTTGACCTTCATTCACTTGGATTTCATGGTGGAAATCATAAATCAATGCATGATTTCTTCATATCTCGATCCCATCTTCAATTCTAACCATTCCTTTTCACTCAAAAGCTTGAGGAACGATCCTTGTGGTTAGAGAAAGCTTCTTCCACCATTTTTGACATGAAGCTCCAAGCTTTGAAGCTCAATTGGAGGCGGGTTATATAACTTGAACCCCTATTCATTGTTATTGATTTCAATTTCTCAATCAACTAAGTTCAATTGCTCTTCTTTCAATTCCTTTGAATAATTGATGCAACTTCCATGGGTATGGCAGTAGATTTCATGGGGATGAAGGTTGATGATGATAACATCATCTTAGGCACACTTTCCAACAGTTTTGAGTTGTAAACGGTTTTGGACCTTTGGTCCAAACGATTTCACCAAACTGTTTGGAGACCAAACGGTTTGCAAACCGTTTGGTGTTTTGAGTCCTAAACCGCATGAGAGTATTGACCGATTGGATGGATTGACCGTTTGAGGTCTGAACCCTAGTTCTTGATGGATGATTATCCAATGGATCCAATTCATTGATTAAATGTATGAACAATCCACTAATTACAACCTTAATCGATTTGTTGAAGGTTACATAAAGTAATCCATTCGATTTCAAGACTTTTTGGGTCAAACGATCTTGAGACCGTTTGAGCCCAAATGGTCTTGAAACCGTTTGAGATCAAATGGTTTCAAAATCTTTTGGTGATCCAATGGTTGAGATTTGAGGATTGGAGATCTAAGAGCCAATAATTGTTGAACTTCAATAACTCAATTGATTGAAGGTTTTAATGTAGCAAATCATGTTCAACCAATTGATGAATGTACCTGTTGAACCCATGCGGTTTTGAGACTAATTTGGCCCAAACGGTCTTGAGACCGTTTAGAGGATTTAAGGTTGTTTCATGATTGATGGATAGAGATCCAATGGTGATGATTGATGAATCTTCCAATTGCCTAATTGATGGCCAATTCTATGGTGCAAACTATATTCAATTTGATAGGAGATTGTCCTAAGTGCCCTTGCGGTTTTGAGGCTGGTTTGAGCCCAAACGGTCTTGAAACCGTTTGGTGTTTGAAACCCCAAAATCGAATGGTGGACTTTTGTGTTTCAATCATGTAGGAATTAAAGGTAATGATTGTTCCATTAATCCAATGATTGATAGTGATGATAATCAATGAAGGTACAAAGGTTGAAATTTTAAAAGTACCTAAATAATTAGTACCATTAAAGGGATAAACCCTAATTGCTTATAAGAACAATAACTTAGTACACTATGTCAGTCATAGCTGTATATACTTGATCGAAGGGTTAATATAACCTAATCAAGTTGAGAGGAAGATAGCATGGAATTCATACATGAGTATGATTCATGTGGTGATTAAGGGTATGATCCTTAGTAAAGAGATCATGAAACCCTAATTGAGTTAATTAATAAACTCAAACCCTAAATTAGGGCAATTCTGAGTGAATCCCTAATCTAGGAAGATAATGTGATATGAATTTAGAGTAATGACATGAGTAACCCTAATTTAGGGTATTTTGATGTAAAACCCTAATTGGGATGAATCGTAAATCGTAATTGTGGGTTATTGATTGTAAACCCTAATCTAGGGTGATGTGATGGGAATAGTAAACCCTAATTCTAAATAGGGTGAAGTTGTATGAAACCCTAATTCTGGATTATGCTATTTAGCATGAAACTCTAATCTTGGACAATGAAATGATGAATCATTGACCCTAATTGAATAAAGGGAGATGAGTAACCCTGATTGCTATAAAATGGGAAACCCTAACCCTGGTATGGGAATAGTAGTGTTACCCTGGGATAGCATGGAATTGAAATATGATTGATATATCTGTTATCATCTGTACTAACCATGCAGGTATCCTGAGATAATGATCATAGCCAGGTATGAGCTATGATGTTTTATTTATTGAAATTATTTATTGGGTCTTGTGTGCCATAATATGCCTTGTTGCCTAGTAAGAGGTGACAAGAGAGTTAATGGGCCTCAAGTGCCAGATAAGATGCTTAGCAAGTGTCATGTGTACCTTGGTCAGATGACCTGAAGGTGATGGTTACCTGAAAAAGTGGTAACAGTGCTCAGTGATGAGCTGAGGGTTTGAATACCCAGAACCATATGTTTATATGAGGGACTGAGATCCCAATGTCGGATAAAGACTGAGAAGTAACTGATGAGAACAATATATGTTTCTTTGTATCATTTGTCCTAATAAGTAACAATTTATTTCTATTAAACTGTAATAATAATGTTATGGTGGAGAGTTATATCTCTCGTTGGGGCAATTTTGTAATTGTCTCACGCCCGTGGGATTCAACGTTTTTAGGTAGACGCAAACAAAGAGGCAGAACCTCTGCAGTAGAGGAGGAGTAGTAGCAGCAACAACAGTAAAGACAACAGTAATATCCCAGGTGGGGATACTGGTTGTCAAGCTTTGTACATAAAGTCCTGTGTCGTCTCTGTACTCTCAGGTCCTAGGAGTCAGTAGATAGTGTTTTTATAATCAACCTAAGATTTTGGTTTGATGATACATGGAATGTCCAATGTGGACCAATATGTAAATATACTATTGTGATTCTTGTTTAAAGAATCTTTGGTATTGAATCTTTTTATAAAAGGTTTTGATTTTTAGTGATTTTCAATAATTCTGCTGCTAACCAAACGCTTCCGCATTAGTTGATCCCGTTTTCATGAGTTGAATGCCACAAAAACTCTGCTAGAACACTGGGCATTACATATTCCCCTAGCACTACACTTCAAATAAATTTTTTAATCTAGGGTGTGGGTGTTATAGTTTTATATTAAGGCCTAGATTTGTGGAGTGTGTGGAGACATTAAGACTTAGGGTTTGTGTTGGAAGATGAGATAAGGGTGAAAACATAATGTGTTGAGAGTTGGGGCTAATGACGTCAGGCATCTATGTTGCTTTATTTATGGTCACACCAAGTTGACTTGTTCTAAAACCATTTATTAATGTCCTTTGTGTGATGTAAAAAATGGTGATAGAACAAGAACATAAAAGGGATGAAAACAAGATAAGAGGAGCATCCATCCTAGTCTAGGATGTTTCATACATGAGAAGAAGGAAATGTCTTTTGTCAACTATGTGGACACACTCTTTGAGAAAAGCTCATAAGATAAGAAAGAGTGTAATGCCCCCTTATCCTATATTAGGAAACTCTTAATGAACTCTCTTTATGGTAAGTTTGATATGGACCCCGAAAGTAGAGTGACTATGATATGTTTGAATGACATATTTGAAAGATTATTTAAAAAAAATAGTTTTCTATGTCAATTTACCAAACAAGATATTTTTCTTTAGGGATCACTCTTAGCTAGTCCAACCAACGTCGACTTTAGTTCGAGGAGTAAGGGCTAATTTGGTTGCAAGTAGTTGTAACTATTAGGATGATTTTTAAAACAGGAAAATGAAAACAGGAAAGCTGCCACAATGTTCACCATTTGGTTTAAAGCAGATTTAACATAATGCTTTCATTTGATTACTATTTGGTTGGAAGTAGTTTCCATATCAAGTACCCTATGATGTTCTTACCGCCACGGCATAACAATGCATCTATAAGATAGCTTTTTTTCTATTTCTACATCGTCGATGATATAAGGTGATCGGAAGGTGTGCATCACCACTCCCTGCATGTCCAGCAGTGTGGAAAACAGACCGCGCCAATATGGTGTGCGGTTGATTTTCCGCCGATTTGTACATAACCGGAGGAGTTCGTGTGGTTCGTTTTCCGGCTGTGGGCTGGAACCACGTCAAACCAAACACATTCAGTTGAAAAAAGTGTGTAGTTGCAACCCCTGTTTTCCAACCCAGCGAAACCAAACGGGCCCTAAGGGTACGTTTGGCTGTATGTATGTGTATCTGTTTGGTTGGGCGCGGCTGCTATATTCTGGTTGACATGACGCATTTACGGTGACAATTAATAATTCAGAATCTGGGATCAGGGGCGTGATGGGTGGAGCTATCAAGCATTGTCGCAGTGCCGGAGGAACTGGAAATCAAACCGCGCTGATTTTCTCTGCGGTTGTTTTTCCCAGTTTTCAATAGAAAAGAAACTCATGGTGTGGTTTGTTTTCGCACCAGGAACTGGAACAACACAGTACCAAACGAATGTAATTGAAAAATATGTGCAGTTGCAGCAGCACGAGTTGGTTTTCGGTCCAACCAAACTAGCCCTAAGCGCAGTTTTAACTCCCAGTTCAAAGTAATGTTTACCAAAAAAAAAAAATCCTAAAGTGATATATGTTATTACTTATTGGAGTTTGACCTGGATTTTCAAGCATACCGCGCTTGTGCCGACCACCGGTGTGGTATGGGTGGGGTTTGGGTCGTCGCGGATGGTATCACCCGACGGTCCCACAAGTGAATAAGTGTCAGTGCGGCGCTCCCTGCGGTCCATCTCGCCTGGTCCATACCAGCCACCGCTTTGGAGGGGATGGCGAGCTGAATCCCGCTGCGCCCCCTTCCTCTGTCCTTGTCGTTGTTTATCGTTCGACTCGTCCGTGGACACTGTGCCCCCAATGGCTCCTCGCGGCGGCCAAGGGTGCACCGTCCGATCTCGGGCTGGCTGCGTCGCCACCGCTCCTGCATGCTCCCCTCGTCGCAACACGTATGTCGTGCCGGGTACATATATCCCTCACCACTCCCTCAATCACAACAATGGTAGAGCGCAAGCAGGATCTTACCGGACGTACCCGCATGTCACTCCACACACCTTCTAGCTGGTGAGAACCGCTGCCCGTAGATCTCCGTCCTCAGTTTCATCTGGCTAGCTACCAACAGCAGCAGCCAACGATAACCGTGGATCGATCTACCTGATCTCTAGCTTACCCACGTACTTACCACTTGAGCCACATCCCGGCCATGCGATCGGCAGATGCCGCTGTACTGGCAGCAGCAGCGGCGGTGGCCTGTGCCGGTGGTGGCGGCGGATCCCCGTCGTCATCGCCCTCCGTCGCCCAGGGCTCCCCACCTCCCTTTTTAAGCAAGACGTACGACATGGTGGATGACGCGGCCACCGACGGAGTGGTGTCCTGGGGAGCCCAAGGTGCCAGCTTCGTGGTGTGGAGCCCTCCGGAGTTCGCCAGGGATCTGCTCCCGAGGTTCTTCAAGCACAACAACTTCTCCAGCTTCGTCAGGCAGCTCAACACCTACGGCTTCCGGAAGGTGGATCCCGACCGGTGGGAGTTTGCCAATGAGGGGTTTGTTAGGGGTAAGAGATGGTTGCTGAGGAACATCACGAGAAGGAAGCCGACGGCTTCAGCTGCGGCAACGACAACGACAGGTGCTACTGGTACTGCTGGCACCACATCAGCATCGACTGCCAATCCGGCGATGTCAAACTCCTCATCAGCTACAAGCGCTCCTTCTCAGCAAGGAGACTACCACAACCACAACCACCCACAGCTGCTCCAGAACAAGGAACCCACGAGCAGCACAGCTGGAACAGCATCCGGACCCGTCGCGTCCACCATGAGTTGCGTCGAGCTGGGCCGCTTCGGTGGTTTTGAGGAGGAGCTCGACCGCCTCCGACGCGACAAAGACGTCCTCACTCGCGAGCTTGTCCGGCTCCGCCAGAAGCAGCAGGCCTCTGACGAGCACATCAACGTGCTAGCTCGTAAGCTCCGCGCCACCGAGCAACGCCAGCACCAGATGATGTCGTTTCTAGCCAAGGCGATGCAGAGCCGCGAGTTCCTCACCCAGCTTGCCTCGGCGAACGGTACCGTGTCGCCCAACGACCAAGCGATAGGAGATGTTAACGGTTGCGACGTCGACGACGATGGTGGTCTGGCGCCTCCACCTCCTCCTAGGCGTGTTGTCAACGTCAAGAAGAAGAAGAAGCGCCGTATCCCAGACGAAGAGGAAGAGGAACACACCCTGGATGACTTCTTGGACGATAAGGAAGATGATATCCCAGCTGCCCCGCCCACTTCCGCCTGTCATGCCGGCGCAGATGGGAGGATGGTCAGGTACAGACGCACAGGGCGCGCTGCAGTAAGGGAGATGCTTATGCAGATGATGACGAAGATGAACAGACCTGTGCCGCAGGTTCAAGCCGGCTCTCCTAGCGCGTCGCCGTCTAGAACTACCTCCGCCAACTTCACTCCACCCATGCCACCGGATCAACTGCAGGCGGAGGTCATGGCGGGAGGAGTCAGCGTTGCCGCCAGCCCTGAAAGAATAACCCGCTCGCCTATCTATTCGGCTGAGCCGTCGCCGATCAATCCCCGTGTTATGTCCCCTCCCGTTGCTCCCGAAATCCACCTCCCCGACGCTCCACAGATCGTCGAGTCCGCAGCAACAGCTTCTGCCACAGCCTACTTCTCCGGGACGGCGCGTGCCCCCAGTCCTGCCGCTTCACATCTGTTCCCGCAACGGCCAGTCAGCGCCGGGTTACCTCTAAACAGCGTCCAAACTTCAATAGGATACTTCCCCGTTCCGAATTCAGTCATCCCTCCCGACCAACTCCTCAACAGCTCCACTGTTTCCTTCTCCATGGCGCCGCCGCTGCCTGTACCTGATGTGATCCCTGCCGCAGCATCCGCGCCTCTACCAGCTGGGCCCATGGCTAGCCCCATCATTCCGGATTTTGCATTTCCCATGTCTCTCGGAATGATGCCCATCAGCGCTGCAGCCGCCACTCCGACCCCGATCATGTCCGCCCCAGACATGAACGCGCCTCCTACCAACGTGGACCACATGGCGCTCGACTTGGACGTGCCGATGCCCATCGATCCGGAATCCCTGCCCCTCGACCTCGCCGACGTGCTCGTGGACGACATCGCCGCCGTGTCTGGCTCGGTTTCTGCTGCTGATTACGGCGGCGCGGCCTCGTCCTCCTCGTTCTGGGAGCAGCTCTCCCTGGGGATGCCGCCGGATATCGCCGCCGAAGCGGCCGCCTTTCATGCCGCTGGGCTTGGGCCAGAGCCAGCATGGGATCGTAAGGCCCATTGCATGCAGCGGTTAACCGAGAGGATGGGACTCCTGTCGTCGGAGCATGGTATCTGAGGGCCGGGCCACTGGGCCTCTCGGCGTGGGCCTCTTCAAGCTGAAACCACAGCCATGTTCTCCTTTCTGTTGCTGTTTTCCCTTTCTTGCTTTCATGTTGTCTGTTTGAAGCCAATTTACTAGCTAGGTCGTCATGTAGGCCGAAACGAGGATAGTTACTACTTTTGCTTGGTCTCCGGCACACATTCAACTCCCAACTTATGTAAATCTATTCAGATAGGTGAATTAACAGGTTTGCCTCAATGTGACTCAAAATATTTAGCAAGCAAGCAGAACAAGTATATGATTCATTACCTTCTACTGATTGCATAGGCTACATTGAAAACTAAATAGATATCTCTTCCAAGCTCCAGACGAAATGCAGCGCAACAACCCCTTCCAATTGTCCACAAGTTCAACAATATGTGTTTCTACTTCATGCATACCATCTTGAATTAGTATGCGATTTAGTATCCAGCTTGAGAGTGTAGTCATTCTCCACCTTCAAACATTTGTTGCAATGAGACTTACTTTTCATGCCTCCTTTTTCAATAAAGCAATGCATATTATTGGTTTAATTTGTTTCTTCTAGTGAGTATATTCGATTGCAACTATTCACACGTTTTATTTGATTATACTTGCTAAAAAAATTTATCTAGGTTTAGTTTAGCATGTTGTATTGAGTTATGTGGAGTACAAGTTTTGCAACATATGGTAAATGATCATTGGTTGTAGTTGATTGCTAAATTTTTTTTTGTCATGTTATTAAATGCAACTTCCTTGTAACTCCCCTCAACTATACATGGGGGTAGACACCCAACAAAAATAACAATTGCACTCCGGTTCCAATTCTAATGAAGATATTGATGAACGTCATGACTTCATGTTTCTTTGTCAATATTGTATGTTGCTTGTTATATGTAAGCAATCACCACCTCATCTGCAGTTTCCTACAAGAGTCTACGCATCATCTTCTTCAATATTGACACTGCTCTGCCCACTTCTGTTTTGTTAGGAATGACGTTGGAAGGAGCCACACAACACAGATGACATGACTATATTCCTTCATTTCATTATTAGTGTGGAACTCAACATGACCCAAATCTTTAAAATAATGAGTTGGAACACATCTATTTCTACATTTTCCCATATCAACATTTTGTTACTACTAGTTATGGATGCACTCCATCATTGTCGAAAGACAAGACCATATAGTCTTCACCATCATTGATGTCTACCAACATCACATCTAATTCTTCATATATTCATCACATTAGGAACAATAGTTCACCCGTGGCTCAACCTAGACCTATCGATCGAAATATCTTTTGGACCAATGTTGATGTCTTCTAGAGGTCAACATTGTTTACTAATAACCATCGTTCTTTCTTCATGTTTTTTAAGTACATATTTCCAACAATGACATCTTCAGTAGATTTTTGAGGCATTCATCATCCCTTTTCAAGAAAATGCATAAACTATTTAACAAATAGTAATTAAATGGGGTTCCTTCATTGTCCAAGAAGGGAACATCACCTTGCTTTGTTGTGATGATCTAAGAATTTTAACTTGATTTCTTCATAGATTTAACATTTTTAACTCTTATCGAATTTCACACATATCTCGTATGTTGTCATCATCTTTGTCTTCTTAGTTAATCCACCCCCTTCTTTGTACATCACATTCGATTTTATACTCTAGTTTGTCTCTCAAACTCTATACCTTCTTATCTATATGTCAAGAATAAATGTGATTATTTTCAAACAACATTGTATCTAATCAATCTAAGACCAAATACATAGTCAAGGTTTCTCGACCCATTATCATAGTAGAATTTGTTTTTCATCGGAATGGTTTTAAAAAAAAGTGGGTTGACTTGAGATCAATTGTATTGCTCCTCACTATTGCTATTATGTAAGGTTTGTAAATTTCAATTATACAAGTCGTAGTAATTGACATTAATACAATTGTGGGAACAAACTATATATCCCAAAAATATAGATCCATACCAATTTTATTTGTTATTCAAAATATTCAATAACAAACTTTTAAGGAAAAAATAGGGGACATTGGATGGTTTGTCTTAAACTATATAGGTTGTTCTTACATGATGGTTCAAACTTTCTTGACACTATATATTATTTACCTTCAAGATTCTACAAAAAACATGTTGCAATTTGAATTCAAATAATTGTAGTCTAAACGTTTATCCTTTATATATATGTAGATGTTTGTATTACCCAGATTATGTTGATATGATCGAAGGTGCCAAAGTGAATGGTGTGACGTCCCCCAATTTCTATATACTTTCCGTAGTGACATTCATAGATATGCGTGCACTCATATCTATAGATGTCAAAAGGGAAAATATAAGAGATTAAGGTAGTCAACTAAAATAGAGATTAAGCCAAGATCTAGTCCACATCATCGGATAATGCCACACAAACATTCATTCATAAGGATAATATAGTCATTACATATGGAGAGAAATATGGTTCTAAAGAAAGTTAACTTTATTACATAGGATTTCAATCATCCTCAAGATCAATAAGGAAAGAAATAAACTAACATCTAGCAAGAAATGAGATAAGAGGAAAAGAATCTATCTATTACATCCTCCAAGTTTATTATTTGTGTCTTCGGGTACTTTGAGCATGCATTTCATTTTGTAGTCAAATGTTCCTTGCACCTAGAAAATACGAGAAACAAAACATCAGCAAGGCTGGTACGTGGTAAAAGTTACACTTAATAAGGTTGCATAAAGGAAAATATTTGAACAAGAAGAAAGGAGAACCAAAACCATTTCTTAAGGCGAAAATCAGGTAAACATCCTTTTTATTACAATCATTTTGATGCGGTTGTACTACACACATTGCACTTAACTTACATCTAGTATGGGCAACATAATATCCTCATACATCTAACATGGGCCAAGGAAAACATACATCCATGTTAGGCACATACATCCACACCAGGCTATGTGCTCTAGTAGCTACAACCCATCATAACCATTTATGTTTCATTAGGTTTGGCGAAATATATCTCATACTAGTCATCCAAGCAATAATATTCAAATATGAGCATTCAAGGTATACATATCATAAACAACCAGAATTCTAGTCATATACTTATATGACCACGTACCTGCTTGTTCAATCAAAAGTCCACAGATCTAGATTCAACCAGGAATTTAGTCACCCTGCAAAGAAGGCAAGGGTACAACATTACTATTGGTCCATGTGACCAGAACTAAGTTATGTTCTTAATTATTATTCCTTTTATGTTATCTTAATTCAGATTAGGGATTTCCCATATCCTAATTGAGTTTACAAACATTATCAGGTCTGATCCATCATAAACTATTTGGGTTAAAGATAATATTTAATTGATTAATTAGAAGGTTTCCCAAAATTAGGGTTTATAATATGGTTGAATAAAAGGGAAAGAAACCCTATACATATTAACCATCATATCATCAGGGTTTGTTTTAAGGATTCATACCAATCATAATCATTAATCATCATTTATTAATTTTATTATAGAGATGTATCTTTATTCCCATGTAGAAACTAGATCTAGGGTTTCTCCTAATCCTTTGATCATTTATCATTCTAGAATAGGATTTCGAGTTATCTAAAGACAGAGTTCTATCTAGGGTTAACTACACCTTAGAAGGTCATACATCATCAAGGATAACTATTATCAACAAATAATTATAAATAAAGAAGTCATTAGGCTTTAGACCACTATTTTTGGAGTAGGCAACGGATATAGGTCCTGGTAACATTTTATTTGGATAGATAATAATTTTTAGGTCAAAATGGTATATAGGTTCGCTATTTTATGTTACTCCTAGAATTTTCTATGATTTTCTTGAGATAACCTATTTTCTTGAACAAAAGAAAAAGAATAAGATGATCTTACCTTGATCAATGGTCGGATCCTACTGGATCGATGGACCAGATTGATCCAAGGTCTAGCAGGGCAAAAACGCAGATCACTGAGCTGGAAAGGGTGGCCCGCGATCCTCTGCCTATGTGGCGAAAGCTTACTGGTCTGAGTTGGCTTTGCTGGCAAACTTCCTCCCTTTCTCTGTTTCTCTTCTCACGCTGCTAGCCAGGTAGTCCGATCAACTCCGGCGAGCCTCAGCTAACTCATGGGTGGTGCTGTCGTGGGGCAGAGGATACCTTCACCTTCGCGAGGCTGCCCCGCACAGTTGTGGGTGGTTTTCTGGTCGTGGCTCCCACTAGAGCTCAGCGCCGCCGCAGGAGAGGCAAGGCCGCCGGCGTGAGTGGGGCTTAGGGTGATGAGGAGATCTGGGGGCCTACTTTATAGCCGCCCACGTTCGTGATGAGTTGGTGAAGGTGTGGGAGTGGTAGAGTTTGAGCGAGGAGCGATGGGGTGGCCTGATGGTGAAGGTAGCCGAAGTTGAAGAAGGTGGGCGAGGGGAGTAGTGCTCGGATGTTGGCTCTTGCAATTGGAGATGTGAATTGATTAAAGGAGTCACGACGGAGCTAAAGAGAGCCTTATATAGGCGTGAGGGGGGCTGGGCAAAGAAGCTCTAAAGTCTGTTGCCGCCGCCAGGAGAAGGGCGAGGGATCGGGAGTTCGTTCTCCCTATTCCGTGGATGAGGGAAGTCGAGTCGGGGCTTGACGAGGTCGCCGCGAAGTGTAGGAGATATCTGTTGGGTTTATTTTTTGAATGGAGTCGTGAGGTGGCGTGATTAGCTAGGCTCGATTTCCTGTTGCCTCCCCGCCCTTTGCGGGAGGTAGGAGACAAAGTCCTGGCCTTTGGATCCTGGAGTGGATCCGTGTCCCACTCATCGGACGGCTGGGGTGAGCCCCAGATAAGTGGTCCGCGCCCAAGCATCTAAAGGGCCGCGTGACATTTATATCAACTCGATTAAATAGGAAACTTAGATCTAGGACATATATCTAGGTTGATTTATTAACTTGGCCATATCTCATGATTGGTAACTCCAATTCAAATGAAATTTGAGTTGTAGCTTCACAAGGTCATTATGCTACTATGATAAAAAATTGAAACCTAAATTCGAAGGTTTGATGTGTTTATTCACTAAAAACATTATCATATGTATTCTATCATAAAAGCATACTTGGGTTTGCATATTTTTGCAATTTGTGACCCATATTAGTACAAATAAGTGAGAGAAGTATATGAGGGTAATTTGGTCCATAAATTTGATAATAAACTTTTAAGAGAGAGAAAAATACTATAAAAACTCACTTTGTCACATTCTCCCCTCCTTTTTAAGAATTTTGCCCTCAAAATTCAAGCAGCCTGAAAGAGATGTGGATATTTCCGCTCGACTTCACACTTGAGCTCCCATGTAGCATCGGTTTGATCATGGTGGCTCCAGAGAACTTTCACCATATCTATACGCTGATTATTGCAAAGCTCCTTCGCCTTGAAATCAAGAATTCTAACTGGTGACTCAGCATACTTCAAATCATCTTTCAGCTCAAGAGGCTCATGGTTCAGAATGTGACTGGGGTCTTTGACATAGGGCTTCAGATTGGATACATGAAAGACATTATGCATGGCACTATACTAAGGTGTCAAAGCAAGACGATAAGCACATTCTCCAACCCTTTCAAGAATCTCGAAGGGTCCCACATAACGAGGACTGAGCTTTCCCTTATTCTTGGCCAAAGCTCGAATTGGTCGAATCTTCAGAAAGACATGATCACCTTCCTTGAACTGACGTTCCTTCCGGTGAGCATCTGCATATGATTTCTGCCTATCTTGTGCTCGCTTCATTCTCTGCCGGATCAGTGCAACTTTATCTACATACAGCTGCATCTCCTCAGATTTAATTAAGGTGTGTTCTCTGACGTCATCCCAATGTAATGGAGATCTGCATGGTCGGCCATAGAGAGCTTCGTATGGTGGCATCCCAATACTCGCCTGATAGCTATTATTATAGGCAAACTCAGCTAAGGGCAGGTAATGGTCCCATGAGCCTTCCCAGTCAAGCACACAAGCTCGTAGAAGATCTTCCAGAATCTGCATTGTTCGTTCTGACTGTCCATCTGTCTGCGGATGGTATGCTGTACTGAAATTTAGTTTGGTGCCCCATTCCTCTTGAACCTGCTTCCACAACTTTGAGGTGAACTTCGGGTCCCGGTCTGAGACAATGGACGCTGGAACTCCATGCAGATGTACAATCTCCCGTATATAAAGATCGGCCAACTCAGAAACTTTCATAGTAGTTTTCACCGATAGAAAGTGAGCTGACTTGGTGAGACGGTCCACAATGACCCATGCAGCGTCGTACCCCTTCCTGGTCCTGGGTAATCCCACTACAAAATCCATAGTGATATGTTCCCATTTCCATTCCGGAATCTCGAGGGGTTGCAGTAGACCACCTGGTCTTTGATGCTCGGCCTTGATTCTTTGACATGTCAGACACCTGGATACAAATTCTGTAATGTCGTGCTTCATGCCTCTCCACCAGAACTGTCGTTGTAGGTCTTTGTACATCTTGGTCGTGCCGGGATGAACTGTGTACTTGGACCCATGTGCCTCGCTAAGAATGGTTGTCTTTACAGCTGACTGCTCAGGGACCCACATACGGTTCTTGTATCGAAGACCACCATCAAGACCCACTGACAGATGTGTATGAGGTTTAGCCAGGAGAGAGGAGAGCTCTGCAAGCTCGGGACTAACTTTCTGTGCCTCCAGAAGTTCAGAATGTAGGTTGGATGTGATAGAGATGTTGTTGACATGCATACGATCAGCCAGGAATTGTGGTCTCCAACTTGCTAGGTCCTCCATGTTCCTCCATTCAGGTACAGACAGGGATGCACAAACAGCTCTTTTCCTACTAAGGGTGTCTGCAACCACATTGGCCTTACCTGGATGGTAGCCAATGGTGAAGTCGTAGTCCTTCAAGTACTCAATCCACCGTCGTTGTCGAAGATTCAAATCCTTCTGTGTCAGGATGTACTTGAGGCTTTTATGGTTAGTGAAGATATCGAACGTTGCCCCGTACAAGTAGTGCCTCCAGATTTTTAGAGCATGGATGATAACAGCTAACTCCAAATCATGCGTAGGGTAATTCAACTCATTAGGTTTCAGCTGTCTAGAAGCGAAGGCCACTACTTTCCCGTTCTGCTGTAGGACACAACCTAGACCATGTCGGGAAGCATCAGTGAATATCACAAATCCTTCATTACCAGAGGGTAGAACAAGGACAGGTGCTGACGTCAACTTCTGTTTGAGCTCTTGGAAGCTAGACTCACAAGCAGCATACCAGAAAAAATGCTCATCCTTCCGAGTAAGCTTAGTGAGAGGAAGTGCCACTTTGGAGAAATTCGGAATAAAATGACGATAATATCCAGCCAGACCTAAGAAACTCCGGATTTCAGAAGGATTGCGAGGAGGTTGCCAATCAAGTACAGCAGATACTTTAGCAGGGTCAATGGATATGTTACCCCCAGAAATGACATGACCAAGAAACATAACTTTGTCAATCCAGAATTCACATTTAGAAAGCTTGCCATAGAATTTCTGGGCTCGAAGAATCTCAAGGACAGACTTCAAATGCTCACGATGTTTCTCCATAGAATCAGAATAGATCAGAATATCATCAATGAAGACAACCACAAACTCATCAAGATAAGGTTGAAAGACTTTGTTCATCAAGTTCATGAATATGCCAGGTGCGTTGGTCAACCCGAACGACATTACCAGAAATTCGTAGTGCCCGTAACGAGTTCGGAAAGCAGTCTTAGATATATCAGAATCTTTGACCTTAAGTTGATGGTAGCCAGAACGAAGATCAATTTTTGAGAAAACTTTAGCAGTACGAAGTTGATCAAAGAGGTCATCAATACGAGGGAGAGGATACTTGTTTTTAATGGTAGCTTGATTCAACATGCGATAGTCAATACACATCCGCATTGAACCATCTTTCTTTTTAACAAAAAGGACAGGTGCACCCCAAGGGGAAACGCTAGGGCGGATAAAACCCTTATCAAGTAGTTCTTGTAATTGTTTCTTCAGCTCCATAAGCTCAGTAGGTGCCATCCTATACGGTGCCCTAGAAATCGGAGTGGTTCTAGGAAGAAGATCTATGGAGAACTCAATGTCTCGGTTTGGAGGCAGCCCAGGAAGCTCCTCCAGAAATATGTCAAGAAAATCACGTACCACCTCCAGTCTTTCTACAGGCCCGTTGTCAGGACTGGTCTCTGAGACGAATGCGAGGAAGACTTTACATCCTTTAGATATGAGCTTTTTAGCTTTAAGAGAGGAAATTATTATATTATTACAGAATCCGCTTCCCCGAGGGATCACTACAGGAGAGGAATGAGGTTGAGAGAGAACTACCATCTTGTTTCTACAGTCAATATAAGCATGATATGTGTACAGCCAATTCATGCCAAGAATAACATCAAAGTCTTCCATGGTTAAGAGAATGAATTCAAAGGGCATGTCATGATTTTCAAATTTTAGAGGGAGAACATCGGTTTTTTGCAATGTAGTGAATATTTTGCCACTAGGAGTCGACACATCCAGAATGTATCCCAATTCCCTTACATGTAAGTGCAACATTGAGGCCAGATTTCGAGAGATAAACGTATTTGTAGATCCAGAATCAAATAATGCTTTAATAGGATGTCCATTCAAGAAAACAATGCCTACACATGATAATTACATTTTAAATAATTAAAGGCATTGAATAAGATATATGAAAAAGATTTTAAGGTTACCTTCGACAAGCTGGTTTGAATTTTCCCTAGCCTCTTCTGCGGTTACTACGAACACCCTGGCATTGCGGTGTCCCTGAGGGGGTGGAGCACCCGCTGGAGGTTTGCCAAGGATAGATGCATTGGGGCATTTGGCAAGGAAATGTCCCTCCTTCTTGCAGTTGTAGCAGACCGGCTTGGTGTAGCGACAAGGCCCGTCATGTCCTCGTCCACAAGTCTTGCATTTGCTGCGGTAATCCATCAGCTTGCTATTCTTTGGTCCTTTCTTCCCTGAACCTCCTCCTTTCCCTGATCCTTTGTTATGGCCGGGGTGGAACTTCTTGAACTTTTCTTCCTCGGTGGTGGTCAACCCTAAATATCCCATGCTAGAAGGCTTCTGTAATCCCTGCTCCCTTTCCTACTTAAGGGCCATGTCTAGGGCTTCATCTATGCTTCGGGGACGAGAGGCTATAACTAGGGTTTTCAGGTGTGCGGAGAGACAGTCTACATAGTTCTCAGTGAGGCGGTCCTCAGTCTGGATAGGGGCATAGCGTTCCAGAAGCCTAAACTTCCAGGTATAATCGGCCACTGAGAGACTACCTTGCCTAAGCTCCATGTACATCTTCTCTTTCCTCTTCCTCTCAGTTATGGGCATGAAACGGTCGGTGAAGAGGGTCTTGAAGGCTTCCCATCCCATGTTGTCTACTTCCTCTCCCCGATTCCCACCATAATTCTCCCACCAGATCTTCGCCCCTCCCTTAAGCAAATGGGTGGCGAACTTGACCTTCTTTTCCTCAGGTACTTCTAGGGTACGAAAGGCATTCTCTATGGAAAGGATCCAGTCCTCAGCCTTGTCCATGACCTCAGGCTGATCTCCCCCCCAAAAGGAATCAGGATTGAGCTTAATAAAGTCTATCACTGTCACTTCCTTTTTCTTAGAGGAGCTAGATTCAGGGGTTCCTTTGGTGGCGAGGGTTTCCATAAAGTCTAGAAGGATTTTCTTCTGTTCCTCCCATCTTTCCTTGGCCTCAACATCAGGATCAGGTACTTTGAAGGTTTCAGGTTCTTTTCTTTTCTTAGAGGACGATTCCCCTGAGCTGCGAGTCTTAGGAGGCATCCTGTAATTAATTTCAACATATTAGATTTATTACTTCAACACGTATTCTCATCATTATAATTATTATCATCACATGATATTTCATTATTCTCATTATTTAATAATTAATGTTCTTAATGTTATGGTTTATGGAGGATATCCTAGAATCCTTATCAGTCGATCCTTAGGACTTTCTAAATAGAGAGACTCCTTCCTAACCTTATAACAGAGGTAAGAGGGAAAATTTAATTTATTTTAAAGCATAAATGAGAGGTAGAAATTTTTCCTATAGAAGAGATGAGATGGAGAATCTATAGATGAGAAGGTTCCTAAATTAAGGTACGCCCAAGAATAGGGGACACTTAGGATATCGGCCAGGTAGACTTATACTGCCATAAAGGTAGCCTCGTGATTGCCAAGCTAAGTGGCTCGGAGACTTTAATCAGACCCATGGCAGATGCTATCCTAGACACCTCCACCCTTCATATCCCTAACTCAAGGACAACCCTAGACTCAAAATAGGGTGAATGAAGTTCATGTGACTTGATGTGTGAACATTGGCTCTGATACCAACTGTGACGTCCCCCAATTTCTATATACTTTCCGTAGTGACATTCATAGATATGCGTGCACTCATATCTATAGATGTCAAAAGGGAAAATATAAGAGATTAAGGTAGTCAACTAAAATAGAGATTAAGCCAAGATCTAGTCCACATCATCGGATAATGCCACACAAACATTCATTCATAAGGATAATATAGTCATTACATATGGAGAGAAATATGGTTCTAAAGAAAGTTAACTTTATTACATAGGATTTCAATCATCCTCAAGATCAATAAGGAAAGAAATAAACTAACATATATCAAGAAATGAGATAAGAGGAAAAGAATCTATCTATTACATCCTCCAAGTTTATTATTTGTGTCTTCGGGTACTTTGAGCATGCATTTCATTTTGTAGTCAAATGTTCCTTGCACCTAGAAAATACGAGAAACAAAACATCAGCAAGGATGGTACGTGGTAAAAGTTACACTTAATAAGGTTGCATAAAGGAAAATATTTGAACAAGAAGAAAGGAGAACCAAAACCATTTCTTAAGGCGAAAATTAGGTAAACATCTTTTTTATTACAATCATTTTGATGCGGTTGTACTACACACATTGCACTTAACTTACATCTAGTGTGGGCAACATAATATCCTCATACATCTAACATGGGCCAAGGAAAACATACATCCATGTTAGGCACATACATCCACACCAGGCTATGTGCTCTAGTAGCTACAACCCATCATAACCATTTATGTTTCATTAGGTTTGGCGAAATATATCTCATACTAGTCATCCAAGCAATAATATTCAAATATGATCATTCAAGGTATACATATCATAAGCAACCAGAAATCTAGTCATATACTTATATGACCACATACCTGCTTGTTCAATCAAAAGTCCACAGATCTAGATTCAACCAGGAATTTAGTCACCCTGCAAAGAAGGCAAGGGTACAACATTACTATTGGTCCATGTGACCAGAACTAAGTTATGTTCTTAATTATTATTCCTTTTATGTTATCTTAATTCAGATCAGGGATTTCCCATATCCTAATTGAGTTTACAAACATTATCAGGTCTGATCCATCATAAACTATTTGGGTTAAAGATAATATTTAATTGATTAATTAGAAGGTTTCCCAAAATTAGGGTTTATAAGATGGTTGAATAAAAGGGAAAGAAACCCTATACATATTAACCATCATATCATCAGGGTTTGTTTTAAAGATTCAGATCAATCATAATCATTAATCATCATTTATTAATTTTATTATAGAGATGTATCTTTATTCCCATGTAGAAACTAGATCTAGGGTTTCTCCTAATCCTTTGATCATTTATCATTCTAGAATAGGATTTCGAGTTATCTAAAAATAGAGTTCTATCTAGGGTTAACTACACCTTAGAAGGTCAGACATCATCAAGGATAACTATTATCAACAAATAATTATAAATAAAGAAGTCATTAGGCTTTATACCACTATTTTTGGAGTAGGCAACGGGTATAGGTCCTGGTAACATTTTATTTGGATAGATAATAATTTTCTGGTCAAAATGGTATATAGGTTCGCTATTTTATGTTACTCCTAGAATTTTCTATGATTTTCTTGAGATAACCTATTTTCTTGAATAAAAGAAAAAGAATAAGATGATCTTACCTTGATCAATGGTCGGATCCTACTGGATCGACAGACCAGATTGATCCAAGGTCTAGCAGGGCAAAAACGCAAATCATTGAGCTGGAAAGGGTGGCCCGCGATCCTCTACTTATGTGGTGAAAGCTTACTGGTCTGAGTTGGATTTGCTGGCAAACTTCCTCCCTTTCTCTGTTTATCTTCTCACGCTGCTAGCCAGGTAGTCCGATCAACTCCGACGAGCCTCAGCTAACTCGTGGGTGGTGCTGTCGTGGGGCAGATGATACCTTCACCTTTGCGAGGCTGCCCCGCGCAGTTGTGGGTGGTTTTCTGGTCGTGGCTCCCACTAGAGCTCAGTGCCTCCGCAGGAGAGGCAAGGCCGCCGGCGTGAGTGGGGCTTAGGGTGATGAGGAGATCTGGGGGCCTGCTTTATAGCCGCCCACGTTCGCGATGAGTTGGCGAAGGTGTGGGAGTGGTAGAGTTTGAGCGAGGAGCGATGGGGTGGCCTGATGGTGAAGGTAGCCGAAGTTGAAGAAGGTGGGCGAGGGGAGTAGTGCTCGGATGTTGGCGCTTGCAATTGGAGATGTGAATTGATTAAAGGAGTCACGGCGGAGCTAAAGAGAGCCTTATATAGGCGTGAGGGGGGCTGGGCAAAGAAGCCCTAAAGTCTATTGCCGCCGCCAGGAGAAGGGCGAGGGATCGGGAGTTCGTTCTCCCTATTCCGTGGATGAGGGAAGTCGAGCCGGGGCTTGACGAGGTCGCCGCGAAGTGTAGGAGATATCTGTTGGGTTTATTTTTTGAATGGAGTCGTGAGGTGGCGTGATTAGCTAGGCTCGATTTCCTGTTGCCTCCCCGCCCTTTGCGGGAGGTAGGAGACAAAGTCCTGGCCTTTGGATCCTGGAGTGGATCCGTGTCCCACTCATCGGACGGGTGGGGCGAGCCCCAGATAAGTGGTCAGCGCCCAAGCATCTAAAGGGCCGCGTGACATTTATATCAACTCGATTTAATAGGAAACTTAGATCTAGGACATATATCTAGGTTGATTTATTAACTTGGCCATATCTCATGATTGGTAACACCAATTCAAATGAAATTTGAGGTGTAGCTTCACAAGGTCATTATGCTACTATCATAAAAATTTAAAACCTAAATTCAAAGGTTTGATGTGTTTATTCACTAAAAACATTATCATATGTATTCTATCATAAAAGCATACTAGGGTTTGCATATTTTTGCAATTTGTGACCCATATTAGTCCAAATAAGTGAGAGAAGTATATGAGGGTAATTTGGTCCATAAATTTGATAATAAAATTTTAAGAGAGAGAAAATACTATAAAAACTCACTTTGTCACAAACGGTGTTCGTATGTATGCCCAGAGAGCCAATTATACGATGATTGTAATGGGACATTAGATACCTGATTTGATAATGATAAGGTAATTCCGTATATTATGTTTCTCTATATCATGAGATGATGACACAAATGTGGTAGATGTATAAAGAATGATGCTACTCAATGACATATGTCTTCAAGTTGAGGACACGAACAATGAGATTAAATGTATGATAATATTATATATATTCTTATTATGTCCCTAGTCAGATATTATTGTGGAAGAAAAATAGACAACAATAATACATAAGACTATAGTGTGTGTTGACGGATGACATGATCTCATTTGTCATGATATGAGATATCATGTCAAACACATAGGTACGTGTTAGAGAACATTGTATCAGACAAACCCACCTTGAGTGTGATACATGGAGACCATGGAATCACAGTCAAAATCAGCTCTTTTTGTGAAAATGGTGACTATGGTTTTTAGACCTAAATTTATTACACTCATCACATGTTGTTTGATGTATTTTGACATCATCCAACATGACCTGAACAAGGGTTTTCATAAGGTGACACACAAGTCTGTTGTGACACATGGGGATTGATTGTGAGTGATGTAGATAAGATTTTCCCTGCTACGGGAGATTGATATACTGACCACTTAATAAGAGAGACGAAGAAATGTATGGCCACACTCATGTCATTTAATATAAGATATGTGAGCTCACATGCATCTCATAAAATCTACTCTAGTTCAAGGAACATGGATTGAACATTTAGAGGATGATGATTCCATGCCTTGAGTTCACTCCAGATATCAACGACAAAGGAACTATATGATCACAGTGGCACTAATCACATATTGTAGGTTCAAGTTGTCTCGAACTTTTGAATTACTTGGGTAGAAATGATGTGTTGCTAGATACAACTCTTTGCATGTGATGTCATAAATTGATTATGGACATTCACTACCAACATAAATTGGGACTTATAGGGTCACACACATAGGATGCACCTGGAATATGAGTTTACTCATGAATAAGGTTTAACTTGAATAACAAAGTGTTTAGGTATTCAGTTTAAAGAACATTGGCTGAAAATTTGGTTGATTGGAAATGTGAATCGATCGACTCAAGTGTTGAGTCAACCGATTCAAATGGAAAGTCAACTTAAATAACATTGCTTGTACA
This sequence comes from Alisma plantago-aquatica, assembly GCA_963693085.1. Taxonomy (NCBI): domain Eukaryota; kingdom Viridiplantae; phylum Streptophyta; class Magnoliopsida; order Alismatales; family Alismataceae; genus Alisma; species Alisma plantago-aquatica. The sequence goes on along the minus strand of OY856411.1, from coordinate 1,179,649,504 downwards.
TTGGCTATACTAGAATGTGAATTGATTGGTTTAGGATGTAAACCAATCAATTTAGAATGTGAGTCGACCGGTTCATATTGTAAATTGACCGATTGAGAAATCAGTGAGACTGGATCAAGAATTGATATTGATGTCACATTGGCATTTATCGTCACATTGAAAGTCAATATGTTTTCCAATAGGAAAGAACTCCAATCGAAAGATTGAAGTGTTGAATAGGTTAAATGGGAGAGAGTTGATCGACTCGTGGGTTGAGTCGACGAACTCATGGTATGCAGTAGCTAGAAATTTGTGAAATTCTATCTCTTCGACTCCTAGTTGATCTAAAAATCTTGACCCTGGCCCTCCTATAAATAGAGGGGTAGTCAATGCTTTCATGAGACACAATAATAAGCTCTGAAAAATGTTGTCCTCTCACAATTATGGTAATGTGAGATCCAGAGTAAGTCTTACCCATAAAAGGGAGAGATAGCAAGGGAGAGACAACAAGGGAGAGCCATCAACAGTGGCACATTGACATCGAAGGGACAACTCCTTTCGATTGGCTCTTGGAAGAACGATGAGGAGTTCCATGTGGTCCGCTTGGTATACATAAAGGTGTGGAGGCTGTTGCCTGCACGCTAGGAGGACAACAACCACCACCACCTATTGTAACGTCCCCAGATTTCACCTTCTCAAAACCCCATGGAAATGAGAAAACAAAATCCAAAAATGTTAGGCAATTGTATCACAGTGCGTTGCGGAAGCAATTTGCTCACATGAACATACAACCATAACATTTCTCAACAATAACATGTATATTTACACAATATGAATTATTACACAATGATTTGCAATTACATGTTGAATGAAGATTTTACAATCTATGAACATGTATGCTAACATGGTCTTAGACAATAGGTACAACCTATACAACTTGCTCACATCCTATTCTTTTATCCCATTCTAGCTCTGGACCTAGAAAATATGAGAAACAAAATCATCAACAAAAGTTGGTACGTGGAATTAAAAGCTATACTATGATGGCATATAATATACTCGAAATTGAAGAAAAAGAAAGAAAACGTTACTTAAAGGCAGAAAATCAGGTAATCCCAAGTTATTAGCCACATTTAGAATGAATATACATTACTATGGTGGACTTAACACAAACATAAATGGTGGGCCCTTCCCCGTGTACCTTGTACTCTAGGGATCTCCCCATATACCGTGTACTCTAGGGAGGTGCTAGTCAACATTAAAGCTTTCCGTCTCTAATAGGGAGTTTAATGAGCATCACTAGTAACTACATTTCATTTATCCTCATTTTTGTTATTTTATGTTCAAGGTGGAAAATTGACAATGTACATACATCTACATCCAACAATGTATTTCAAATACAAGCAAGCAAGTACAAATATTTAACATCCAGCAAATCTAGTCATATAATTATATCCACATACCTGAGTTCATATATTCCTCACATATCCATGATCATCTAGATAATCTAGTCATCACCTGATTAATAACAATTAATCATCATTAATACAATGTTCACCATTATTAATAATATTTTAGGTCCAAATTAGGGTTTTCGTCAAAACTAGATCAATGTGATGTTAGGATGGTGTCTATCATTTTTAGTCTGATCTATATGTCATTAAAAAGGTCTGATACAATTTTCATATTTTTCTGATAAATGGTCTATTTTCTAGAATTAAAATGAGGTTGCAAACATGGAATTGGGTTTTAATGAGAAATGTCCCATTATTGTGACATAATAGTCAAATCTAAGTTCATATTTGGTTTCCACATTATAATAGGGTTCAGTAATATTTTTCTCATATTTAATTTCCATGATATGGTAATTATACCAACAATATGATCTCAAACAGAAGCATTATCATACACATTAAATATCATCATTATTTTTTCATCAAAGGTCTGATCTAGGAGTTCAATAAAGTAGAGGACATTTTTCTGAGTCTAGGGATATTTTGTATGGAATTATTGGCCAAGGGAGCTATTTATAATCATATTTCTAAGATATGGTATATTTATGAGGATATAAAAGAATTACCTTGTTGGAAAATACTGGCGCCATTGATCATATGTGTGCAGCTCTAGATTGAGTGGCTGAAAGGAAAGCCACATCGCCTCATGGGGTGTTCGGCCTACCAGTTGGATCAGGGTTGGGCCAGCCAGTTGATACCTAGGTCGTCGTTCAGGTTGGGTAGTCAATCAGGCCGCCCACTCCTTTCTTCTCCCCCGCACACGAATCCCTCCTGTCTCGCGTGAGGCGCAGTGTGCCGCTAGCTACTTGTTCCTCGGCCGACAAGAAATCATAGGTAAAGGAGGATTCTCGACTCAGGTTCTCCTTTCCAGATGTTATGCATGCCCCTGTTCTGTGGCTTTCGCCCAACACATCCGTAGGGTTGCGCCCATCCATGATCGTCGTTGCCTGGGAACCTACGCACGAAACTCACCTATTCCTCATGGTTCGCAACACCTGCCCACTGGGCACCGCCGCGAGGCTGGTCTCTGGCCATGAATCGACTACATGGTCACCTCCTTGCCACAACCTTCCTCTTTAGATTCTGCCCTCTGTAGTTCTTCCTTGAACTGCCGCCGTTGCAGGTCTATGAGCTCTGGCAAGAAATCGTACACTACCAGGCCCCAAACTCTGCTCCAACCACTGTAGGGAAGAACCAACGCCTCCATATCGTCTCCCCGGCCTGGTATTCTTGATGCTAGAATATGATTGCTCTTGAAAGGACCTCGTATGCTTTCCCATTTCTCCGAAAACATCACCTGGAAGAAAGGTTGGCTGTGACTGAGAACATCAGAGCCTTCAGGTCGTGCTATCACTGGAAAGGTGCCGTCGTGAGGACAGGAAGTGGGAAGGAATCCCTGACCCTTGTTGTACCATGACAGGTTCTGGAGCTCGAGATCTAGGTGGCTTCGTTGTATCTGTCACTGTGGTGGGCTTGGTGGATGGTGACTGCTCTTCATCTTCTGAAACAGGGATACAACTCCGTAAAACTGGATGCATAGGAAGCAACATCCTCGTCATCTTCTCCTCCATGACTTCTTCCTTGTGCAACTTGCTGTGTATAGCAGGAGTGAAGGAAGTGAATACGAGGGTTTGATATATCCCCCTGTACTCGACACCGAGACCCTTACAAAGGGTCGTTAGGATTTGGGATGTGCGGCAGACTCAACCACTCTGCCCACACACTTCCATAAACCTCATTGTTGACTCCTTCACCAGCCATCCGATGAAAGCCACCTCCTCCTCAAGCCTCAGAGCTAGGCGATGATGGTCCCAAGCACCGCTTGACACACCCAAGATGGACTCAGTGGATATTTGAGTGACTACAATCCTCAATGAATGTTTCAACGAGTCATTCACTTTCAATATCGATACCTTAGAGCATGGTGTAGGACAATCATTTTTCGATCAAAATTTAACCACGTCTAGATCATCATTTAACCCACTTTCTACCAAAGTCACATGCTAAAAAAATCCAATTTTGTCAAACAAACTTAATACATCAAATAAGATCACACATAGTTGTATAAACCTTGAATATAAGTTAATTAATCCTTAAACCATAATCAGGAAGACTCAATCCACTTTGTTTGGTTATTCAACTATTTATGCCCATGTATATTCCTAATTGGTACATGAAGTTAGAACTATCCCACTTGATATTTCAAGATGTTTAATTCAAATCATACATCAATGTAACCTCTTATCTTATCAACGAATGATTGACTTTCCAAATTGATTGAATAAGACCTCAGTTCCATAATTGAATCATTTTACTCTAATTATGTCTTCAAATACTAGATTGGGTATTAAAACCTAAGAAGAAAAAAATCAAGGTTATCACATTCACCCTACCTTATTTGGAATTTCATCCTCGAAATTCAACTAATCTCATCTTTAAGAGGCTATTTAGGAGTTCAACTTCATATACATCATCATTTTTTAGGTTCGAAGACCACCATAGTTATATGCACTCTAAGTTGTTAGCTTGGGGTCTAGAGATTCTGGGGTGTGTCCACCCTACCTTATATATGTGGAAGCATCACTTAATGTCTTAGGCTTAACATGACATTATGATATTTGAGGATTACATCACCCCTAAGGGTACATGTTTTGTTCATACTTTTAAAGTTTAGGAGGAATTCATTTATATGCCATGATATTCAGCTCGTTCAAATATAACATCATTAACATCTTACAATGATTTCAGTATTAGTGGAGATTTGTCTTCATACTTGATATTAGAATTTTTTTCTACTTAACAAGGGCTTACACAACATGTTTGACCATTAGGGTTTCACTCCATGGTGTGATATTCATACTCAACTTAGAAGCATATATTGAGAAGGTTCAAAGTTACAAACTTTATTTCTGATCATATATCCTATGATCCAAAAATATCTTTATATCAAGTTCATGAGTTCCACTTTTTATGTCTTGCATGTATTATGTGATGGGAAAAAGACAATATACTAAGTTTATCTCATGATATCAACATCATATCTTTCATATGAAGGGGAAGAGAATATTTTAAAGTCAAACTTATCATGATTTCAATCTTGGGTACTACATGTATGATATAGGGAGGAAATATAGAATAGGTCAAGCTTATATGAGTGGCTCCTCATATATAAATCATCCATATAGCTCAAGTGAGGCTTCTATCATCGTATATTAAGAAGAAGAAGAAGAAGGAAGAACATGTATTTTGAGTATCTTTGCAGAAAGCATCATACTCTCATAACTAGAGTTCATATATCACCTCACTTGTAGCTAATGATGATATTCATAAAATATGTCACTCCAGCTAGGACCTAATTCAGCCAAAGGATTGACTTTATCATATGGGTCATCTACCCATCCTTTTCTTTTACCCAATTCTCACATATAGGATTGAATCATGCAAAAGGACTCAACTCATGTACTCAGGAGTAACCCAGCTTAGGACACGTCATTTCACATATATCTCATATTTTTCATATATTATAGGGTAGGTCCTACGACCCCCTCCCTGTGGGCTCACTCTCTCTAGAGTTCACCACATATCTTGTCCTAACACTAGAGGTCCTCCTTTGTAAAAGAGCTTGAGGGTTATGCATATTCAACTTTATTTTAAACTTAGATTGCCTTAAAAAGAAAGGAGTATGTCTTTTCTTCATCAAGACTTAGCTTAGATTTTTTTTTAAAATTGAACTCATCTCATATGCAACTTAAATCTTTATAAGGAAACTTATACCATCAGAGATCAAACTTAGATAAGATTACACATGCTTATTTCAACTATCATTCTATCATCTACTCTATGTGTCACCTATCTTGATAAGGCTCTAGACATCTAATCTAGACTACTCTCTCTTCTAGACTGATGTCACTCCCTTTCACTTAGGTTGCATGAACACTAACTACTCTACAGTGTGAGGGACACATTTTTATATTTACATATATATATAATAAAATATTATATAGTTTTTCCCCGAAAAAGAAGACGTCAGAGAAAATTGTCGAGGCTCAAGCCGATTGGAAAACAAAACCAAATCAGTAAAAATTGAGTGTCCCACACACAGTAGATAGTCTAGTGTCATGTCACCTAGTTAAATGGTGGGAACAATGTGTAGACTAGTGTAGCTACCCAATGCATATGAGCTCTATATGAATAGGGTTTCACACACTTGTCTAAACCTAGTTCTCAAACATCTAGGTTCTAACCTAGAGGCTAAGTCAAACCTTATTCCTATAGAACAACTTACTAAGTTTCTAGGATTTAGGGTTAAAGGTGAGGCTTAGTTTATTTGTTTCATGGTGAGCAATTATTAGGTGTAGCTATTGTTCATGCTCTGATACCAACTGTAACATCCCCGAATTTCACCTTCTCAAAACCCCATGGAAATGAGAAAACAAAATCTGAAAACGTTAGGCAATTGTATCACAGTGCATTGCGGAAGCAATTTGCGCACATGAACATACAACCATAACATTTCTCAACAATAACATGTATATTTACACAATATGAATTATTACACAATGATTTACAATTACATGTTGAATGAAGATTTTACAATCTATGAACATGTATGCTAACAGGATCTTAGACAATAGGTACAACCTATACAACTTGCTCACATCCTATTCTTTTATCCCATTCTAGCTATGGACCTAGAAAATATGAGAAACAAAATCATCAACAAAAGTTGGTACGTGGAATTAAAAGCTATACTATGATGGCATATAATATACTCGAAATTGAAGAAAGAGAAATAAAATTTTACTTAAAGACAGAAAATCAGGTAATCCCAAGTTATTAGCCACATTTAGAATGAATATGCATTACTATGGTGGACTTAGTACAAACATAAATGGTGGGCCCTTCCCCGTGTACCTTGTACTCTAGGGATCTCCCCGTATACCGTGTACTCTAGGGAGGTTCTAGTCAACATTAAAGCTTTCCCTCTCTAATAAGGAGTTTAATTAGCACTACTAGTAACTACATTTCATTTATCCTCATTTTTGTTATTTTATGTTCAAGGCGGAAAATTGACAATGTACATACATCTACATCCAACAATGTATTTCAAATACAAGCAAGCAAGTACACATATTTAACATCCAGCAAATCTAGTCATATAATTATATCCACATACCTGAGTTCAGATATTCCTCACATATCCATGATCATCTAGATAATCTGGTCATTACCTAATTAATAACAATTAATCATCATTAATACAATGTTCACCATTATTAATGATATTTTAGGTCCAAATTATGGTTTTGGTCAAACCTTTCTCAATGTGATGTTAGGATGGTGTCTAGAATTTTTAGTCTGATCTATATGTCATTAAAAAGGTCTGATATGATTTTCATATTTTTCTGATAACTGGTCTATTTTCTAGAATTAAAATGAGGTTGCAAACATGGAATTGGGTTTTAATGAGAAATGGCCCATTATTGTGACATAATAGTCAAATCTAAGTTCATATTTGGTTTCCACATTATAATAGGGTTCAGTAATATTTTTCTCATATTTAATTTCCATGATATGCTAATTATACCAACAATATGATCTCAAACAGAAGCATTATCATACACATTAAATATCATCATTATTTGTTTGTCAAAGGTCTGATCTAGGAGTTCAATAAAGTAGAGAACATTTTTCTGAGTCTAGGGATATTTTGTATGGAATTATTGGCCAAGGGAGCTATTTATAATCATATTTCTAAGATATGGTATATTTCTGAGGATATAAAAGAATTACCTTGTTGGAAAATACCGTCGCCATTGATCTTATGTGTGCAGCTCTAGATCGAGTGGCTGAAAGGAAAGCCACGTCACCTCATGGGGTGTTCGGCCTACCAGTTGGATCAGGGTTGGGCCAGCCAGTTGAAACCTGGGCCGGCGTTCAGGTTGGGTAGTCAATCAGGCCGCCCACTCCTTTCTTCTCCCCCGCACACGAATCCCTCCTGTCTCGCGCAAGGCGCAAGGCGCCGCTAGCTACTTGTTCCTCGGCCGGCAAGAAATCACAGGTGAAGGAGGATGCTCGACTCAGGTTATCCTTTCCAGACGTTATGCACGCCCCTGTTCTGTGGCTTCCGCCGAACACATCCGTAGGGTTGCGCCCATCCATGATCGTCGTTGCCTGGGAACCTACGCACGAAACGCACCTATTCCTCATGGTTCGCAGCACCTACCGACTGGACACCACCACGAGACTGGTCTCTGGCCATAAATCGACTACACAGTCACCTCCTCGCCACAACCTTCCTCTTTGGTTTCTGCCCTCTGTAGTTCCTCCTTGAACTGCCGCCGTTGCAGGTCTATGAGCTCTGGCAAGAAATCATACACTGCCAGGCCCCGAACTCTGCTCCAACCACTGTAGGGAAGAACCAACACCTCCAGATTGTCTTCCCAGCCTGGTATTCTTGATGCCAGAATATGATTGCTCTGGAAAGGACCTCGTATGCTTTCCCAGTTCTCCGGAAACATCATCTGGAAGAAAGGTTGGCTGTGACCGAGAACATCAGAGCCTTCAGGCCGTGCTATCACTGGAAAGGTGCCACCGTGAGGATGAGAAGTGGGAAGGAATCCCTGACCCTAGTTGTACCATGACAGGTTCTAAAGCTCGAGATCTTGGTGGCTTCGTTGTATCTGTCGCTGTGGTGGGCTTGGTGGATGGTGACAACTCTTCATCTTCTGAAATAGGGATACAACTCCGTAAAACTGGATGCATAGGAAGCAACATCCTTGTCGTCTTCTCCTCCATGACTTCTTCCTCGTGCAACTTGCTGTGTATGGTAGGAGTGAAGGAAGTGAACACGAGGGTTTGATATCTCCCCCTGTACTCGACACCGAGACCCTTACAAAGGGTCGTTAAGATCCGGGATGTGCGGAAGACTCAAACACTCTGCCCACACACTCCCGTAAATCTCATTGTTGACTCCTTCACTAGCCATCCGATGAAAGCCACCTCCTTCTCAAGCCTCGGAGCTAGGCGATGATGGGCCCGAGCACCACTTGACACACCCAAGATGGACTCAGCGGATATTTGAGTGACTACAGTCCTCAATGAATGTTTCAACGAGTCATTCACTTTCAATATCGATACCTTAGAGCATGGTGTAGGACAATCATTTTCCATCAAAATTTAACCATGTCTAGATCATCATTTAACCCACTTTCTACCAAAGTCACATGCTAAAAAAATCCAATTTTGTCAAACAAACTTAATACATCAAATAAGCTCACACATAGTTGTATAAACCTTGAATATAAGTTAATTAATCCTCAAACCATAATCAGGAAGACTCAATCCACTTTGTTTGGTTATTCAACTATTTATGCCCATGTATATTCCTAATTGGTACATGAAGTTAGAACTATCCCACTTGATATTTCAGGATGTTTAATTCAAATCATACATCAATGTAACCTCTTATCTTATCAATGAATGATTGACTTTCCAAATTGATTGAATAAGACCTCAGTTCCATAATTGAATCATTTTACTCTAATTATGTCTTCAAATACTAGATTGGGTATTAAAACCTAAGAAAAAAAAATCAAGGTTATCACACTTATGGTGTTGCACTAGGAGGCCATCGACGATAGCTGTCTGTGTGCATCTTGTGAAGAGTGCACACCACCAAGCAAGAGTAGTCATTGGAATTTATCCATGACAAAGTATACTTCTTGCTACCTCCTTTCCTAGATACGTTGTTGTTGATGAGATCTGTTGGTCAAGTAATAGGGACAAAAATTTTGTTTCTGCTATCTTCTCTGATGTCGTAAAAGAAATAAGCATCTGCCAGCGGCTGAAGCGATGAGCCATTACTCTTTCAAATAAATAAGCTGACCTTTCAAGTAACAAGGAACAAATCAAGATAAGCGCCTAAGGAATTGCCTTCCATTATCACTTCCTTCCATCTAGCCGGCGTATCGGAAGCGAGTACAACCCTATTCCCCAACAAATTTGACATGTATTCCCATTATCTAGATAAACTACTTAGAGAATCTAGTATGTGTGATACTTCAAAAAGAATATTGAGGATGTTATGGCTTGATAAATAATATCTAGAGATATAATCATTGTGAAGGACCAGATTTTTTTGAGGACAAAATTTCTTTTAAGGTGTGTAGGATGTGATGGAGTGAACCTTGGGGGTCCTTGGATATCTAATATTTAGATGGATACACATGTTTGGGTTATATCAAGAGTTCCATGTGTTTTGACAATGCTTGGATGTAAAATGATATTGGTATCATGATCAAGATCCTTAAGTTTATGCCTTTTGAGGTATTTAACTGACTGGTTAGATAGTTGCATTTTGACACAAAATTTGAGAATAATGTAGCTTGAGTTGTATTCAAACTATGGTTAATATTTAATGATGATTGGAGGATTGGAAGGAGGGTTATTTAGGTTTGAGTTTTGTGAAATAATACATATTTTGAGGTATTTTAGACTATTTAGTGCACTATTTATCTTAAGTGCCGATTTGTGCCTCATCACGCGTCCCTAATCTTTAGATGACATGCATGGAAATGTTTTAGTAACATAAAAAATACAATGGTTGTGGCCTTTGAGAAGGAGATGCCACAAATTAACTAAGTGAAGGAGTAGTTGGGAGCCCTTAATGAGATCAGATGATGTCTGGATTGCCACCTTCATAGTAGTTACTACTAGATCAGGAACATGAACTCCCACAATGTCAATCTCGCTAGAAGTGGTACCATAGGCGACTTTGAACCTACACTTTGCTTTGGGGTTGTATAAGCTTTCAAATGATTCACTACTCTAGGTGTGGGAGTGAAGGAACAACAATACCCAACCCCCACCTTATCCTGATTCTCCACAGCCAGTACAACTTGTGTGAAAAAGGAAGGGAGTTCAGAGGAGCTGGGGAAAGCAAAGAGGTGGCACAATAGTAGAGACTTGTGGTGAGAAGAAGGTTCTGGTATCCGACCTCACACTGAAAATAGGGCTGACGGTGGTGCCAAGGACAGATGCACGAAGGAGTCGAGCAGAGAGACAGTTTGCGGCGATATCTTTGTGAGGAGGATGGTCTGGAGCTACGCGAAAACACCCTGAGTAGACGATTATCAATCGCTCACCAGATTTTTCCCCTAAGGTGGCGTCCTATGCAAGGGAGAGTGATGGTGAGGACCTTGGTAGTGAGCTACAGTGAGAAGGAGTCTCAACGTCATCCATGAAAAACCAATAGACGAAGGGGAGCAAAGCAACACTGATCTCTCATCGGAGACCAACCTCGGAGGTGAGGCCAACATTTGAAGTAATATGTGAGGAGGAGAGGTGATGGAACAAGGAATTGGACTAGTGGTGCTTATCGAGTGAAGCTCCTTCAAGACTCTCCGGTGGAGCCCATCAGCTGCGACTCTTGTTTACAGGAGACTAGAGTCACGATCGCGAGGATAGAGGGAGCGGGCAGTCCACTTCCCAGATCGGCCGGCTCACCTCTGAGCCATGGAAGATCCCTTCCTAGTCTAGCAAGCAAGATCCGTGTCAATATTTGACACGTGGCAGCAACTAATTAGCCAAAAAGGTAAATACCTCAACTAAAATGTAGATCTTCAATAAATCACAATAATTAGTAGGGTTGTCAGAAAAATACAAATAAACTATCGTAATTATTAGAAAATTGAGTAGAATAATATGGAACCATCATATCAGTCCTTTTATGCTTAAATCATATTGATATCATATAAGATGTTCTACACTAGTATCATGTGTAATAAATATCAAACGATAACCAAAAAATCTTGAAAATGTGCCAGAAACTCCAAAAAATGCTATATAATCCATACAATGTCAGATATGATCATTTTATGACATGTATTCAAGTAATTTTCTTAGAATGTCTATCTAGGGCTAATAACCCTAAATAAAATGTAGAAAACATATAAGTGGTCAATAAATGTTGAAATATTTAGTATAAGATCATATTAGTATATAGAAACTCAGATTTAATCATGAGATCATAGTGACACACATAATCCATATTATATGATGATTATGTTGTAAATGTAATACAAACCATGATATGGTTCATGAATATGATCTAGGGATAATACATGCACACAATGATATGGAAACTAATGGTCATTAAATTATCTCTAATGTAGAATACAACATCAGTAACTTTATCCCTAATAAAAAAAGACTAAGACAAGAAATAATGATGGGAATATCCTAATGGAGTAAGTAAAACCCTAATGAATCATAATTAGCATTGAAATGGTGAGAATCTAATGATGGTACATGTGGACTTGTCTTAATCAGGGGTTGACATGGATATAGTTGAAATCATGAATATGTGGATAAGGAATATCTCAGTTCAAGGTACGCCCATACCTCTTACTTGGCCTATTATGTAATATGGTTGTATTATGTGTGTACAATTACTTGGCACATGGTATTGGATGAAATGATTGTTCTTCTATGATATCTTGCTTGATTTTTCCACACTTATATGGCTATGAACACATGAAACATAAGGTATCTGACCCATCATATGATAGCACTAAACTCTTTGGTAGTATAGTGCATTGAATTGATCTAACTCTTTGATAGGAGATCACACTGTATATATGATCCAACTCTTTGGCAAGAGATCATAAGGCCTAAAAGCATCTATTCCTTTGGTGGCAGACACACAAGAAATATGATGGAAATGTTCTTAAAATATGTTTTCTCTTTTTTTAATAAACATTCTAGTTCAAGTATGCTTTTGTTATCTTTTATTACTGTAAAGTATTAGTTTTATCTTATTTCCAAGTCATAGTAATGAGAGTTATATAAAAATATATGTAGGCGTACTCAGTACAATATTTTAGAATATTGTGTTGGCATGTATCACATGTAATCTTTTGTTTAGGTTGTGGACATATGCCCTTGAAGAACCATGATAGTTGAGGGTTGTGTGGCGAGCTGATGTACAAGTGCACCTATTGTCTAAAGATTCTATTTTAGAATGTAGTATGTCCATATGTAAGAGTTTACTATTCAATATGTAATATCAATTTGTAATAAGTCATCTTGTAATTATATGTTGAATGGTGAGTGTTGTGGTTAGTTTATTGTTCATGTGCATGTGCTATTGTTGTTTCCTTATGACTTCCTCTGATTTTCTTCTTCTTGGCCTAGTGTGTGAGTTTGAATTGGGATTCTCGCTGAGGTGAGTGTTTCAATTTGAACTTCACACATTAGATTAAGTTTTAGAAAATCTAGGGATGTCACAGGTGGTATCAGAGCATGAACAATAGAAAAGCCTGGCATTTTCTCATTATGCAACCCAAAACTAAAGATAACCTTGAACTTGAAAACCTTTAGGGTTAGATTAGTCATCTTTTAGAGACTGGATATGACCTAGCCTCTAGGTTAGCACCTAGATGTCTGAGAACTAGGCCTAGACTAGTGCTTATTTTGTGGCAAGTCTTGAAGTGTCAATCATCTCTTATAATGTGGCGATATGGGACGCTACATTAATTGGAGATAATAGGCATCGAGGGAAGAGAAACCCTAGAAATATGGTGCTCATTGTCTAGAGTAGATACACTAATCTACACCATGTTCTCATCCCTTTTCACTAGGTGACATGGCAATAGAAGCTCTACTATGTGTGGGTCACTCGTTTTGTGGATTTAGTTTTGATTCCAATCAAATCGGGGCTCGACAATTTTCTCAGATGCTTGTTTTATTGGAGAAAAAATATATAATATTTTATTATATATATGTAAACACAAAAATGTGTCTTCACACATGTTATATCATGTTTTAGTTTATGCATATGTATCTAGCATTCGTAGAGCAATCACTAGTGCCAATGAGGTAATCTGAGAACCCTAGACTAAAAGAGGGAATATAAAGTATATGCATATGAGATATTCAAAAGTCGAGTGAGCTCAGAGAGACTGAGCATGACACTACTCTCATCATATGGGTTGTTTATATATATATATATATATATATATATATCTATATATATATATACATATATATATATATATAGCCACTGGTATAGGTTTGTTTAGCACAATCATGATATAATATATGTAAGAGCGTGATCTCGTCTTGAGATGTGATATATCGATATGACATGATGGTTACCTAGAGTTGGCTTAACATATCTTAATATATAGATGGTTAAAAATATACATGAATAATGATGGCATTACAATGTTGGTAAATCTAGTGGTGAATACACTAATAAAGGTTGCAACCTAATATAAAAGTGAAATGGTATCATATTAGTGACATATGATACATGAGGTGTTGATATATGAGGTGTTGGTATCATATTAGTGACATATGTTACACATAGTTTAAAGATCAGCATGATGGAATGATGATATAGTATAGTTGGTAAATATAGAGATGAAAATCTAATAAAGTTTACAACATATATGAAAAGGTGAAATTAGACAATATTAATGAGAACATTGAATGATGTATTAATGTTGGTGGTCAATAAAGATATTAAACATAATTTGAAAGTCACCACAATGAGATGATGGTGACATAGTAATATGATGTAGATGGATAAAGTGGGTTATTTATAGCACAATCCTTATGAGTGTGATAAATGTATTGATGGAAACCTTAATGTTTGGGTAAAATGAGAATGCAATTCCAAAAATATGAAATATGTCATGACCTAACCTACTCTTATAAAATATATGCTTCAAGCTTTTGTGAAGAAGTGATTCACCTTAGTTTTTATTAAATCATCTCCTATGAGTGGTCAAGTTTTAGTTATAGAGATCATTCTTAGGAATGTTGCACCTGTAATGGTGCCCTACATGTGGATAAAGACCTTTTGTTATCTTTGAAATAATAAAATGGCTTAAATTTTGAGGAAAAAAATTCTCTTAAGATGTATATGATGTGAAGGACTAGATTTTTGGCTTAATTTCGAGGCCGAAATTTAATTTAAGGTGTGTAGGATGTGATGGAGTGAACCTTGGGGTCCTTAGATATCTAATATTTAGATGAATACACATGTTTGGGTTATATCACGACCTCCAAGTGTTTTGCCAAAGTTTGGATGTCAAATGATATTGATGTCATGATCAAGATCCTTAACTTTATGCCTTTTAAGGTATTTAATTGACTGATCAGACAGTTGAATGTTGACACAAAATTTGAGAAGAATGTAGCTTTAGTTGTATTAAAACTATGGTTAAGATTTCATGATGATTGGAGGATTGGAAGGGGAGTTATTTAGGTTTGAATTTTGTGAAATAATATGCATTTTGAGGTATTTTGGACTATGTAGTGGATTTTTTTTATAGAGAAAATGGATCAATTCATTACTTGTTAGCCATACGACATCTACAATTGGGGAGAAAGATACAAACAAAACATACAAACCTCACGTTCAGTAACCCAAGGGCACTACAACTCATATTGGAACGAGAGAGAGACCTTTCTGCATTGATTCTTCTTCCTTGAGGCCGTCTTAAGCAGCTTTTCATGAAGAATTCCTTCAACCTGAGCGTTAAGTAGTGGTAGAGGGGCTGGAACAATACATTATTCTGCTCGTATATCAACTCAAACGAAGCCATACAACTGAGTAATAAGATCAATCTAGAGCAAAGATGAGATTTAGCCGTACCAAGGTTGAATTATCGGGGGAAACCCAGAAAAACCACCACCTTCACAGAGGAAGGAGTAACAATCCTTATTCAAAGGAACAAACAACACCGATATATAGTAGAACAAGGCAGATAACCTACCAGAAACTAGTTCCCAAGCGAAAACCTACAAAGAAAGACCCAACCTTGTCGATCCCTCTAGCCGGGAGGACACCCACCAGATCTTACCTCTTCATGATGGTCAGGAGCCCACACGGGGTTGTGGCAAAGCCCCCCCCGCTGCCTGGGCACAACACACAATGCTAGGACCGTAGAGACGAGACGTGAAGACTGCAAAGGTGAAGAACGGCCACCAACCAAAGGACAATCCACACATATCGGGTTCAGAAGAAGCCCTGGGGGAGCGGGGTGGCGCTGGCCACCACCAAAGGCCCCTCCCCCAAGCTGGGGAACACGAACCCTAGTCGCCCTTTGGGTCGCCCAAGCGGACGGGAGAAGCACGTGTAGATAAGGAACTTTGGAATATGTAGTGGATTATTTAGCTTCAATGCCAATTTGTGCCTTGTCACGCGTCCCTAGTCTTTAGATGATGTGCATGGAAATGTTTTAGTAACATAACAAATCTAGTGGATGTGGTTTTTGAGAAGGAGATGCCACAGATTGACTTAGTGAAGGAGCTATTGGGAGCCCTTGATGAGATTGGACGATGCCTAGATTGTCACCTTCACAGTAGTTATTACAAGATCAGGAATATGAGCTCTAACAACATTGATCTTGCTCGATGTGGTACCATAGGTGATTTTGAACTTGTAGTTTTCTTTGGGGTTGTACAAGCTTTCAAATAACCCACTACTCTAGGCGTGGGAGTGAAGGAACGACAAGACCTAACCCCCACCTCATCCTGACTCTCCACCGCTGGTACAACTTGTACAAAAAAGGAAGGGAGTTTAGAGGAGTTGAGGAGAGCGAAGAGGTGGCACAGAAGGAGAACCCTATGGTGAGAATAAGGTTCTGGCGGCCGACCTCACAACGAATAGGTGATAGACACACGAAGGCGTTGAGTGGAGAGACAGTTGGTGGCGGTAGCTTTGTGAGGAGGATGGTCTGGAGCTACATGAAAATGCGCTGAGCAAATGATTATCAATCACTCACTGGATTTGTCCCCTAAGGTAGTAGCATATGCAAGGGATAGAGATGGTGAGGACCTTGGCAGCGAGCTACAATGAGAAGGAGTCTCAACGAAATCCATGAAACAGTAGTAGACAAAGGGGAGAAGAGCAACACTGATCTCTCACCGGAGACCAACCTCGGAGGTGAGGATGGAATCTAAAGCATTCTATAAGGAGGAGCAGTGATGGAACAAGGAACTAGACCGATGACACTTATGGAGTGAAGCTCCTTCATTGGCTCACCGATGGAGCCCGTCAACGGTGGATCCTATTTACAGGATATTAGAGTCAGGATTGTGAGGAGAGAGGGAGTGAGCAATCCACTTCCCATACTATCCGACTCACCTCTAAGATAGGGTGGGTCTCTACCCAGTCTATCAAGCAAAAGCTGTGTCCTTATTTGACACGTGGAAACAAATGATTAGCCAAAAAGGTAAATACCTCAAAAAATATGTATATATCAATAAATCACAATAATTAGGAGGGTTTTCAGTAAAATACAAATAAACTACCAAAATTCTTAGAAAAATGAGTAGAATAATATGGAACAATCATACTAGTCCTTTTATGCTTAAATCCTAGTGATATCATGTAAGATGTTCTACACTAGTATCATGTGTAATAAATATCAAACGATAACAAAAAATTGTGAGAATGAGCCAAAAACTCCTAAATATGATATATAATCCATACAACATCAGATATAATCATTTTATGACATGTAGTCATGTAATTTGCTTAAAATGTCTAACTAGGGCTAATAACCCTAAATAAAATGGACAAAACATATAAGTGGTCAATAAATGTTAAAATGTTCAGTATAAGATCATATTAGTATATAGAACCTCATATTTAACTATGAGATCACAGTGACACACATAATCCATGTTATATGATGATGATGCTCTAAATATAATACAAACCCTGATATGCTTTATGAATATGAGTTAGGGATAATACATGCACACAATGATATGGAAACTAATGGTCATACAATTGTCTCTAATGTGGAATACAACATCAGTAACTTTATCCCAGGTAACAAAAAGAGTAAGACAAGAAATAATTATGGAAATATCCTAATGGACTAAGTAATCCACCTAGATACCTTAAGATCATTCCAGATGATTTTCCATAGCTGCACAGTAGTCCTCTCAGCTCCTCTATGAACTCTGTCATTCCTTTCTTTCCAGAGACCATGAAAAATAGATAAGGTAATCAATAAAAGATTTTCCCCATGTAATCCACCTAGATCATCCAGGTTCCTCGAACCATTAAAGCCAAACTGAACACTGGCAAGATTCCAAACATCACGAGCATAAAAGCAATTGAAAAAAATGTGATGAACCATTTCTTCCTCATGCTTACACAAAAAGCATCTAGATGCTAGAGACATGGATATAGTTGAAATCATGAATATGTGGATTAGGAATATCTTAGTTCAAGGTACGCCCTTACCTCTTACTTGGCCTATTATGTAATATGGTTGTATTATGTGTGTAAAAATACTTGGCATATGGTATTGGATGAAATTATTGTTCTTATATGACATCCTGCTTGAATTTTCCATACTTATATGGCTATGAACACATGAAACATAAGATATCTGATCCATCATATGATGACACTAAACTCTTTGGTAGTACAGTGCATTGAAGTGATCTAACTCTTTAGTAGGAGATCACATTGTATATATGATCTAACTCTTTGGAAAGAGATCATAAGGCCTAAAAGCATCCATCCCTTTGGTGGCAGATTCACGAGATATATGATGGAAATGTTCTTAAAATATGTGTGCTATTTTGTTAATAAACATTCTAGTTCAAGTATGTTTTTGTTATCTTTTATTACTTCCAAGTATTAGTTTTATCTTATTCCCAACTCACAGTAATGAGTGGTAGATAAAAAGACACGTAGGCGTACTTAGTATAACATTTTAGAATATTGTGTTGACGTGTACCACATGTAATCTTTTGTTTAGGTTGTAAACATATGCCCTTGAAGAACCATGATAGTTGAGGGTTGTGTGGCGAGTTGATGTATAGGTGGACCTATTGTCTAAAGATCCTATCTTAGAATGTAGTATGTGCATATGTAAGAGTTTACTATTCAATATGTAATATCAATTTGTAATAAGTCATCTTGTAATTATATGTTGAATGGTGAACATGTGTTGTGGTTAGTTTATTGTTCATGTGCATGTGCTATTGTTGTTTCCTTATGACTTCCTCTGATTTTCTTCTTCTTGGCCTAGTGTGTGAGTTTGAATTGGGATTCTCGCTGAGGTGAGGGTTTCAATGTGGACGTCACACATTAGATTAAGTTTTAGAAAATTTAGGGACGTCAATCACAATCCATATGATGATAGCCTAGATTGATAGTAAAAACTTCAATCATGGAAGTTTTAATTTAGATCAAAAAATTATTTAAAGTGTTATAAATAGTATCATTTATCTCGATCATCAAACATGTTCTATTCTAATTATTTTTGCAACTTGAATAAATTCTCTGCCCTAGGAGAAGAAGCCAATGTGTAACTAGGTTTTTTTTGGGAGAGAATATCTTCCTTATATAGCATGCTAGTTTCTAATATTATGTATGCTATCTTGAACAAATACCAAATCCATAACTTTAGTTTTCAAAGTCCCACCTCTAAAATAATCAACAAAATGTTTGTATATTATATCAAATAGTCTTGTAGAATCAAAGGCTATTGCGTATCATTATTGAAGAGGTTGATATTACCTTTTCCTTCATATGGTCATATTTATTTTAGAAAAGGATATAATTTGTATAAGATAACATGGGGGTCTTCATATACTGGATTTAAACTCCAAATTTCTAAAGTTAAGTCATTTGTAAGAGAAAATACTTTGTACATACGCGGCAAATTTCTTAATAGTAGCCAAACAAAACACAACATTTGGAAATTTTCTTGATAGACATGTTTAAATTCTAGTTAAGTATTAAACATGAGTCCGCATGAATCATTTATGAATAAAATTAAATAGATAAATCCAAACTATTTGGTTTGTAGAGTTGAATAATGCTTCATCTGAAGGGACATTTAAACTTGAAAAATATAACTATAACCAATAGTAGCATCAAGAACTTCTTTAGATGGGGGACTAAGAATCAATCTCTTGACTAGCCTACAAATCTATAGTCACAACAATATTCCTAGGAGTTACCTATCATTTGTTTGATATTTGACACAAATAAGCATCATTTTTCAATATTGACACATCTTGGAGACATATTTAAATCAATGCCTACATTTGAATTTCCTAGAGTAGGATACTTTAGCAACCACTTACCTTCAAAAAAACATTCATTAATTTCTTTAGCATTTATACATGATATATTTTACAAATAATCATGTGAGAGGTAGAGAAAGTAGTATATACTAAAGAATAACATGTATTGCATTGCAGTATGTCATACACAATTGAATATAAACAAAAGAAAAACCTAGAGTAAGATACAACTGATGCACGTACACCTATTTTACGGTATGAATATTATGCCTTATTAGGGAATCAATTTTTATGGTACCTCAATATACAAGTGGTTGCACTAAATAATCATGATATGTTCGATTTGTCTCATAGTCCAATGCCCTCATTGAGTTTTGCATATTGAAGACAAAGAAGCTTTCTCAAATACATGATTCATCATATGATGATGATGTCAATGTCTGATTTATTATTTGTTCAATTATTCTTCATTGATGGATTTTATAATATGCATACTCCAGGTCTAATTCATTCCCAAATTATGCTTGTGGAGTGCATTTAGAAGTTACTCTGAATGCATAAAGGTGTCTCTTGAGTTGTGCATGGTTCATGAGTATTTATGTAATCTATTGGCATGGTGTAGATTATGTTGTCCAGTTGCAACTGCAAGTTGTTCATGTTGTTTACCTTATAATCTACAAAGAGAAATTGTAGGATTGAAACATTTGCAAAGGCCTAAATTTTAGTCATGATTTTTTTGTAATTAACTAGTTAAGATGGATCAGACTACTATATTGAACTTTTGTGTTCCCTACTTTGGTTGAATCATACATCTCCATTAAATCTATAATACTCGGGATCAGTGTCCAAGGATCTAGTAGAGTTTATGATTGGCCCCACAGACCACCACTAGTCTTAACCACACATTTTATCCTCACTCACGCGCAAGATAAGATAAACTCCTAACTAATCACCCATCCTAGTATTACTTTGGGCCGAGCATACTTAACCACATAGTTCTTTAGTATTAGGCTCCCTAAAAAGGAGGTGCACATTCTTGATATGGACAGTCCAATTATTCCTCTTAAAATCATTTATTGAGGCTTCAAAACTTGTGATGTTACAATCTTCCCTACTTAGACTCATGACATTTGCATCAAGGATCAACTATATGGTCTCATAATATTTCCTCACATCAGTATAGACCCAACATGGCCCATAGACACCCATCTCTTAGTCGTGGAATATCAGCGCAAGGGTGGCTACATCACCATGGATAGCCCCTTCCAACATGAGAGGACCACACAACTTAATATTGGTATGCCACATGCCCATATGGGCCTCATATTGGCATGTATGCCCAGAGAGCCAATCATATGATGATTGGAATGCGGCATTAAATACCTGATTTTATAATAACAAAGGTAATTCTGTCTATTATGTTTGTCTTAGCATGAGATGATGACACAAACATAGTACATGTTTAAAGAATGATGATTACTCGATGACGTATGTTTTCAAGTATGTGACTTGAACAATGAGATCATATGTATGACAAGAGCATCAACTACATCTCAGATAGTCTGCTCTAGTTCAAGGAACATAGATTGAACATTGATAGGATGATGATTCCATACCTCAAGTTTAATCCAGATATCAGAGACAAAGGAACTATACGATCACTGTAACACTAATTACGGATTAAAGGTTGAAGTTGTTCTCCAACATTCCAAGTTACTTGGGTAGCAATGATGTGTTTCTAGATGCCACTCTTTTCTTGTGATGTTGTAAGTTAGTTATAAACATTCATTGTCAACATAATTCGTGATCTATAGGGTCACACATATAGGATACACTTGAATTAAAGGAGTATATTCATGAATGATGTTTATATTGATACTAAAGGTGTTTAGGTATTCAATAAAGTAACTGAGACTCAAAATTGACTAACTGGACTCTAAAATGACTAGTTCACACTACCAACTGACCGGTTGGACAATGAGTCCATCGGTTGGAGTCTCAGGTCAATTGGAATCAACATTGGCTGATTAATGGTTGAACCAGAGAGTGAGACGACCGATTCACATATTGAACCAATCTGATCATATATCCCAAATGAATGGTTCATGGGATGAACCGCCTGGTTCAGTTACCAATTTGATTAGATCAAGGATTGGTGTTGATATCATGTTGTGCATTAACTGTATATTGATTATCAATTTTATTCAGGATAGGAAAATACACTAACTGATTGGTTCACTTAGCAAACTGACTGACTCACGCACCAACCAGCCAGTTGGGTGTGCAAACCAACTAGTTCATCATGCACAGATTCTAGAAAATTTGTGAATTCGACTCTTTTGACTTCTGCATAGACTGGGAACCCTGGACCTAGCTTCTCCTATAAATAGAGGGATATCGGGGGCTTCTCATAACTCAACAGTTGGCTCTGATAATTATTATCCTCTCTGGTTTTGGTAACCAATAGAGATCCTGATCAAGTCCTACCCGATAAAGGGAGGGATAGCAAGGGAGAGACAATTATAGGAGAGCATATCAACTCTAGCAGATTGACATTCAAAAGGAAAAAATCCTTCCAGTTAGCTCTGGCAGTGCAACATGGGGTTCCCGGTGGTCCATGTGGATAACTCTAGAGGCGGGAGGTCATTTCCTACTTCTAGAAGGACACCGTCAACTGATGTTTGTGGTGTTGTACCAGGAGCTCGGTGGAGATGTTGTTTGAGTGTTGTTGTTGAATAAGGAGTGAGCTGCTGACTGAAGAAGAAGTCGCATGATGCTACTACAAGAGAAATGTCGTTGGACTTGCTCTAGGGCTAGGTATAACCTTGCAAACCTTCCTTCCTAGATACATTGTTGTTGACATGATCTTGTTGTTTAGGGGAATCAAGCTTTAAAAATTTGTTTCTACGGCCTTGTCTGTTGCCCTGATTTCTCTACACCCCACATATTGGGGAGATATGGGTTTTGTTGTAAGAAGTGAGACACAAGAGGGGATCCACTCTCTACCAAATCAAATAAAAGGAAACATTTCATATGCCAAATACAAGACTATTTTTTTTCAAAGGGGTGATAGTCTAATTTATTCAAAAGTATGATTCAAGATACAAACACTTGTGGCAGTATATAAAATATCTAACTATTAAAATACTTAATATGATCACTATCCTTCACCACGTAGGGTGATAAATATGAAAACTAAAATAAAACATAGAATCAATAGAGGACTATCTAACCAATTTGAATCTATCTCTGAAAAAGGTATAGCTACCCTTGATGTTGTCTTGGTCAACCTTGGTTTTCATCTCCTTGCACTACACCTGGGGGTGGAAGTGTGCCATGAAAGAGAAGATAAAATTGAAAATTATAAGCATTTTATAACGTTGAGGCCCACTTCCCAAGCTATAGTAGAGTTTCAAGAATGACAAATTGTCCCACAGACCATCACTAGCCTTAATTGTGCACTTTGTTCTCACTCATGTGCCAACTAGGATAAACTTCCAGACTGGTCACACATTCTAATACTATTCTGGGTTAATAGCACATGTAACTACAAAGTTCTTTAGTAATGGGCTCTCTAAAAAGGAGGTGCGCCTTGGTGATATGGGTAGTCCGATCATTCCTTTTAAGATCATTTTATTTGAGGCCTGAAATCATGGGATGTTACAATCTCCCCCACTTAGACTCTTGATGTCCTCCTCAAGGATCAACTATATGACCTCATAATATTTTCCCATTTCAGAGCAGACTCAACATGGTCCATGGACACCTAACTCTCAATTATGGAATATCAGTACTAGGGTGTCTACATCACCATAGATGGCCCTTTGCAACATGCCTGGACCACACAACCCAAGACTAGTATGCCACATGTCCATGTGGATCCCTCCTACTAGAAGGGTTATATCTTTGATACCATTTGTAATGCCCGAGCCCATTGCCCAAGGCTCTAGTAGAGTTTCAATAATGACAACTGGCCCCCAAAACCCACCACTAGCCTTAATTGTGCGCTTTCTCCTCACTCACACATGAGTCATGGTAAACTTCATGATTGGTCACCCATCCTAGTACTATGCTGGTCTAAGCATGCTTAACCACATAGTTTGTTAGTAATAGACTCCCTGAAAAGGTGGTGCACCTTGGTGATATGGGTAATCAATCACTCCTTTAAAATGATAGGCCTAATATCATGGGAGGTTACAATATATCCCAAGATAGATAATGCACCAGTTATCATATATAGAAGGCATCTAAGGATCAGTAGTTTTGATGAAATTGTCTTTTATGTGCGTACATATACAATCACCACACACATGTATATAAATGTATCAAATACATATCTGACCAACATAAGAGATAAAGTATTCATGTGTGTTGGTTGAACTCCTAAAATAATCTTTTTAAGCTAGAATAGATTGAGATATTCTATAGTTTCCAACAACACATGTACAAACATAGAAGAAAATAGCCATAAGTTGATGTGTTGATATCTTTAGATGTGAGTGATCACCATAAATTTCTTTAGTGTTAATGAAAATTGGTTGTTCCTTTCCTCCTTGTCTTATGCCTGAGAATATCTAATATTACTTCAATGAAATCAGCTAAAACAAGATATTGTATCACATATAAAGAGAATCCTTAATTTACATTTCAAAATGGAATTAGAGATACAATTTTACATTAGGAAGGTATTAGGGAAGGAAAAAAATGAAGTGATCATTTATACAAAATCTAAAAATGTGATATACACGTTTAGCCATTGTAAAGGGGCCATATATGACCTATACTCCTTCATGATGGTTGAACTCGTAGGCATGTATGCTATATTATTTAGTTGTTATACATATGACTTTTATCTCATCCTTTACATAGTACCTTCATAATGTAAGATCATATAACTCTATAGGTTTTTGAACACATACACACATATTATATATATATTATATATATGTGTGTGTTAGGAAGTGTGTTCTGTCCTGTTCATGTAACTTATGTGTACCGACTATTAAAATAGCCATGTGGAATATGTTGATAAAATCCAAAAATATGGATTGATTCAACACTATATAGATAAGACGTGTTTAACAAATCATAACTACATCTCATATAGATCAAGAGATATAGTAATATGTTGTTCAATAGTTTCTATAATTTCTACAACTTACCATTGATAGGAAAATACACATTTTCTTTCATTGGATGATCTATGAATATCAGATTGTGGTGATTTTTTGTACACTTCTTATCTAAGGGGTCTGCTTTACATCCCTAATGTTTGATTATTCAGTAGAATGTGACAATCATCATAAATGAAGATGGGTCATGTAACCTCTATTTACTCGAATACACAATGCTTTTAGCTATATATATGTATATATATATATAGACACACACACATACCCCACCCTGTAGTGTAAAACCATTCCTCAGCTACCCACACATTGGGGTGGGGTTGTATTTAAATCACATAGTGGGTGACTGGAGAAGTCCATTTTCAAAGCACACAACTTGAGTTTTAAACTTAGGTCCCTTCACTGGGAGCCCATGTCTATAGCACCTGAGGTACTACCTCACTAAAAATTAACCAATTTTATTATCTATATGATGTTCTCTACAAAAACTTTTATATCATGAATAATCATCACAACATTAAAACTTGTTGAAATAGAAACATGATACATAAAGAATGGCATAGCTCTAATACTTGGAGTCATTCAGGAGAAAAAACATATCAAAAAATGAACTTTCACCAGAAAAAACCTTCCATAGTCATTTCTTCTTAGGTTAGACTATGAGATTATGCCTTATTATTGAAGAAGTTATGGTTATATTTTCTACATATGATATTTTTTGTAATGTAAGATCATAACCAGTGGACTGATACACCCTCCTTGAGATCTCCATCCCTAAGATCTGGAAACTTACCTTATCCATTTATTCATGATGAAATTTTGGTTTCATTATTTAATCCCGTTGCATTACCACAGTTGAGATTAATGATTTTTTTTATAGATTACTTGTTATATCATCAATTTTGGTAGAATTAAATGATACATATAAAACATGGTTTGATAAACAATTTTCTCCAAAGGTATTATTGGTAAAATAACAATGGTAATCACTTTTGTGGTATGGGTGCTTGTGGCACATGTTAAACAAATATAAGGAATTCATACATGAATAAATAATAATGGATTTTGATATGATAAATGAAATATTTGTAAAGTTTTCAAAAGAAAATATGATACATGGTGTTTTGGATAACTAAAAGAATAATTATCTAGCCAGTTTGGAAACACATATTTTGAGACATCAATTAGTATTATTTTGGTTTAGAAACTGGATATGTGAAAATAATAATGAAAGGAAAGGTTATTCTAGAAATTTATAGAAAATGATACTTCATGAGATAATGAATCATTATAAAATAATGTTGGAAAAGAGCAAGTCTTGGATATAAAAATATATTCCAATGAAACCTCACAATGTGGATATAGGTGGCAAAAACATTAATGAATTCCTTTATTTGAGTTAACAAATATTGTGAAGTGACATGTATGGCTTTTGGCGTGTCAACCAAAAAATATGGAGAATTGTTTTAGAAATGTATTAATGAAAGATATATATATATATATATATATATATATATATATATAGAAAGAGACACAAAAGGATTAATGTGTCCTATGGGGAAAATGGTGTAATCCTCTCCCATAATAATAAATAAGTTAACTTTGCCAATATAATAAAGGAAAGGAAGAGAAGTATTGCCTAAGTCAAGAAAAAAGCCTCGAAGAGGCATGATCAATAGAAAGGATTCCATGAGCACAAAATATATATGGGTATAGGGTTCTCATCCTTCTTGTGTGTAACCCCTCCTCCATCTTTCTTCTTTGATGCCTTCCTTTTCTCGCTTATGTAGTAGGGTTCTTCATGGTGTCCATGCAAGGGGCTACAACAATCCCTCACCATTAGGAGGATGTGGCCCCTAGCCCCTCTTGTCCAAGAAGCCTAAAGGTGTGATGGAAGGATCCCTCACAATAGTTCTTCTTCACCTTCTTGCAAAACCTTCATCTGCAACCTTTCTTCTTTTCCCCTTCTTCTGAAGACTACGATGGCAGAAGGGATAAGACCATAGATTAGTGTAGCTAGGAGTCTATTGGTGTGGAGGCGGCAGTCAATAGAACCACCAAGGTAGATAAGGTAGATATTTGACTGGGCAGCCATGGTCATGCCCAACTAAGGTAATGCACACCTTCAGACTGTGAGGGCCCAAAGAAGGCGTGACACCTTGCCTATCCATCCAACACCTAGGGGTGCACAGTTGAACGACGACTGAGTTGTCTCTAGTGACCCAGTTGAGGCCATGGTGGACCAACAATGGGAGAATGATCTGAAGAAGACAGGTGCTCAGGAACACCAGTTTTTGGGGTGTTAGAGGTGATCACTCGGGTGATGGAAACTCGGCCATGGAAGGGTGGGCATTGGCTTGGTTCCCCAAACCAGCGACGTGTGTGGTATTGTACACAACACAAGGAGAAGGAAAAGAATCAAATAGACTCTTTTGCCCTAGGTCGCATGTTTAAGACCTAGGGGTAATTAAGGCATTCCACAACTGAGTTTTGGTAAGAAAACAATAAAATTTTATTGTTGATGTGGCATTTCAAGATTAGTCGATTAAATGATTATCTTACAAAAGTTTGTAGTTAACCAATGGTAATTCAGTTTGGGACATATAATATATGAAAAATGATTGCTAGAACAAGACATATACAAAGAAAATATCAATGATATCTAATTATGCTTTATTTTGCAAAAAATGCATAAAGATACAATCTTTAATTTAAAATATACATAAAAACCCTAGATTTGGTGATTATGGTGCTTAAAATAGTAAATTTGGTTATTTTGAAATGTTATCCGATATCATTGAATAAGATGAGGAATCAAGATGATCATGATAGTAAAGATGAGTAGTCAGGGTTTCTTATGTGAATAACCATGCATATGGACAATTAAGGTTAACGATCATATTTTGCAATATCATTAATGAACATGATTGAATCTCAATAATCATATTGAAAAGGATAGGTTGGATCAAATAATTAGGGTTGCGCCTAATGATCAATATGCATGGAAAATAGGGTTTGAGCCCTTACTACATAACCCAAACCTAAGTCAACCTAAACCCTAGATTAGGATCAAGTAGGGTTTAGTGTGATTAATGTACTTGGTGACACTTTAGGGTTTACATTTTTACATACTAAAATGTGGATTGCTTGATTTGCTTGTTGATTGGATAATATGCTTGAGGTGTATTCTGTTGGCTAAATTGGACATTAATATACCCTTTGTTTTGATGATGACAAACATTTCACACTTGTGGATCTAACATGTTATTTGAGTATTTTAGGGTTCAAAGGAATAAGGAAAACCTACTTAGTGAAAAGATGAAGATCAATGCAAACTGAAGATCAAATATGCTAAATTGTATAAATGTTCATGATTGTACACAAATGTAAACACTTATACAAAAATATTATGTAAAAGTACTTATACATCATGCAAATCAAGTGTTAGATCTTCCATACCCACTTATAACCCTTAGATAGATTTCCCCCCAAAAGTTAGAGTCATCAACACACATTGTAACACACACTTAGTAGGTGACTCAAAAGTCTAAAATAGGGACACCTTCAGTCGAAGAACTTGTCGACCGAGACACACTCATTCAAAATTATTGTCAATTGAGAACCAGCTTGGTTGAACTTGAGATCACTATTTCAACAACTTACTCAATTGTTCTCTAGAATAGTCTTCAGTTGAAAATAATCTCGACCGAGTAAGCTTCGGTCTAAAGCTTGTGACTGTTAGACTAAGTGGTGGGTAGTTGGGAGTTGAAAATAGACGTTGCATTAATTTTTACTTAAACCCAGGCTCAGTCGAAGAAAATCTCGACTGAAGCACAATTCTGTCGACCAAATTGTCAATCGAGCAGGGTTCTGGATTATTCTTTTAAGAATGAACAAATTCGCAATTGCTAGCCAAATAATGTACACCTAACAGCTAGTTAAGCACTAAGAACACTCTAGACACTCCCTAGAACGTCCCTAGACACTTGAAAACCATTCCTATAAATAGGAGAGGCCTTAAGACACCTAAAGAACCTAAGCTACACTTGAGCATCCACTATTGAGAGCAACAAAGCTATAATTCACTTGCCATCTTCATCCTTGTGCTCTAGAGTTGTGTCCTATAGTTACATTCTCCTAGCCACCACATATAGCCACGTCCATCCTAAGTGGATAGGAAATATAAATGCTTGATATAGGATCAAAGCGATGTACTTCATTGGATTAGTATTTTCTTTCTTCCAATCTATTTCTTCTATATTGTATTTTGTTCTCCTTGAATACTCCCCGGGTTGGAGGCTGTTGAAAGGAGGTTGCTTGGTGCTACTTCAACAAACTGAAGGATACTCCAAGGTGTGCTTGAGATTACTTCAAGAAGGCTGCTTCAAAGGAGGTTGGAGCCACTTCTAGGTGAAGGCTATCTCGAGGTGGTGGAGCTACTTCAAGGGGGGTGAAGACTACTCAGGGGATTGCTCGTGGTTACTTCAAGAAGGATGCTTCAAAGGGGTTGAGGCTACTTCAAGGTGAAGGCTAATTTGAGTGGAAGGTGAATGTATTTTATGTAAAATACTTGTGAGGTAATAAAATAAATCTCTTTCAAAATCCTAATTGGAAACAATTGGGTAGTGAACTGACAACCTTTGATTCAAAGGTTGGAACCACTCTAAACTGAAGTGTCTTCCTTGTTTCCCCCTCCTTCTTTGGTTGAGTGATTTATTGTTTCAATTAACTTTTAATTATCCAAAAATCTCTATTCACCCCCTCTATATCTTTCATATTCTACATGATAATATGCATGGCTCATCATCAAGGTATGTGGTTACATCTATGATTACATGTATCGACTTCTGACATTTGCCAAGGTTTCTCAAAAATTTAATGAATGATATTTTTTGGATGTTTATTTATTTTATGAAAATTATAAAGCCTCTATCAATATCACATAAAGTCTATAATGATATTTAGAACCCTAGGTTACACTGATCAAAGGGTAATACACATAAGTCTAATGATGGATAGTGGTTACACCTGAGATAGTAGACCAAGTATGGGTCATAATATAAAAGAAAATACAAGTTCTTATGTGCAAGTAAATGATGATTGAATATATGTATTTGTGATTATTTGATGAACCCACATACAATATAGAAATGTGCTGACCGACTATTTTGTTTGTCTGCATTTTAGTACATGCTAATTATAAAGATGCAACATGTGATAAAATAGATGGAAATTACCTGAAAGTGTTAAAGATAAGTTAAAGGAGGATTAGATAGATAGTTACTTCTTCTCGATAGGTATTAGTTTCACGAGGAATATCATTGTACAATTTGTAAACAAATTATTTGCGAAGTCTGGATCCTTGGGAATATAGGTAATGGCTCTCAACTTGAAGGTATTTCCTCAATTTGGGGATGTTGATAGTGAGGTCATTACATTACTTGAATAAATGTTGAGTGTGAGTCTAAGTTTAACATAATTCATAAGTACACGATATGTTGATTTGCTTTGGTTGCTTGGATCCTACTAGTGTGTGTCACCTTGTCCAGATGGGTTATGTCAATTTTTGGGAAGACACAAATAACATTGTCTAGGAAATGTGTGCATAGTACCATATCTCCTACTTTGGAACCCTAGTGTCATATTCCACAAACCCATTGGCCAAAGTTATTATGTATTTAGAGTACTCCATGGAGAGCATGAAAAAGCATGTCACTACTACACCTTAGGAAGGATGTTTCCTAGTTAATTTGTGTCTCTCTCTTAGCACTCTTGTTGTGTTCACAACTCTACATTATCGATGTAATAACTTGAACATTTAGGTGTCACGTCTAACATGAACCATATAGAGTACATAATATGTTTGAGTTGTGAGGCTCTCTAACTCCCTCTAACTCTATATTTTCTCTAGGTTTTTTCAAATAGAGGTAAAATGAGATAAGATAAATTTAATAGTCATATATATATATATATATATATAGGAATCAAGTACATATATGTAGGAGGTCAAGATTTACATAAAGCCAAATGATACACATCCAAATAAAACAACACACTCTTCTATCTAATGTGTAGCTTACGCTTACTACATTTACAAATTTTTACAGCTATACCCCTTGCATCTGTGCCTGTACCACCATGTCTTCTAGCATTCTTCTCTACCCAAATATGGTAGCATAATGTATAAAACAAGATCCTATTTTTATTATCATTCCCATAGGATGACAACATTCTTCTCAGTTCTTATTCTAGCTTTGGTTGCATCCCAAACTCTCTACATGTCGCCTCCCATATTTCTTTTGTTAATTTACAACAACATGCCAGTTGGTTATGGGACTCATCCTCCTCCTTTCATAGCATACATACCACAAACACTTCATGATTCCACCTATGTATCTACTAAAGGGTAGCGAGTGCATCATGTAGAATTTGTAGACACACATACTCCATTTCAATACATGTGTACCAGTCCATACCTGCTCCATATGCTTGTCTTTTGTAGCTCTTGATCTTGTCACTTCCTATAATGTGATCTTTGTGACCTTAAGTCTCCATCTTCCTGAATCATGTGGAACAAACAAGTGTCTGACTTGTGGCCATACATCTTTCATCATGTTGATGGTGTGTGAATAACCCTCTCTTGTCTTTGGTTTTAAGTCAAATCCTCTTCGGTATATCTCCCTCATCCATCTCCCCCATGTTGAAGAACGTTCTTGGTAGATAACTATTCTCCTCAGGGTCCCCGTTTTGCTACGTCTCTTGGATCTTTCAAGTTCATCCCACCTTCATCCTTTAGAAGAGCCATTCTAGCATATCTCATCAGATGGTATTTGCTTGTCCATAGAAAATTTGCCATCTTCATCTTTATTCTGTCAAGGACTGAACCAAAGGTCTCCCCTTATTGTACCGAGAATATAAAAAGCCCCTCAATAAAATCCTTTATTAGAGTACATCTCCCTACCATGGATGCCTTCTGGGTTGGCCATCTATTGATCATTTCTTCCATACTATCAATGCAATCAACAAAATCTTTTACTTATAGATTACCCCTTCTAGGGGAATCCAAGATATTCTGTATGAAACTTCCCCATATCAACTCCCATTGCCTCCTCTAACCTATCCTCAATTTGGTAGTAGCTTTTAAATAGGAAAGGTGTGTCTTGTTTATATTCACGCACAACCCTGTCTACACGCCGACGTATCTAAGAAGAAGTTGAAACATCCTATCTTATTTTGTTTGGACTTTGAAAAGGCAAGAACGTCATCTAAAAATATCAAGTGGGTCATCACTTTTGTCCCATGTACCGTGTAAGTCTTGATCTCCTCCCTTCTTTCTGCAGTCTCCATCTTCTGTGTGAAGCATTCCATAAAAATCACAAAGAGAAGAGGAGATAGGGGGTTCCTTGGTGTAGCCTATTTCCTCCTCTAAACATTCATGTGGAAGTGCCATCAACTAGAATAGAGAAGCTTGTAGTCACCACACATTGCTTCATCCATCCCATCCACTGATCATTGAATCCCTTTTTCTTGATGATCCACCAAAGATTTTCCCATGTCATTTTTGGTATGTATGCCCATAGAGCCAGTCATATGATGATTGTAATGGCATACTTTGTAAATGATTTGAATAATAATAAAGGCAATTTCTGTCAATATGTTTAATCTATTTTGAGATAATGATATAACATGTAAGATTTTTAAAGAATCATATTACTCAATGACGTATGTCTTCAGGTTGACGACCTGAACAATGAGATCATATGGATGTTAAGATTATACATTCTTGTTATTTCCCTAGTCGGTTGTTATTGTGGAAATAACCATAGACATCAATAACATAAAAGACTAGACTGTGTGTTGGTTGATGAAAGAATCTCATCAGTCATGATATGTAATATCAAAACAAGCACATAGATACATGTTAGAGAATAGTGTATCAGATAGACCCATCATAAGAGTGACGCATGGAAACCACACTTGGTTAGTTAGGATCATCTCTTACAGTATTGGTGGTGACTGTAGTTCTTAGACCTGAAATCACTACACTCATCACATGTCGTTGGGTACACTTTGACATCATCAAATGCAATACTGAAACATGGGTTGTTAAAACGGTGATGATCGGGTGACTTTGACACATGGGGGCTTGACTGTGAGTGATAGATATGGAATTTTTCCCTCCTAAGGGAGTGTGATATCCTACCCACTTGAGGAGTGAGACTTAGAAATGCATGGCCATGCACATGTAAGTCAATATATGATATTAAGCTTAAATATATCTTAGACAGTCTACTCTGAATCAAGAAACATGGATTGAATGTTTATAGAGGATGACACGTCCATGCCTCGAGTTCAATCTAGATATCAACGACAAAGGAACTATACATTCATTATAACACTAATAACAGATTGTAGGTTGAAAGCTATTCTCCAACTTTCCTTTTCACTTGGGTAGCACTGATGTGCGACTAGGCACCACTCTTTGCTTGTGATGTCATAAGTTAGTTATGGACATTCACTTCCAACGTGAAATGGAACCTATAGGGTCACACACATAGGTGTCAACCACACTTCGGGTCAGGACCAGGAGTTGCACATACGACGTTGAAGACTAGGTGGTTGAAGACCGCACTAGTTGTGAGGTATTGTCACTGAGCAAGCCTCAAGACTAGGTATATCTTGCTAAACCATCTTTCCTATTGCATAGTTGTTGATGCGATATGTTGGGTATGGGTTTGTAGTTAGATAAAATTTTTGTTTCCACTGCCTGTTCTATCCCACAAAACCCAACAGTGGTATTAGAGCCACATCAACATACTATGTTTTAGGATAAATTGATATGATCATATTTTGGTTTTTCGCCATTTATTTATTGCATGCGATGCGAATACTTTAATTGGATAAAGTGCATATCCAATTAAACACCACAAATCCCTATATACATATATGATATGGTATATATATGCAATCAATACGCATCGCCCTAAAATGGTTTTGATGGTGGATGTGTAGCATGGTTATGGTCTATAAACCCTTATGTGTATTCTTAGTTGGTTGTGGTTGTTTGCATCTTGGTCTGTGTATTGAGTCCTTTCTCCTATTCTAGATGTAACTCGAGATAACTCGAGCCTTCTCTTCTACCTTTGCTCCCCTTGAATGTAACTGGGGGTTTCCTGAAGAGATATGTAAAAGTAGGATAGGTTTATTTCCTGTTATGTCAAAGAACGATGGGTGCCCAGATGAGCGATTAGAGGACCGAGACAATCGACTGATGGTGAGAGACAAGCATTTGGTAGCCTGACGAGGAGTAGGAAGACCCAACCAATCGACCGTATGGAGGAGCCAAATGATCGATTGGTGAAAAACAACCGACCGACCAAGAGGAGAGTCGATCAGTCATAGGATGAGATGATCCACCAGAATGGCCCAAGCACAGAGCTTCATCAACTACATGTTGATGCATGTGATGTAGACCTAGATGGCTGTAATTCCTTGTGACTCAAGAAATTACAATAGGATGGCCATAATCATCACTCTATCACTTTGTATGTTTTCTTGTGGGATATAGCAAGTATATGATACATACTATGTATGTGTGGTGATTGAATATGTATATATATAAATATCAAACCCCTCAAATATAAATACTAAGTTTAAGATGCCTTCCAAAAGAAACACACATGAAAAGCTTGATTGACTAAGTGTGGGCACACCTTCGTGTGGTGTACCGTGTATCTCATGGAAGTGTGATAGTGAGTATGTGGGTCTGCCTTTGTAGGGTGCATACTCATTGTAATGGCTTTTGGGAATAGACTTAAAAAGGTGATCTTAATAGGATTAAGCACCTTGAGGCATGAAAATGTTCATGACAAAGAGTTGTGCATAACATCTATCAAGAGTTGCATATGACACAATTGGCAAAAGTTGCCTACCTAAAAGAATCTAGTTGTGGGTGACATCCCTCGCTGGTCCATAACTTAGAGGAAGTCAAGATCTTTCTCACTAGAAGGTTGTATGCTGTAATCTTTTGAATTGATACATGAGGATTATCAATTTGATCAAAATAGTGGGAGCGATAATTAATGACAGACCTAAATAATATCATCAATTTTATTCAAATCAAATCAAATCAAATCAAAAGGAGTTTTGACAAAATGTAAATGTTTTCTCTTGTAGAAGCAAATGGCAAAGGAATCATCATTGAAATTGGAAAATTTAATTGAGATGAATTTCCATAACTGGTTAAGGACTATGAGAAGTGTTCTACATATTCCTAAGATACCAGTGGTTGTAGAATCCACTCTATGTATGCCTAAGGCATTGTTTGAATGCAAACTGACAAAGGGAGATCCAGTTAGATCCCATGTGCTCAATATGACTGGGCATATAGAACGTCTAGAGAAACTAGGATTTCTTTTGGGTCAAGAGTTGGCCAAGGATATGATTTTGCAATCTTTGCCTAAATCATATAGCATGTTTCTCAAGTATTACTACTTGTGCAACATGGCTAAACCACTTTCAAAGCTGCTTGACATTTTGACAAATGTTGAAGCACA
This sequence comes from Alisma plantago-aquatica, assembly GCA_963693085.1. Lineage (NCBI taxonomy): Eukaryota > Viridiplantae > Streptophyta > Magnoliopsida > Alismatales > Alismataceae > Alisma > Alisma plantago-aquatica. The sequence goes on along the minus strand of OY856411.1, from coordinate 1,179,614,254 downwards.
AATGAAGAAGGATAGTTCCATGATAGTGATTAGTGGAATGAAGTCCAAGGACACATGCAAGACGGAGAAGCATTCTTCTGCCAAGCTGAAGTCCAAGTCTTCTGCGCTCAAAATATGGAGAGGATTAATGGAATCAAGGAAGATGAAGCAAGAGATAGAGATATCTACTTCTGGTGTATATGTAATTGAGATTAACTTTACTACTTCATCATCATGGGTACTTGATACCGGATGTGGATCACACATTTTTTCAAATTTGAAAGATATGAAAAGAAGTAGGCCTTTAGAGAAAGGCGAGGTTGAACTACATGTTTGTAATGGAGCAAGAGTTGATGCCAGTGCAGTAGGAACCTATGAATTATATCTACCAAGTGGGTATATAATAGAGTTACAAAACTACTATTTTGTACCTACCATTAATAGGAATATCATTTCTGTATCTTGTTTGGACAAGGATGGATTTGAATTTCTTATTAAGAATGAAAAATGTTCCATTTCTAAAGATGGGATCTTTTATGGTAGTGCCCTAATGTCTTATGGTCTATATTTGATAGATCTATAGACAAGTGTATACAACGTAAACACCAAAAGACAAAAACTCAATGACTCAAACAAAACATACCTTTGGCATTGTCGTCTACGACACATAAATGAGAATCACATATCTAGACTCCATAAAGACGGTTATCTGGACTCTTTTAATCTTGAATCATTTGAGACATGTGAATCTTGTTTATTGGGCAAGATGACCAGGATCCCTTTTCAGGAAAAGGTGAGAGAGCAAGTGATCTATTAGGACTCATACATACTAATGTATGTGGGCCTTTTAGAACAAGTGCTAGAGGTGGGTATTAGTACTTCATTACCTTTACTGATGACTTCAGTAGGTATGGTTATGTTTACTTTATGAATCATTACCTTTACTAGTGACTTCAGTAGGTATGGTTATGTTTACTTGATGCAACATAAATTAGAAACCCTTGAAAGGTTCAAGGATTTCATGAATGAAGTACAAAACCAACTTGGAAAAATTATTAAGGCACCTCGATCTGATTGAGGTGGAGAATACTTAAGCCAAGAATTTGAGGACCTTCTGAGAGCACGTGGTGTTGTATCATAATGGAATCCATCTGGAACACCACATCATAATGGTGTGTTAGAAAGAAGGAATTGCACATTACTAGACATGGTGTGATCTATGATGAGTTTTCCGATCTTCCAACTTCCTTCTGGGGTTATGCTCTTTAAACCTCTACATATACACTTAACCGTGTACCATCTAAATCGGTTCAAAAGACATCATATGAGATATGGCATGGGAAACATCCCGATATGTCTTTTATGAGGATTTGGGGATGTGAAGCTTATGTCAAGAAAATGTTTCTTGAAAATCTTGGACCCAAATCTGCTAAGTGTTACCTTGTTGGACATCCCAAGGAAACTAGGGGATATTACTTTTTCACTCTATTTGACAACAAAGTGTTTGTTGCTAGAACTAGTGTATTCCTAGAAAAGGAATTTCTTTCTAAAAGAATCAGTGGGAGGAAAATAGATCTCAAAGAGGTTCAAGACCAACAAGAAAACATTGAATCAATAGATGTACATGAGGAACATGGAGAATAACAAGTTGTTTTGGAATCTCAAATTCCTAAAGTAGCACAAGAACCTTATCGATCTAGTAGGACACACCTTGAGCCTGAAAGATTTGGATATCTTGTGACTCAAGAAGGAAGTGAATTGATCATATATGATGAGCCAACTACCTATCTAGAAGCTACGTAGGGACCAGATTCTGAGAAATGGCTTGAGGCCATGAGATCTGAGATGGAATCCATGTATACCAACGAGGTATGGACCTTGATGGAATCACTGAAGGGGTAAAACCCATAGGGTGCAAGTGGGTCTTCAAGAAGAAGATCGACATGGATGGCAATGTGAAAACTTATAAAGGGAGATTGGTCACAAAGGGTTTCAGACAAGTTCAAGGTGTTGACTATGACGAAACCTTTTCTCTAGTTGCCATGATTAAGTCTATCAGGATCATGCTTGCTATTGCAACCTACTATGACTATGAGATTTAGCAGATGGATGTTAAAAATGCATTACTTAATGAGAATCTTGTCAAGGATGTATACATGACACAACCTGAAGGTTTTATAAATCTAAAGGATGCAAATAAAGTTTCTAAGCTACAAAGGTCAATCTATGGATTGAAGCAAGCATCTCAGAGCTAGAATCTTCAATTTGACAAAGTAGTCAAAGAGTTTGGCTTTAGTCAAAATGAAGATGAACCTGGTGTGTACAAGAAGGTTAGTGGGAGCATGACTACATTCCTCATATTGTATGTAGATGACATACTATTGATGGGGAATGACATCCCTATTTTACAAAAGGTAAAGGCATGGCTTGGAAATACATTTTCAATGAAAGACTTAGGAGAAGCATTCTATATCTTAGGAATCAAGATCTGTAGAGATAGATCTAGAAAGCTTCTTGGACTAAGTCAAAGCACATACATTGATAAAGTGTTGAAGAGATTCAGTATGGAGAACTCAAAGATAGGAAACATACCCATGAGGCATGGAGTTCCCGTCTCTAGAGCTCAATGTTCCAAATCTTGTGAAGATAGGGAACGCATGAATGGGATTCCATATGCATCAGCAATTGGATCCATCATGTACAAAATGTTGTGCACTCATCCCAATGTCTTGTATGCACTCAGCATGATGAGCATATACCAGTTAGATCCCAAAGATGCTCACTGGATAGTCGTGAAGAACATCCTAAAGTACTTGAGAAGGACTAAGAATCAGTTCCTCATCTACGACAATGAGGAAGAGTTGGTGGTAAAGGGTTACATTGATGCAAGCTTCCAAATTGATACATTTGATTATAGATTGCAGTCAGGATTTGTGTTTTGCCTCAACAATGGAGTTGTGAGCTGGAAAAGTTCTAAGAAAGAGACAGTTGCAGATTCTATGATAGAGGCTGAGTATATTGCTGCATCCCATGCAGTAAAGGAGGATGTGTGGATCAAGAAGTTCATCTCTGAACTTGGGGTGGTTCCTAGCATCTGTGATGCAATTGAGCTTTATTGTGACAATAACAAAGCTATTGCACAAGCTAAAGAACCCAGATCACATCAGCGGTCCAAGCACATACAACAACACTTCCATCTCATGCGAGAGATCATAGAGAGAGGAGATGTGAAGATTTGCAGAATACCAACTGAAGACAATATTATTGATCCCTTAACTAAGGCACTTTCACAACAGAAGCATGATGGTCATGCTAGATCACAAGGATTGAGAATCATGGGTGATTGGCTCTAAGTACAAGTGGGAGTCTTTTGGTATGTATGCCCATAGAGCCAGTCATATGATGATTGTAATGACATACTTTGTAAATGATTTGAATAATAATAAAGGCAATTTCTGTCTATATGTTTAATCTATTTTGAGAGAATGATATAACATGTTAGATGTCTAAAGAATCATATTACTCAATGACGTATGTCTTCAGGTTGAGGACATGAACAATGAGATCAAATGGATGTTAAGAGTATACATTGTTGTTATGTCCCTAGTCGGTTGTTATTGTGGAAATAATCATAGACATCAATAACACAAAAGACTAGAGTGTGTGTTGGTTGATGATATAATCTCATCATTCATGATATGTGATATCAAACCAAGCACATAGATACATATTAGAGAACAGTGTATCAGACAGACCCACCATAAGAGTGATGCATAGAAACCACACTTGGTTAGTCAAGATCATCTCTTATAGTATTGGTGGTGACTGTGGTTCTTAGACTTGAAATCACTACACTCATCACATGTCGTTGGGTACACTTTGACATTATTAAACGTAGTCCTAAAACATGGGTTGTTATAACGGTGATGATTGGGTGACTTTGACACATGGGGACTTGACTGTGAGTGATAGATATGGAATTTGTCCCTCCTAAGGGAGTGTGATATCCTAGACACTTGAGGAGTGATACTGAGAAATGCATGGACATGCACATGTAAGTCAATATATGATATTGAGCTTAAATATATCTCAAACAATCTACTCTGAATTAATAAACATGGATTGAATGTTTATAGAGGATGACAAGTCCATGCTTTGAGTTCAATCTGGATATCAGCAGAAAATGAACTATACATTCACTGTAACACCAATAACAGATTGTAGGTTGAAAGTTGTTCTCCAACTTTCCTTTTCACTTGGGTAGCACTGAATTGTGACTAGGCACCACTCTTTTCTTGTGATGTCATAAGTTAGTTATGGACATTCACTACCAATGTGAAATGGAACCTATAGGGTCACAACATAGGATTAACATGGAAGAGGATTTTATCCATGAATGATGTTTAGATTGGTTACTAAAGTGTTTAGGTACTCAATTAAACATTCAATCAATAGGCTTGGCTCAGAATCATCAAGTTCAAGTGTTGAACCAACATATTAGAGTGTCAGATAGATTGAGAACTACATTGACTGAGTTTTGAACAACCTGGACCACCAACTGATCAGTTCACTGGGTGAACCGATCGGCTCATGGTTTGTGAGATGACCGATTCACACTGGTGAATCGATCAGTTCACTTGGACCAAATGAGGAAGTGTTGGGTTTCCCAGTTCGTGAGAAAAGATCCTCATTTCACTTGTTTGATTTGATTGGGACAAGAATTAATCTTTGCATTTATTAGAAATGAATAAGGAAAGTCAATTGTAGGCAATTCTGGGAAGTGAAATGACCAATTTACTAGGTGAACCGATTGACTCACCTGCCCAAATGACCGGTTCACTTATGAAATGAATGGTTCACCTTCCGTAGCACAATTAGTTCATGGAAAATCTAAACCGTTCTACTCCCGCACAGACTGGGAACCCTAACCCTACCCTCTACTATAAACAGAGGGGTACATGGGGCTTCTCAGAACACACAACTCAGAACATCAGTTTCTTTGCAAAGTTGTTGTCCTATCTGGTTGTGGTAACTAAGAGAGCCCAAACAAGTTCTACCCATCCAGGTAGGAACGGCGAGGGAAAGACAACTACAAAAAAGTGACTGGTGGTAGGAGAGTGTGTCAATGACTAGTACGCTGACAGAAGGGGACAACTCCTTCTAGTCTGTCCTTCAGGATGATTAGAGTTCCCAGTGGTCCATGTGGACTATCTATAGAGGTAGGAGATTTCTTCCCCTCAGGAGGATGACTGTCAACCGTAGTTCGGGTCAAGACCAGGAGTTGCACAGACGTCATCGAAGATTAGGTGGTTGAAGACCGCACTAGCTGCGAGGCATTGTCACTGAGCAAGCCTCATGACCAGGTATATCTCGATAAACCATTTTTCCTATTACATAGCTATTTTTGTGATCTGCTGGCTATGAGTTTGTTCTTAGATAAAAATTTTGTTTCCACTGCCTGTTCTATCCCATAAAACCCAACAGTCAGGTTGTCATACACTTTAGACACATCCAACTTTAGACATGCTTTCTTTCTTCCTTTCATAACATTATATTCCAACAAGAACTCACTATCAAAAGAGCATAGTCACTAATATTCCTTCCTATCATGAAAGCACCTTGATTTTTCAAAATAAGGTAGGCCAGTATAACTTCATTCTAGTAGCCAGAATCTTTGCAATGATTTTATATTGTAAAAAGCAACATGGAATAGGTCTAAAATCAGTAAGAGAGGTCATCACCTTCTTCTTAGGAATAAGCACAATAAAAAATGGTTAACCTATCTCGCCATGTTTCCTCCCTCCAAGAACAAGCTAATATAAACTATCAAATCATCCTTGATGATATCCCATGTATTCTTTTATAAAAAAACATTGAAACCATATGACCCTGGTGATTTGTTACTGCTGATATTCCAATTCTTCTTTAGCTTCCTATTCATTTACCTTCTTTTTGAGGATGTTATTATGTGTGCTCATCATCTTAGACTTCCAATCAATATCCTCCTCCTCCAACTCAGTATTGAAGTCCTAGTTATATAGTGACATTTAAAACTTTATGGCTTACTCCTCGAGGTCCTCCTTCATGTTAACCACTCTCCCCTTTGAATCAATCAACTCAGAAATAATTTTATATGCTTCTCTTCTTTTGATAGTTGTGTGATAGAGTTTGATGTTTCTGTCACCGTCCTCCATCCATTTCTCCTTACTTCTTTGCTAGTAAAATTTCTCCTCATCTTTCTTTAGATCTTCTAGCATTTCTTATAACTCTCCACCCTTCTTGATTAGGTCTACATTGAGATGATCAGATAGTAGTTTTTCTCTAACCTCTTTGCACTCTCTCCTAGTCTCCACAATCAGATTTGGGATGGTTACTTCAGCTTTGACCCATCTCTTTAATGCAACCTTGGTATGTGTCAGTTTCTTTACAAAAATGTACATCAGTTCCCTATTACTTGTACTGCTCAACTCTCTTTAATGACATCATTGAAGCCTTTACAATCAACCCAATGATTTAAGAATTTGAAAGGTTTTCTCTTCTACTTCTTCTCTATGATCTGCACTTATATAGGGGCATCGTCACTCAGTTCAGATCCACCTACTTTCATATGCACATTGGGAAAAATTTGCAGCCAATCATCATTCATCGGTGCTCTATCTAGCTTGCTCATTTTTTTGTCCTCTAGTTTTATGTCATTATTCCATGTAAATATGTCACCACCCACCATTGGTAACTCAAATAGTCTATCTTTATCAATGGCCAAATTGAAAGCATCTATCTATGCATTTAATGCTAGTCTTCTTCCTTTTTTCTCTGCCTATAGTCATACATTATTGAAGTCCCCAATCACCAACCATAGAAGTGTGATACTTCTAGAGAGAGAAGCCAAGTCCTGACTTATATTTCTTATATACTTTGCATTATTTTGGGCGTATACCACCATCACCCACATATGCAAACCTCCTGCATTCCTGCAGTCAACTATAACTTACTGGCCTGACATCTGTACCACTATCACCTGCCAGGCATTCAGATTCCATGCAACAAGACTATGTCCAGCTCAGAAAACTCTAAGTTAGACACATGCTCCAGCCTTATGGGAATAAGAATCTAATACTATTTTTATTGTTCACCTTTATTTTAGTTTCCACCAAAGCTACTAAAGAGTGTCCACTAGAAGAATATATACCATTTTCCGCCTTGATTTACCACCCTCCTGGGTGTTCGGCCTCCGCCACAGGCATGGGAGAGGGGGAGAGAATGCCTCTCTTTATCCCCTCCCCCCCCCACACACACACATATATATATATATATATATATATATATATACATATATATACATATATATACACACACACTACTGAATATATGTGTAATAAACATGTATACCTATACATATCCAATTTATTACATGAAATATATTTTTTGACTAATATATAATTATGTAGTATACATTTGTAATATTCAATAGAATTTTATTATATATATATATATATTTGTGTTTGTGTGTTTAATTTGAATTTTTTTTGTAGACTAAAATTATGTTATTCAATGAAATTTTTATCTTAAAGACAAAATCAATGAGACTTTGTTTGTGTAAATATTATAAGTGGTGTGATTTTCACGCACTTGGATCTCGAATTTATAAATACCTAGACCAGGTTCACTCACAATACTAAAATACTTACCCTGAAGCGCACAAGGTCGTGTAGTAGTGTTGGTGAATGGCAAGTGAGGGGTCGATCTGTAAGGAGAGAGGGGGCACTAGTGCTAAGTTATGGTAAGCTACATTCATAAAGTGGAGTGTAGGGTTTTTAAGGTTTGTTGGTGGGTTTGATTTGATTACACTAATGATGTAAGCAATTGAAGCAAGAGAACAAGACAAGACAATAAAACTCTATGTTACCCTAAACAAGTTATGTCTAGCTAATAAAACAAGGCAATGAACTAAACAAGAGCAAGAGACTAAAGCTAAGTTACACTAGCAATGCAAATTGACACTAAAGAGACAAGTTAAGCACTAGAGAAATTAATGGTCTAAGTTATCACTAAGTAACAAGATTAACACTAGCAAGATCAAGAGAGCACTAACTACTCAAGCAAGGTCTAACTATCCAAATCTAAGTAATTAACTAGGAGGCAATGAAAGTAATTAACTAAATTTGCATAAGCAAGCTAAGAAAACAAGATGAGTTTTAGCAAGTTATGAGGGTGAGTGGGACATTTGGGGGAATTTCATATAAATCCAAGTTGGGGGTTAATATATCATACGAGTCTTATATTTTCACTCAAGATTGCCAAACCAAGCAACAAGGCAAGTGCTATTTGAATATACCCTAAGCTACTAGTTGGGAAACTAGGGATAGGTGTAAGTCTAATAGGACTTATAAAGTCTAGGTTTCTAAGGTAAGTGGTATTAGAGCAATTGAAATTCAAGGGTAGGAAATGGGGGTAGATATGAGGGGGATTCACCTCATGTTACTCACCATCTAGCATTCAGAAAACTCTAGGCAATTGCATTAATCACTCTTACACTAGCTACTTAGATCTCACACCTAGTTGTAGGAGAAGGGATTTGTATGTAGGAATATAGGGTGCTAGATAGGGATCCACTAGTTGGACCTAGGAGAAATTCCTAAGATAGCCGCATACAATCCGTTTTCCCCTAGAACCTAGGTGTTTTCAAGCATCATGTAATAAGAAATCCATGTTTAGAACCATAAATCACAAGTAAGATAATGGGAAATGAGATAGAAGCAACAAAAAATCATTGTAGAATGGAAATATGTTCATTACAAGTTATTTTACCCCAACATGGTATCAAAGTAACATTTTATCCCCCAAACAACCCACCAAGGGGGCTTAGCTACACAAACTCAAGAAAAAGAGAAAAAAGGGGAGAAGAAAGAGATTGAAGGCCATGGAAGCTTGTAGAATACCCTCCTTCTTCACCTCATTACTGTAAAAGATGAAGTACCTCCCTCTAAGGTTGAATATGGCATGAATGGGTGAGGTTTGGTTGTATAAACCCTAGAAACCTAGGGTTTTTGGGTGGAAATGAGGTGGATATGGAGGAAGGAAACTAGGTGGAGCTCTTGAATGTAATGAGGGAAGGAAATGGATTCTATAGGTAGCTAAGCTAGTGTTGTGGTTGTCACTATGGTATATAGGTGATGGGGAAGCACTAGGGTAAGTGGGGGTAAAGTTGGACATGCAGTGGAAAAATGGTCAGGGTTGTGAGGTCACCATAGTTGTCATGAGCACCATGGTCATGGCGGGTGTGGGTTGGTACAACCATGGAGTGTGATACGAGCATGGTGGATATATGTTGTAGAGATGAGGTTAGGAGAGTGGAGTGTCCACGCCCGTGGTGGGTGCCACAATCGTGTTGGGTGGATGGCACCACGGTCACGCTAGAGGGGTGGTGCCTCAGTCATTCTTCATTCCTGTCCATTTTGTCTTCTTCTCACCATGATCATGGCAGTTGCCATGGTCGTGGTAATCTTTAGTCACCACGGTTGTTATGGTGACCACGAATGTGGTGGATCTTTGATTTTCTTAGCATTACTTCTGTGATTGTTGGTGAATGGCCACGACCGTTGCAGGATACCACAGCCCGTGCTGGCAGGATACCACTGCCCGTGGTGAGGGTCCAACTTCTTGACTTTGCTTCAAACTCCTTCAAATGGTTGCTAATTATTTTGGAGCAATTTTTTATTATTCAAGGGGTGCTAGAGGAAGATCTGGATCCAATCTTGGGGTGTAGAACCCATAAGAATCTCTCCTTTTATATCCTTTACATGCAATGTATGTACAAAAACCCTAAAATCATGCAAAAAGAATATTGGGAGAATTGACTTGCATTCTTACACTGTCTAGATGTGATTAAGATGCAAAAAGGCAGAAGACGGATATATTTTTTGTGTCATATTTTGTGCACTAAGCACAAATTTTTTGTATTCTACATTTCATCCCTAGATAATCATCCTCAAGTACACAATCATAATATAGGATAACTAATTTAAAAAAATTAATTAATTAAGGTAACATATGTGAGCATTTTTTAATTGAAATACTAAAAATAAAAAAGAAATAATGAAATGCATTCTTAAGTTGTTTCACCATTTGGGGCCCAATACTAATAATTATTTTCTTTTTCACATTAATAAACATGCAAAATTTTTATATGATAGAAATAAATAACATTTTACATGAATGTTTGAAACTTGTGTAGCTTATAAATATCATAACAACTATGCAAAATGAAACATAAAATATCGTGTCCTTTATTTAGATAGAAAAAATATAGAATTTATATTGTCATACATATCATAAAGGAGGGATGTATCCATCAGACATACAACGCGAGAAGTTTGATGTAATCCCTTTTCACTTTTATAGAGCATGTTAAATGTCTTTCCAGATTTGTATTTCTTGTTTTCTTAAAAAAAGGTTCCTTATTGTCAAATGAGAGTGCCTCAGTGTTAAATGGAAGCAAGTGACTTTCAAATTATGTATTTTTCTCTTCATCTTAATTTCCTCAGTGAACATGATCAACTCAAGAATATCAGATAAATATATATCTATATTCACATACAATGATATTTATTTGGAATTTTCTTCATGCTTGTAACCAATATTATAGAGTAAGTTTTTTTAGTGTTAGTATGATGCTCACCATATCTTGGTCAATATTTTAAGAATTATTTGATGTCTCTATATTATAATTTTGAATTAATATGTAATTGGATTTGAAATTTAATTGATTTTTTTGAGTAACATCATTTCTGGAATCCATCTTAAGCATTGGAATACTCAGTTGGTGGATTCCACATCATGCAGTCTCATTGGACCCATTTCTCTCTCATTGGCAATTACTTATGATAACTATGATGCACATTGTTTTTCTTGTAAGGTCATGCCTTCCTCAACTTACATGTTCATTTATTTTAGGGACGTTTTAGTTTAGAATAAGGGATGAGGTTATTTACTGGTATAGTAAAAAATATGATTATAAATGTTGGAAAAACTTATTGGTGACATTTCATGTATGTTGATTATACAAATGAGAAATAAAATTTATATACTTAATTGATAAATGGTAACAAAAATATTTTTTTTGGATATAGTTGTCAGATTCTAAATAAATTATGCTAAAAGTGTAATGGGTAATTAGTAATATGTAACATATTTCTTCACCGGTGCCCTACTCTAATAAAAACTAAAGGTTGGAAAGAGCCAAAATGGGTATTTTGCTATAGTACATATATGACTCGTGGGAAAATGTATAGACTTTGTATTCATGCAGTGCAAGAAATTTACAACCAAAGGTGGTGACGGCGTCAACAATGTTACCATATCAACTCTTATTATTATAATAATATTTCAATGTAATTTCATATGTACAAATAATGTATTAGTATGCAATCTATGGTTAAGATCCCCTCCTACTATTTTCACATTGAGAGAGAATATTCAACTTTCTTCTATAAACACTTCAATTGTTATGCAATAGACATTCATTATATGAAGTAATTTTTAAGCCTTACATTGTATATGCCATGTTAATGTTATATTTTATTAGATATTTAGTATCGCTATTATGCAACTTCAAAAGCAAAAAAATTTAAATTTGAAGTTTGACCTACAATTTAAAAAGATATACAAAATTTAAGAATGATTTGTCCAAATTTTGGAATTCTTTTGCACTCACTCAGGTAGAGTGTGATGCATTGATTTTAAGTTGCTTTTCTCAAACTATTTTTCTTACTTTTTAAGAACAAATGTTCTCACTTGGATATGTTTTTTTCTTTGTTTTCCAATTATTAGCATGTGAATCACTTATGCAATAATTGTCACACATTTATATCAAATATATGATTTTATGATCATTTTCTCAAGCTTATGTTGGTATTTATGTTATTCCAGGCAATTTGAGTATCTATTTGTAAACTTGGTGTGACTAATATCCCAGTCTATGGTACAGACACTTATGCCAAGTAGCAAAATATAGAGAGTAGAATCAACACTATAGAGAGACAAGTCAGTGCTACTGAGTGTCACGTGTATGCCACTGAGATGCATACTCAGTGGTATCAACTCAGGGTCCAGAGAGCATCAAAGATGGAGATTTATTTTCTTGATGCTACTAACAACACAATCAGTAGTACCAACATTAACATCCACACTCCCATAAGAATCAATTTGGTGTTACCGATGCATCTAATAGTATTACCGATATAAATCAAGATGGTAAAAAAGTTCAACTGACTCAGTGCCACCAACACAACACGATCAGTGCAGATCTAAAATTAAGTTAGATCTATTGACCACAGATTAAGTGAAGGTTAGGCCTTAGTTATGACTTAAGGAGGGAGTCCATATATTACATATCATGTACATTTTGGAAGGAGAGCCCAGAGAAGAGGAGACGAAGGAGATAGCCACCAACTACAGGATTCTGGTACTTTTGGAGGACAAATTTGTAGTCGGAAAGCTAATGATTATGGTGTTCATCAGAGGGGATCGCCGAGACAATTTCTCCAGAATTCTTATATCTATTTCCCAATGTTCTACTTCTCTTTCTCCTTTTCTTCTATTTGTTATTTAATGGCAAACATGTGGGGCTAAAATCCTTTGTTCATTAGGACTTTGGAGTAGCCCAACACATTGATTTACTTTCATATGATGAGTTTATAATAAATTTCCTTTGTTTAAAATTGAATCTATTATGTTGTTAATGATTTGTATAGGCTGATCAAAATAACCAAACTGTCAGATTCTAATTGCTTTGGGAGAGGGATTAGGATTTAGAAAAGTCATAAGTTCACATAAATTATAAGGTACTTCAAGAGAAGGGTTACAAATATTAAATAGTAACCTAGAGGAATCTACTACTCACTTGTGATAAGTTACTAAAATTCTATAGGAATGCATTAAATTGCAAGAGCGGGTAATGTTGGCTATGAATCTTTAGTTCAGAATAAGGATGATTAATTATAAATACAAAATATTTGATTACAGTGTGTGTCGTGGTGAACCACAAGTCTTGTGAAATTCATTAAATCTTACTTACAACCACCTTAATTCATCTTTCTTGATTTTTTCTCTTAGTTCATTAAACACAAATCAGCCATTTTTTCAGCCTAGTTGATTAGGATTCGATTAGTAGTAGTTTTTGGTGAATGATTCCCTGAGTCTGACAACTCGGGCCTCTTTGGCCTTTACTACACAACGTGTACACTTATGTATTACACACACTTCATACGTATGTCAAGTTTTTTGATGCTGATACTAGTAATCAGAAACAACAACAATATGAGCGATATGATCAGCCAATGTATACTATTTTCTTTACTCATTTTCATTTTCCCTTAAGAAGAGAATCATTAATAAATTTTTATTATCACATCATTAGTATATTGTATTATTAATGTAAAATTTTCATTTTCATGTACTATTTCATGGTCCATACTTGGACTATGGATTACAGAGGTTCAAATTCATCTTGTGTAGAGCGGGAGGAGATTTTGGCACAAAGCATGCAAGTTTAAGGCTTCATCTAAGAAGCTAGTTCAAACTCCTCCACCACAGCTAGAATAGGGAGCAAACAGGGGAGAAAATGGTGAAGAACATGTGGGAGACATGATGTATTCTGATGAGGAATAGATAGTCTAGGAGAAAATTAAGGCTTCATCAGTGACAATGCAATTGGGACCTATCAAATATTATGAAGTGAATGTGGAAAGTTATAATACCGATCCAAGACTGGAAGCATTAACTAAATCTTAGGTGTTTCATGGGCATAGATGTGAGAATCTAATGGCACATATAAACAACTTTGTAGAAAGTTATGTTATGTTGAATCTTGACAATGTCCCATCCACAATAATATACTTGAATTTATTCTCATATTATCTTTCAAACAAGGTCAATGAATGGTTCCTAAGTTTACCTCCAGAGTCATTAGAGATGTGGGTTGAGATGATCGATACCTTTTCTGAGAGGTATTTCCCACTATAGAATACCAATGAATTTAATAGGAAGGATTTACAACTTCAAGAAATAGGATGAAAAATCCTACTTAGAAGTGTGGGAGAGATTTCAAAATATGCTGAGGAAAGTTTCCTACCATGGGATTGACTTGTTTGGCTAGGCAAAGACATTTTATAACAACTTGCATGGAGGGGAGAGGACTACTCTTGAAAGTGTAGGAGCATGGTTTTTCCTCAATCATAAGGTGACAAGACATCAAGATATTCTGAAGAACATGGAAAAAAACCAATCTTAAGGAGAGGAGCGTGAAGCACCAACATCATCCAGAAGTGCCATGGAAAGGAAGTCATGAAGATGAAAGATTAAATGGCACATCTTATAAAGAAGTTGGACCAGGAACTGGCACCTCATCTAGAGGTGAAAAGGAGTGTATGCACTTGATATGAAAGAAAAATAGGGGAAAAAATGAATATACATGGCAGAAGTATATTAAACTCTCATGGAAGGATCCTAACAATTTTCACCAAGAGACATCAAAGGTGTAGGAACCCCCACATTAGTAGGTCAAAACTTCATAACAAAATTAGTAGGAAAGGGGTCATAGCATGATGGATAGGTTATAAGACATGTTTGACAAACTCATGAGCATTAATGATACTTATATAGAAAAGAATGAAGCATACATTGACCAATCAAAGAGGGACTACATAACCAAGAGCTCAAATATGTAGTCTGGAATATTAGATATCACATAAACCAACTATTGTGGTAGCCATGAAGAAGCCTACTTAACATGGATTTGTAGGAAACATTGACATCCCATATAATAACTACTAAGGCAAAGTAGTCATTCTACACAGTGGTAAGGTGTTGGAGAAAGATTAGGAAGTGAACCTAGAGTGACTGTAGTTTGATAGGAAAAGTACCTTATAAGTGGCCAGTAGACATTGCTAGAAGAAGTTGTAGAAGAGGGAGACATGGGGAAATAAAATCCCCAAAATAGCCTTACATTCCACCTCACCAATGCAAGAATGTGATCTTTTGTCATTTAACAACAGCTTGAAGGCCAAAAAGGTTGATGATAAATTCCACAAGTTTCTAGATGTTTTCAGGACACTCCACATCAACATACATATAGTGGATGTCATTGAACAAAATACTTCTTTCGTAAAGTTCTTGAAAACATCATATACAAGAAGTGAAGTATAGTTGATTCAGGCATTGTGGTACTATGGGAGGAAGTTAGTGCATTGATACATAGAAAGCTGCCACGAAAAAGACAAGATCCTAGTTGTTTCAGTATACCATGTTTCATAGGCACTATCAAATGTGGGGAAGCACTATGTGATTCAGGAGAAAGTATAAACCTCATGCCTTTTACAATATTAAAGAAGCTTGGGCTCAAGGAATCAAGTAAAAGTGACATGGCAAATCATATGGCTGATAATTCAGTTGTGAGACCGCTAGGCATATGTGAGGATGTCCTAGTAGACGAGTATCCGTCATATTTAGTAGGCACATGAAGGATGGCTATGGCAATGGATTGTTTCTAGATAGGACGTTTCAGCCACAACAGATGTTATTCAGGAGACAGACAATGACAAATTGATGTTGGAATTCAGGATGATGCGTTTGGCATAAAGCTTCCTAACCAACAACAAAAAACCCATAAATAGGCACAGTGTCATGTGGTACATCTTGTTTATAATGAGGTTCCCCTTCACTAGGGAAAACATTTCAGTACATGGCACATATCATGACACAAGTGGACCAAGGCACCATACATGTGGACATTATTAAATAGACAAGTTAAATCTCATTGCAAAGGTTGTGAAATATTTCAAGGAATCAACGGATGGTGTTCACTCAACAGTAATTATGGATGTGGTTTCTTCTACTATCATCATGCTTACCATCATCTACCTTTAGAAGATTGTCTTGTGAATCAAGTGGATAATTGCACATGATACCATATAATGGGTGGGTGTACCTTGTTTCTAAAGGCATTTTTGTGCTTTTACACAAAGCAACCTAAGGATCTAGGACTGCCACCATCACTAATGGTGTCGTCTTTGCAACACCCTACTGAGATGGAATCGAAGTTGCTTCCTCCACATTTGAAGTACATGTTCTTGGTGGTGGATCACAAACTTTCTGTGATAAATGTTGCATCATTGAGTCTTCAAGAGGAGGAATAGTTTCTTGCCAACCTAAAGAACCACCTGGATGCATTTGAGTGGTCTATTGCTGATACCAAAGGACTTTCTTCTAGTTTTTGTTGACACAAGATCCACACTGAATAAGGAGAAAAGTCGGTGGCACAACCTCAAAGTCATCTAAATCATGTCATTGCTGAGATGGTGAAGAAAAAGGTAGCAAAACTTCT
The DNA here is from genome assembly GCA_963693085.1 of Alisma plantago-aquatica. Classification (NCBI taxonomy): domain Eukaryota; kingdom Viridiplantae; phylum Streptophyta; class Magnoliopsida; order Alismatales; family Alismataceae; genus Alisma; species Alisma plantago-aquatica. Next base: position 1,179,597,894 of record OY856411.1, on the reverse strand, counting down.
ATCTGTAGGTATAATTTATGTTATTTAATATTCTAAATAGATTATTTGGTACAAGTAGTTTCTAAGAGGGGGGAATAGTTGTCACTACCAATCTACTAGTAAGTTGGTTTCTAATCGGTTAGTGATAGGATGGTGAGTTTGCATTGATTACCATTATTTGAATGCCACCACACTGAAAGACTATTTCCCCATATCCTTTATTAACTAGATTCTTGAGAGGCTCACTGGTCACTCACACTTTTGCTTTTACATAATTATTTAGGGTATAAACAAATTTCCATAGGACCACATGGTCTAGAGAAGTCAAACTTCACTTCCACTACGGTAATTTTGCTCACCGTCACATACCCTTTGATTTTGTAATGCCCATGTGACTTTTCTATGATGCATGCTCACCATTTTTTATGATATGGTTCAATTCCGTCTTGATATCTTTATGAATGATTTTTTGGTATATGGAGAGTCTTCTAATGACTACGGTTCTAATCTTTATATGATTTTATAGAGATGTGAGTACACTCATCTAGTTATAAACTAGGAGAAGTGTCACATGATAATGAGTGATTGAATTGTACTTGTACATAAGGTGTCCAAAAAGAGGATGGAAATTGGTCCAGTAAGAATCGAGGTTATTTCCAAACTTTTCCTTCAATTTTCAATGAAGGAAGTTAGGAGTTTTTTGGGGCACTTAGATTTTTACCATCAATTCATAAAATATTTTTATAAAATACTTTAGCCCATTTTTTAAATAATTAGGAAAGGATGCTCAATTTAATTTTGACATTCTTTGTTTGGAATCATTCTAGGTTTTGAAGGAGATGATGATCTATGCATTGGTGGTGGTGGCTGCATAGTGGATCCATCCTTTTGAGCTTATATGTTATGCATCTGACTATGTTGTGGTAGCCATTTTACTTCAACACAAAGATTGTCCCTTTTAGTTATATGTGTTGAGGACTTTGAATGATACTCAACTTAATTACACCACCGCTTAAAAAAATTTGGTTGTTGTCTTTACTTTTAACAAATTAAGGCAATGTTTGATAGGAGAAAAGGAGATAGTTTGTCCTATGTCCATTAAGTACCTATTGTAGAAAAAAGATGCAAAATCGAGATCAATCTATGGATTCTACTTCTATAAGAATTGGATATAGAGGTTAATAGAGAATGTAGTAACAAATCACTTTCCTCCTCTAGATAGGGTGAATGAGTGTGGATTAGAGATACCAATTGTTGAGAAATTTCCTGATGAACAACTCTTTGAGATTAAAGAAAAGGATCCATGATATTCAAATGGTGTGAATTATATAGCATGTGGAAGATTATAGGAATATTGTAACAAACTCACTTTCAGTGTCCCCCAATTAAGGAAAGACCTTCAAGTTGAGAGCCATTACCTATATTCCCAAGGATCCAAATTTAACAAATAATAAATAACAACTGATAAATTCATTTATTCTAAATATTGTTTACAAATTGTATAATGATATTCCTCATAAAACTAATACTAGTTGAGAAAAAGTAACTAGCTATCTAATCATCCTTTAACTTATCTTTAATACTTTCAGGTAATTTCCATCAAATTTATCACATGTTGACATCTTCATAATTAGAAGGTACCCAAAATTTTGACAAACAAAATGTTAATTCGTATAACAAGTTATACAGTGTACTTGGGGTGCAACCATAATGTCTACAACTAAGATAATCACATACAAACATCAAGTATTGTTCATAAGAAATGGCATATTCTTTACATATTCTAACCCATATTGGATATATTATCTTGGGCGTGATCATTGTCCCCTCCACGGCTCGTTTGCATCACTCCTTGATATATGTCAGTCTAGGGTTTAGAATATTATTATTTACTTACGTGATACTCATATTCACACTATAGTTGGACATGAATTAAATAAACAATCAATATTTATTGATTGAATCAGTCCTCGAAAATCATTCGGGAAACCTCAGCAAACTATATTCCGGGTAGTCATAACTGTAATCACGTATCTTTATGGTGAGCCAAGAAAATTATCATATAACTATACTTCACACATAGTGTCCAGGAAAGCAAATCATGCATTCAAATATGCATGTAAATCATACTTGTCACCATCACTTCAATTAGATAAAACCCTACTTGTCCCTAATCTAGGGTTTAGGTTTCAGTGGTATCGAGTTGCCGTTAGGATTATGTCTCAAAACCCTAATTCCTATCATTCTCACTTTAATAACTTAAGAACCCTAATCCATACTAAGTGTTACCATGATTATCATATCTACCATTTCATTATATTAGGACCACTTATATCAGATTAGGCACATTAAGGATATAGCAAGTTACATCTTTGATGTTTATGTTGACTCAAGGTAAATTTAGTCAATGTTTACTCTAGGTCTAAATTGACTAAACCCTTGTTTTGATGATGTCTAATCATTACACTTATTTGTGTCTAATGTCTCTACTTGAGTGATTTCAGATTAGGTATAGACACACTCCAAATGCCCTAACTTGTGCATCTCGAATTGGAGAAAAGACAAGTCAAAGTCAATACAAGTGCACACTTTTGAAATATGATGTAAATCCATTAGAATCATACTGTAAATCACTTTTAATGATTGTATGACTTGTAATTAAGCATAGAAAAAATTAGGAGCACTTAAATCAAATGTTTAAGCACTTTAATGGCATTTTCCAAAATTCATTACATGAACTTTGTCGGTCGAGTTACAATCTCAATGGATCCTTGATGGATTTTGAGAATGTCATGGTTCGGTCCAGTTGCCACTTCATAGAACTTGACCGATCCCTGCACTGGAACAAAACTAATTTAAGTGATCGGTCGAGTTTCATCCAGGATAAACTCGACCGATTGGTCAAATTATCTTTGTCTTATAGTGCATTTGGTCGAGTTACCTTTATAGAAACTCGACCGATAGCACTGTACGGAAAAGTGCAGAAAAGTGTTTCTAGCCATTGTGGAGTTGCAACAAGCACAAATATATCTGTTTCAAGCCACATAACAACTAGTTTTCTTCTTAAGTGTTTTGAAAGTCTAAGAGACATCCCCAACTATAAATAGGACCCATTAGGCTTCATCCCATGGTTAGACAAGAACTATGAAGGTCCTTATTCTATAGTTGAGTGATCCTACAACCTCCTCTCCCTCTCTAAGCCTAATCACTTGCTACATCTATTAGAGTGAGTAGGAGATTTGTAAGAGAGCTCATCCTACATGTATATCTTATGAGGCTCTCACTTCCACCACCTCCCTATCTCTCATTTCAACCATGAAGATGAAGGCTCTCTCTCTTGGCTAAGAGAGGTGAAGAAGAACAAGGGAAGGAGTCCCTTGGTGAAGATCAAGGTTGAAGACTTGGAGAAAGAGTGGGTAAGCCCTTGGTGAAGGAAGAAGACTCATTGCTCAAGTGGGTAAGTCCTTGGTGGAAGCTTCTCTGAGTGAAGGTGAAGTCAAAGGCTGAAGACCAAGAAGAGTGGGTAATTCCTAGAAGGTTGAAGACTTGTGCTAGAGTGGGTAAGTCCTTGGAGAAGGCCAAAGACTCATTGCAAAGTGGATAAGTCCTTGGTAAGGTTTAAGACTCTTTGTATTGGATAGCTAAGTCCTTTGGGTGGTCATGTATTGTAAGTCTTATGAATGAATATAAGAGTGCAATGGTTAAGAAATCCTAGAGGTTGACCTCTCTAGGTAGTGGATTGACATACTTCTAGTTTGATGTGTGAAACCACTCTACATAGTTTGTCAATTGGTGTATGTTCAATCTCTCTCCCTTGCTATGCATGTTTTAGTTGCACTCAAATTTCCTATTTAGCAACCTTATCTTATAATATATCTTGCAGGTCTAATGAATTTTGTTTAAGTGCATTCAGCTCTATTCCCCCCTATAGAGCATTCAATCATCCATCTAGGATCCAACAATTGGTATCAAAGTAGGTCTTCTCCAAGCATACTTCAACAAGTAGGAGAAGGTGGGTGATTACCAAAGTGGGAGATACTTCATCAACCTTCCAATCTTTGATGGGAGCAATTTCCTCTATTGGAAAAGAAGGCTACAATTCTACATCCAAGGATCAAGTCTTGAGCTATGGAAAATGGTGGACCATCCATACAAGCTATCGGAGACCAAGATAGAAGAATGGGATGGAGCTACCATGAAGAAAGTCACCTTGAATGCAAGAGCAATCAATATCCTCTATGCCACCATGAACCCCACTGAGTTCAATCAGATTTCCTCTAGTGAGATGACCTATGAGGTATGGAGAAATCTATGTATCACTTATGAGGGGATAAATCAAGTGAAGGAAAGCAAAGTCTACATTCTCAAAGGGATGCTTGAGAACTTCAAGATGGGAAAGGAGGAGAAGATAGCAAACATGTACTCAAGACTCAACACAATTGTAAATGGCCTTGCCATCCTAGGTCATCCTATGAGTAGAGGAGAGATCAACTCTAAGATCCTTAGAACTCTCCCCATGAGATGGGAACCCAAGCCAACTTCCATTGAAGAAGTAGGTCTCTTGATGATATCCTCATTGAAGAGCTCATTGGAAATCTATAAGCCCATGAAGTCACACTTGACAAAAGAGAAGAAGTTGAAAGACAAGTGGAGAAAGAGCTAAAGAGAATAAAGAATTCTGAAATTAAGGTTCAAATTGAAGCTATTAAGGGACAAGCCTCTCCATCCTCTCATGTTGAAGAAGATGCCATGTACTCTAAGGGTAGATTCTACAAAGGCAAGAATTCCTCCTCAATCTGGTGCCTCAAGTGTGGAAAGAAGGGCCACTTCAAGATAGACTGTCTACAAGGCAAAAAGACCGATCATCACAAGGAAAGAGGAGAAGTACAAAAAGAAGAAGAAATGGCACTCAAGCTCAAGTGACTCATCCAACTCATGCTCATGTGTAGATTTAGGTGGAGGATCAAGCTCAAGCTCTGTTAATGAAGGAGAATGCCATTTTTCTCTTATGGCTTCAACAAATGAAGACCCAAATGAGGTAAATCTAAACTCTTTAGATAAAGAACCTTTAATTGCTATCATTAATGTTACTCGTGCCTCTCTTAAGTCTTCTAAAAAGAAAAGGAAAAAGCTTGCTAGAATTATTGATAATATGCATGTAGAATTAGATGATCTTGAACATGCTAATACTTGCTTGCTTAATGATAAAAATGCTTTTCTTAGCCAAGTAGACTCTCTTAAACTTGAAAATGCTAATTTGCTTGATAATATTAGATTTCTAGAAGCTCAACCACTTGTGTCTAGTTCTAATGAAGAGATTACTTTAATTGTTGATTATCTCATGCATGATATTTATATTCTTAAATCTAAAAATAAGGACAAAGATTTTTCTTTGCAAGGATAGGAATATGAAAACGGTGTTTATCTTTCTAAGATTGCTTTGTTTGAAACAAAAAATGCCTCCTTGCTTGCTAAAATCAATATGCTTGAATCTTGTTCTAGTTCTACTAGTAGAGAGAATAATGTTGCTTCTCTTCATATTGATTGATATTCTTATTTAACTAAAGCTCTTTGCTTAGAAAATGATCTTTTGCATGCTAGAGATAATATCAATCATTTGTCTTCTACTATTTCTTCTCTTATGCATAATAAAAATAGTTTGAGATCTTCTTTGCAAATATTCTTAGTTGGTAGAAATAATCTTAATAATATCCTACACCATACTACTAAAAAAATTGGTAGACATGTTTTAGGGTATGATGGTAGTCAAAGGAACAAAAAAGGTAAAAGACCTCCAATCTTCCATGGAGAATCCTCTAATTCCAAGGTTATGGGTACATGCAACTATTGCAATGATATTGTCCATTATTCTAATTGTTTACCCTTAGGAAAGCACCCAAGAGAAATAGGACTTGGGTTGCTAAGCTAACCCCTCCAGACCCAAAAACATGACTGGGGACCATTTCATCTTTCTTCTTGTAGGTATCTTGCTAATGGATTGACATGAGCTATGGATTTGCAAATTGACTTCTCAATCAACTTGAAAGAAGAAAGGTGAGATGTGTATGAGGTGAAAACAAGTGTTAAAGCAATGGTAAGCACAGAGGTAATGTTATTATTTCCCATATCTGACCATAATGTGTTTTTGCCAAGTTAGTGTGCACTATACATGTGGTTTTTGAGTCAAAAGTGGTAATTTTCAGTTTCTCTTCACACTCTTGCTCAAAAACTATTTCTAATTCTTTCATAGTGCATTACTAATTTTCTTACACATGTTTGGATATGACCTATATTTTGAGAATGCCTCTAAATATGTTTTTATGAAATATATGTGTTTTTTGACAGTATCTTTTTTGGTCAAGTTTGTCCTATTAGAAACTCGACCGACCAACACCAATGGGTGTTGCTAACAAACTATCATCGTTCGAGTTGTTAATACATAGAACTCGACCGACAACATTGTACACATAATATACAGTTGACTTTTTGGATGAGAATTCCCCTCTCAACTAGATTTTCTCAACAAATAGCCTTATTCCTTGGCACTCCCTTGGTACCTTTATATGTGTTGATTGCCATATTTTTAAATTGTCTTGCTTGCTTACAACTCTATCTCTCTAACTTCCCACAATTGGAATATCTAATAATTGCAATTACTTGCCTTGAGTTACTTTACAGTTTTTGATGGTGATCTCTTTGGATCTCTTGGTTGTGTCTAAATTGCTTTCGATGTGCTCAAACTTGCTACATATATAAATTATATATCTTTTGTGGATACAAACTTGAGGTTCTTAGTGGTAATCATCTTTTAATAATGATGTATGTTTTCTAGTGAGTTATATCCTTACTTACGTCTAAAATTGCATATCTCTTTATTTGGATATATCTCTACATCTACTCATAGCTTTCTTTATCTTGTGTATTTTTTTGGTATCTCTTGACATGATCTAGATCCTACTAGTAGTCCTAACTTGTGATCTCATCTACTAGTAGTTCATATACATGTAGTTATAGCCTTGTTAATCAAGTGGTGTTTAACTATATGATATGCTTGTATCTTGTTTCATACTTGCTCATACTTGTTTCTTAAATTGCATATATACTATCTTGAGCTGCTTACATAACTTTGTGATGCATGATATATAGAGATACATTGTATGTAGAATTTGGAGCATACTTCAAATTTTATGTAGTTTTTGTTGTAGTGTCAGATTTTGATGCAAGACTAGTGTTTTTTATGCAAAAATGGCCTTCTGAGCAAGGCTCATCGCTTTTCCATGAGCCCTGATGCTTTTTGGGAAAATTTTGTCATCTTGGGGGTCAAAATTATAATTTATTGTTTTTATACACACTTTATCTTGCATTTTGGGTTTTTCAAGTGCATACTTTAACTTGATTTTATTCTATGCTTGGACAAGCCCATATCTGTGCTCTTCTACTCTCATTATATAACTTTTTGTTAGCTCCTTTCTTTTAACAAATGGTTTTTCTTATTTCTTCATACCCCCACTTCTTGAAATGACAAAGGGGGAGAAAGGTATGTCCTCTTTTGGAAAAAAGAGGGAGAAGGCATGTCTTACATGAAGAGGACAAGCATGTTCATGTAAAAGGGAGAAGGTAAAGGGGAGAAGACATATATGTGTAGAACATATATGAGTAGAAGACATAGTATTCTATAAATGTTATGAAATCTAACAATGCAGGAGAAATAGCATCAATTGAGGGAGAGCATATGAACTCAATTCCACTGAAACCCCTTAGTTTCTCTAAAGGTATGATTTCACTTGAGTGCTTTCAATACATTTATGGAATGGTTTGCCAACTTCAAAACGGGGGAAGAATGTTGACTCAAGGTCAAATTAGTCAATGTCGACTCTAGGTCTAAATTTACTAAACCCATGTTTTGACGATGAATAACTATTCCACTTATTTTTGTCTAATGTCTCTACTTGAGTGATTTCAGATTAGGTATAGAAACACTCCAAATGCCCTAACTTGTGCATCTCAAATTAGATAAAAGACACATCAAAGTCAATACAAGTGCACGTTTTTAAAATATGATGTAAATCCATTAGAATCATGTTTTAAATCACTTGTAATGATTGTATGACTTATAATTAAGCTTAGAAAAAATCAGGAGCACTTAGATCGAATGTTTAAGCAATTTAATGGCATTTTCTAAAAAATTACATGCACTTTATCGTTCGAGTTACAATCTCGACTGATCCTTGATGGATTTTGAGAATGTCAAGGTTCGGTTGAGTTTCCACTTCACAGAACTTGACCAATCCCTACACTGGAACAAAACTGATATAAGTGATCGGTCGAGTTTCATCCAGGATAAACTTGACCGATTGGTCAAATTAGCTTTGTCTCATAGTGCATTCGGTCGAGTTACCTTTATAGAAAATCGACTGATAGCACTATATGGAAAAGTGTAGAAAAGTGTTTCTAGCAGTTTTGGAGTTGCAACAAGCAAAAATGTATCCATTACAAGCCACACAATGGCTAGTTTTCATTCTTAAGTGTTTCCAAAGGCTAAGAGGCATCCCCAGCTATAAATAGGGCCCCTTGGGCTTCATCTCATGGTTAGCCAAGCACTATGAAGGTCCCTATCCTATAGTTGAGTGATTCTACTACCTCCTCTCTCTCTCTCTCTCTCTCTCTCTCTTTAAGCTTAATCACTTGCTACATCCATTTGAGTGAGTAGAATATTTGTAAGAGAGCTTGTCCTACATGTATATCTTGTGAGGCTCTCACTTCCACCACCTCCCTATATCTCATTTCAACCATGAAGATGAAGGCTCTCTCTCTTGGCTAAGAGAGGTGAAGAAGAACAATGGAAGGAGCCCCTTGGTGAAGATCAAGGTTGAAGACTTGGAGCAAGAGTGGGTAAGCCTTTGGTGAAGGTCGAAGACTCCTTGCTCAAGTGGGTAAGTCCTTGGTGGAAGCTTCTCTGAGTGAAGGTGAAGTCAAAGGCTGAAGATCCAAGAAGAGTGGGAAATTCCTAGAAGGCTGAAGACTTGTGCAAGAGTGGGTAAGTGCTTGGAGAAGGCCAAAGACTCATTGCAAAATGGGTAAGTCCTTGATAAGGTTGAAGACTCTTTGTATTGGATAGGTACGTCCTTTGCGTGGTCATGTATTGTAAGTCTTATGAATGAATATAAGAGTGTAATGGTTAAGAAATCCTAGAGTTTGACCTCTCTAGGTAGTGGATTGACATACTTCTAGTTTGAAGTGTGGAACATTATACATAGATTGTCAATTAGTGTATGTTCAATATCTCTCTCCCTTACTATGCATGTTTTAGTTGCTCTCAAATTTCCTATTTAGCAACCTTATCTTGTGATATATCTTGAAGGTCTAATGAATTTTGTTTAAGTGCATTCAGCTCTATTCACCCCCCCTCCTATAGAGCATCCAATCACCCATCTAGGATCCAACAATTTAAGGTCCTAATAACACATATTAAGGATAATCCACTCTTGAAATCCTAGTTTCTCATCATTATGATCATGATCATATCGATTTCCTAACGTATTCAGTATTTTCAACTAAACAACTAGAAAAGAAAAGCTTGTTTATGTTTCCATCATTTTAGTACCCAAAACTAGGGTTTCCATGAGCTAATCACCACTTTATCATGTATATCACTACTTTTGGATTAGGAAACCTAATTAGATCTCAATAATATTTTATTTACACTCCTCTCATTCTCCATATCATTTTGATATATAATTTGACTACATTTTGACGCTCCTATTGATTTCTATGATTTTTCAAGTAAATCATTATTTGACCAATAAATAGATGAAAAGTCATCACTTACTGGTTGATTAAATTGCTAGCAGCAGCTGGTGGTTTTGGGGTAGATTTGTGGCAAGTCTGGCCTTGAACTAACTAGTTCAATATCATCTATTCTAGACTCACTTCTCATTCCTTCCCATACGTGGGTCTTTCTCTCTCGCATGAAATGCAGGCACCGTCGTCGGTGGTTGCAGGAAACATGACCCCTCATTCTCTAAGCCCTCAGGTAGTCGGGGTACCCAACTTCTAGGGTTTCTCCTATCAATGCCATCTTTGACAACCAACACCTCCCCTGGCTCCTCAAACTATGCCATGCTCACCCTTGCTTTCCTGCTCGCATGATGGTGCCAAGTGTCGATGTTGTCTCCGGCTCCGACACGCTCGTAATCTTGTGCATATGCTGCAATAGCTTTTGTGGATTCAACCAAATGTTCTCCACTGTGGCACTATAGAGAGCATCCTGACCTATGTTCACCCTTCTGGTCATTGCTGAGGCTCTTCCCTCCATTTTCAATCGCCCAGGTAGTGATCTGCCGTTTGTGCAACTCACTTCTCTGGACTTCCATTGGGGTTGAAGGTGCTACACCTTACACCGATCATTCTTGATTCTAAATAGTGGCTTGACTTCTATCCTTATTTAGTGCAGTAGCACTCTCCCTCTCCTCCTATTTCTTTATTTGTTCCTAATCAGCAGAACAACACATTGTCGGGGCCACACTATGAAATGAAGGGAAGGTTGGCATTGCTCTAATTCTAGTCCAGCCATGAAGGCTGACTTCATGCAAGGACCTTCATCACCGACTGACCATGGTGGTGTACATGCCGGTGGGGGAAGAAGTGTGCTTCCATGTCTATTCTAAGACCCCGACTACAACTCAACCAAGAGAGTCGGGGGAGGGCATGCTTCTCCATGATAGTACTCATGTTCTTCTAGGTACAATGGCCACAACCACACATATTTCTCCTAGTAGGTGAGAGATCATAGAAGAAGGACTATTGATGAATTTGTCTGTCGACGATGCAAGGTTCTCAGATTCATATATATATATATATATATATATATATACACACACACACACACATATATATATACACACACACACATATATATACACACATACACATATATATATATATGTATGCATATATATATATATATTTATATATGTATATATATATATATATATATATAGAGTCAGGCTAGAATACACGAGTGTATTCGGAGCAGAATACACTCAAGTAGTTTTTCATGATGCAATATTTTTTTCAAAAATATAATCCATTGATCTTATTAAACATCTTGTGAATAGCTCATATAAAACATTTGAGCACATTTGGACATTTGTAGGTCATGTTTAAAACACCACAAAAATTATGCATTTCAAATTAGTTTCGCACGTCAATTTTGTTGCCCTTGGATGAGTGACTTACACTCATCGAAATGGGCTCAAAATTTGTATGTAGTCTAGTTATAGTATGGCAGAGAAGATCAATAGTTTACATTTTGCAAAAAAAATAGTCTTGATATGAAAACACACTTGAGTGTATTCGTGCGATTTGTACACTCGAGTGTATTCCAGCCTGACTCTCTCTCTCTCTCTCTCTCTCTATATATATATATATATATATATATGTATATGTATATATATGTATATATATACACGTTTCCTCATTATAGAAAGGGGAGGAGAAGAGGGAGCGGTCCTGTGAAGGGATCTGGTTTCCTTTCCCACACACACATGGGTGAGACAATTGAGGGTCATAATTAATTAACATGGAAGGATATTAGGATAACCATCAACCCCCAACCTCCTTATTTCCATAAGTAAGAATCCTTTTCCTTAAAGCAAATCACAAAAGGACAATCACTACTTTTCATTATTATTTCTTGGATTTTGCAAACCTAAAAGCCATAAAGGAAGGCACATCAAAACATGGTACTTATTATTTGGGATCTAGATAGGTCCTTTTATTTCTCTCTTGGATATATTTCCCCAAATCAAATCTCCTCACTTCAAGGAAACTCATGATGCCTTTTCCAATTAAATTTAGTGGTTGGAATAACCAAAACAATCCATTATCTTATGAAATGCACTTTTCTTTAAGTTTTTAGAATTCTCTTCCCTTTTGATATTGTTTCCAAGCATACAAAAGTCATATAATTTTTGATGCTTTAAACATGGTATTGTCCTCTTTTCAAGAAAATTATTCCTTTAATTATCCCAAAATACTATGAATTTTATTTTCTTTTGGAACCTTAACCATTTTTTTCATTTATCATAATAAAAGTCATGATTATTTATTCATGTATGAAATCCTTCTATTTATTTAACTTGTGTTGTAAGCACGCACACCATAAAAGGTGATCAAAGTTATTATTCCACCAATAATACCATTGGGGAAGATTATTTATTGAATCATGTTTTACATTTATATCATTCAATTTTACCAAAATTTAGGATATTGCATTCACCCCTCCTTAAAAGGAATTTTGTCCCCAAAATTCACACCCAATAAGCTTAATGTGAATGAGAACTCATCTTAGTTTCAATATTTATGGTTAGTGACCCTACTTAGGTAACTTTAATGTCTTTTATTGATTTACAAATTCCTCATATTATTACTAAGTTTGGTACCTGAATTCCATTCAAGGTATATCCACATCCTTAATATTTACATGGTACCATCTTAGTGATTACATCTTCATTTTGAAATTTTAATTTCACGTGGTGATTTCCCTTTTCAACTAAGTTTCCAACCTATTATTCATTATTTCCACACTAGGGTGAGGTAACACCTCCAACCCTAGGTTATGTCATTAAGTTCATTTATGGTATTCATTCTCATATGTCATCTTAAAGCATGGCATGTGTCTACTCAATCTTTCTCCCTCATAATGAGATGAAATAAGCACTTGACTGCAACCCAAACACAAAGTTCATCCCATTCCAAGAGTAGAGAATGTATATTCACAAATTACCTTAAAATTTCATATTTCAGGTTGAAACATTCTCAACATGACTCTAAACCATACATACTTTTTTTTATTCCCATTATTATTATATTTTTTTGAAGTCAAATATCTTTTTCACTCTTTAGTTTGTACACGACTCCTCTTATGATTTCATTATTAGATGACTTATTTATATCTCTTACATTCACACCTCAGGTATTATGAGTCTTAGCCACTCCCTTGAGGTATCTAGGGGTATATGTACTTTTTGGAGTGATCTTATCCTTATGCATCTAAGGAGTGCCCCTCGCATTCACCCATTAGCCACAATAAATATGAAGAAGGTAGCTAATCTCCTCAGCCATGGGCCTGGGGAAAATGTAGTTGTTACCTCCTAGCCAAATGGTCTTGTGCATTCAGGGATCAATCAACTCCTAATCTCATAGGTCCATGTACCTTTAATGCTCCCTACTTTACCTTAGGATTGACTTCAGACTCTACCTTTCTCAAGGGTTCATTGCTAGCACCTTATTTTCATGTGTAATTCCTTAAACCAGATTTCCTCCATCTCTTATAATGCTCATCATTCACTTTATGTCCCCTCATTGGACTCATGGCAACATTTTATGGTGACATTTCTTTTCAAGACTCGGTCTCATATGGTCAGCTATTTCCATAGTGACTTTTCCTCATATTCCTCAGAGATTTCATACTTGGGTTCAAGAATCATACCCAATATATGTGTTGGGTTTTATGGGAGACAGAGAAGGCAGTGGAAACAAAAAAATTTCTTCTACCCAAACCCAGAACAAAGGAAATGCGTCAACATCTATACAATAGGAAGGATGGTCTGTAGAGGCGTACCTTGTCCTGAGGCTTGCTCGGAGACGTTACCTCACGGATTGCGTGGTCTTCACCTCCGGTCTTGGACGGTGTCTGTGCAGCTCCTGGTCTCACCGGGACTGTCAGGATTGACAACTGTCCTCTGAGCGGTAGAAGTCTCCCGCCTCTGAAGTAGTCCACACGGACCAATTGCAACTCCGATCTTCTTATCCCACAAGGAATCAGAATGAGTCACACCCTCTTGTCGACGTACTAATCACCGACACACTCTCCTGCCACTAGTCACTTTTCTGCAGTTGTCTTTCCCTTGTAGTGCCTCCCTTATCGTGTAGCAATTGCTCGATCTCTCTCTCAGTTACTAAAACCAGAGAGAAAGACAATTTTGCAGAGCAACTGGTGCACTGAGTTTTGTTCTTGAGAAGCCCCCAATACCCCTATATATAGGAGGGTCATGGGACAGGGTTCTCTATCCTAGGAAATGCGGGATTAATGCAGGAGTAGAAGGGTTCGAGAATTTTCCACAAGACAACCAACTGTGCCACCTGAACCGATCGTTTCATGCATGAAATGGTCGGTTGGGGAGTTGAGCCAATCGTTTCATACATGAAATGATCGGTTGGAGCACCTGAGTCGATCGGCTCACTTTCCAACCGATCAGTTCGTGGTCCTAGTCCAACTCAAATTGACTTTCATATTTGTTTCCAATTAATCAAATATTAATCCTTATCCAAATCGAATTTGTACAAGTGAAACAAATTGTATTTGCAAAATAGTCTTCTCACTTTCCAAACGATCTCGGTTGGTCATATGAATCGACCGGTTCAACAACTGAGCCGATCGTCTCATGACACAGGAGTCGATCATCTCATCAGTTGAGCCGATCCGTTCACCAACCTGAGCTGATCGATTCAACTCTTGAGCCGATCGGTTGCGGTAGTAGACTTGTACAAATCAGTCAATTATAGTTTCTATCAATCTGATACTCTAATCAATCGGTCTAACACCTTGAACACTATGATTTTGAGCTATCAATTAATTGAGTATTTAATTGAACTAATAAACTTCTTTAGTAATCAATCCAAACATCGTTTGTGGATAAACTCCTCTTCCAGGTTAAATCCTATGTGTGTGACCCTGCAGGTCCATTTCATGTTGGCAGTGAAAGTCCATAACATTTATGACTTCACAAGCAAAGAGCGGTGCCTAGTCGCACATCAATGCTACCGAAGTGAAATAGAAAGTTGGAGAACAACTTTCAATCCTACAATCTGTGAATGGTGTTACAGTGAATGTATAATTCCTTTGTCACTGAAATCCTGAATGAACTCAAGGCATGGAACAGTCATCCTGTCAATGTTCATTCACTTTCTTGATCTCAGAGTAGATTGGAGGAGATATGTATGACATCAATATCACATACTGATTCACACATGTGTGCGCACACCTATCTCAATCCTACTCATCAAGTGGCCATGGGTATTAAACTCCCTTAGGAGGGACAAATCTCATATCTATCACTCACCCCTCAAAAGCCCCATGTATCAAAGCCACCCAATCATCACCTTTATAACAACCCATGTTTCAAGACTGCATTTGATGATGTCAAAGTATACCCAACAACATGTGTTGAGTGTAGTGATTTCAGGTCAAAGAATCACACTCACCACCATCACTATGAGAACTGACTGTGACTACCATGTCATGGTTCCATGTGTCATACTCATAGTGGATTTGTCCAGTACACATTTTCTCTAACAAGTACCTATGTGTTTAGTTTGATATCTCCATATCATGACTAACGAGATTTTGTCATCAACCAACAACACAATCTAGTCTTGTGTGTCATTGCTGTCTATCTACCTTCCACAATGACATCTGACTAGGGACATAATAAGAACATACAAACTCTTAGCATCCATATGATCTCATCGTTCAGGTCATGAACCTGAAGGCATACGTCATTGAGTACTGTCATTCTCTAGACATTCAATCGGTTCTATCATTTTCTCATATGACTGAACCAGAAAGAATTGGAAGCTTGCCTTTGATGTTTATCAAATCAATCTTAATGTATCCCACCAATCATCCCATGATTGGCTCTCAAGGCATTCATACCAACAGACTCCCACTTGCACTGTGAGCCAATCACCCTTGAATCATATTCATAGTGATCTTCAAACATGTCCCGCATGTTACTATGCTCTAGTGCTTACAGAGTGAGTTATGGCAACACCTTGCCAAAGTCAGTATTATATGCATGTCTCTCATCTCTTCATTGTACGTCACACGTATGAGATGGAGTTACTGTAATATTCGATCTAGTATTCCTTTCCTAACCTTTAGCCACATTGCATGACTAAGTACTCCTAACTTGTCACCAATGATCGGAATATCTATAAGTTCATCTTATGAACTTCCAGATCCATATAGTATCCATTGTTGTTCTCTAACACACGGATACTCGACCTTTCCGTTTAAACTGCTTTATTGGAACGTTTCCAATTATAAACAAACATTCACTTTTTATATATCCCATATATATTGCGATTAATTTTCTGTCCTTTTCGGAAGTTCACATCAGTGTAACTCTTTACAGTGAACCCTTCCTTGTTTCCATAGAACTAGTACTTCACAAGTTCTCATGGTATTCCAGTAACCCTTACTGGAACTAGACAGACATCCACTCATCATGTCCCACATACGAGTTATCAAGATGAGCACATCATATTGTCATGTCCTACATACAAGATGATGAATGCATTTTATTCTTGTTATGTCCATACATGCAAGATAATGGGATGATTCCATACATGATAGATCCATATCTATTCTTAGTGTTCCCATTCTTCATAAGAATTGGACACTTGGCCTTGGGATACCAACTCCATGTAATATGGACAAGTTTTCTCCCACTGAATCTATGCATATTGAACCCTTCAGTATAGATTGCCAATGTATGCTCTCTCTTTTCAGGTCAAGAGTTTTTTTAGAACTATCTCTATAGATCTCTATTCCTATCTCATAGGAAACGTCTCTATATTCCTTAAAGATAACTTCCACTTTGGATTTCCATTCTTAGAACATCTCATTTCACATCAACATGTGAATACGCTCCCACTAAATCACAGATCTCTCTTTATCTTTGACATATCAGTCAAACCCTTTGACTATATTATCAAAGTAAAGATCCATCTCTGAGTTTCTTGTACTTAATCAATCACATTGATTAGTCCATTGTAACTTATAGACTTCATTTGCATTAATGGATTCATAAACCTTATAGGTTGTGTCTCGTACACATCCTTGTTTTATTCCTCATAGGAATGCATATTTCGTATCCATATGCCAGATTTCTTAGTCAATAAGTTGCAATCAACAAGAATCATCCTTCTCAAAATGTTATCCATGTGTCTTAATGCTTAAGACTCATTCGTACTTATGTATTTCATCCCAACGGGTGCTTCCATCAAGGTCATACCTTGTGGTTCACATGGAAGTCATTTAGGATGTAATGGTCCTAAACCATAACTCAAAATCCGGTTCCTCATATTCATCTAGATAGTTGACTCATTACGTGATCAACTCATCACATAGATAATCGAGGTGTATTTGTCAAGAATATAAGAACTCACAACTCCTTGTGATTCTTAATGTCCTTTATTAGTGTGGGGTATTCTTTATTTAAGAAGAATTTAATTATTTGATAATCATCCTCTAACTCCTTATAGTATGACTCCTTGTTGATTTAGACATCACCATGCCTTAATCATGAGTACACTATGATATACTATCATAATCACTCATAAGGTTCTCAAACATTTGGTTCAAGTATTTCATTCATTGATCTCATCAAGAACTAACACTTTAGCAAATTTTTAATTCATCTATGATATTATTGAACACTTTAAGATATTCATATTTGGTATTTCTCTAGACACCATCTAAAGTACTAGCATTAAGTCCAATAGGTATGTAAATACATCACATGTATTATACCTAATAGGATAATCATTCTCCCACTACCACTAGTGAAGATCGATTTATCATGTTCAAGAGATTCATGTCTCTTACTGGTTTTCTAACCAAAAGAGTCTAGATTTATCCATCATATGGAAACTAGAAATGAATTTCTCATGATTTATGCTAATTTGATTGTTTGAGTTATCAATAACTTTGAGGTATCATTTTATCTTATGCATACCAAGTATCACAAGATAAACAAGGCATTGCCACATAGATTGAAACATCAACTTTATTAATTGCTATCATTTCCATACAATATGCAAGAATAATGTGTTTCTATCCATAGGAAAAAATGAAATAGCAGTTCATAACTCTATTACATGCCTTCAAGGCTGAAAATAAACTAAAGTACTCCTATATATGGTGGCAACACTTGCCCCATTTATTGAGTGCTTTACATTTTATATCTTGGTATCATATACCTCAAAAATGTTACAAGTTTATTTCATGACACCTTTAGGTGGAGACGTCCGTTGCCTCCTTCTTCTTTAGTTCTTATAGATAGAGTGGACAATTCCTTTTCCAATGTCCTGGCTTTTGACAATGGTGGCAATTGCCTCTCTTGGTCACGCCTCCCTTGGCCTTGAGATCTGAAGACGCCTTGGGCTCCTGGCTAGCATCAGAACCCATCTTAGCTTTGCCCTTGCCCTTGCGCTTGGACTTTTCTTTCTTACTGCTGATCATCATCACAGACTTAGGCTTGTTCTTCTTCATCTGTATCTCAGCTGTCCTCAACATGCCTAACAACTTTGTCAATGACTTGTCAAAGTTGTTCATGTTGTAGTTCATCACAAACTGGCTGTATCATTCTGGAAACGATTGCAGTATCACGTCAGTAGCCAACTCTTGGCTCAGTGGAAATCCCAGTCTCATCAGGTTCTCCACATACCCAATCATCTTGAGTCTGTGAGGACCAACTAGATCTCCTTCTGTCATGACACACTTGAACAATGCCCTGGAGACATCATATCTCTCTTGCCGTGCATGATCTTCATACATGTTCTTGAGATGCTGAATCATCTCAATGAATATCATGTTCTCATGTTGTTTATGCAACTCGTGGTTCATGGAGCACAACATCAAGCAATTTAAATCAATGGCATCATCAGAATGCTTCTTATAAGCATCCCTTTATGCCTTCGGTGTGGTAGGAGCAGGTTCCTCTGGAATTGGAGTGTCCAGGACATAGAGCTTTTGCTCTTGAGTGAGAACAATTCTCAATGTCCTAAACCAGTCATGGAAGTTAGTCCCATTCAGCTTGTCCTTTTCAAGGACCGATCGCAACGAAAAGTGATTGTTGTTTGTTGTCATTGTACTACAAAAGGAAATATATGCAATTTAGTCCAAAACTCAATTTTTGACTTATTTGATTGATTTGAAAGGTTGACAATATAATTAGGACTTTTAATTGATTATCTCTCCCACTATTTTGTTCAAATTGATAGCCCTCACCATCAATTCGGAAGATTGCAGTGTACAATCGCCTAGTGGGTCAAGATTTGTATTTCATCAAGTCATGAGTTAGCTTTGGCTGATCGCCCACAATCTTAACTATTTAGGTAGGCCATCATGCCAATTACATCATATGCAACTCTTGATGAATGAACATGCGCAACACCTTGCCATGAACATTCCATGCCTCCGGGCCTAGACGCTATAAGAATCACTAGTTAAGTCTAACCCAAAAGCCGACATGGTAAACATGCACCCTGCTTTGGAAGAACCTACATGTTTACCCTTCACACTTTTGCGAGATAGACAGCGCACCACGATTTGGCATACCTACGCTTGGTCGATCAAGTTTTTCATGTGTGCCTCTAATGGAAGGCATAAAAGACTTAATATGTTGATGAGGGATTTGGTTTTATAGGTACATATACATATCCAATCACCACAATATATAGTACACATCATATACATGCTATATCCCACATAAAACATGTAAATGATAAAAGAGATGATTATGGCCATCCTAATGTGATTCCTCAAGCCAAGAGGAATCATGGTCATCTAGGTCTACATCACATGCAACCTGTACAAGATGAACTCTGTGTTTTGCCTTTCTGGGTTTGATCAACTCATCTCCATGATTGATCAGCTCGCCATCAGGCCGGTCGGTTGGGTGCCACCAGCCTATCGATTGGCTCCTCCAACCGATCGGTTCGTCTGGCTGTCGTTCATCTCCTCATGGATGCCACTCGATCGTCTCTCTCCTCGAACTGGTCATCTAGATTGCCAACCGATCGGTTCACTCCTTGAACCGATCGTCTCAGTCGTCATCAGATTGTCCTCTGTTCTTAGACATAATAGGAAATAAAAAAATCTATCTTATTTTACATTTGAAAAGGGAAACCCCGAGTTATATTCGGGGGGAGAAAAGGTAGGAAAGAAATCTCGAGTTATCTCGAGTTACATCAGGAATAGGAGCTAGGGAACCAGTGCGCATACTGAGATGCAAGCAACCACATTCAACCAAGCACACATACATAGGGTTTATTGTCCATAACCACGCTATACATCCACCACAAAACTCGTTTAAGGATGACGCGTATCAAGTGCATTCATATTACATATCATATATGTATATTGGGATTTGTGGATTTAGGATTGGACATGCATAAAGCCAATTTTATTCGCATTGTATGCAATAAATAAATGCAACAAACCAAAATCACATCGATAATCCTAAAGTATAGAGCAATTGACGTGGCTCTTATACCACTGTAGGGTTTTATGGGAGACTGAGGAGGCAGAAGAAACAAAAAAATTTCTTCTCCCCAAACCCAGAACAAAGGAAACGTGTCAACGTCTATACAATATGAAGGATGGTTTGTAGATACGTACCTTGTCTCGAGGCTTGCTCGGTGATGTTACCTCACGGCTTTCACAATCTTCACCTCCAGTCTTGGACGGTGTCTGTGTAGCTCCTGGTCTCACCGGGACTGTCAGCTCCTGGTCTCACCGGGACTGTCGGGATTGACAATTGTCCTTCGAGTGAAGAAGTCTCCTGCCTCTGAAGTAGTCCACACAGACCACCTGGAACTCTGATCTCCTTATCCCACAAGGAATCAGAAGGAGTCACACCCTCCTGTCAGCGTACTAGTCACCGACACACTCTCCTGCTACCAATCGCTTTTTTGCAGTTGTCTTTCCCTTGTTGTGTATCCCTTATTGGGTAGCACTTGCTCGGGCTCTCTCTCAATTACTAAAACCAAAGAGAATGACAACTTTATAGAGCAACTGTTGCACTGAGTTGTGTTCTTGAGAAGCTCCCAATACCCCTATATATAGGAGGGTCATGGGATAGGGTTCTCTATCCCGGGAAATGCGGGATTAATGCAGGAGTAGAAGGGTTTGAGAATTTTCCACAAAACAACCAACTGTGCCACCTGAACCAATCATTTCATGCATGAAACAGTCGGTTGGGGAGTTGAGCTGATCATTTCATACCTTAAACGATCGGTTGGAGCACCTGATCCGATCAGTTCACTTCTCAACCGATCGGTTTGTGGTCCTAGTCCAACTCAAATTGACTTTCATATTTGTTTCTAATTAATCAAATATTAATCCTTGTCCAAATTGAATTTGTACAAGTGAAACAAATTGTATTTGCAAAACAGTCTTCTCACTTTCCAAACGATCTCGGTTGGTCATATGAATCGACCGGTTTAACAATTTAGCTGATCGTCTCATGACACATGAGCCGATCGTCTCACCAGTTGAGCCGATTGGTTCACCAACCTGAGCCGATCAGTTGGGGCAGCAGAGTTGTGCAAATCAGTCAATTGCAGTTTCAATCAATCTGATACTCTAATCAATCAGTCTAACACCTTGAACACTATGATTTTGAGCTATCAATTAATTGAGTGTTTAATTGAACTACTAAACTCCTTTAGTAATCAATCTAAATATCATTTGTGGATAAACTCCTCTTCCAAGTTAAATCCTATGTGTGTAACCCGGCAGGTCCATTTTGCATTGGCAGTGAAATTCCATAAAATTTATGACTTCACAAGCAAAGAGTGGTGCCTAGTCGCACATCAGTGCTACCCAAGTGAAATAGAAAGTTGGAGAAAAATTTCAATCCTACAATCTGTGAATGGTGTTACAGCGAATGTATAATTCCTTTGTCACTGATATCCCGAATGAACACAAGGCATGGAACAGTAATCCTGTCAACGTTCATTCACTTTCTTGATCTCAGAGTAGATTGGATGAGATATGTTTGACATCAATATCACATATTGATTCACACATGTGTGCACATGCTATCTCAATCCTACTCATCAAGTGGCCATGGGTATCAAACTCCCTTAGGAGGGACAAATCCCATATCTATCACTCACCCCTCAAAAACCCCATGTGTCAAAGCCACCCAATCATCACCTTTATAACAACCCATGTTTTAGGATTGCATTTGATGATGTCAAAGTGTACCCAACGACATGTGTTGAGTGTAGTTATTTCAGGTCAAAGAATCACACTCACCACCATAACTATGAGAACTGACTGTGACTACCATGTCATGGTTCCATGTGTCATACTCATGGCGGGTCTGTCCGGTACACTTGTTCTCTAACAAGTACCTATGTGTTTGGTTTGATATCTCCATATCATGACTAACGAGATTTTGTCATCAACCAACACCACAATCTAGTCTTGTGTGTCATTGTTGTATATCTACCTTCCACAATGACATCCGACTAGGGACATAATAAGAATGTACAAACTCTTAGCATTCGTATGATCTCATCATTCAGGTCCTGAACCTGAAGGCATACGTCATTGAGTATTGTCATTCTCTAGACATTCAATCTGTTCTATCATTATCTCATATGACTGAACCAGAAAGAATTGGAAGCTTGCCTTTGATGTTTATCAAATCAATCTTAATGTATCCCACCAATCATCCCATGATTGTCTCTCAGGGCATACATACCAACAATATGTGCTTTCATCTTTTATATTAGGTGACATTCATGGTTACCTCTTTAAATTGATTTAGTCAACTTACCTTTCTAGAGAAGGTCCTAACCTAGGGTTCCATCATGTCTCATAGGAGGAAGTTATGCTTCTTTATCCACAACTTGAC
Organism: Alisma plantago-aquatica; assembly: GCA_963693085.1. Classification (NCBI taxonomy): domain Eukaryota; kingdom Viridiplantae; phylum Streptophyta; class Magnoliopsida; order Alismatales; family Alismataceae; genus Alisma; species Alisma plantago-aquatica. The sequence continues at coordinate 1,179,575,197 of OY856411.1, read as the reverse complement.
CCCAAGGTCTAAGGTTTTGCCTCCCCCATAGGTCATCTTCCCACTCTTGGGTTTACCTACCCCGGGTTGGCACACTAGCCCTGAAGGTTTCATATTTTCATCTATTATTATTACAACTTCTCAACCCTTGTTTGCTCAATCTCTGGGATACCCTCTCATGGGGTTTTAGTCCCAATGGACTTTCATACCTTCCCATCCAGCTTGGTATTCTTTCAGTTTTCCCATTTGGGCTTGACACTTCATATACCATCCTATCCATGTTTGGTATTTCATTGGCCTTCCCATCCGGGATTGGAACTTCATATACCATCCTATCCAAGCTTAGTATTCCATTGTACTTCCCATCCGGTCTTGGCCCTTTAGCAAACTTCTCATCCATTCTAGGTTCATAGTCATTTTTAGAATGACTAAACTTCCAGAGATAGCTGGTAACACAATGAGCAAGTTATATTCATATTTCCATTTTCATGTACAACCATTGGTCATTTATGTCTCTCATATATATTCAAATTTCTCTTTTTTCACATGCATCATGCATACATTTCTCCATATTTATACATGTAAATCTATGTCATATAGACTTATTTACATTTTCCTTAATTCTCATTAATCTTACCCTAATTAGGGTTTATGTGGGTAGGGTTTCCATTTTACCCATTCTACTCCCATTTTCCAGGATTAGGGTTTGGGTGTAGGTTAGAGAGACTATACCCTATCTCTTAGGGTTTCTATGTCCCTTGACCCACTAGGGATTTTCCTAACCAACCTTAGTTCCATCTAGGGTTACCCACACAAAGAAACCCCATAAAAAAATCTTCTCTTTACTGTATCATTATTTCTGCATGTACATTATTATTTCACATTACCCGTACATTATTATTTCCACATTATATGTACATTACTTGGTAGAGGATGCCTTAATCCTACTTCTTATCAAAAACCCTAACTTTAGATGGGGAGAGGACTATTCTTTTAGGGTTCATTACGAAAGAGGACAAGAAGTGGATGAATCAGATGAGAAGGAAACCTAAAGATATTTTACTTCAGGCAAAATCTTCCGACTTTGGACAGGAAGGATGCATGGGTTTGGGATTCCTCATAAGATGACCAGAGGTGTGGAGGAAAATTTTTCCATCCCCTGGTTGTGGTCCCTTATAGACACCATCATCTTTATAAAATGCCCTAATAATTCCCTCATATTTCTACAGATTACTTGAAATTATAAGTTATTAATATTATTTGACATCTAGTGCTCACAAGTAATGACCTCACTTTCAACGTCCTCCGACTAAGGAAAGACCTTCAAGTTGAGAGCCATTACCTATATTCCCAAGTATCCAGATTTAGCAAATAATAAATAACAACAAATAATTTGTTTATTCCACATATTGTTTACAAATTGTACAATGATACTCTGCAAAAAATGAATACCTATTGAGAAGAAGTAACTACCTATGTAATCCTCCTTTAACTTATCTTTAATACTTTCAGTTAATTTCCATCTAGTTTATCACATGTTGACATTTTCATAATTAGTAGGTACCTAAAATGCCGACAAACAAAATGTGAATGAGTATAACAAGTTATATTGTGTACGTGGGTGCAACTATAATGTATGAAACTAAGATAATCACATACAAACATCAAGTATTGTACATAAGAACTGGCATATTCTTTACATATTATAACCCTAATTGGATATACTATCTTGGGCATGATCAATGTCCACTCCAGGGATCGTGTGCATCACCCCTTGATATATGTCAACCTGGAATTTAGAATATTATTATTTCATTATGTGATACTCATATTGGCATTATAGTTGAACATGAATCAAATAAACAACCAATAATTTATTGATTGAATCAGTCCTCAAAAATCATTCGGAAAACATCAGCAAACTATATTTTGGGTAGTCATAATTGTAACCACGTAGCTTGATGGTGAGCCAGGTAAATTATCATATAACTATACTATATGCATATTGTCCAAGAAAGTAAATCAAGCATTCAAATGTATAAGTATGTAAATCCTAACTTGTCACCATCACATTAATTAGATAAAACCCTACTCCACCCTAATCTAGGGTTTAGGTTTCCATGGTATCAAGTTACCATTAGGGTTATATCTCGAAACCCTAATTCCCATGATTCTCACTTTAAAACCTTAAGAACAATAATCCATACTAAGTGTTACCATGATTATCATATCTACCAAGTCATTATATTAGGACCACTTATATCAGATTAGGCACATTGAGGATGTACCAAGTTACATCTTTGATGTTTAAGGTCCTAATTACACATATTAAGGATCATCCACTCCAGAAATCCTAATTTATCATCATTATTATCATGTCATCTTGATTTCCTATCTTATTCAGTAATGTCAGATAAACAATTTTTTTTTTATGTTTCCATCATTTTAGTACCCAAAACTAGGGTTTCCATGTGCTAATCACCACTTTATCATTTATAGCACTACTTTTGGAACAATAAATCTAATTAGATCTCAATTATATTTTATTTACACTCCTCTTGTTCTCTCAATCATTTTGATATATAATTTGGCTATATTTCGATCCTCCCATTGATTTCTATGATTTTCGTAAGTAAAACATTATTTGACCAGTTAATAGATGACGTCATCACTTACCCATTGATTAAATTGATAGCAGCAGCTGGTGGTTTGGGGTAGATCTGCAATCGGTCTGGCCTTGAACTGGCCAATTCAATATCATTCGGTCTGGCCTTACTTCTCACTCCTGCCCATATGAAGGTCTTTCTCTCTCATGTGGAATGTAGGCACCGTCGCCAGTGGTTTCAGGCGACACGACCCCTCATCCACTGATCCCTCAGGTAGCCTGGGTACCCAACATCTAGGGTTTCGTCTGCCGATGCCATCTTCAACATCCAACAGCGCCCCTGGCTCCTCAAACCACGCACTGCTCGCCCTTGCTTCCCTAATCACACGTCACGTCAATTTGAGGTTAATATTTGCATCCAAGTAAGTCAAGATCCTGACAAAGTGGACCATATGAGGTGGTCAAAGCAATACCCATGAAGTGGTAGAGATAAACAATGGTGAAAGGGTTTTAAGACCAATGGCCAATATCTTAAACACTATTTTTGGGGAGAAGTGATCCATGAGCAAGAAGAGTTGAAGCTTGTGGAGCTTCCATGATGTGATTTTCTTTGTTAAATCTATGACATTAAAAAGGGTGCTTATGTGAGATGACCCACTTTATTTTAGTTGTCTATTTTGCATTAGTCATCTTGTTCTCTTTTTTTCATATTTCACTCTTTCCAATTAAATCTTGATTCAAGTATAGAAGGTACCTTGATATATTTGTGAGGTGTGCATGAACACATTGCGTCGGTGCCACTGACGCAATTATTGGTAGCACTAACTTCTAAGTAAAAAAGGGATAACTTCCTCTACATATTACGATGCCACAAATGCACTTGTAAGTTGTATCAAACCCATACCAGTTAGAGGCTTAAGGAGGCAGTCTATGCTAGTAGAACCAACAACAATGTCAGTAGCACCGACACATTTCGATCAGAAATCATGGAGTTATAAGAATTTTTTCTTACAGTAGAAATGAGTGGCATCTCAGTGGTACAGACTCAGCCAGCTCAAGGGAAGAAAAAAATAAATCTTGGTGTCTCTGACCATGTTGTATGTGGTACTGGCATTTATTTATGAAAACTTTGAAGCTATAAGAAATATCAAATCGGCACCAGCAAGTGTCATCTCAGTGGAAGCAACATATAGCTTGGTGGCATCGATGAACACGGTCATCGACAACATCAGAGACACCCAAAAGTCAGCTTAGTATTATGATGTGCATGTCAGTAGTACCAACTCAGAAAGACCGGATCTATGGTACCGGCATCAACGGTCGAGAGAAGACCAGATTTATGGTACCGACATCAACGGTCGAGAGTAGCTAAATCAAATGGTTGGAGGCACTGATCCATGAGCACTAATTTCATATAGGTAGCACCCATATCTCTCTGTACCACCAATTTTTGGCTGATCTATGGGTCAGTACATTGATGGACAATGACAGTAGGTACCAACGACTGGTACCAATGATGATGCAGATAGGAAAAAACATTACTACCACTTACACAAAGTTAGTGGTACCGACCCAACACGAGAAGAGCACTTGCTAAGCTATAAAATGGGAGGAATGGGGTGATAAAAAAGCACACCCAAGCACTTCCCTCTTCTCCAACAAGCGGCCTATGACCTCAAGCATACACTACAATAGTCTGGTGATCCAAAAGCATCTCTAAGGTCATTATTCTCTTCCCTCTTCTATTCTTCCATTTGAAGCAATGGCAGCCAGGCAACAAGCTCCATCCTCCACCCTTGTTCCTCATCAGTTGCTTCCAAAAGAAGTGCCATGCGGAGCTATAAAAGAGGGAGCTCATACCCACTTGATATAGGGATCGACCCTTCTGCACTGAGGTTGGGCTCACTAAGAACCACCAACGAGTCTATAGTGGGCAAGGAATGGTAGGAAATCACCCCTTCTTTGGTGATTATACAACCTACCTAGACCTCATCCATAAGTATCTTGTCACGCTAGAGGTGTGAATCCCCAAGCACGGGGGAAGAGAGGCCAATTGGGTGAAATTCTAGATTTTCAACACTGACCGCCACCTCATGTTGCCAGACTTCAATGCCATATATGGATGGACAATAGGTGGTGTGGGGTTCACCCCTGAAGATTTTGACTATATCATGGGGAGACATATGATGGCTCTTCCACAAGGATTCATCATGACATGGCATCTATTTTTAGTGATGGACATCAAGCACCCCTTCACCCACATTCTTTATCGATACCTAATGAACACCATCTTTACTAGGTAAACTTAGAGGTATGGGAAGGTCCATAATGTGGACATGTATGTGTTGTGGTCTCTCTTGACCATGGGGAAGGAGAGGGTCATTCATGGTTCAATTTTACTCTTTCACATGGTGGTTGTGAAAGATCTAACTCAGAGAAGCAACCTTGTTCATTTTGGGGGCTTGCTCACACCGCTCACCATGCATATCGACTTGATCTATCAAAGATCAACCATCCCTTGATGATGCCTAAGATTGACTTATAGCACTTCAAGTGGGCCCACATCATATCCAAGTATGGAGTAATAGTGTATGCATGTTACACTTAGGACAAACAAATGTGAGAGAAGGTTCTCCCAAACCCCATCTTTTGTTTAAGAGGCATGTTCTACCTTTGCTAGCTAGTAGAGGGATAAGAAGTTGTATCCACTGGAGAAGAACAAGAGGATGAGATCATGGAGAAAAAAGAAGCAGAAGAAGAGGAGGAGGAGGAGGAAGAAGATCAAGAGGAGGAAACCACTCCTTTTGTACCATGCTAGCACACTCACCACATCCCTCACCAACATGCAGCTTTGAGCTCTTTAGATCCAACACCTCCACCAGTAGGAGATTATTTCTCAATTGAAGAAATGCATGGGATTTTCTAGTTCATTCAGTTGGATAACAAAAACAATCAACCACCGTGACTTAGGTCTAGGGTATACAAGAGAAACTACTCGATTAGAACCATGTGATCTACAACAATGAACATCTTCTCTTGGTCAACCAAGAGAACACCCACATGCACCTATAGGGCATTGAGTATCATCAACAATCACTCTATGACCATTACTGGGGTCATGGAAACTTTTTTAGAAACCCTCGTCCACCAAACATGCCTTCCCATCCTCCATAGTTCAATGACACCTATTACCTACCAAAGTCATAGATTCCTCTGGGAACATCACTATGATCATCTGGTACCCCATTCCACCTCTTTGTTTGATTCTTGACTATGAGGACATGGTTGAATTCAAGCTTGGGGTGATGAAATGGGTTTCTCTTTCATCATCTTTTATTTATCTTAGTTAGTTTGCATAGTTTACTATTTTTTTACATCGTGTTAGTAGGATCCACGTCTACCTAGTTGAATTGTGGAGTTTAATTAATCATGATTGCATCTATGTATTAATAAAGAGTATCCTCAATTCTTATGAAATGAATTTTAAAATTTTCAAAATCTAAATATCTCTCTAAGTGCCCTATCTTTTAAGCTAATTTTCTAAGTCTATGACAACACTAACTGGAGGAATTATTTGGGTTAGTCAGCTATAAGACATATTGAATGAAAGAAAAACCTAACTGAAACTTGAAGCTTGTGTTATGATGAGGATGTTTAGTCCAAACCAACCGCACAGTAGCATGATATTTATTGTAAATTTGAAAAATAAACTCTAAGGTTTTCATGTGACACAAGTGGATAGGAGAGGGACATATCATGGTGGGGACACACACACACTATCTCCTAGTCATGTGATCTCATCCACCTTCCATTCATTTTCATTCACCACCACAGGATGATCAAGTTTTATTCAAGTTATTTTTCTTCTTAATTGCATTGCATGACATATTAGGTATCATTTATATTAGTTCCTATTTTTTCATTGGAAAAGAAAATAAAAATGTGCATATCATCTTATTTGAGCATTATTAGCTTGCATAAACAATTTTCATATAGATTCCATTCATCATTTCATTTTTTGTATAAGGATTATTTATGTTTTTCACTTTAGTTTAATCCATAAAAGAAAAGAGAACAAAAATATACATCCTTATTCCTCCACAGAAAAAGAAAATATAATGAAAAAGCCCAAGCATGAACACTATGTGTCTTGCTATAATATGCGTGACAAAAAAAGTATTTGAAAATGTAATAAAAAAGGAGAGAAGGAGGAAAAGGATTTAAAAACTTTAATTTCATACTATCATTTCTATGAAATAAATTATGGAGAAAGCATAATTGTTTTTCCTTAACACACTAATTTTCTTACTTATCTTGAGGAAGAGCCATTTGTTGCATGCATCATTACACCCTTATAGTAGGCATTTGAAGGCATTCATTTAGTTTTATTCCATCTTGTAGGTCTATCATATTTTATTTTGTGAATAAATAACTTGTATTATTCTTCTATTTTTTATTTCATAGCCAACCATGTTTGTCACCCATTGCTCTGCATGGTAGGCCACTTATATGATTATTCTCCTCATCCATGTTTCTATGGGGAACTACTTCCAGTATAGTTTGTGTAGGTTGATCAGAGTAATATAGATAGGGAGATCACATTGTGAATCAAGTGTGTGTCCTTCTGACCATGATATTAACTGCTTCATATTGGTGGTATTTTCATTGATCTTGTTGCGGACATCTTTTATTAACATTATTGATCGCTTTGGAGAAGTTGCATATTTAGTGGTTATTGATGTCCTATTTGTGACCAATAGGTACGTGTGGTTAGGAAAAGTTACTCATAGGTAGTTGTCTTCTTGTTGACTCTGTCAAACAAATCCAATATTAGTGTTTCTTAAGGACTAGCAACACTTAAGCTTAGGGGATTTTGATGCATTGATTTTAAGTCACTTTTCATAAGCTATTTTTCTGGCTTTTAAAGCACGAAAATTCTCATTTAGATATGTTTTTGCTTTATTTTCCCATTATTAGCTTGTGAATAACTTATGCATTAATTATTATGTATCTGTATCAAAATATATGATTTATGATTAGTTTCTCAGACTTATGTTTCTATTCCTCTTATTTAGGGAAATTTGAGTATCTATTTGTCAACTGGATGTCACTGAAATCCTAGTTGGTCATACCAACACATTACTCCTAGAAGCAGAATATGGAAGGTAGCATCAGTTCTACCGAGTGGCAACTTAGTGCTACTGAGAGTCCTGTTGATTCCACCATGATACATACTTGTTGGTACCACTTAGAGAGTATCAGAGATGGAGATTTATATTCTTAGTGCTAGTGAAAACATAGTTGGTGGTGCTGACTTTATTATCCAGACTCCCACAACAATAAACTTGGTTCTATTGACACATATATTAGTAGTATCGACACATATCAAGAAGGCAAAAAAGGCCAACTAGCTCAATGCCACCAACACCTGGTTAGTGGTACCGACACAACACAATCAATGTAAATCTAAAATTAACTTAGATACAATAGCCATGAATTAAGTGAGGGTTAGGCCGCAGTTATGACCTAAGGTGGGGGGACCACATATTAGTATCATGTACGTTTTGGAAGGAGAACCAATAGGAGAGGAGACAAAGGAGATAGCCACCAATCATTTGATCCGAGCACTTTTGGAGGACAAATTTGCATCGGGAAAGTTTCTGATCATAGTGTTCATCAAAGGGGATTGCCGAGATGACTTCTCTAGGATTTTTTACATTAGTTTCCTAATGTTCTACTTCTATTCCTCATTTTCTTCTTATCATTATTTGATGACAAACATGCTGGGGTAGACCCCTTTGATCCTAAGGACTGTGGAGTAGCCTGGCACATCACTTTACTTGAATTTGATGAGTTTATATTATATTTTCTTTGTCTTGAACTTGAATCCTTGATATATCCAAAGTAACATGTTTCTAATTACTTCACAAGAAGGATTAGGAGTTAGAGAAGTCAGAGGTTCACATAGCTTGTTTTGTTCTTCAAGAGAAGACTTTCAACTACAAAAGAATAGCCTAAAGGAATTTACTACTCGCTTGGACTAAGTTACTAAACTACTATGGGAGTGGGGTTTGTCTTAATCTAGGTAGTGTACTACACTATGGGCGTGGGAAATATTGTTTTATTGGTCTTTATTTTGTAATAAGGGAGATAAATTTAGATGAAAAATTTTATTGTAATATTTGTTGTGGTAAAACCACAATCAAATCTTGCTCAAAACCACCTTTATTCATATTTTTAATCATTCCTTTTCTTAGATAATTAACCACCAATCAACCATTTCTTTGGACTAGATGCTTAGGTTTTAGTTATTAGTAATTTATGTGAATGATTACTTAAGTTCGACAACTTGGGCCTCTTTAGTATTTATTACATGACACGTGCACTTACGTATTACACACATGTCATACACATGTCAGATTGGAAAAAGAGTCAACCTTTGATGACAATCAAATTGTTACCAAATTAGTAATAAAAAAAGAAGAGAACCTAACAAACTACCAGATTGGTTAGTCAGTGGCATCAAATGAGACTATGCCTATAGTGAGAGGCACAGACCAACAGTTCAAAATGAATAGATATATCACAATGAAAGAAACTTGAAACAACTTTGATGGTAAGTTCAGGATGGAGTAGTGGTTTGGGATCTCATTGGTAGAACCAACTTATACTAAGCATTATAAAGATCATTTGTATGTTTTCATGTAGTATTCTCTCACCATTTGTATCCTAGATGAAGGAATTCAAGGTGCTCAAGGTCAGGTGAAGTCATCTTGGTCATCAATGATTTCTTTTATCTAGATGCATAATACATATAACATCAATATCCAACAACATAGTTAATTCCTCATGAAGATATTATCATTGCTCTAGTTATTTACATCTCACTGACGTGGAAAATTATCACACTAACAAACTCACTCGGGATTGAAATCTCTGAGCTTTTACCAAAACCTCATGCAATAATACCACCAGCAAGTGGACGGGTCTTATCGCAGTATAGTTAAGGATCCAATCCCAAAGGACAACGTTTTTAAGAATCTTTGTCAGTCGAATCTATCTCAAGTAAGACTAATATTTAGAACAATTAATTGGTTTGTGGTTGATTAAACTAAATGCAAGAAAGTAAAAGAGCAGAATTAAAGTTTGTTCTAGATAAATGATATGGAATTGCTGGGATGGTATCGGGTTTCACCACCACTGCGCATGCAAACACATCCAAACATATAACATCCAAGCAAGAATCTAACTATCCAAATTGACCTGCTATGAACCCTCCATGAGGATAGGCTCACGTAAGTGTCACCTTAGGCAGTCAATTTCTCGTCACTCTCTAGATCATTCACTTACGGCTCCGAAGATACAACATCCAACTGGGGCTGAGGGCCCCCCTTGTGGGTAGGCACACAGAAACGTCGTCGTGGGCTAGATGGCTCGTCCCCTCACAGATCACACACTTGCGACCTCAAGGAACCCTATCTGATGTCTCTTCAAGGAGTCAACCGTGCTAACCAACAACCAGGTAGGTGATTAGTCTGCAAACAAACATCAATGATAAACAAGGAAGATACAAAATCCAACTGAAGTTGCGGGCCCCCCTTGCGGGTAGGCACAAAGAAGCGTAGCCAAAGGCTAGATGGCTCGTCCCCTCACGGTTCATACACTTACTCCCTCAAGGAATCCCATTCTATTTCTAGTTTGGGAGTCTACCTCATTAATCGACATTCTACCCTACATGCATATAGAAGTTCTCACAACATAGGGAAGAATAAGATGAAAGCAAGCGGTAATCAGACTACAAACATTATCAATTAACAATGAAATGAAAAGTTATATACATTGCCTTGGAATGTTAAATGAAAACACATGAAAGCATGGGCAGTGGGGCTAGTCCCCGCACCCCAGTGAAAGGGAACTACCCGCTCATGGTGTGAGAAACAAGGAGAATAAGAGAGAAGGAATATTCCGCCATGAGCATGATGCGCAAGGTAGTCACAGGTCGGTGAAGATGATGCAGTCTTCTACGTCGTGTCGCGGAAGATCTGGACCAGGAGAAGGAACCACTAAGGTAGGATGGGAAGACCTTCTTCTTCACCTTCTTTCTCTTCTTGGCCTCCTTGCTCGCAAAGAGAGGAGGTGTGGGCGATTGGATAATGGTGTGAAGATGGTGGAGTGGCGGCGGTGTGGAAGGGAGACCAATCCTTTGCTCAAGCATCCTTTCGGCGTCCTAGAATTGATGCCCAAATGAGGACCCTTGTGGTCCTATTTATAGGCTTGGATGGGGTCCCCACATTTTTGCTGTGAGTTTGCTCCAAACGTTTTAGATAAAATGATTTGCTTGAATGGTTTGGGGCAAACGGTCTTGGAGACCGTTTGACATCCAAACGGTTTTGGTTTCTATCAGTTTGCTACGTACAAACGGTCTGGAGTCTTATCTTCATATAGTCTTGCAGACCGATCAAATGACCAAATAGTCTTGGGAAGGAACTACCCATACGGTCTTGGAACTTTGTCTCCAAACGGTTTAGTGAAATCGATAGGCACCAACCGGTCTTCAGCGGTAGCTGGCCATATGGTCTTGCAGATCACTAGGCTTTGATCGGCCTTGAATCTTTGTTCGAACGGTCTTGATTAATATCCTCCATCCGGTCTAGGAAACCGTTTGATGGCCAAACGGTCTTGAGGGTCGATGGCCTTTAAAAGGTTTTGGAGATGCAAACGGTCTTGAAGACTATTTGGGTTCCAAACAGTCTTGGGACCGAATGGTCTTTGTCTCTAACCGGTCTTAGCTCCAAACAGTCTTGAAACTGCATGCCGCCAAATGGTCTTGAAACCGCATACCGCCAAACGGTCTTGAAACCGTATGGATGCTTGCACTGTCTCACTAAGCAAATGGTCTTTGCTTCATTGATCAGTCTTGGGGTCGAACGGTCTTGCGGGTGATTGGCCTATCGGTCTTGAGACCGTATGGATGACTGATTGAGATCATTTGGGGTCGAGACCGTTTGGTCAAAATCGTTTGGTCAAGACCAAGGATGAGAGGATCATGAGTGAATTCCATATGATGGTTGAACCTCATCATGGTCTGCCCCAAATCAATATAAATCTAGTTAATAATCTTGATAATTGGATTAGTTAAGAAATTTTGCATTTTGCGAGATTAAGGAGATGAAATCGAAAGTATTGAATCGAATTGGTCCCAAAAGGGCGACTGAAAATCATGATGAATATGCATTCATCAAAACACCCCGAACTTAAATGTTGCTCGTCCTTGAGTAACACAAAATCTGAAACAGTCGCTAAATGAATACTTTCTGATCATGTGATTACCTCCTCTTCACATCACGATTATCTCTTTTCTGCTCAGTATGACTAAGCATCTCAACTTCCTGAGACCACTAAACACATCTTACCATATATTTGTTCCTGAGTTTGCTTTCCAACTTCACTTCCTCCTCACTTTTTCCAACAACAAGCGTGTCAAAGAGTTTCATAAGAGTCCAGAGATACTCGCTGAACAACAAGTATGCATCTGATCTGACACTAGTGTATTTTAGGGTAGTGGAGGCATTTATTGTGCCATTAGGTAGAAAAGGGATTAAAGGGTGGTATGGAAGGAAGAAATAAATCTCTCCTCTATTCGACTCGAGATTTTTATTATATTATTTGCAATTTCATTTATAGCATTTTTTTTGCGAATCTCTCCTCTATTCGACTCGAGATTGCATTTTTTGTGTGCGCTTTGGCATCTTTTCTTGGTGGTACTCCCCTATTAATTTGTGAGGGGTATGGAAGAAGAGGATTTAGGGGGAGGTGGCGTGCCACCCCGAACTTAGGGTTTGGCACTATTTTGGCTATTTTTGTTTCTTTTTTATGGATGGAGGGGTACGAAGATGATAGAAGAAGTGTAGAAGAGGGTTCAGATCAGAATGCAACTTGATTTACAATTCCATTCACCGGGTTGTTCTCTTTATCATACTCTACTCAAATAATGACTTGATGAGGATCTAGTGGGGATTTCATGTTGTTGTTCCACTAGCCAGTTAGGAAGCACGACATGTTTGGTCCCTATCAGTTCGATAGACGCTTGCCATTTTTACATAAGGATCATGATGTTAGGGTTCATAAGCTTCACAGGATGATTTCAATCAAAAGGCTAGTTTTCAGAAGGTCTTTTTGAGGATCTGCTTCGAATAAGAAGGGCATAATGATTCAAAAAGTGTCAAAACTTCATCAAATTTCTGTGCAATTTCTTTGGAATACTTTAAATGCAATGATGATATCATAAGTCTGAATTAGATGGGTATAGGTGGAAAGTAAGATATGTACCACCCACCATCTACCCCAAACTTAGAAATTTGCTCGTCCCAAGCAAACTCTAAATCCAAGATGGAGGGGAAGGTTCATGCCGTTTGGACCACTAGATGTGGTAGTGTTCCAATCACCGTTCATCCTCCATCTGAAAATCTCAAACATAAAGACCATTCATAACTCAAGATAACATCTCACGATGTGATTTTTATTTGGTGCAAAATTTTCTAAAAATAAAAAAAAACAAAATTAAGAAAAATTTCTAATTCAAAATTGAAACTAAATACGGCTTTATTGATTGGGTTGCCTCCCGACAAGCGCCTTTGTTTTACGTTTATGGCTCGACTTTATTTCTTCAACTTTTATGGAGGATGTAATCTGGTTTGGAGAGTGCCAGCAATGCATTGATGCCTGTGTCAGCTAAGGTGAAATATCTTTTCAAATGTTGGCCATTAGCCACAACATCTCCTGCCTTTTCACTACATAAAATGAAAGCACCATGTGGGTAGATGCTTTTTACAATGTATGGTCCAGTCCATTGAGAACGGAGTTTCCCTAGGAATAACCTCAGCTTTGAGTTGATCAGCAGGACTTGGTCTCCCACTTGAATGTCCTTCATCTTCAAATGACCATCGTGCCACAATTTTGTACGTTCTTTATAGATTCTGGCATTATCATAAGATGTCATTCGGAGTTCTTCCAGCTCCTGGAGTTGCATAGTCCTGGCTTGGCCTACTTCTTTCATATCAAAATTCAGTTGTTTTATTGCCCACCATGCCTTGTGTTCCAATTCTACCGCCAGGTGGCTTGACTTTCCATAGATTAGTTGAATATGTGTAGTACTAAGGGGAGTTTTAAAAGTAGTTCGGTAGGCCCACAAGGCGTCATTGATTTTCACTGACCAATCTTTCTGATTGCGGCCTACAGTCTTTTTCAAAATAGCCTTGAGTTGACGGTTAGAAACCTCTACTTGTCCACTAGTTTGTGGATGGTAGGGTGAGGCTACTTTGTGAGTTACACCATATTTCCTCAGTAACGCTTCAAAGCTTTTTTCTAGGAAATGAGAACCTCCGTCGGAAATCACAGTGTGTGGGACTCTGAATCGGGGGAAAATGATATCTTTGAACATTTTGATGACATGTTTGGAATCACTAGTGACGGTTGGTGCCACACCCCAATTTCACATTAAGAATAACCACGAAATTAGGGCATGACAGGTGGAAATTACACATAATCAACCACTCGTCGCTTTTTAAAACAATCCAAAGTATTTAATTGATAACCAAGTTTAAGCTGTAAACAAGAACTAAACAAACTGCAGAAACTTCTCTCACAAACTGATAGAAGATACAAGCAAAGTCTACAACATAATACATTGATTAACATAAAGGAAGCATAACATTAATTTACATATGTGTACACATTCTCTCTCTCACTCACACCTTGTCCCGAAGATCGAGGGGAATGGACTAAGAGACCTCTAACTAGATTAACTACAAACCTTCTATCAACTAAGCGTTAGGATGGAATGATCCTTCTGATTCCTGATGCTGATGCTGACCTGAAAATGTTTGAGTAGAGGGATGAGCCTACTCACTCAGTGAATAACATTTCACTTAGCTATCACTAAACAACTCGTCAGGTTTATAAACTGGAAATAAATAGATATACAGTTCAAGCATGGCAGTTCTACTGACTTAGCAGATATACAGATAATAATCACATTTCTAAGCATCAATCGGTAATTCAGATAGATGAACAGATTATACAAATTTACTGTGAACCTACTTGATTATTTATTCATTTTATTATTATGCCCTAAATATATGCAGTGTACTCTGTATATAAAGATCCGCAACAAGTCCATGCTACGGTCCCACCGTACAAGACTTAGCGACACACCCGGGAAGTGCTAAGTCTGACTACTCGTCCTGGTCTGCACAGAACACAGGCTCTACGGCCTCATCGCACATCCACGTGTGCTGCACAACCACGTGTGCTCTCGACTCCTCCTTAAACCTGAGTACACCGGCGGAGAGTCACAGGGTTACCTTCGTGACACAAGCACGAATGGTGTTAGATAACCAAGTTTTCTTTTGTTATCGCAGTGCCATCGTGACACAAGCACGATTGTTGTTGGACACTGCCTCTCTTTCCTCGTTTGTCCGCGACACAAGCACGGATGATGTTGCAACACGAGTTTCACCCCAAAGTTGCAGACCTGTCTAAGGGGTTCTACGGTGTTAGGGCATCTAGGTCTATTAATTAAATAAACAGATAAATAATTTAACAGAAATATCACATTACAACTGTAAAACACAGAATTTCCTCTTTCTCATCATTCTTATCACGCATTTCAAGTTCCAATGAACTTATCATACTAAAAAGTACATGCTACACTGTTTAAAGGTCATGTCAACTGATACTGAAGCAAATGAGCATTTAAAATGAGTTAAATAATGATTTCTAAATGAACTGCCACTCACCCACTTTGGTGTGTTCGTATATACCGAAAAACATCCACAAACACGCCTAATTCTGCCCTTTACAGCAACGTGCACGCCGTGCACCTAGACTGCACGCCGTGCACCTTCAGTGCACTTCTGTTCTACTTTTCTGCACCTTTACACGCCGTGCAATCTGACCTTGCACGCCGTGCAAACTGACTTGCACGCCGTGCACCTGGGCTGAAACTCGTTCCGCTATCTGTAACTTTGCACGCCGTGCAATCTGACTTTGCACGCCGTGCAACCTGCGCAGAAACGGAAATTGTAGAAATAAAAGAGGAGATTGGGGTCGATTCGGTGGACGATTCTTACCTGAATCACTCCTATAGCTTCGGAATGACCTAGCAAGCAGTTGGCAAGAAGTAAGAACGAAGGGGAAAGCACCGTTCGCTCCCTAGACCATCTCCATGGTCGTCTTCTTCATGGCTGCAGGAGGAAGAAGAAGGTGAAGAAGAAGAAGATGATGCAGCTGGTTGATTTGGCTGGAGAAGATGAAGAAATCGAAGAAGAACGGAGAAGGAAGGAGCTTGGTTGCCTAGCTTCTCCTCTAGCTTGCTCTCTCTCTCCCTTTCTCCTTCTCTGTTTTTCCCAAGCGGCAACCGAAGGAAATGAACTATCGTTCATTCCAAAGTCGGTTAATAGAGTTAAAAAGGAAAAACTGAAGGAAAGGAAAAGGAAGGGCGCCCAGGGGGCCGGATGTAAATTGCCCAAAAACTTTCCGAAATTACACATAGGTCCCTACACACTAAAAAGCTTATATCTTTTTACTCGTAGGTCGGTTTCACATGATTTCTTCGGCAACGGATTAAGCACAAACTTGTCCTCAAACTCAGGACAAGAAAACAAGCTAATGATACATTAACACTAGCTCAAAGCTCAAAACACTATTAACAAAAGCAAGTTCTCATCTTAACATAACTAGTTCAATTATGCACTAACCAAGGTACTTACTGGTAAAACGAAATGTGGGTCATAACAATCTCCCTCCCTTATAAGAATTTCGTCCCGAAATTCCTAAAAGAGAAAAGGAAACTTGTTACGCATTTCTGATTCAAGCTCCCACGTAGCTTCCTCTATATTGTGATTCCTCCACAAAACCTTCACTAAAGATATCTCCCGGTTCTTAAGCTCTTTGATCCGGTGATCAACAATCTGCACTGGTCCTTCTACATAGGACAAATCTGTTCTAAGCTGCGCCGGTTCTGGATCTAGAATCTTTTCTGTACCGGGATGACACTTTTTCAGCATAGACACATGGAAGACATCATGAAGATTTGCCAACTCAGATGGCAAATCCAACCTGTAAGCTACATGTCCAATCCTTTCAACAATAGGATATGGACCCATATACCTAGGAGTCAACTTACCCCTCTTGCCAAACCTCAGCACTCCCTTCCACGGTGAAACCTTCAAGTAAACCTCATCTCCAACCTCAAACTCAAGAGGTTGACGTCGTCTTTCTGCATAACTTTTCTGTCTGTCCTGAGTAGCTTTCAACTGTTCCCTGATCACAGATATCTTTTCTGTAGTTACATCAACTAGCTCAGGTCCAAGAATTTCCTTCTCACCCACCTCGTACCAACAAACTGGCGATCTACACTTCCTGCCATAAAGAGCTTCATATGGGGCCATTCCAAGACTAGAATGGTAGCTGTTGTTATACGCAAACTCCATTAGGCTTAAGTGTTCTTCCCAGTTATCTCTGAACTGTAGCACGCATGCTCTCAGCATGTCTTCAAGGGTCTGAATGGTCCTTTCAGATTGACCATCTGTCTGTGGGTGAAACGTTGTACTGAACTTCAGTCTTGTGCCCAACGCATGATGTAACTGATTCCAGAATCTAGATGTAAACTTTGGATCTCTGTCAGAAATAATGGAAACTGGAATCCCATGCAACCTGATTACTTCCTTCACATATACTTTAGCCAACTTTGAAACGTCAAAGGTTGACTTGACAGGAAGAAAGTGAGAAGACTTAGTTAGTCTATCCACAATCACCCATATCGAGTCCGAACCCTTAGGCATCCTGGGTAATCCTACCACAAAGTCCATCGTGATGTGTTCCCATTTCCATTCTGGTATAGGAAGCGACTGCAAAGTACCAGCAGGTTTCTGATGCTCAGCCTTAACCTGCTGACACACCCCACACCTAGCCACGTATTCAGCCACATCCTTTTTCATGCCAGACCACCAGTACAATTCTTTGAGGTTCCTGTACATCTTTGTGTTACCTGGATGCATAGCATACATAGAAGTATGTGCTTCCTCAAGAATCTGCTCTTTCAACTCACTGTTTCTAGGTACACATAACCTATCATGAAGATACAACATGCCTTTATCAGAAAACCTGAACTCTGTTCTCTTACCTTCTGACATTTCCTGCATGATTTGCCACAACTCTTCATCACTCTGCTGTAATTCCTTAATCTGATTATAGAAAGTAGGTCTGACTTGCATCTGAGCAATCAACCCACTTTGTCCAGTCACATCCAAGTCTAAGTTCAACCTTCGCATATCTACAAGCAAGTCTCTCTTGAAACATGCCATAGAAAATGCATTTGCTGTTGAACTTGACTTTCTACTCAAGGCATCAGCTACAACATTTGCCTTACCCGGATGGTAATCGATTGTCACATCATAGTCCTTGATCAGCTCAAGCCATCTGCGCTGTCTCAAATTCAAATCCTTCTGAGTGAAGATATATTTCAAGCTCTTATGGTCTGTAAACACCTGACATGTCTCACCATACAAGTAATGATGCCATGTCTTAAGAGCATGAACTATAGCAGCTAATTCCAAATCATGGACCGGGTAATTCTCTTCATTCTTCTTAAGCTGTCTAGATGCGTACGCCACAACTTTGCCTTCTTGCATCAGTACACAGCCCAAACCCCTCCTGGAAGCATCACAGAACACTGTATAGCCTTTTTCTGCTTCAGGCAAAACCAACACTGGTGCTGAAGTCAACCTCTTCTTCAAAATCTAAAAACTTCTCTCACAGTTATCAGACCAAACAAACGGTACATCCTTCCTCGTCAAGCGTGTCAAAGGTGATGCTAACACACTGAAGTTCTGTATGAACCTTCTGTAATAACCTGCTAATCCCAAGAAACTTCTGATTTCAGTAGGAGTCTTAGGTTGTTCCCACTGAAGTACAGAATCAACTTTCTTAGGGTCAACATTAACTCCACCTCTCGAGATAACATGTCCAAGAAATGCTACCTCGGCCAACCAGAACTCGCATTTGCTAAATTTAGCAAACAACTAGTGTTGTCTCAACAACTGCAACACTACTCTCAAGTGTTGCTCATGTTGTTCATCGTCTCTGCAATAGATCAGAATATCATCTATAAAGACTACAATAAACTGATCTAGGAACGGTTTGAAAATCCGGTTCATCATATCCATAAAGGCTGCTGGGGCATTGGTCAGTCCAAACGACATGACCAAAAACTCATAATGCCCATATCTGGTTCTGAAAGCTGTTTTGGGAATATCAGAAGCCTTTATCCTAAGCTGATGATATCCAGATCTCAAATCTATTTTAGAGAAGATCGTCGCTCCACGCAATTGATCAAACAGATCATCTATTCTCGGAAATGGATACTTGTTCTTAATAGTGATCTTGTTCAGTTGCCTGTAATCTATACAGAGACGCATGGTACCATCCTTTTTCTTAACAAACAGGACTGGAGCACCCCACGGTGAAGAACTGGGTCTAACGAAACCCTTATCTAGCAACTCCTGCAACTGCACCTTGAGTTCCTTCAACTCTGCAGGTGCCATTCTATAGGCTGGCAGTGCTACTGGATGACTACCTGGATATATCTGAATTTCAAAATCAATGTCTCTGACAGGAGGTAAGCCTGGTAACTCCTCTGGAAAAACATCAGAGAACTCACAAACCACAGGCACATCATAAACACTGGCGATGCTCTTCTCTGCTCTGGTGTCAACCACATGAGCAAGGAATGCTTCACATCCTTTCTATAACATCTTATCAGCTACAGCAGCTGATATTATGCACGTAGGTAGAACTTTCCTGTCTCCAGTAAAGACACAAGAAAATTCTCCTAGTTGAAAGGTAGCTTCCTTCTTCCAACAATCGAATTGCACTCGATATGCCTCAAGACAATCCATACCCAAGATGACTTGAAAGGTATTTACATCCAAGGGTATGAGATTAGCAGCAAAGGTGAGACCTCCAAAAGATAACAAGCATCTGGGACAGAACTCAGATAAAACTGTTGGTCCACCTAGTGGAACCCTCAACACTAACTCATTTGCTAATTCTTGAGTTAACAGATTAAGTTCACCAACTAAAGAACGTCGTATAAAAGAGTGAGTAGCTCCCGGATCTATCAAAACTGAAACTGGTATACTATTAAACAAAAGCATCTCTCCTGTAACAACTTGTGAAGAAATTATACCTTCCTGAGGTGTCAAAGAAAAGAAACGTGCTGAAGCTCTCCCTCTGCCACGCTGTCCTCTCTGACCACTCCTGCCACTAGACACTCCACCACCTCTAGAACCAGAAGCCACAGAGGAACTCGGAACATCATGGTACTGAGGCTGGAAAGCTTGCGATGCTGCTTGTCGAAGTTGAGGACATTCCCTTTTGACATGTCCTATCTGTCCACAGGCATAACAAACAGAACTCCAACACGGTCCAGTATGTGGCCTTCCACATTTGTCACATGGCGGTAATTCTTGTCTCTGGGGACCTGTCACTGACATTGACGACCCAGAAGACTGCCCACTATCGGCACTGCCCCATCTTCCTGGGTTGTATCCTCCTCTACCTCTAGAAGTAGTGACATCCTCAGATCTCTGCCTACCGAAACAACCAAGGCCACGCCCAAGCTTAGAAAAGAAGCCTCTACCTCCACCTCTGTATCCACTATTGGACTGCCCTCTACTGAAATCTGCAGATCTCTTCTTAGACTCGGGCACCGTGTCAGCATTCACAGATTCTTCAACCTGTCTAGCAGCCTCGACAAACTCCCCAAAGTTCTCTATGTTCCTCCTACTAGTAGCAGAAACTGTATGCCGAATCTCTGGCCTTAGTCCTTCCTGAAACCTTCTACATCTCTCTATGTTATCAGGAACAAGCTGCGGACATAAGTTTTCTAACCGTGTGAAAAGCGCTTCATACTCAGTAACTGTCATGTTCCCCTGCTTGATATTCTGTAACTGTCTGATTTTCTCATTAAGAAAAGTGGGTGGATAGAATTTGAGATGAAACTCCTCAGAGAAATCCTGCCAGGAAAGCTCTGTACCTCTCCTCTTTTCTTCCACACCACACCACCACAACTCTGCATCGCCTGTTAAAAGGTAGACCGCATGATTGATCTTCTTATCTTCTGGAAGCCCCATCAGACGAAAGACCTTTTCTACCTGTCTAAACCATTCATCAGCCTCTGCTGGATCTGTAGTGCCACTAAACTCTGTGCCACCAAGCTTCTTCACAAGCTCATAAGATCGCATCAGATCTTTGCTGCTGGTAGAAGAAGAATCTCGCCTATCAGCCTTGTACCTTTCTTTGGTCTCCAGGAACACCATGTACATCCTGGATGCTTCATCCATGTGGTCACCACCACCTGGACCCAAGTACAAAGGATCAGGGCCAACATGGCTCTCGGCCTGATCATCACGATCAAAGCCTCTTCCTGCCATCTGCAATGATATAACAGAATATTTCCTATTAGAAAACTACAGATAGAAGAAAGACACCTAACCCTTAATCCTATTGGTCTCTTATCGTCCCCTGACCTGGACTCTGAGTAACTATGTACTCAACCTAAGCTCTGATACCAAGAGTTGTCACACCCCAATTTCACATTAAGAATAACCACGAAATTAGGGCATGACAGGTGGAAATTACACATAATCAACCACTCGTAGCTTTTTAAAACAATCCAAAGTATTTAATTGATAACCAAGTTTAAGCTGTAAACAAGAACTAAACAAACTGCAGAAACTTCTCTCACAAACTGATAGAAGATACAAGCAAAGTCTACAGCATAATACATTGATTAACATAAAGGAAGCATAACATTAATTTACATATGTGTACACATTCTCTCTCTCACTCACACCTTGTCCCGAGGATCGAGGTGAATGGACTAAGAGACCTCTAACTAGATTAACTACAAACCTTCTATCAACTAAGCGTTAGGATGGAACGATCCTTCTGATTCCTGATGTTGATGTTGACCTGAAAATGTTTGAGTAGAGGGATGAGCCTACTCGCTCAGTGAATAACATTTCACTTAGCTATCACTAAACAACTCGTCAGGTTTATAAACTGGAAATAAATAGATATACAGTTCAAGCATGGCAGTTCTACTGACTTAGCAGATATACAGATAATAATCACATTTCTAAGCATCAATCGGTAATTCAGATAGATGAACAGATTATACAAATTTACTGTGAACCTACTTGATTATTTATTCATTTTATTATTATTCCCTAAATATATGCAGTGTACTCTGCATATAAAGATCCGCAACAAGTCCATGCTACGGTCCCACCGTACAAGACTTAGCGACACACCCGGGAAGTGCTAAGTCTGACTACTCGTCCTGGTCTGCACAGGACACAGGCTCTACGGCCTCATCGCACATCCACGTGTGCTGCACAACCACGTGTGCTCTCGACTCCTCCTTAAACTTGAGTACACCGGCGGAGAGTCACAGGGTTACCTTCGTGACACAAGCACGAATGGTGTTAGATAACCAAGTTTTCTTTTGTTATCGTAGTGCCATCATGACACAAGCACGATTGTTGTTGGACACTGCCTCTCTTTCCTCGTTTGTCCGCGACACAAGCACGGATGATGTTGCAACACGAGTTTCACCCCAAAGTTGCAGACCTGTCTAAGGGGTTCTACGGTGTTAGGGCATCTAGGTCTATTAATTAAATAAACAGATAAATAATTTAACAGAAATATCACATTACAACTGTAAAACACAGAATTTCCTCTTTCTCATCATTCTTATCACGCATTTCAAGTTCCAATGAACTTATCATACTAAAAAGTACATGCTACACTGTTTAAAGGTCATGTCAACTGATACTGAAGCAAATGAGCATTTAAAATGAGTTAAATAATGATTTCTAAATGAACTGCCACTCACCCACTTCGGTGTGTTCGTATACACCGAAAAACGTCCACAAACACGCCTAATTCTGCCCTTTACAGCAACGTGCACGCCGTGCACCTAGACTGCACGCCGTGCACCTTCAGTGCACTTCTGTTCTACTTTTCTGCACCTTTGCACGCCGTGCAATCTGACCTTGCACGTCGTGCAAACTGACTTGCACGCCGTGCAAACTGATTTGCACGACGTGCACCTGGGCTAAAACTCGTTCCGCTATCTGTAACTTTGCACACCGTGCAATCTGACTTTGCACGCCGTGCAACCTGTGCAGAAACGGAAATTGCAGAAATAAAAGAGGCGATTGGGGTCGATTCGGTGGACGATTCTTACCCAAATCACTCCTATAGCTTCGGAATGACCTAGCAAGCAGTTGGCAAGAAGAAAGAACGGAGGGGAAAGCACCGTTCGCTCCCTAGACCATCTCCATGGTCGTCTTCTTCATGGCTGCAGGAGGAAGAAGAAGGTGAAGAAGAAGAAGATGATGCAGCTGGTTGATTTGGCATAACAATCTCCCTCCCTTATAAGAATTTCATCCCGAAATTCCTAAAAGAGAAAAGGAAACTTGTTACGCATTTCTGATTCAAGCTCCCACGTAGCTTCCTCTATATTGTGATTCCTCCACAAAACCTTCACTAAAGATATCTCCCGGTTCTTAAGCTCTTTGATCCGGTGATCAATAATCTGCACTGGTCCTTCTACATAGGACACATCTGTTCTAAGCTGAGCCGATTCTGGATCTAGAATCTTTTCTGTACCGGGATGACACTTTTTCAGCATAGACACATGGAAGACATCATGAAGATTTGCCAACTCAGACGGCAAATCCAACCTGTAAGCTACATGTCCAATCCTTTCAACAATAGGATATGGACCCATATACCTAGGAGTCAACTTACCCCTCTTGCCAAACCTCAGCACTCCCTTCCACGGTGAAACCTTCAAGTAAACCTCGTCTCCAACCTCAAACTCAAGAGGTCGACGTCGTCTTTCTGCATAACTTTTCTGTCTGTCCTGAGCAGCTTTCAACTGTTCCCTGATCACAGATATCTTTTCTGTAGTTACATCAACTAGCTCAGGTCCAAGAATTTCCTTCTCACCCACCTCGTACCAACAAACTGGCGATCTACACTTCCTGCCATAAAGAGCTTCATATGGGGCCATTCCAAGACTAGAATGGTAGCTGTTGTTATATGCAAACTCCATCAGGCTTAAGTGTTCTTCCCAGTTATCTCTGAACTGTAGCACGCATGCTCTCAGCATGTCTTCAAGGGTCTGAATGGTCCTTTCAGATTGACCATCTGTCTGTGGGTGAAACGCTGTACTGAACTTCAGTCTTGTGCCCAACGCATGATGTAACTGATTCCAGAATCTAGATATAAACTTTGGATCTCTGTCAGAAATAATGGAAACTGGAATCCCATGCAACCTGATTACTTCCTTCACATAGACTTTAGCCAACTTTGAAACGTCAAAGGTTGACTTGACAGGAAGAAAGTGAGAAGACTTAGTTAGTCTATCCACTATCATCCATATCGAGTCTAAACCCTTAGGCGTCCTGGGTAATCCTACCACAAAGTCCATCGTGATGTGTTCCCATTTCCATTCTGGTATAGGAAGCGACTGCAAAGTACCAGCAGGTTTCTGATGCTCAGCCTTAACCTGCTGACACACCCCACACCTAGCCACGTATTCAGCCACATCCTTTTTCAAGCTAGACCACCAGTACAGTTCTTTGAGGTTCCTGTACATCTTTGTGTTACCTGGATGCATAGCATACATAGAAGTATGTGCTTCCTCAAGAATCTGCTCTTTCAACTCACTGTTTCTAGGTACACATAACCTATCATGAAGATACAACATGCCTTTATCAGAAAACATGAACTCTGTTCTCTTACCTTCTGACATTTCCTGCATGATTTGCCACAACTCTTCATCACTCTACTGTAATTCCTTAATCTGATTATAGAAAGTAGGTCTGACTTGCATCTGAGCAATCAACCCACTTTGTCCAGTCACATCCAAGTCTAAGTTCAACCTTCGCATATCTACAAGCAAGTCTCTCTTGAAACATGCCATAGAAAATGCATTTGCTGTTGAACTTGACTTTCTACTCAAGGCATCAGCTACAACATTTGCCTTACCCGGATGGTAATCGATTGTCACATCATAGTCCTTGATCAGCTCAAGACATCTGCGCTGTCTCAAATTCAAATCCTTCTGAGTGAAGATATATTTCAAGCTCTTATGGTCTGTAAACACCTGACATGTCTCACCATACAAGTAATGATGCCATGTCTTAAGAGCATGAACTATAGCAGCTAATTCCAAATCATGGACCGGGTAATTCTCTTCATTCTTCTTAAGCTGTCTAGATGCGTACGCCACAACTTTGCCTTCTTGCATCAGTACACAGCCCAAACCCCTCCTGGAAGCATCACAGAACACTGTATAGCCTTTTTTTGCTTCAGGCAAAACCAACACTGGTGCTGAAGTCAACCTCTTCTTCAAAATATGAAAACTTCTCTCACAGTTATCAGACCAAACAAACGGTACATCCTTCCTCGTCAAGCGTGTCAAAGGTGATGCTAACACACTGAAGTTCTGTATGAACCTTCTGTAATAACCTGCTAATCCCAAGAAACTTCTGATTTTAGTAGGAGTCTTAGGCTGTTCCCACTGAAGTACATAAGCAACTTTCTTAGGGTCAACATTAACTCCACCTCTCGAGATAACATGTCCAAGAAATGCTACCTCGGCCAACCAGAACTCGCATTTGCTAAATTTAGCAAACAACTGGTGTTGTCTCAACAACTACAACACTACTCTCAAGTGTTGCTCATGTTGTTCATCGTCTCTGGAATAGATCAGAATATCATCTATAAAGACTACAATAAACTGATCTAGGAACGGTTTGAAAATCCGGTTCATCATATCCATAAAGGCTGCTGGGGCATTGGTCAGTCCAAACGACATGACCAAAAACTCATAATGCCCATATCTGGTTCTGAAAGCTGTTTTAGGAATATCAGAAGCCTTTATCCTAAGCTGATGATATCCAGATCTCAAATCTATTTTAGAGAAGATCGTCGCTCCACGCAACTGATCAAACAGATCATCTATTCTCCGCAATGGATACTTGTTCTTAATAGTGATCTTGTTCAGTTGCCTGTAATCTATACAGAGACGCATGGTACCATCCTTTTTCTTAACAAACAGGACTGGAGCACCCCACGGTGAAGAACTGGGTCTAACAAAACCCTTATCTAGCAACTCCTGCAACTGCACCTTGAGTTCCTTCAACTCTGCAGGTGCCATTCTATAGGCTGGCAGTGCTACTGGATGACTACCTGGATATATCTGAATTTCAAAATCAATGTCTCTGACAGGAGGTAAGCCTGGTAACTCCTCTGGAAAAACATCAGAGAACTCACAAACCACAGGCACATCATAAACACTGGCGATGCTCTTCTCTGCTCTGGTGTCAACCACATGAGCAAGGAACGCTTCACATCCTTTCTGTAACATCTTATCAGCTACAACAGCTGATATTATGCACGTAGGTAGAACTTTCCTGTCTCCAGTAAAGACACAAGAAAATTCTCCTAGTTGAAAGGTAGCTTCCTTCTTCCAACAATCGAATTGCACTCGATATGCCTCAAGACAATCCATACCCAAGATGACTTGAAAGGTATTTACATCCAAGGGTATGAGATTAGCAGCAAAGGTGAGACCTCCAAAAGATAACAAGCATCCAGGACAGAACTCGGATAAAACTGTTGGTCCACCTAGTGGAACCCTCAACACTAACTCATTTGCCAATTCTTGAGTTAACAGATTAAGTTCACCAACTAAAGAACGTCGTATAAAAGAGTGATTAGCTCCCGGATCTATCAAAACTGAAACTGGTATACTATTAAACAAAAGCATCTCTCCTGTAACAACTTGTGAAGAAATTATACCTTCCTGAGGTGTCAAACAAAAGAAACGTGTTGAAGCTCTCCCTCTGCCACACTGTCCTCTCTGACCACTCCTGCCACTAGACACTCCACCACCTCTAGAACCAGAAGCCACAGAGGAACTCGGAACATCATGGTACTGCGGCTGGAAAGCTTGTGATGCTGCTTGTCGAAGTTGAGGACATTCCCTTTTGACATGTCCTATCTATCCACAGGCATAACAACCAGAACTCCAACACGGTCCAGTATGTGGCCTTCCACATTTGTCACATGGCGGTAACTCTTGTCTCTGGGGACCTGTCACTGACATTGACGACCCAGAAGACTGCCCACTATCAGCACTGCCCCATCTTCCTGGGTTGTATCCTCCTCTACCTCTAGAAGTAGTGACATCCTCAGATCTCTGCCTGCCAAAACAACCAAGGCCACGCCCAAGCTTAGAAAAGAAGCCTCTACCTCCACCTCTGTATCCACTACTGGACTGCCCTCTACTGAAATCTGCAGATCTCTTCTTAGACTCGGGCACCGTGTCAGCATTCACAGATTCTTCAACCTATCTAGCAGCCTCGACAAACTCCCCAAAGTTCTCTCTATTCCTCCTACTAGTAGCAGAAACTGTATGCCGAATCTCTGGCCTTTGTCCTTCCTGAAACCTTCTACATCTCTCTATGTTATCAGGAACAAGCTGTGGACAGAAGTTTGCTAACCGTGTGAAAAGCGCTTCATACTCAGTAACTGTCATGTTCCCCTGCTTGATATTCTGTAACTGCCTGATTTTCTCATTAAGAAAAGTGGGTGTATAGAATTTGAGATGAAACTCCTCAGAGAAATCCTGCCAGGAAAGCTCTGTACCTCTCCTCTTTTCTTCCACACCACGCCACCACAACTCTGCATCGCATGTTAAAAGGTAGACCGCATGATTGATCTTCTTATCTTCTGGAAGCCCCATCAGACGAAAGACCTTTTCTACCTATCTAAACCATTCATCAGCCTCTGCTGGATCTGTAGTGCCACTAAACTCTGTGCCACCAAGCTTCTTCACAAGCTCATAAGATCGCATCAGATCTTTGCTGCTGGTAGAAGAAGAATCTCGCCTATCAGCCTTGTACCTTTCTTTGGTCTCCAGGAACATCCTGTACATCCTGGATGCTTCATCCACGTGGTCACCACCACCTGGACCCAAGTACAAAGGATCAGGGCCAACATGGCTCTCGGCCTGATCATCACGATGAAAGCCTCTTCCTGCCATCTGCAATGATATAACAGAATATTTCCTGTTAGAAAACTACAGATAGAAGAAAGACACCTAACCCTTAATCCTATTGGTCTCTTATCGTCCCCTGACCTGGACTCTGAGTAACTATGTACTCAACCTAAGCTCTGATACCAAGAGTTGTCACACCCCAATTTCACATTAAGAATAACCACAAAATTAGGGCATGACAGGTGGAAATTACACATAATCAACCACTCATCGCTTTTTAAAACAATCCAAAGTATTTAATTGATAACCAAGTTTAAGCTGTAAACAAGAACTAAACAAACTGCAGAAACTTCTCTCACAAACTGATAGAAGATACAAGCAAAGTCTACAGAATAATACATTGATTAACATAAAGGAAGCATAACATTAATTTACATATGTGTACACATTCTCTCTCTCACTCACACCTTGTCTCGAGGATCGAGGTGAATGGACTAAGAGACCTCTAACTAGATTAACTACAAACCTTCTATCAACTAAGCGTTAGGATGGAACGATCCTTCTGAATTCCTGATGTTGATGCTGACCTGAAAATGTTTGAGTAGAGGGATGAGCCTACTCGCTCAGTGAATAACATTTCACTTAGCTATCACTAAACAACTCGTCAGGTTTATAAACTGGAAATAAATAGATATACAGTTCAAGCATGGCAGTTCTACTGACTTAGCAGATATACAGATAATAATCACATTTCTAAGCATCAATCGGTAATTCAGATAGATGAACAGATTATACAAATTTACTGTGAACCTACTTGATTATTTATTCATTTTATTATTATGCCCTAAATATATGCAGTGTACTCTGCATATAAAGATCCGCAACAAGTCCATGCTACGGTCCCACCGTACAAGACTTAGCGACACACCCGGGAAGTTCTAAGTCTGACTACTCGTCCTGGTCTGCACAGGACACAGGCTCTACGGCCTCATCGCACATCCACGTGTGCTGCACAACCATGTGTGCTCTCGACTCCTCCTTAAACCTGAGTACACCGGCGGAGAGTCACAGGGTTACCTTCGTGACACAAGCACGAATGGTGTTAGATAACCAAGTTTTCTTTTGTTATCGCAGTGCCATCGTGACACAAGCACGATTGTTGTTGGACACTGCCTCTCTTTCCTCGTTTGTCCGCGACACAAGCACGGATGATGTTGCAACACGAGTTTCACCCCAAAGTTGCAGACCTGTCTAAGGGGTTCTACGGTGTTAGGGCATCTAGGTCTATTAATTAAATAAACAGATAAATAATTTAACAGAAATATCACATTACAACTGTAAAACACAGAATTTCCTCTTTCTCATCATTCTTATCACGCATTTCAAGTTCCAATGAACTTATCATACTAAAAAGTACATGCTACACTGTTTAAAGGTCATGTCAACTGATACTGAAGCAAATGAGCATTTAAAATGAGTTAAATAATGATTTCTAAATGAACTGCCACTCACCCACTTCGGTGTGTTCGTATACACCGAAAAACGTCCACAAACACGCCTAATTCTGCCCTTTACAGCAACGTGCACGCCGTGCACCTAGACTGCACGCCGTGCACCTTCAGTGCACTTCTGTTCTACTTTTCTGCACCTTTGCACGCCGTGCAATCTGACCTTGCACGCCATGCAAACTGACTTGCACGCCGTGCAAACTGATTTGCACGCCGTGCACCTGGGCTGAAACTCGTTCCGCTATCTGTAACTTTGCACGCCGTGCAATCTGACTTTGCACGCCGTGCAACCTGCGCAGAAATGGAAATTGCAGAAATAAAATAGGAGATTGGGGTCGATTCGGTGGACGATTATTACCCGAATCACTCCTATAGCTTCGGAATGACCTAGCAAGCAGTTGGCAAGAAGAAAGAACGGAGGGGAAAGCACCGTTCGCTCCCTAGACCATCTCCATGGTCGTCTTCTTCATGGCTGCAGGAGGAAGAAGAAGGTGAAGAAGAAGAAGATGATGCAGCTGGTTGATTTGGCTGGAGAAGATGAAGAAATCGAAGAAGAACGGAGAAGGAAGGAGCTTGGTTGCCTAGCTTCTCCTCTAGCTTGCTCTCTCTCTCCCTTTCTCCTTCTCTGTTTTTCCCAAGCGGCAACCGAAGGAAATGAACTATCGTTCATTCCAAAGTCGGTTAATAGAGTTAAAAAGGAAAAACTGAAGGAAAGGATAAGGAAAGGCGCCCAGGGGGCCGGATGTAAATTGCCCAAAAACTTTCCGAAATTACACATAGGTCCCTGCACACTAAAAAGCTTATATCGTTTTACTCGTAGGTCGGTTTCACATGATTTCTTCGGCAACGGATTAAGCACAAACTTGTCCTCAACCTCAGGACAAGAAAACAAGCTAATGATACATTAACACTAGCTCAAAGCTCAAAACACTATTAACAAAAGCAAGTTCTCATCTTAACATAACTAGTTCAATTATGCACTAACCAAGGTACTTACTGGTAAAACGAAATGTGGGTCATAACAATCTCCCTCCCTTATAAGAATTTCGTCCCGAAATTCCTAAAAGAGAAAAGGAAACTTGTTACGCATTTCTGATTCAAGCTCCCACGTAGCTTCCTCTATATTGTGTTTCCTCCACAAAACCTTCACTAAAGATATCTCCCGGTTCTTAAGCTCTTTGATCCGGTGATCAACAATCTGCACTGGTCCTTCTACATAGGACACATCTGTTCTAAGCTACGCCGGTTCTGGATCTAGAATCTTTTCTGTATCGGGATGACACTTTTTCAGCATAGACACATGGAAGACATCATGAAGATTTGCCAACTCAGACGGCAAATCCAACCTGTAAGCTACATGTCCAATCCTTTCAACAATAGGATATGGACCCATATACCTAGGAGTCAACTTACCCCTCTTGCCAAACCTCAGCACTCCCTTCCACAGTGAAACCTTCAAGTAAACCACGTCTCCAACCTCAAACTCAAGAGGTCGACGTCGTCTTTCTGCATAACTTTTCTGTCTGTCCTGAGCAGCTTTCAACTGTTCCCTGGTCACAGATATCTTTTCTGTAGTTACATCAACTAGCTCAGGTCCAAGAATTTCCTTCTCACCCACCTCGTACCAACAAACTGGCGATCTACACTTCCTGCCATAAAGAGCTTCATATGGGGCCATTCCAAGACTAGAATGGTAGCTGTTGTTATATGCAAACTCCATCAGGCTTAAGTGTTCTTCCCAGTTATCTCTGAACTGTAGCACACATGCTCTCAGCATGTCTTCAAGGGTCTGAATGGTCCTTTCAGATTGACCATCTGTCTGTGGGTGAAACGCTGTACTGAACTTCAGTCTTGTGCCCAACGCATGATGTAACTGATTCCAGAATCTAGATGTAAACTTTGGATCTCTGTCAGAAATAATGGAAACTGGAATCCCATGCAACCTGATTACTTCCTTCACATAGACTTTAGCCAACTTTGAAACGTCAAAGGTTGACTTGACAGGAAGAAAGTGAGCAGACTTAGTTAGTCTATCCACAATCACCCATATCGAGTCCGAACCCTTAGTCGTCCTGGGTAATCCTACCACAAAGTCCATCGTGATGTGTTCCCATTTCCATTTTGGTATAGGAAACGACTGCAAAGTACCAGCAGGTTTCTGATGCTCAGCCTTAACCTGCTGACACACCCCACACCTAGCCACGTATTCAGCCACATCCTTTTTCATGCCAGACCACCAGTACAGTTCTTTGAGGTTCCTGTACATCTTTGTGTTACCTGGATGCATAGCATACATAGAAGTATGTGCTTCCTCAAGAATCTGCTCTTTCAACTCACTGTTTCTAGGTACACATAACCTATCATGAAGATACAACATGCCTTTATCAGAAAACCTGAACTCTGTTCTCTTACCTTCTGACATTTCCTGCATGATTTGCCACAACTCTTCATCACTTTGTTGTAATTCCTTAATCTGATTATAGAAAGTAGGTCTGACTTGCATCTGAGCAATCAACCCACTTTGTCCAGTCACATCCAAGTCTAAGTTCAACCTTCGCATATCTACAAGCAAGTCTCTCTTGAAACATGCCATAGAAAATGCATTTGCTGTTGAACTTGACTTTCTACTCAAGGCATCAGCTACAACATTTGCCTTACCCGGATGGTAATCGATTGTCACATCATAGTCCTTGATCAGCTCAAGCCATCTGCGCTGTCTCAAATTCAAATCCTTCTGAGTGAAGATATATTTCAAGCTCTTATGGTCTGTAAACACCTGACATGTCTCACCATACAAGTAATGATGCCATGTCTTAAGAGCATGAACTATAGCAGCTAATTCCAAATCATGGACCGGGTAATTCTCTTCATTCTTCTTAAGCTGTCTAGATGCGTACGCCACAACTTTGCCTTCTTGCATCAGTACACAGCCCAAACCCCTCCTGGAAGCATCACAGAACACTGTATAGCCTTTTTCTGCTTCAGGCAAAACCAACACTGGTGCTGAAGTCAACCTCTTCTTCAAAATATGAAAACTTCTCTCACAGTTATCAGACCAAACAAACGGTACATCCTTCCTCGTCAAGCGTGTCAAAGGTGATGCTAACACACTGAAGTTCTGTATGAACCTTCTGTAATAACCTGCTAATCCCAAGAAACTTCTGATTTCAGTAGGAGTCTTAGGATGTTCCCACTGAAGTACAGAATCAACTTTCTTAGGGTCAACATTAACTCCACCTCTCGAGATAACATGTCCAAGAAATGCTACCTCGGCCAACCAGAACTCGCATTTGCTAAATTTAGCAAACAACTGGTGTTGTCTCAACAACTGCAACACTACTCTCAAGTGTTGCTCATGTTGTTCATCGTCTCTGGAATAGATCAGAATATCATCTATAAAGACTACAATAAACTGATCTAGGAACGGTTTGAAAATCCGGTTCATCATATCCATAAAGGCTGCTGGGGCATTGGTCAGTCCAAACGACATGACCAAAAACTCATAATGCCCATATCTGGTTCTGAAAGCTGTTTTGGGAATATTAGAAGCCTTTATCCTAAGCTGATGATATCCAGATCTCAAATCTATTTTAGAGAAGATCGTCGCTCCACGCAACTGATCAAACAGATCATCTATTCTCGGAAATGGATACTTGTTCTTAATAGTGATCTTGTTCAGTTGCCTGTAATCTATACAGAGACGCATGGTACCATCCTTTTTCTTAACAAACAGGACTGGAGCACCCCACGGTGAAGAACTGGGTCTAACGAAACCCTTATCTAGCAACTCCTGCAACTGCACCTTGAGTTCCTTCAACTCTGCAGGTGCCATTCTATAGGCTGGCAGTGCTACTGGATGACTACCTGGATATATCTGAATTTCAAAATCAATGTCTCTGACAGGAGGTAAGCCTGGTAACTCCTCTGGAAAAACATCAGAGAACTCATGAACCACAGGCACATCATAAACACTGGTGATGCTCTTCTCTGCTCTGGTGTCAACCACATGAGCAAGGAACGCTTCACATCCTTTCTGTAACATCTTATCAGCTACAGCAGCTGATATTATGCACGTAGGTAGAACTTTCCTGTCTCCAGTAAAGACACAAGAAAATTATCCTAGTTGAAAGGTAGCTTCCTTCTTCCAACAATCGAATTGCACTCGATATGCCTCAAGACAATCCATACCCAAGATGACTTGAAAGGTATTTACATCCAAGGGTATGAGATTAGCAGCAAAGGTGAGACCT
Source organism: Alisma plantago-aquatica (assembly GCA_963693085.1). NCBI lineage: Eukaryota > Viridiplantae > Streptophyta > Magnoliopsida > Alismatales > Alismataceae > Alisma > Alisma plantago-aquatica. The sequence goes on along the minus strand of OY856411.1, from coordinate 1,179,541,711 downwards.
CCAAAAGATAACAAGCATCCGGGACAGAACTCGGATAAAACTGTTGGTCCACCTAGTGGAACCCTCAACACTAACTCATTTGCCAATTCTTGAGTTAACAGATTAAGTTCACCAACTAAAGAACGTCGTATAAAAGAGTGAGTAGCTCCCGGATCTATCAAAACTGAAACTCGTATACTATTAAACAAAAGCATCTCTCCTGTAACAACTTGTGAAGAAATTATACCTTCTTGGGGTGTCAAAGAAAAGAAACGTGCTGAAGCTCTCCCTCTGCCACGCTGTCCTCTCTGACCACTCCTGCCACTAGACACTCCACCACCTCTAGAACCAGAAGCCATAGAGGAACTCAGAACATCATGGTACTGAGGCTGGAAAGCTTGCGATGCTGCTTGTCGAAGTTGAGGACATTCCCTTTTGACATGTCCTATCTGTCCACAGGCATAACAACCAGAACTCCAACACGGTCCAGTATGTGGCCTTCCACATTTGTCACATGGCGGTAACTCTTGTCTCTGGGGACCTGTCACTGACATTGACGACCCAGAAGACTGCCCACTATCGGCACTGCCCCATCTTCCTGGGTTGTATCCTCCTCTGCCTCTAGAAGTAGTGACATCCTCAGATCTCTGCCTGCCGAAACAACCAAGGCCACGCCCAAGCTTAGAAAAGAAGCCTCTACCTCCACCTCTGTATCCACTACTGGACTGCCCTCTACTGAAATATGCAGATCTCTTCTTAGACTCGGGCACCGTGTCAGCATTCACAGATTCTTCAACCTGTCTAGCAGCCTCGACAAACTCCCCAAAGTTCTCTCTGTTCCTCCTACTAGTAGCAGAAACTGTATGCCGAATCTCTGGCCTTAGTCCTTCCTGAAACCTTCTACATCTCTCTATGTTATCAGGAACAAGCTGCGGACAGAAGTTTGCTAACCGTGTGAAAAGCGCTTCATATTCAGTAACTGTCATGTTCCCCTGCTTGATATTCTGTAACTGCCTGATTTTCTCATTAAGAAAAGTGGGTGGATAGAATTTGAGATGAAACTCCTCAGAGAAATCCTGCCAGGAAAGCTCTGTACCTCTCCTCTTTTCTTCCACACCACGCCACCACAACTCTGCATCGCCTGTTAAAAGGTAGACCGCATGATTGATCTTCTTATCTTCTGGAAGCCCCATCAGACGAAAGACCTTTTCTACCTGTCTAAACCATTCATCAGCCTCTGCTGGATCTGTAGTGCCACTAAAATCTGTGCCACCAAGCTTCTTCACAAGCTCATAAGATCGCATCAGATCTTTGCTGCTGGTAGAAGAAGAATCTCGCCTATCAGCCTTGTACCTTTCTTTGGTCTCCAGGAACATCCTGTACATCCTGGATGCTTCATCCACGTGGTCACCACCACCTGGACCCAAGTACAAAGGATCAGGGCCAACATGGCTCTCGGCCTGATCATCACGATGAAAGCCTCTTCCTGCCATCTGCAATGATATAACAGAATATTTCCTGTTAGAAAACTACAGATAGAAGAAAGACACCTAACCCTTAATCCTATTGGTCTCTTATCGTCCCCTGACCTAGACTCTGAGTAACTATGTACTCAACCTAAGCTCTGATACCAAGAGTTGTCACACCCCAATTTCACATTAAGAATAACCACGAAATTAGGGCATGACAGGTGGAAATTACACATAATCAACCACTCGTCGCTTTTTAAAACAATCCAAAGTATTTAATTGATAACCAAGTTTAAGCTGTAAACAAGAACTAAACAAACTGCAGAAACTTCTCTCACAAACTGATAGAAGATACAAGCAAAGTCTACAACATAATACATTGATTAACATAAAGGAAGCATAACATTAATTTACATATGTGTACACATTCTCTCTCTCACTCACACCTTGTCTCGAGGATCGAGGTGAATGGACTAAGAGACCTCTAACTAGATTAACTACAAACCTTCTATCAACTAAGCGTTAGGATGGAACGATCCTTCTGAATTCCTGATGTTGATGCTGACCTGAAAATGTTTGAGTAGAGGGATGAGCCTACTCGCTCAGTGAATAACATTTCACTTAGCTATCACTAAACAACTCGTCAGGTTTATAAACTGGAAATAAATAGATATACAGTTCAAGCATGGCAGTTCTACTGACTTAGCAGATATACAGATAATAATCACATTTCTAAGCATCAATCGGTAATTCAGATAAATGAACAGATTATACAAATTTACTGTGAACCTACTTGATTATTTATTCATTTTATTATTATGCCCTAAATATATGCAGTGTACTCTGCATATAAAGATCCGCAACAAGTCCATGCTACGGTCCCACCGTACAAGACTTAGCGACACACCCGAGAAGTGCTAAGTCTGACTACTCGTCCTGGTCTGCACAGGACACAGGCTCTACGGCCTCATCGCACATCCACGTGTACTGCACAACCACGTGTGCTCTCGACTCCTCCTTAAACCTGAGTACACCGGCGGAGAGTCACAGGGTTACCTTCGTGACACAAGCATGAATGGTGTTAGATAACCAAGTTTTCTTTTGTTATCGCAGTGCCATCGTGACACAAGCACGATTGTTGTTGGACACTGCATCTCTTTCCTCGTTTGTCCGCGACACAAGCACGGATGATGTTGCAACACGAGTTTCACCCCAAAGTTGCAGACCTGTCTAAGGGGTTCTACGGTGTTAGGGCATCTAGGTCTATTAATTAAATAAACAGATAAATAATTTAACAGAAATATCACATTACAACTGTAAAACACAGAATTTCCTCTTTCTCATCATTCTTATCACGCATTTCAAGTTCCAATGAACTTATCATACTAAAAAGTACATGCTACACTATTTAAAGGTCATGTCAATTGATACTGAAGCAAATGAGCATTTAAAATGAGTTAAATAATGATTTCTAAATGAACTGCCACTCACCCACTTCGGTGTGTTCGTATACACCGAAAAACGTCCACAAACACGCCTAATTCTGGCCTTTACAGCAACGTGCACGCCGTGCACCTAGACTGCACGCCGTGCACCTTCAGTGCACTTCTGTTCTACTTTTCTGCACCTTTGCACGTCGTGCAATCTGACCTTGCACGCCATGCAAACTGACTTGCACGCCGTGCAAACTGATTTGCACGCCGTGCACCTGGGCTGAAACTCGTTCCGCTATCTGTAACTTTGCACACCGTGCAATCTGACTTTGCACGCCGTGCAACCTGTGCAGAAACGGAAATTGCAGAAATAAAAGAGGCGATTGGGGTCGATTCGGTGGACGATTCTTACCCAAATCACTCCTATAGCTTCGGAATGACCTAGCAAGCAGTTGGCAAGAAGAAAGAACGGAGGGGAAAGCACCGTTCGCTCCCTAGACCATCTCCATGGTCGTCTTCTTCATGGCTGCAGGAGGAAGAAGAAGGTGAAGAAGAAGAAGATGATGCAGCTGGTTGATTTGGCTGGAGAAGATGAAGAAATCGAAGAAGAACGGAGAAGGAAGGAGCTTGGTTGCCTAGCTTCTCCTCTAGCTTGCTCTCTCTCTCCCTTTCTCCTTCTCTGTTTTTCCCAAGCGGCAACCGAAGGAAATGAACTATCGTTCATTCCAAAGTCGGTTAATAGAGTTAAAAAGGAAAAACTGAAGGAAAGGATAAGGAAGGGCGCCCAGGGGGCCGGATGTAAATTGCCCAAAAACTTTCCGAAATTACACATAGGTCCCTGCACACTAAAAAGCTTATATCTTTTTACTCGTAGGTCGGTTTCACATGATTTCTTCGGCAACGGATTAAGCACAAACTTGTCCTTAACCTCAGGACAAGAAAACAAGCTAATGATACATTAACACTAGCTCAAAGCTCAAAACACTATTAACAAAAGCAAGTTCTCATCTTAACATAACTAGTTCAATTATGCACTAACCAAGGTACTTACTAGTAAAACGAAATGTGGGTCATAACAGTTGGTATGGCTTCAACCCATTTTGAGACGTAATCCACCGCCACTAGGATGTAGGAGAATCCACGAGAAGATGGGAATGAACCCATGTAGTCCACACCCCAAACATCAAATATCTCGACTTCTTGCCAAAAGTTCAGTGGCATCTCATCTCTTTTGGTTATGTTACCCGTTCTCTGGCACTTGTCACATGATCAAATGAAGTTGTACGAATCTTTGGATATGGTTAGCCAAAAGAATCCACATTGCAAAACTTTCAAGGTAGTTTTCTTGGGGCTCATATGGCCTCCAACTGGGATTGAATGGCATTGTTCTAAAATGAGTTTAGCTTCTTCTTCAGCGATACAACATCTGTATAGACCATCAGTGCAGAGTTTGAAGAGGTATGGCTCATCCCAGTGATATTGTTTTACATCATGTAGGAATTTCTTTAGTGCACTTCCGGTGCATTCGGGGTGGATGACACTCGCAGCTAGGTAGTTCACATAATCTACGTACTAAGGGATAGCCTCTGAAACTTTCATAAGCTGGTCATCTAGAAGAGAATCATTGATGTGGATCTTCTCGGTTTCCAGGGTGTGGATACGGCTGAGGTGGTCTGCCATGACATTCTTTGTACCTTTCTTGTCTCTTATCTCCAAATCAAACTCTAATAAGAGGAGAATCCATCTAATTAACCTAGGTATAGCATCTTTCTTTGCCAGAAGGTAATGGATAGTGACATGATCTGTGTAGACAATTCCTTTTGAACCAATGAGGTAGGATTTGAACTTGTCAAAGGCATACACGACCGCAAGAAATTTTTCTCGGTAGTTGCATAATTCCTATGAGCTTCATCGAGGGTTTTTGATGCATAGTAGATCACATAATGTTTCTTATCTATACATTGGCCCAAGACAGTACCCACAACATAATCACTGGCATCACACATAATTTCAAAAGGGTGATCCCAATCAGGGGCTCTGATGATGGGTGTTTTTGTAAGAGCATGCTTTAGATGGTTGGAACTTTTAACACATCCTTCACCAAAATTGAACTCAGCATCCTTTAGTAGCAAATTTGTCATCGGATTGGATATCTTTGAGAAATTCTTTATAAACTATCGGTAAAAGATTGCATGACCTAGGAATGCACAAACCTCCTTTACATTCATTGGGATAGAGAGCTTGGAAATTACTTCGATCTTGGCCTTGTGTACTTCAATTCCTTGATTACTGACCCGATGGTCGAGGACAATGCCTTCCTTTATCATAAAGTGACACTTCTCCCAATTTAACACAAGTTGTTCTTCTTCACACTGTTTGAGGACAAGGGATAGGTGTTTTAGGCACGAGTCGAATGAATCCCCATACACAGAAAATCATCCATAAAAACTTCCATGACCAGCGAATATGGTAGCCATGCAACGTTGGAAGGTTGCAGGTGCATTACAGAGGCTGAACGACATTCTTCTAAATGCGTATGTTCTGAATGGGTAGGTGAAAGTAGTTTTCTCTTGGTCATCTGGATGTATGGGTATTTGATAGAATCCAGAGTAGCCATCGAGATAACATAAATATTCTTGGTGAGCCAATCTTTCTAAAACTTGATCAATAAAATGCATCTGGAAATGATCTTTTCGTGTTGCTTTGTTCAACTTCCTAAAATCAATGCACATCCTCCACCCTGTGACTGTTCAAGTGGGGATGGGTTTGTCATTTTCATTTCATATCACAAATTTTCCACCTTTATTTGGGACCACATGCACCAGACTCACCCATGGTGAACCCGATATCGGTTAGATTATCCCAACAGTGAGCAGTTTAATAAGTTCACGACAGACTACTTCCTTCATATTTGGATTCAATTTGTGTTGATGTTCAATAGTTGGCTTGTAATCTTCCTTCATGGGGATTTTATGCATGCACATCACGTGACTAACCCCAGTGAGGTCGCTCATCTTGTAGTCGATTGCGTTTCTTCTTTCCTTCAATTCCTTCAAAAGTTTGTCTTCTTGTTTCGTCGTTAGATCTGAATTTATGATGACGGGGCAGATCTTGAGTTTATCTAGAAACATGTATTTCAATCCTTCTGGTAGGGGCTTCATTTTAGGATCTTGTGGCTTTTCACATGCTTCTTCAGTAACATCCACTTCTATTAGTTCCTCAACCTTGGCTTCAGGATCTTCTTTAGTAGCATCGAGGTGGAAAACACAACTTTTCACTTGTTCATCATCTAAACTCTCTGCATTCAGATTAGGAAGGGTCATCCCTAAAGGATCTTCTTGTTCATAATCCTCCTGCATGAGGAGTGACATCTTCTCTACGCACTCAATCAAGTAGACTTCCTCTTGCATGATTGGTCTTCGCATGCTTTCAAAAACTCTGAATTCAAGAGTTTCTTTATCTAATCTGAGCAGCAAAGTTCCTACTTCAACGTCGATCAGAGCTCTTGCAGTGGTGAGGAATGGTCGTCCAAATATGAGAGGGCATCTAGTGTCTTCCTTTATGTCCATGATGACAAAGTCACACAGAATATAGGAATCGTTTCCTACCTTGACAGGGACATCCTCAATGATTCTTAAAGGTAGAGTCACAGTGTTATCTGCAAGTTGTGTGGTCATGCCAGTTGGAAGAAGTTTAGAAAACCCTAACCTTTTACAAATGCTAAGTGGCATGATGGAAATGCTAGCACCAAGATCTACTAATCCCTTTTTACACGAAGAATCACCGATATGGCAGAAGATCCCAAAGGATCCTGGATCTTTCTACTTCTTGGGCATCTTACTCAGGATGATATCTGAAGTAGTCGGCGCCAACTTGACTGTCTCGTGCTCTTTAGTTATATATTTCCTTATCAGAAGTGATTTTAGATTTTTTCCCAGGCTGGTATTTCAGCCAACGCATCCAGGAAGGGTATATCCACATGAAGCTTTTTCATAGCTTCCTTGAACTTATTGAAACGAGTGTCGAGCTTGGTTTGCTTCAAATGAGCTGGGAAAGGTGGACTATGCTTGTATATTGGTACCTCTGGCTCTGGTGTTTCAGTTTATTCATTAATGGGTTTTTCATATCTTAGTTCGGTTGTCTTATCAGCAGTCACTGGTTCTTTTGGTTGAGACTCGGGTGTCGTTGAGTCTTGAATAATCACAGGTTCATCCTCATCTGTAATAACCATAGGTGTCTTGATAGTAGGATCAGAATAGTCTTTTCCTGACCTAGTAGTTACAGCTTTCAGTTGTTCGGGATGCTTAGGATTGTTTTTTGGTTGGCCAGCAAAGGCTCCAGCAGGTGGCTTCATACTAGCTGCCAGTTGTGCTAGTTGAGATTCAATAGCTTTCTGATGGGCTTGCTGGTTAGCTATCATAGTTTGCTGGCTAGCTATCAATGTTTGTTGCGATTGTAAAATCTTTTCAACGGCTGATAGCTTGTCATCAGGAGAGTTGGGGCTAGCTTGTTGCCCTTGTTTTAGGTTCTAGTAAGGGTCTTGGTTGGGGTTCTGAAATTGAGAATTGTTCTGATAATTGTTAAAGTTCCTATTGTGAAAGTTTCCCCTAAAGTTCTCTTGATTTCCAAAGTTTTGTTGTTGGTTATACTAAAATCCTGGTGGACTTCTTTGTTGGTTAGTTGAACCAAGTTGTCATTGTAGGGTTTTAGGGGAGACAGAGAAGGCAGCGGAAATAAAAAATTTCTTCTCCCGAACCTAGAATAAAGAAAATGTGTCAACGTCTATACAATAGGAAGGATGGTTTGTAGAGGCATGCCTTGTCCTGAGGCTTGCTCGGCGACATTACCTCACGGCTTGCGCAGTCTTCACCTCTGGTCTTAGATAGTGTATGTGCAGCTCCTGGTCTCACTGGGACTGTCAGCTCTTGGTCTCACCATGACTGTCGAGATTGATAGCTGTCCTCCGAGCAGCAGAAGTCTCCTGTCTCTATAGTAGTCAACACAGACCACCTAGAACTCTGATATCCTTGTCCCACAAGGAATCAGAAGGAGTCACACCCTCCTATCAGTGTACTAGTCATCGACACACTCTCCTACCACCAGTCGCTTTTCTGCAGTTGTATTTCCCTTGTTGTGCCTCCCTTATCGGGTAGCACTTGCGCGTGCTCTCTCGGTTACCAAAACCAGAGAGAATGACAACTTTCCAGAGCAACTGGTGCACTGAGTTGTTGTCTTGAGAAACCCCCAATACCCAAATATATATAGGAGGGTCACGGGATAGGGTTCTCTATCCCGGGCAATGCGGGATTAAAGCAGGAGTAGAAGGGTTTGAGATTTTCCACAAAATAAGCAAATGCACCACCTGAACCGATCGGTTCACACCTCAACCGATCGGTTGGGGCACCTGAGCCGATCGGTTCACTTCTGAGCCGATCGGTTCGTGGTCCTGATCCAACTCAAATTGACTTTCAAATTTGTTTCCGATTAATCAAATATTAATCCTTATCCAAATCGAATTTGTACAAGTGAAACAAATTGTATTTGTAAAATAGTCTTCTCACTTTCCAAACAATCTCGGTTGGTCATATGAATCGACCGGTTCAACAATTGAGTCGATCGTCTCATGACACATGAGCTGATCATCTCACCAGTTGAATCAATCGGTTAACCGACCTGAGCCAATCGGTTCAACTCTTGAGCCGATCGGTTGGGGCAGCGGACTTGTGCAAATCAGTCAATTGCAGTTTCAATCAATCAGATACTCTAATCAATCGGTCCAACACCTTGAACACTATGATTTTGAGCTATCAATCAACTGAGTGTTTAATTGAACTACTAAACTCCTTTAGTAATCAATTTAAACATTGTTTGTGGATAAACTCCTCTTCTAGGTTAAATCCTATGTGTGTGACCGTGCAGGTCCATTTCATATTGGCAGTGAAAGTCCATAACACTTATGACTCCACAAGAAAAGAGCAGTTCCTAGTCGCGCATCAGTGCTACTCAAGTGAAAAGGAAAGTTGGAGAACAACTTTCAATCCTACAATCGATGATTGGTTTTATAGTCAATGTATAATTCCTTTGTCACTGATATCCTGAATAAACTCAAGGCATGGAACAGTCATCCTTTCAATGTTCATTCACTTTCTTGATCTCAGAGTAGATTGGAGGAGATATGTATGACATCAATATCATATACTGATTCACACATGTGTGCGCATGCCTATCTCAATCCTACTCATCAAGTGGCCATGGATATCAAACTCCCTTGGGAGGGACAAATCCCATATCTATCACTCACCCCTCAAAAGCCCCATGTGTCAAAGCCACCCAATCATCACCTTTATAACAACCCACGTTTCAAGACTGCGTTTGATGATGTCAAAGTGTACCCAACGACATGTGTTGAGTGTAGTGATTTCAGGTCAAAGAATCACACTCACCACCATCACTGTGAGAACTGACTGTGATTACCATGTCATGGTACCATGTGTCAAACTCACAGTGGGTCTGTCTGGTATACTTGTTCTCTAACAATTACCTATGTGTTTGGTTTGATATCTCCATATCATGACTAATGAGATTCTATCATCAACCAACACCACAATATAGTCTTGTGTATCATTGTTGTCTATCTACCTTCCACAATGACATCCGACTAGGAACATGACAAGAATGTACAAACTCTTAGCATCTGTATGATCTCATCGTACAGGTCCTCAACCTGAAAGCATACGTCATTGAGTATTGTCATTCTCTAGACATTCAATTTGTTCTATCATTATCTCATATGACTGAACCAGAAAGAATTCAAAGCTTTCCTTTGATCTTATCAAATCAATCTTAATGTATCCCACCAATCATCCCATGATTGGCTCTCAGGGCATACATACCAACAGACTCCCACTTGCACTGCGAGCCAATCACCCTTGAATCATATTCATAGTGATCTTCAAACATGTCCCACATGTTACTGTGCTCTAGTGCTAACATAGTGAGTTATGGAAACACCATGCCAAAGTCAGTATTAACTACATGTCTCTCATCTCTTTGTTGTACATCACACGTATGAGATGGAGTTGCCGTAATATGCGATCTAGTATTCCTTTGCTAACCTTTAGCCACATTGTATGACCAAGTACTCCTTACTTGTCATCAAAGATCGGAATATCTATAAGTTCATCTCATGAACTTCCAGATCCATATAGTATCCTCTATTGTTCTCTAACACATGGATACACGGCTTTTCCGTTTGAACAACTTTATTGGAACGTTTCCAATTATCAACAAACATTCACTTTTATATATCCCATATATATTTTGCGATTAATTTTTTGTCCTTTTTAGATGTTCGCATCAGTGTAACTCTTTACAGTTAACCCTTCCTTAGAACTAGTACTTCCCAAGTACTTATCAAGTTCTTATGGTATTCCAGTAACCCTTACTGGAACTAGATAGACATCCACTCGTCATGTCCCATATACAAGTTATCAGGATGAGCATATCATATTGTCATGTCCTACATACAAGATGATGAATGCATTTTATTCTTGTTGTGTCCATACATGCAAGATAATGGGATGATTACATACATGATAAATCCTTATATATCCTTAGTGTTTCCATTCTTTATAATGATTGGACACTTGGCCTTGGGATACTAACTCCGTGTAAGATGGACAAGTTTTCTCCCACTGAATCTATGCACATTGAACCCTTCAGTATAAATTTCCAATGTATGCTATCTCTTTTCAAGTCAAGAGGTTTTCGAGAACTATATCTATAGATCTATATTCCTATTACATAGGAAATTTCTCTATCTTCCTTAAAGATAATTTCCACTTTAGATTTCCATTCTTAGAACATCTCATTTCACATCAACATGTGGAATGTGAATACACTCCCACTAAATCACAGATCTCTCTTTATCTTTGACATATCAGTCAAACCCTTTGAACATATTATCAAAGTAAAGATTCGGCTCTGAGTTGCTTGTACTTAATCAATCACATTGATTAGTCCATTGTAACTTATATACTTCATTTGCATTAATGGATTCATAAACCTTATAGGTTGTGTCACATACACATCCTTGTTTTATTCCTCATAGGAATGCGGTTTTAGTATCTGTATGCCAAATTTCTCAGTCATTAAGTTACAATCAACAAGCATCATCCTTCTCAAAATGTTATCCATGTGTCTTAATGCTTAAGACTCATTCACACTTTTGGATTTTATCCCAATGGGTGCTACCATCAAGGTCATACCTTATGGTTCACATGGAAGTCATTTAGGATGTAATGGTCATAAACCATAACTCAAAATCTGGTTCCTCATATTTATCTAGATAGTTGATTTATTATATGACCAACTCATCATATAGATAATCTAGGTGCATCTGTCAAGGATATAGGAACTCACAACTCCTTGTGATTCTTAATATCCTTTATTAGTGTGGGGTATTCTTTATTTAAGAAGAAATTAGTTATTTGAAAATCATCCTCTAACTCCTTAGAGTATGACTCCTTATGATTTAGACATCACCATGCCTTAATCATGAGTTCATTATGATACACTATCATAATTACTTATAAGTATATCAAACATTTGGTCCAAGTATTTCATTCATTGATCTCATCAAGAATTAACTCTTTTACCAAATTTGTACTTCATCTATGATATTCTTGAACATTTCAAGATATTCGTATTTGGTATTTCTCCAAACACCACTTGAAGTATTAGCATTTGCTCCAACATGTATGTAAATATGAAAATATTTTGCACTTTGGATACGAAAATCCACCAAGATAACTCAATTATACCTCTTTTCACTTATTTTCCACATTTTACCATTGTTTTCAATTTCTTTCTCAATAAAGAAATATTTAATTGATCTTTTCTTTTCTTATTGCTCTCTTTATGCAACTTTGGACTCCTTGGTACCCAAGGAACCCAAGAGGCACGAAATCCCTCCTTGGATTTGCCTTCTAGAGGTTTCCACATTTTTCTTTTCTCAAATATTCAATTATTCATTCACTAATTGAATATTCTTGTTATTTGGGCCCAATAGCCAATAAAGCACACAACACAATCATCAAGGCTATTGTAAACGAAATCCACTTATTCCAAACCAATTATACCATTTGTTGTTCAAATATCTTTAATATGATAAATTACATTTCTCACCAAATGAACCCAAAATTGGGATTGTAACATCCTTCCCCTCTTATAAGAATTTTGTCCTCAAAATTCCATAAAGCAAGCAAACAAATAGGATAAGCCTTTCATATGTCCATCATGGCTCCCATGTGGCTTCACCCTTTCCATGGTGCTTCCCAAGAACCTTCATTATCTCATATTCTTCCATCTGAGTTCTTACCTTGGTATATCGTACCCTCATAGGTGACTCAGGACATTTCAGCCTCTCAAAAGCTGAATAGGTTCAGGGCTCAACACATGGCTTGGGTACCTCACATAGTGCTCTAGATCGGACTCATGCAACACACCATTTTATCCTGAGGGGCAAGGCTAAACACAACCATCTCCACCAATCCATCTGAAATGGACCCATATATCGGGGACTCAGCTTTCTCAGTTGTAGCTTAGAGGGGTCGGATTTTCGCATCACATATTCTCCCACAGTGAACTGCATGTCAGTCTGCTTTGCATCAGCTCGTGACTCATGTCACCACTGGGCTCTCTCTCAGCCATTGCACGATCAAAGCGACTTCATCTACACACACTATGGTTCTTTTCTGACCTTCGTGAGGCCTCCTTCACCAACATCATCTTAATGAAGTGGTGACAGACACAACCTCTCTATAAGACTTCTTGCATCCCGATAAAGGCTATGGTGGTTAACATCACATCTTAAGAACTGTCTCTTTGTATCACCCTGAACAAGCACACTTGATCTCATCAGACCCTCTAGTATGGATCATACTAATCATTAGTTAGGGGTGACAAACCATACTATCATCGAGTTTTTCATGTATATACTTCCACCTCATGGAAATGAACCTTTAGGTCATATGTAAGAACTTTTGAACTTGTATCATGGTGTAGTTGAACCATCTCTCTCTCTTATGTAGTTCAACAGAATCTATCTCTTGACAATACTCCTTTCTTTCTCAAGTTATCTAGGTAAGGCGATCTACCATAACCCATATTGCATCTTGACCTTCTAGGTCAAAGGGAGACTTACCACAACATTCATAGTGATGAACTCCCATTCCCTCTCAGGAACTCTTTTATCCTCTATATCGATACACTGGGTTACTGGTGTTCGTCCTTCACCTCCTGGCTTGCATAGCCACATGCTACATGCAACTTTGTTTTAAGCATCCAGAGTGCTACCATTACTTACTATCTTTGTGGTACCAAGGTATATCGTGACCTCCTGTATTGTTATGATTCCTCAAGCTTGATACCTCAGAAACCCTAAACCACTCTCAAGAGGGTTTATTACCTTCCTATCCAAAGAAGTGTATCTGAGGTTCTATCACCATCCTTTTACTTCATCAAGGACTAAACTGGCTAACCAAACAACCATTAACTTGCTCAACATATCTTGTTACATCCGTGTGTTAGCCAAAACACATCCTCTTTCCAAACATAGGGTTAGTCGAACAACCTCAACTTCTTCTAGCTTCCAGCTAACTAGGCAGCTATATCTCAACTAGAGCATTCATTACCACTTCTTATCCTTAGGTAATGTTGAAGACATACACCTCCATGTATTCTACTTATCATCTCATCTCAAACTCTAAGTCTATCTTCATTAAGAACATTCTGAGCTCATCCTCTTAGTTATCAGGCTCCACCTTGTGATTCCTTGTAACACTTGCAAAAATCCACCTAGATCAAGATAAAACATCCTCACAAGATGATTTCCTTAATACTCTTAGTGTTTGTAAACCATCCCTGTCTTATTTTCTCCACAAGGGCACATTATCATCTTTGTCCTCATTCCTTGTTCCAACTCACGTCATCTTTACCCTTGGTGTATGGCATGTGTACTGTCCTATCTCTCACTCCCATAACAAGAAGAAATAAACATTTTGCGGCCGTCCAAATACAAAGTCCTTCCTATTCCAAGAGTAGAGATGGTACAACCCACGTTACCAATACACCTTCAATTCTAAGTTGAAACGTGCCATCATCTTGATATCTACATTACTTCCATGGAAAACTAGTCTCGAATCTACTTGGGTTACTACACAATCCTTGGTCATCTCCTCTAGGTCTATAGGGTGCCGGCACTTTTGGGGTCATCCCTCTTCCCTTATACATCCAGAGAGTGCCCTACTCATCTACCCTTTGGGTCCCATGAGTTCATGAAGGTGATCAATCTCCTAACCCATGGCCCTTAGATAATGATAGTTGTTACCTCCTGACCTTATGGTCATGTGCAACTAGGGAATTAGGAAACTCCTTCTTCCATCGGTCTCATCCCTACCTGAACCTAAGATAGACTTAGGATTCCATTATAATACATGTTCAACTTAGAACCTTACCTAATCCTTCATCATCTCTCTTTGCATTCTTGAATGACTTTCATCCCTTCATAGGGGGTCATGGCAACCTTCCCACCTTAGTCAGGCCCCATACCAGTAACCTCCATGGTAACACCTCCACATGCACTTAGAGATGGTTATCTATGGGTCTACAAGTTCATTCTCATTCCATGTACTTTTCACTTAGCTTCTCAAGATCCTATGAAACTTTTTTAGGATATCTCAAAACCAGCAAAATGGGTATACACCCTACCAAAGGGTCCTGCTCCCAGGAAGGGATATCAGAACCTTTCTTAGTTTTGCCCTTGCCCTTACGCTTGGACTTGCCTTTGTTGCTGATCATCATCACAGACTTAGGCTTGTCCTTCTTCATCTGTGTCTCGGTTGTCCTCAACATGCCTAACAACTCTGTCAACGGCTTGTCAAAGTTGTTCATGTTGTAGTTCATCACAAACTTACTGTAGGATTCTGGAAACAATTGCAGTATCACGTCGGTAGCCAACTCTTGGCTCAGGGGAAATCCCAATCTCGTCAGGTTCTCCACATACCCAATCATCTTGAGTGTGTGAGGACCAACTGGATCTCCTTCTGTCATGACACACTTGAACAGCTCCCTGGAGACATCATATCTCTCTTGTCGTGCTTGATCTTCATACATGTTCTTGAGATGTTGAATCATCTCAATGACACCCATGTTCTCATGTTGTCTCTGCAACTCGTGGTTCATGGAGCACAACATCAAGCACTTTGCATCAATGGCATCATCATAATGCTTCTTATAAGCATCCCTTTCTTCCTTTGGTGCGGTAGGAGCAGGTTCCTCTGGAACTGGAGTATCTAGGACATAGATCTTTTTCTCTTGAGTGAGAACAATTCTCAATGTCCTAAACCTGTCGTGGAAGTTAGTCCCATTCATCTTGTCCTTTTCAAGGACCAATCGCAATGAAAAGTGATTGTTGTTTGTTGTCATTTGTACTACAAAAGGAAATATATGCAATTTAGTCCAAAACTCAATTTTGACTTATTTGATTGATTTGAAATGTTGACGATATAATTAGGACTTTAATTAATTATAACTCCCACTATTTTTTTCAAATTGATAGCCCTCACCATCAATTCGGAAGATTGTAGCGTACAATCTTCTAGTGGGTCAAGATCCTGAAATCCTCTAAGTCATGGACCAGCTAGGGCTGTCGCCCACAACTTAGATCTTCCAGATAGGGAACTTTTGCCAATTGCATCATATGCAACTCCTTGCCATGATCACCTCCATGCCTCAAGGTGCTAGATCCTATATAGGTCACCTTGTTAAGTCCGGCCCAAAGCCAACACGATGAATATGCACCCTGCTAGGGCAGACCCACATATCCATCCTTCACGCTTTCATGACATAGACGGTGCACCACGCTAGGGTGTGCCCACACTTGGTCGATCAAGATTTTCACATGTGTCGCATTTGGAAGGCATCTAAAACTTTAATATTTAATGAGGGATTTGGTTTTTATAAGTACATATACATATCCAATCACCACAATACATAGTACGTATAATATACATGCTATATCCCACAGAAAACATGTGAAATGATAAAAGCAATGATTATGACCATCCTAATGTGATTCCTCGAGCCAAGAGGAATCACGGTCATCTAGGTCTACATCACATGCAATTTGTCCATGATGAAGTGATATAGCCGTCTGAGTTGATCAACTCATCACATGAATGACCTACTCGCCCTGGCCGGTCGTCTGGGTGCCACCAGCCGATCGATTGACTCCTCCAACCGATTGGTTCGCTTGGTCGTCATGGATCTCCTCATGGCCACCACCTGATCATCTCGCTCCTCAAACCAGTCATCTAGATCACCAACCGATCGGTTCATGCCTTGAACCGATCATCTCAGTCATCGTCAGATAGTCCACCATTGTTTGACATAACAGGAAATAAAAGATCTATCCTATTTTACAATTGAAAAGGGAAACCCCGAGTTACATTCGGGGGGAGCAAAGGTAGGAAAGAAATCTTGAGTTATCTCGAGTTACATCAGGAATAAGGAGGTAGGGAATCAGTGTGCAGACCGAGATGCAAGAAACCACAAACAACCAAGCACACATACATAGGGTTTATTGGTCATAACCACGCTATACATCCACCACAAAACTCATTTAAGGGTGACACATATCGATTAATATTACATATCATATATGTATATTGGGATTTGTGGATTTGAGATTCGACATGCATAAAGCAAATTTATTCGCATCATATGTAATAAATAAAGGCGACAAACCAAAATTGATCATATGGATAATCCAAAAGTATAGAGCAGTTGATGTGGCTCTAATACCACTGTAGGGTTTTATGGGAGACAGAGAAGGCAGCGAAAACAAAAATTTTCTTCTCCCGAACCCAGAATAAAGGAAACACGTCAACGTCTATACAATAGGAAGGATGGTTTGTAGAGGCATACCTTATCCTGAGGCTTGCTCGGTGATGTTACCTCGCATCTTGCGTGGTCTTCACCTCCGCTCTTAGATGTTACCTTGCGGCTTGTGCGATCTTCACTCCTGGTCTCATCGGGACTATCGAGATTGACAACTATCCTCTGAGAGGCAGAAGTCTCCCGCCTCTTTAGTAGTCCACACGGACCACCTAGAACTCCGATCTCCTTGTCCCACAAGGAATTGGAAGGAGTCACACCCTCCTGTTGGCGTACTAGTCACCGACACACTCTCCTGCCACCAGTCACTTTTCTATAGTTGTCTTTCCATTATTGTGCCTCCCTTATCGGGTAGCACTTGCTCAGGCTCTCTCTCGGTTACCAAAACAAGAGAGAACGACAACTTTGTAGAGCAACTGGTGCACTGAGTTGTGTTCTTGAGAAGCCCCCAATACCCCTATATATATAGGAGGGTCATGGGACATGGTTCTCTATCTCGGGAAATGAGAGATTAATGCGGGAGTACAAGGGTTCGAGAATTTTCCACAAAACAACTAACTATGCCACCTGAACCGATCGTTTCATGCATGAAATGGTCAGTTTGGGAGTTGAGCCGATCATTTCATACCTGATACGATCATTTGGATCACCTGAGCAGATCGGTTCACTTACCAACTGATCGGTTCGTGGTCCTGGTCCAACTCAAATTGACTTTCATATTTGTTTTTGATTAATCAAATATTAATCCTTGTCCAAACCAAATTTGTACAAGTGAAACAAATTGTATTTACAAAATAGTCTTCTCACTTTCCAAATGTTCTCGGTTGGTCATATGAATCGATTGGTTCAACAATTGAGCTGATTATCTCATGACACATGAGCCGATCGTCTCACTAGTTGAGTCGATCGGTTCACCAACCTGAGTCGATCGGTTCAACTCTTGAGCCGATCAGTTGGGGCAGCAGACTTGTGCAAATCAGTCAATTACAGTTTCAATCAATCTGATACTCTAATCAATCGGTCCAACACCTTGAACACTATGATTTTGAGCTATCAATCAACTGAGTGTTTAATTGAACTACTAAACTCCTTTAGTAATCAATCTAAACATTGTTTGTGGATAAACTCCTCCTCTTGGTTAAATCCTATGTGTGTGACCCTGCAGGTCCATTTCACGTTGGTAGTGAAAGTCCATAATACTTGTGACTCCACAAGCAAAGAGCGGTGCCTAGTCACACATCAGTGCTACCCAAGTGAAAAGGAAAGTTGGAGAACAACTTTCAATCCTACAATCTGTGATTGGTGTTACAGTGAATGTATAATTCCTTTGTCACTGATATCCCGAATAAACTCAAGGCATGGAATAGTCATCCTTTCAACGTTCATTCACTTTCTTAATCTCAGAGTAGATTGGAGGAGATATGTATGACATCAATATCATATATTGATTCACACATGTGTGTGCACACCTATCTCAATCCTACTCATCAAATGGCCATGGATATCAAACTCCCTCAGGAGGGACAAATCACATATCTATCACTCACCCCTCAAAAGTTCCATGTGTTAAAGCCACCCAATCATCACCTTTATAACAACCCATGTTTCAGGACTGTGTTTGATGATGTCAAAGTGTACCCAACGACATGTGTCGAGTGTAGTGATTTCAGGTCAAAGAATCACACTCACCACCGTCACTGTGAGAACTGACTGTGACTACCGTGTCATGGTTCCATGTGTCAAACTCACGGTTGGTCTGTCAGGTATACTTGTTCTCTAACAAGTACCTATGTGTTTGGTTTGATACTTCCATATCATGACTAATGAGATTCTCTCATCAACCAACACCACAATCTAGTCTTGTGTATCATTGTTGTCTATATACCTTCCATAATGACATTCGACTAGGGACATAACAAGAATGTACAAACTCTTAGCATCTGTATGATCTCATCGTTCAGGTCCTCAACCTGAAAGCATACGTCATTGAGTACTGTCATTCTCTAGACATTCAATATGTTCTATCATTATCTCATATGACTGAACCAGACAGAATTGGAAGCTTGCCTTTGATCTTATCAAATCAATCTTAATGTATCCCACCAATCATCCCATGATTGGCTCTCAGGGCATACATACCAACAGTCATGAGTTTTCCGCTCCTGGAGGATTTCTATATTGAAAACCAGGATGGTTCCTATTTTGATTCAGATTGTAGTATCCTTGACCAGGAATAGTGGCGACGACATTAAGATTTTCTAATTGACTATGATCCCCTTGTCTACATGTGTTGCTTAGAACAACATCGTAAAGACCATTGCATGCTAATGTGGAATGATTAGTATTTTTGCATGCTTCACATAACAGTGAAGCTGACTTGATCTGTTCTTATTGTTGAGGGGGTGGACATCCTCTTCCAAATGTAGTAAGGGATGATTCAATATGGTCTTGCTTGAAAACTAGGAGTTTGAGGGTTTCAGTGATAGACTTGGATTCTAGAATAACTTCAGCCATAGCTACCTTTAACACTCCTTTACCTATAGATCTTTCCCTATTACCTTGATTTTTAGCTCCAAGGGTAACAACCATCCATGTGCTATCATAACTCTGACACATGAAGTTTCCTTCAGATGAGGAGTCTAAAAACCTCTTGATATCATCGTCCACACCTCTGTAGAAGATTTCAATAAGTTGATTTTTAGGGATTCCATGGTGCGGACACTTTCATAGAAGGTCTTTATATCTTTCCCATGCTTTAGCAAGGGTTTCTCCAGGGGCTTGAGTGAACATTGTTATATGTCCCCTAATTTCATAAGTGAGAGAAGGAGGATAGAACTTTTCTAGAAAAGCATTTTGAAGCTGCTCCCAAGTAGTGATGGGTTCACATTGCAGGGAGTTGTACCAACTTATGGATCTATCAGTAAGAGAATATTTGAAGAATCGAAATCGAATAGCATCATCAGACACTCCATTTTGCTTTGTCATAGCACATAGATCGATGAATCTCAGAAGACATTCTTGACTATCTTCTCCTTGTTTACCATAGAATGGGTTGTTTTGCAGCAAGGTAATCCATTGTGCTCATATCTCAAAGTTGGGAGCATGGATGGGAGGAGGTTGGACTGGGGATGAACATTAGCATCCTTAGGGATAGAGAATTCCCTAAGATCCTTTTGTAGTTCTTCCTCTTGCGTTGGTGCTTGTGCTACTAGGATTTCTTCATGAACTGCAGCTCTGGCTTCTTGCATGAGCCTCTCTCTATGTGCATTCATGGCTTGATCCACCCTTCGGGCTATCTCCTCTTCTTGAGCCATTCTTGCTTGGTTCTCTCTATTTTGACGATGAAAAGTCTTGTCGATTTCTGGATCAAAGCTGGAAGTGAGTTTGGGACTGTTCAAACAGTGCATACACTAGTCTTGGGGGTTTCTGAAATGAAAAGATCTGAAGTAAGATTTCCTACCATGGTGGTGACGGGTGACAGAGAATTAGGGTTTGATTCCAGAGAGGGAGCCTGAGAAATGGTTACCACATCCAAGGAAGGCAGCAGGTGTGAAAATTACCCAATCCTGACACGAGGAGGTAGTGACAATTAATAACAATACTGGGCTCTTAAGAGTCTAGTAATTGGAATGAGTACAACCTAAATCCCTTAATGAGGATCCATTAGAGGGCAAGTCTGGTGCTAGCAGCCGTGGTAATTCCAGCTCCAATAGAGTATATTTAAGTTGTTGCAGTTAAAAATCTCATAGTTGGACCTTGGGGTGTGCAAGTCGGTCTGCCTTTAGGTGTGCACCTGCCTACTCGTCCCTTCTGTCGGTGACTCTCTCCTGGCCTTAATTAGCCGGGTGGTTCCACCGGTGCCATTACTTTGAAGAAATTAGAGTTCTCAAAGCAAGCCCAAGCTCTGCATACATTAACATGGGATAACATCACAGGATTTTGGTCCTATTGTGTTGGCCTTCGCGATCAGAGTAATGATTAAGAGGGACAGTCGGGGGCATTCATATTTCATAGTCAGAGGTGAAATTCTTGGATTTATGAAAGACGAACAACTGCGAAAGCATTTGCCAAGGATGTTTTCATTAATCAAGAACGAAAGTTGGGGGATCAAAGATGATTAGATACCATCCTAGTCTCCACCATAAATGATGTCGACCAGGGATCGACCGATGTTACTTTAAGGACTCCGTCGGCACCTTATGAGAAATCAAAGTTTTTGGGTTCTGGGGGGAGTATGGTCACAAGGTTGAAACTTAAAGGAATTGATAGAAGGGCACCACCAGGAGTGGAGCCTGTGGATTAATTTGACTCAACACAGGGAAACTTACCAGGTCCATACATAGTAAGGATTGATAGACTGAGAGATCTTTCATCAGAATTGCCTTGCGAGAGGTAAATAGATGAGGAGACCACCAAAGGTGGTACCCTGGTTCCAAAGATTACATGACATGGGAGACATGGCTCAGGGACACGACCGATACGTACCCAACAGCTCCACATAGGAAGCCAAACCTTACACTTGGAAAGTATCATCAGGGGTCCCCCAGAAAGACGACTCCCAAGCTAAACCAAGGAACAGAAAGGCCCACGCAAGGGTTAGTTTACAAAGGTAGAACCCACGCAGGGCCCATCTCAATAAATAGGGTAAAAGGAGCAGCCTATTTTCACTACTTTTTGCCACAGAAAGCTGGGCCTGACAGGTTGCGTCCTCCTGGCCAAGGGGCCCAAGCAGTGGTAAGATCCTTGGAAGACACACCAAGAAGTGGCCACCACAAGGTCACGGGACCATGGCGGAGGAAAGAAGGGGGGGTCTACTATCCCGAAGATAAGGGCACCTGAAGGCGTGCACCGGCAACGACCACCACTCCTTCCCTCCAAGCCGCCAAGGCACAAAGCCCAGGAAGAGAGTCCATGGTGGGTGGGGATATCTAAGGCCTAGATAGGGTGACTAGTCCCACCCAGGCCACACCGAAGCCATACCAAGGCCAAGGTTTCGATCAAACCCGCCCACCCCCTGGAGGGAAACCCAAAGGGTTAGGATACCTGTAAATAAGAAGTATAACAGCATCACAATGCAAGGCGGAGAACGAGTGGAAACTCCCTCAAAGAGACCACTCCATCGCAAACCAAGGAGGGCATCATGTCTAATCCTAAAGAAGCAAACGGATCAACCAGTCCTACCCACCCCACCCCAATGTGGTACACAGCCAACAGGCTCAACAACTTGGCGTGCCAAATAGGCCCAGAAAGGTAGGGAGTGCGTGCGTAGAAAAACCACACCACCCTCAGGCCCAAGCGTCAACAAGGCCACCAAACACCTAGGGGCAGGCGAAGCGAGAAGGGGGTGGAGCAGGAAAGGTTAACGATTCTCAGGGGACAACCCCCCGAAACAGAGTGGGCAACCCAACCCATGCCAAAGCACAAACCCTAGGAGTGGCTGGGAGTAGACCCACTCACCAAGATGAATAGCAACGGGCCTAGTGCGGCAGGATAAAACACCCCCGGTCGTAAGGCAAGAGCTTGGAGCAGGCCTCCCATCCCCAAAGGGTGCGAGGGGCCCTCAAGCCAGCCACCGGCGAGGTGGAAAACACTGTGACTAAAGGGTGCACATAGGCACCCACCCAACGAACGTGAGCAGCCAAGAAGGTGGCCCAGCCACCAATCGTAAGATGAAAACATAGGGTTGTTCATCGACCCCTCACTGAGCGTGATGGGGAGACCCTGTCGTCAGCCACCAGCGTGGATGGAGGAAACCTAAGCAGCACAGCAAAGGGAGGTACAAAGGCCAGCCCACCACGTCAAAGGCCTAGGAGAGGAGGCAAAACAAGGCCGAAGCCCGAGCTCACACAGGGGTGAAGACCCAAATAAGGGTCAGAGGAAGGCCAGAGCCCAAAAGCCACGCAGGGCACCAAGGGGACCCGACACTAGGCTGAGTCACTAGACCCACGTAGGGGTCACAAAAAGGCCACATGCCCATAAAGAAAGTTCACATATGCCACAAAACAAATGGTCCATAGGCCCAAAGAGCATGCACGAGTGACCCCACCATGCAGGTGCAAATGAACACCCAACCACACACGCCCCCATAGCTGCATAGTGAACCCTAGGGCTCATAGGCACAGCCGCCGAGGCACCCGATGAAGATGACGTCAGTGCGCAACAACGGGATGACGTCGGGTCGGGATTGTCGGGGAACCCAGGACGAGGCCGGGGAGACACAACAATGTCACCGCCCAGGCCTGAGGAGCCAACCAGCGCACCGGCCGCTACTCCCTATGACCCCACCGGTGGAGCTAAGGGAGAGACTCGGCGGGGGAGGGACCATCAATAGGAGAAACGTAAGTCGCCACTGTGAACAACCAGGCTAAGGTGCCAAGAAACCCGACAGCCAAGGGCAAAGTGAGGCTCGGCTAGTGAGTGTGACAACTGTGGCTATCGAGCAGCTCGACACCAACCAAGGGGCACCGTGAAGCCATGAAGGACTAGACCAATCGGGGAAGAAACCAAGCAGGGCTGCTGAGACCCCAGAGAGGGCCCAGCCACCGTGCAAGGGGATTAGACGGGTAGAGCACCCAGGAGAACCAACACGGCCGCTCGGGGGGGGGGGGGGGGGGCTCAGACGAGCAGACCGCCAAGGAAGGAACAAACCACCAAACAAAGGAGCACCAAGCCACAAGGTCAGGCACCACCCGAGAGGGCCGATGAAGAGGCCACATGTCACGAGGACCCAAAGGGAAGAACGAGGGAGCGGGCAGCACGAACAACACCCCCACGCCCACAGGCGGAGGTGAGCAGCAGGCCCGCACGATGACCCTTAGAAGCAACACAGGACAACCACCTGACAAGGAAGCATGCCCCAGACCACTGTCCAGGGCCGAGCGTGGTCAAACGATCAACCACCAAGCGAGACTAGGAGCCGTTGGGGTGGCCAAGGGAGCAGTGAGCCCCCAGCGGAGGCCAAGGGAGCAAAACACCGAACATCACTGAACAACAACCAACTGGAGAAGCCAGAAGGAGCGGACCTGAGCTAGCAATGGGCCAAGGCGGGCCAGGCCGGTCGGTGAAGAGGTGCAAGATCACGCTCCCACGGTGAGACCACTCAGATCAGGAGAACATAGAGGAGAACATCACCATGAAGGGCCATCCAAAACCACCACCGAGGGTCACCATGACCCAAGGAGCAGACAAGCCTGTCGGAGGGGGCAGGAGGCATGATCAGCAACACACGACGCCGCCCAAGCCAAACCGCCCGCAGGTGGAACATGCGGAGGTGATCAAGGCGGGGTGGATCTGAGCCAAGAGGCCCTAAAGAACCACCGAAGGTTAGACACACCCCACGGACCGCCGAGGAGTACCAAGGGCAGGCCGCTAGTGGAGCACTAAGAACAGGCTGCAAGAACGAGCCACCATGGGAACCAGGCCAAGGAGGTGGAGAGGAAGGTAGGAAGGGAGGGAGGGAAGGGAGATCGTGGAGGGGAAAGGGCCAGAGGGAGGGCACACCCAGAAGCGGACCCCCCCCAATGGGGAGGAAACCCTAGAGAGAAGTGAGAGGCATGTGTTCTAGAGAGAGAAAGAGAGTCCCTGACGATGACTGAGAGCGACTGAGAGCTCTTTCATCAGAATTGCCTTTTTCAAGGTAGGTAAATAGATGAGGAGACCACCAAAAGGTGGTACCCTAGTTCCAAAGACTACATGACATGGGAAGCATGGCCGAGGGCCATGACCCATCCATACCCAACGGCTCCAAACAAGAGGCCAAACCTTACACTCAGAAAGTATCATTGGGGAACCCCAAAGGGGAAAGACCCTAGCTAAACCGAGGAACAGAAAGGCCCACACAGGGGTCAGTTTATAAAGGTAGAACCCACGTAGGGGCCATCTAAATAAACAAGGGGAAAAGGGACATCCTATTTTCACTACTTGTTGCCACGACAAGCTGGGCCTAATAGGCTGCCCCACTTGGCCAAGGGGCCCAAGCAGCGGCAGGAACCTCAACAAACGTGCCAAGGGGCATCCACCACAAGGTCATAGGACCAAGAAGGGGGGTCCGTTGTCCTGAAGGTAAGGGAACCTAGAGGCGCACACTAGCATAGACCCCCACTCCTCCCCCCCCCAAACTGCCAAGGCGCCACAGACCCGAGTAGAGAATCCATGCAGGTAAGGAGACCTTGTGGTGGTGCATGGCCGTTCTTAGTTGGTGGAGTGATTTGTCTGGTTAATTCCGTTAACGAACAAGACCTCATCCTGCTAACTAGCTATGCAGAGGCGACCCTCCGTGGCCAGCTTCTTAGAGGGACTATGGCCGCATAGGCCACAGAAGTTTGAGGCAATAATAGGTCTGTGATGTCCTTAGATGTCTTGGGCCGCACGCGCGCTACACTGATGTATTCAACGAGTCTATAACCTTGGCCGATAGGCTCAAGTAATCTTTGAAAATTTCATCGTGATGGGGATAGATCATTGTAATTGTTAGTCTTCAATGAGGAATTCCTAGTAAGCGTGAGTCATCAACTCACGTTGATTACGTCCCTACCCTTTGTACACACTACCTGTCGCTCCTACTGATTGAATGGTCCGGTGAAGTGCTCGGATCACGGCGATGTGGGCAGTTTGCCTCTTGTGACGTCGTGAGAAGTCCACTGAACCTTATCATTTAGAGGAAGGAGAAGTCGTAACAAGGTTTCCGTAGGTGAACCTGCGTAAGGATCATTTTCGAGACCCGAACGCTTCATTTGTTGAACTCATAAATGTGATGTGTGGGCGGGTGTCTCATGCCTTGGCTTTTTGCTGCTCGCTCACACCTGACCTCTCCACCCGCGCGATGTTGTGGGCTTATGCTCACGGTGCCCGTGCGGTGCATTTGGCACCAAAACAAATCCCCATCACAGCCCACGCTAAGGATCACTCTAGTGCCGTGCGGGCTCTTCGGAGCCATTCGGCCGCACCCTAAAAGGGTGCGTTATCAGCAACGGATATATAGGCCCTTGCATCGATGAAGAATGTAGCGAAATGCGATACTTGGTGTGAATTGTAGAATCCTATGAACCATCAAGTCTTTGAACGCAAGTTGCACCCAGAGCCTCAGCCGAGGGCACGCCTTCTTGGGCATCATGCCTCTAGGTGCTCCCCTCCCACTTGAGTTCAGCAGCTTGATGCTGGCCTTGTTGGTGGTGGATGTAGATGTTGGCCTTCCGGGGCATCTCCGCCATGGTGGGATGAAGGATGTGGAGTCGGTTCATCCAACATTATTGGGCATGACTGTGTTGGGTCACTGCTGCTATTGCTCGTTGCTCACTGGGTGCGGTAGTCTTAGAAAATGCAGGCATCATCGTTGTGCTGAGTAGCATTGTTGTCAGACTCTCATGCCAGTAAAGTTACCACGATCAGTATATCAGTGGTCACACTATTGGTTCCTCATATTGCGACCCCAAGTTAGGTGGGAACACCCGTTGAGTTTAAGCATATTAATAAGTGGAGGAGAAGAAACTTACAAGGATTCCCCTAGTAATGGCGAGCGAATCGGGAAATGCCCAACTTGAAAATCAGAAGGCTCTGCCCTTTGAATTGTAGTCTGTGGAAGCGTCCTCAGAGGCAGACTGGGCCCAAGTCTACTGGAAGGGGGCACCTGAGAGGATGAGAGCCCCGTCGTGCCCGGACCCTGTCTCACCATGAGGCGTTTTCGCCGAGTCGGGTTGTTTGGGAATGCAGCCCCAATCGGGCGGTAAATTCCGTCTAAGGCTAAATATGGGTGAGGGACCGATAGAGAACAAGTATCGTGAGGGAAATATGAAAAGGACCGAAGCCTTTGAGCTCCTACATTAGGTGTGCTCTTTCGGGTAGAATGTGTTTCCCTATGAGAACTCTCGGAGTGATGCTGCCTTCGGTTGCATGGTGTTGGCCGGCACGGTAGCCCTTCACCATTGTCCTTATGCCTTTGGTTCATTGTTGCCTTTGGTGTATTGTCTATTTCTATTCTTCGCCCACAACTATGGTGCCTCGAAGCTTCTCCACCATTCATGCTCAGTCGGGTCGAACTTGTTCTCCCATTCTAGCTCTCAGTGTGTAGCTGCCTTCGGTTGCTTGTCGTTGGAAAGTGCAGTCAGATCGCATCAGTGGCTCTCTACTGGTGCTTGGTTGGTCGACATTATATTTTGACATGCACGGCAGTGCTCCAGATATCAATTGTCTTGTGTTCTACTTCCCATTAATTGGGGTGCGACCGTGGGCTTCCAGTGCTGTGAGTTCCGTGTCGGCGTAAGAGTGGCTTGCTGCTTCGTTGCTGAATGACACACTATCGAGGAACTACAAGGGAAATCTCTAGTATAGTACTTGGCAGTGATCGCTAGTTTGGCACTTTTCTCTTTCCTTTTTCCGTATCGCGACTTGCTCTATGTCCGAGCAATGTGTTATCCATTCTATATGGTTGGTGTTGAACTTGACCGAAGGCCATTCCTGTGCTTGATTCGCCATGCGGCGCATGCATGTGATGGCTGCCATCGACCATTTGCTATGGTTCTCAATCGACTTGGTTTAATGTCTAATTTGTTTGAGGAACATGAGAACCTTGCACGCTCGTTGCCTTTGAGTATAGGTGGACCCTTGAACCCCGCTCACATATGCGATAGGCTTTTATATCGGCCCTTCGGCTGACAGATGTATCTGTCCCTTTTGGCAAATCTCATGGCACTTGGTCATTTCCGTGCTACCCCGCTTCAGAAGGGGAGCTGGTCGTGGCCGAGTTGCTTGAACTGAGGAGACATGCTACCTGGTTGATCCTGTCAGTAGTCATATGCTTGTCTCAAAGATTAAGCCATGCATGTGCAAGTATGAAAAAATTCAAACTGTGAAACTCTGAATGGCTCATTAAATCAGTTATAGTTTGTTTGATGGTAACTGCTACTCGGATAATCGTAGTAATTCTAGAGCTAATATGTGCACCAAACCCCAACTTTTGGAAGGGATGCATTTATTAGATAAAAGGTCAATGCAGGCTCTGCCCGTTGCTTTGACAATTCATGATAACTTGACGGATCATACGACCATCGTGCCGGCGACACATCATTCAAGAAGATGATCGATTGTATCAATAGAAAAACAAAATCCTAGATTAGCCTTAAAAGAACTAAATTTGACTAACTAATTCCGTTATCCCCGGCAACGCACCAGAATTTGATGTGGAAAATTATCGCACTAACAAACTCACTCAGGATTGAAATCCTCAAGATTTTACCAAAACCTCATGCAATAATACCACCCGCAAGCGGACGGGTCTTATCACAATATAGTTAAGGATCAAAACCCAAAGGACAACATTTTTAAGAATCTTTGTCAGTCGAATCTAGCTCAAGTAAGACTAAGATTTAGAATGATTGATTGGTTTGTGGTTGATTAAACTAAATGCAAGAAAGTAAAAGAGCAGAATTAAAGTTTGTTCTCGATAAATGATATAGAATCACTGGGATGGTACCGGGTTTCACCACCACTGTGCATGCAAACACATCCAAACATATAACATCAAGGCAAGAATCTAACTATCCAAATGGAGTTGTTGTGAACCCTCCGCGAGGATAGGCTCACGTAAGCATCACCTTAGGCAGCCGATTTCTCGTCACTCTCTGGATCATTCACCTACGGCTCTGAAGATACAACATCCAACTGAGGCTGAGGGCCCCCCTTGCGGGTAGGCACACAGAAGCATCACCGTGGGCTAGATGGCTCGTCCCCTCATGGATCACACACTTGTGACCTTAAGGAACCCTATCAGATGTATCGTCAAGGAGTCAACCATGCTAACCAACAAGAAGGTAGGTGATTAGTCTATAAACAAACATCGTCGATAAACAAGGAAGATACAAAATCCAACTGAAGTTGCGGGTAGCCACACAGAAGCATCACCGAAGGCTAGATGGCTCGTTCCCTCACGGATCATACACTTACTCCCTCAAGGAATCCCATTCTATTTCTAGTTTGGGAGTCTACCTCATTAATCGACATTCTACCCTACATATCGAAGTTCTCACAACATAGGGAAGAACAAGATGAAAGCAAGCAGGTAATCAGACTACAAACGTTATCAATTAATAATGAAATGAAAAGTTATATACATTGCCTTGGAATGTTAAATGAAAAGACATGAAAGCATGGGCATCGAGGCTAGTCCCCTCACCCCAGAGAAAGGGAACTACTTGCTCATGGTGTGAGAAACAAGGAGAATAAGAGAGAAGGTAGATTCTACCATGATCATGATGCAGAAGGTAGTCACAACTCAGTGAAGATGATGCGGTCTTCTACATCATGTCGGGACAGATTTGGACCAGGAGGAGGAACCACCAAGGCAGGCTGGGCAGACCTTCTTCTTCACCTTCTTTCTCTTCTCGACCTCCTTGCTCGCAGTGAGAGGAGGTGTGGGCGGCTAGATAATGGCGTGAAGATGGTGGAGTGGCGGCGGTGTGGAAGGGAGACCAATCCTTTGCTCAAGAAGCCTTTCGGCGTCCTAGAATCGATGCCCAAATGAGGACCCTTGTGGTCCTATTTATAGGCTTGGATGGGGTCCCCACATATTTACTGTGAGTTTGCTCCAAACGGTTTAGAGAAAATGATTTGCTTGAACGGTTTGGGGCAAACGGTCTTGGAGACCGTTTGAGATCCAAACGGTCTTGGTTTTTATCGATTTGCTATGTCCAAATGGTATGGAGTCTTGTCTTCATACGGTCTTGTAGACCGATCAAATGACCAAACGGTCTTGGGAAGGAACTGCCCATACGATCCAGGAACTTTGTCTCCAAACGGTTTAGTAAAACCGATAGGCACCAACCAGTCTTCAGCAGTAGCTGGCCAAACGGTCTTACAAATCACTAGGCTTTGATCGGTCTTGAATCTTTGTTCAAACGGTCTTGATTAATATCCTCCAACCGGTCTTGGAAACCATTTTATGGCCAAACGGTCTTGAGGACCGATGGCCTCCAAATGATTTTAGAGATGCAAACGGTCTTGGGACCGAATGGTCTTTGTCTCCAACCGATCTTGGCTCCAAACGGTCTTGGGACCGAACGGTCTTTGTCTCCAACCGATCTTGGCTCCAAACGGTCTTGAAACCACATGCTACCAAACGGTCTTGAAACTGTATGGATTCTTGTGCGGTCTCACTGAGCAAATGGTCTTCGCTTCATTGATCGGTCTTGGGGCCGAACGGTCCTGCTGATGATTGGCCTATCGGTCTTAAGACTGTATGGATGACTGGTTGAGATTGTTTGGGGTCGAGACCGTTTGGTCAAAACTGTTTGGTCAAGACCAAGGATGAGAGGATCTTGAGTGAATTTCATATGATGGTTGAACCTCATCACGGTCTACACCAAATCAATATAAATCTAGTTAATAATCTTAATAATTGTATTAGTTAAGAAATTTTGCATTTTGTAAGATTAAGGAGATGAAATCAAAAGTATTGAATCGAATTGGTCCCAAAAGGGCGACTGAAAATCATGATGAATATGCATTCATCACTCACATACCATTTAAGACAATAAAAAGTGAAAAATACTCTGAACATAAATTATTAAACTATATGACTTGATGTAGGGGCCAATCCACTATCCTATGTATAGAGGATGGTAAAATACACATGTTACATTCACTCTATTGTGTGAACATCATCAACAAATAGGTTAAATCACCATTGTACCCTATTTACATGTCAGGTGTGTCGTCACATTGGTTCTCTCTCTATTACCACCCTCCCCTCAGTTGTCATCGACACATGTTCCTAAGATAGTGAGCATCACGAAATGGTATGTCTAGAAGTTATTACCACCATACTCCAAGTAGACACAGAGGAGTAGTTGGGTGTACTACTTAGAAAGGTATACACAAATCCCACACAGAAAAAGGGTTGAATTGTAGGGATGTAGTGGGATTTGATGATCATGGAAATGGTGGTATGCTTGGGTGTCTAAAAGCATCATTGCAACTGATCTACACTGGGAAAATGTCAAGGTGTAGTCATATAATAATTGACATAATTTACGAAATATCCCTTAGACAAATGATTCAATAAGTTAATCTGGAAGTGAGAAATTAATGTCATTTAACTCATTAGATCAACTATGCAAGGTTCATTTGACATAGATATATTAAATTATTGTTCAACCTATGGCTATAAAAAAAATAAGCTTTTGTATTCAGACATGAATCTTATATCTGGTAGGTGCACAAACATCACACTCTGAGTGAAACCTAAGAATCAAATCTTTTGAAGTAGCATGATTATACAATACATAAATAAGAGATGAAGAGCCCTCTAATGGATCACCTAAAAATTTGCTAATCTACTATCTTTATTGGGCGTCTCTGTTGGGATCTTGTCATGGTCAGATATTCAAGGTTCTCCCTATTTATGAATTTTTCTATAATGTCCACCTATGATTCCCTCTTATTGATATGTAGCTGGTTTTCAAGAGAACATCGTTGATAAACTTGGCATTATTATGCTAGTTGGAGAAGTGGAGAGCATGGGAAAGTGATAAGTGATGAACCCAAGAGGTGGTTACGGGTGAAGAACTCAAACTAGGTAAGGAGTGAGTGGGATCCAACATGTAGTTGTTAATTAAATATCAAATGATTGAAGACATGGAGAGGAAGGGAGAATCTTACCATAGGTTGTTGAGTTATCAGTCTCCAACTAAAAGTATTAAAGTAGAGAATGCATTTTTGAGATGTAGAATATTGATTGTGAAGAGTGGAAGAAGTGAAGTTGACAAACCATACATTTTTGGAGTAGTTGGAACTAGTTTATCACTTAAAATAGAAGAAAATTTGTGAAGAATATTCTGAAGAGAGAGAAACAATGTGCTTGCCGGAAATTTGAAATTTTGGTTTCTGATTGGGAGCCTTGTTTCCAATGACATAATCAGAAATTTTATGATTTATTCAGTCTTCTGATAGTAGTATATATATATATATATATATATATATATATATATATATATATATATATAGAGAGAGAGAGAGAGAGAGAGAGAGTCAGGCTAGAATACACTTGAGTGTATTCGGAGCAGAATACACTCAAGTATTTTTTCATGATGCAATATTTTTTTCAAAAATATAATCTATTGATCTTCTTAAACATCTTGTGAATAGCTCATATGCAAAATTTGAGCACATTTGTACATTTATAGGTCATGTTATACAGACTGCAAAAATTATGCATTTCAAATTAGTTTCGCGCGTCAATTTTGTTGTCCTTGGATGAGTGACTTACACTTATCCAAATGGGATCAAAATTTGTATGTAGCCTAGTTATAGTATGACAATGAAGATCAATGGTTTACATTTTCAAAAAATAGTCTTGACATGCAAACACACTTGAGTGTATTCGTGCGATCTGTACACTCGAGTGTATTCAAACCTGACTATATATATGTATATAGTAAGGCTAGAATACACTCAAGTGTATTAGGAGCAGAATACACTCAGGTAGTTTTTCATGATGCAATTTTTCTTTTCAAAAACCAAATCCTTTGATCTTCTTAAACATCTTGTGAATAGATCATATACAAAATTTGAGCACATTTGGACATTTATAGGTCATGTTATACAGATCATAAAAATTATGCATTTCAAATTAGTTTCACATGTCAATTTTGTTTCCCTTGGATGAGTGAGTTACACTCATCTAAATGGGCTCAAAATTTGCATGTAACTTAATTATAGTACGAAAGTGAAGATCAATGGTTTACATTTTGTAAAAAATGGTCTTGATATGCAAACACACTTGAGTGTATTCTAGCCTGACTCTCTCTCTCTCTCTCTCTATATATATATATATATATATATATATATATATATATATATATATATATATATACTCTATATATATATATATATATACTCTCTCTCTCTCTCTCGCTCTCTCTCTCTCTCTCTCTCTCTCTCTATATATATATATATATATATATATATATATATATACTGACAAGGAGTAATTCATGTGGTCAAACATGGTGTCCCCTAACAAAGGGACCCGAGTTCAAATCCCAACTTCTGCCTTAACTTACCACCCCATTGAGCATTCGTCCTCCACCACAAGAATGGGAGAGGGGGATAGAATGCCTATCTTAATCCCATATATACATATATACATGTATAAGGCCAACAAGGAGTGAGGTCAAGCACGATGTCTCCTAACAAAGGGACCAACATTCGAATCCCAACTGTTGTCTTGACTTACCACCCTCTCGGATGTTTGGCCTCCATCACAGGCATGGGAGAGGGGGACATAATGCCTCTCTTAATCCCATACATATATACATGTATAAGGTTCATAAGAAATTAGAGTTTTGAAACCCTCAAAATTTAAGCATTGGGGTATGTGACAGATTTTGTGAATCCACCATCTAGGGCACATCTTGGTGAAGTTTACCACTAACACGGTATATCACCTAGTCTATCTAGGACTTCAAGCTCCTAACTTTGACTTATATGTTCATGTAGTTATTCTCAAATAATCAATTTATCCTTTTTTGATATGTTCAAGTGATCTCTATGTGTGCCACTTTGCAGATACAATGGTACATTCATAATGGTTTCATTAACATGTATTACAATCCCACATGTGATGAGCGATTTCTAGAAACTTATCATTGCTACTTAAGTTAGTAGGATAAGTGATACATTGACTAAACCTTATAGTTTTGAATTCTAATATTTTAATAACACTTTTGTCATGGATATTTGTACTTAACTGGAGGTATTGATAACTCATAATTGTCATTCTCAATCAAGTTCCTTTATTCATGAGTAGAATAACAAAAGACATATTATATTAGGAGACACTTAGTTTGTGGCACTAACAATTATGGTAGTTGTTTTATAGAAAGTACCATGCTTATTGTTGCTTAATTTTCATGCAATGAAACACATGTGTTCTATACAATAGGTGAGGACACTAATGTGCCCTAAAAGATAGACGCCAAAGTTTCTAGCTATGTGAAGACACTCATGATTCCAAGTTGCACAAATATGTATATTAATGGGTCAAGTAAAATTTAGAGAGTGTTAATTGAGGGCTTATCTAGAATACTTTGTATATACAACTATTTAACCAAAATGTCTCCTTAGTATATCTAAATTAACTCACATGAGTATGGTCATTCATTTTCTAGTCTCACTCATTAATAGTCATATCAAACTACTCTTGTTGTTTAGAATGGAAAATTATTACCTACATCACTCTTAATGTACACCATGATTTTCAACACATCCAATCACCACTTTTATATTGATCTTCTTCAAGGTTATATGGTGTGGTGTCAAAGTAGTTTCACAGTCATGCTATGATTATATTGACTTTGGGTTAAAGGATCACAATATCAATGATTTCTTGAGAGGAAATTATGACACTTATATACTTGTCAATGAATCATTGTCAAACTAGGTCAATCAAGTACACTTATTCTCTATTAAGTATATACATGTCTAATCAATATAAACACTCATTCTCTAATAAGAACATATATATCTGAATTGGTATTTAATATGTGTGATTCATGAGACATGGTTGTTAGTCACTACAACATGCTACTCTCACTACTACAAAATAAAAATACAACATCAATTATATTTTTGCAAGTAACTGACGGTGTTATGTTTCACGTCAGTTCTAGGTCTACAACTATCGCGGGTTTCCCACCTGAGAAAATGTGGGTTGTTCTTTCCTCTTTCGGTTGGTCTTTTCTCAAAGAAACTAATGTTATATATATCACCCACAAAATTAGATATTTTCTCAAAATTTTTGGGAGCATTTCATTTGCCTCCAAAAACCCTATACCTTTGGTTGTTTTCAGTGCAACCACCACGAGAAAGATATGCACACATCATCTACCCCACGGGAATCAATTAACCTTTATCGTCAATGCTTTCCTGAGTGATCGACAAGGAATATGTTCGCACCATGTGACCCATGAAATTTTCCCCACCCCCACATCATATTTCTTGGCGATTTATTTATAAAAAACTAATAATGTATGTATTGATGGGTTGCGAGGTTAGGCAGTCGTTGGTCATTGACAGCCGATGAGAAAATTTATTTTCTGCCGATAGTTATTATCTTGTAGCCAACTACAAAAATATTGTAGCATCGGTTATTTAGTTAACTGACGGTTATAGCTTACTTAACCCCATGAGAAACCCTTGTCCTCCTCAGTACCCTACCTTGCATTTCTCTAGAAATCTACTCGAGCAATTCCTCTCCTGCTACTACGTCTCCAGCTCCTCCTCATGTGACTGAATTCTCCTCTACCTCCAGCTCCTCCTCGCTGCCTCCTCTCCATTGTTTCCTCCTCTGTACCACTGCTCCTCCTCCTAGTCCTCTCCATCTCCAGCTCCTCCTCGTCGCTACCTCCTCTCCACCACTGCCTCCTCTCTGCCACTACTCCTCCTCTTGATCTTGTCCCGTTGTCACACTCGCCAGTGCTCCTCCACCAAGACATTGTGGATTCCGGTTAGCCTCCATTGTTGCTACTGCTCTCCTCTGATCTACTGTTGCTGCTGAGCTACTGCTGTTGTATAACTACTGTTGTCATCGATCTACTACACCGCTTCCTCTACTACTAACCCCAAGATACTACTCCTTGCCCTAGTGGTCTTCTCTTCCTCCTCACTCGCTATAGGTTTTCTCTCCTCCTCTTCCTCCTCTGTCCTATATTTCTTATTCATATTTGAAATGTTTTCATGATCATTTTTTATTGAGAATCTTGTATTCTCATAGCTTGATGCCTTAGACCACTTATATGCATCCTAATGCTGCTTTGACCTATCATTACTTGAAGATGGTTTTATTAGTCTTAATAAATGAGTGCTTAGGGTTTACGATTCAATCTATTATTACCACAATCTCATAATATATGTAATCTTGGTGTGATGATGATGATGATGATTGATGTTATCATCATCATCATCACCATAACCATCAAAATTAGCACCAAAATGTGCACAAATCAATGTATTGATTTTTAGTATATGATGATTGTGTAATCATCTCATCATCACCACCACCATCATCATCATCATCATCATCATCATCATCATCATCATCATCATCATCATCATCACCATCCTCATCATTTCATCATCACCACCATAACCCTGTAATTCAAAAAAGTAACTCTTATACTTTGTAAAAGTAACTCTAACAGAGGAGGGTAATACATGTATCACAAAAACAATGTGATATGGCCTTTCCCAATAGACCGCACACAGAGATACCCCAAAGTTGCTATAGCTTAGCTGGCAGTTTGGGTCCTATGATCCATTCCTTCTCTTTCGAACAACGGATGTGGCACAGGGAGGATGTTGTTGAATGCACTAGTATGAAGATGGATGGATACATACTAAGGGTAACTGTAAGAACACTAAGAGTAACTGTAAGTATACTAAGAGTAACTGTAAGTATACTAAGAGTAACTGTAAGAACACTAAGAGTAACTGTAAATATACTAAGAGTAACTGTATACTAAGAGTAACTGTAAGAATACTAAGAGTAACTGTGACAGCAGATAAAAGTAACCTTGTGATTCAAAAAAGTAACTCTTATACTTCATAAAAGTAACTCTAACAGATGAAGGTAAAACATGTATCACAATATTGATTTTGCCCTTATATTTTGGCTGAATGTACAACTGATTAAAATGGATTATTTATTAGTGTGTTGCAAAAAGACTGAATGTACAGCTGATCTTGAATGCTTCAAATACATTTATAGTTTGAATGCTTATGTTCTTGAATGCTTTAAATACCTTTATGCTTTGAATGTTGTAAGAGTAACTCTGAAACCACTACGAGTAACTGATACAACCATGCGAGTAACTGAACTGAAAGTAACAGAATGCTTGAGTAACTGAAAAGTAATGCTTGAGTAACTTAAATTAATTCTTGAGTAACTGAGAGTAATGCTTGAGTAACTGAGAGTAATGGTTGAGTAACTGAAAAAACCCTACGAGTAACTGTCACAACCCTGGAGTAACTAAAAAAACATTGCGAGTAACTGAAAAAGGACTATGAGTAACTGAAAAAACACTGCGAATAACTGAAAAAGGACTACAAGTAACTAAAAAAACACTGCGAGTAACTGTGACAATACTGCGAGTAACTATGATGATAATGTGAGTAACTGAAAAAACCCTGTGAGTAACTATAATAGCAGTTAGAGTAACTGAAAAAACCCTACGAGTAACTGAAAAAACACTGCGAGTAACTATCACAACCCTACGAGTAACTGAACAAACTGCGAGTAACTGAAAAAATCCTGCGAGTAACTGAAACAAGCCTACGAGTAACTGAACACTGCAAGTAATGGTTGAGTAACTGAACAAACACTGTGAGTAACAATCACAAACCTACGAGTAACTGAAAAAACACTGTGAGTAACTGTCACAACCCTACGAGTAACTGAACAAATACTGTGAGTAACTGAAAAAACCATGCGAGTAACTGAAAAAACATTGCGAGTAACTGAAAAAACCCTGCGAGTAACTGAAAAAAGCATGTGAGTAACTGTGAAACACTACGAGGAACTATGACAACAATGCGAGTAACTGAACGAGCACTAGGAGTAACTCAAATAACAGTTAGAGTAACTGTGAAAATAATATGAGTAACTGAAAAAGCACTACGAGTAACTATGACAACCCTGCGAGTAACTGAACGAGCACTACGAGTAACTCTAATAGCAATAAGAGTAACTGTGATAGCCTAGAAAAGAAACAGTATGATTCAAACTCAGTTACTCTTATACTTTGTAAGAGTAAATGTGACAACACTAAAAGTATCCATTGCACACACAGACAAACACATATTCTTCAAAAAGAATAACAATTGATCAGAACATATTTTTTGTAACATATTCAAAGTATACATATAGCTGCTGGAGCACAAGGTAACACAAAGATAGATTACAAACACAAGTGAAGTACATAGAAGGCTACAAAATCACTTTCACAAAACTACACAAAAAGAACAACCCCATTACAGATTTGAACGTTGCCAAAACTCAAAGGATGTTCTCTGTACCCTTTGGTGAATCCAGTCTCAATTTGTTACTTTTGGTCAGAGAACATCCAGACTGGATTCACTGTCATCTTCTGATTCCACGCATTTTCTTACAAGGACGGGAGTCAGATGCCGGCGGACATGGTCGTCGTCGGGGTCGGTGCACGTGCAAACACGGATTTGTTCGAAGGGCAGCTGGAGATGGATAAATCAGGCGAGATCCATGAGGGAGAGGTTCTTGAAGATGCACATGCCAACACATTTGATTCTGGACAATTTGAATATGGTGACAATGAGCTTGTTCCAGACATGGAGGATGCAACAGGCGTATCCATGGTGATAGTAGGAGGGAACTTCCAAGTCGGGGAAGTAGTGACAGTCATTAACAATGCAGGTTGTGCCATAGTCAGAGAGGATTGAGTGTTGACTGCGAGGATGTAATTATTTGGAATAAAAAGTACCTAATTAAATTTTGTCAAAGATAACACATGATTTACAGATAACTATTCTACATAGAAAGTAACTATCACACATAAAAAGTAACTATTTTTTGTAGAAAGTAACTATCACACAAAAAAAGTAACTATTTTACATAGAAAGTAACAATCACGCATAAACAGTAACAATTTTTCATAGAATATAACTATTACGCATAAAAAGTAACTATTTTTCATTGAAAGTAACTATCACACATAAAAAGTAACAATTTTTCATAGAATATAATTATTACGCATAAAAAGTAACTATTTTTTATAGAAAGTAACTATCACACATAAAAAGTCACTATTTTTTATAGAAAGTAACTATCACACAAAAAAAGTAACTATTTTACATAAAAAGTAACTATCACGCATAAAAAGTAACAATTTTTCATAGAATATAACTATTACACATAAAAAGTAATTATTTTCATAGAAAGTAACTATCACACAAAAAAGAGTAATTAAGTTTTATAAAAAGTAACTATATGATATGTACAATAACTATTTGGTATAAAAAGAACCTAATTAATTTTGTCAATCTCCGCCTCCTACCTGTATCAGGTTCCCAAAGTACGACTCCGGTACCAGCGGGTCGATGCGGCGGCGGCAGTCAATGAAGATGGCAAACACGGTGTGCTCCTCCGACATGAGCTTCCGGGCGCGGCACACGGCGCGCCAGACGTGCGAGCCGAGGGACTGGAATGTCGACAATAGTGGAGCGTCGGGTGGGAGTACGACATTGGTTGCGGGCTTGATCACGACAACAGTGCATCCGGGGAAGGTGAAGATCTTCTCTGGGGGGGCTGTTTCTCGTTCCCTTCACCGCTTCTTCTCCCCACCACTATCCCTTTCTCTCCTCTATTGGTCAAAAGTAGCTATAAAACCTCGCTCCTCTACCGTCGCCTCTCCCTATCGATTTCTGAGTAAGGCACTGGTTACCAAGAGAGAGGAGTAGAAGGAGTGGGAGAGTGTGGGAGAAAGAGAGAGAGAGGAGGTGGTCAGAGTGGCGTGAGTAACAAGTTTGAGAGAGAGAGCTACATAATAAAACCCAAGAGGCGACCGAGAGTCGCAGACAAAGGTGGGAGGGAGAGCTTGTTGTTGTACTGCTGCTACCAGGGATTCAGCAGTGATTACTCCAGGAGTGACTACTAGTAGCCATGGGAGAGGTAAGCATCCACTTACTGGCCGCCAAGTCACCCTCGCCATCCATTAAACCCCATCCCAGCTCTATCGCTCACTCCCCGTGCTATGCGTGCAGAAACAGGGCAAGGGTGGCGACGACAAGGAGAAGTCGGCAGTGAAGGCTGAAGGAGGAGGCGGCGGAGGTGACACGAAGAAGAACAACAAGCAAGATGGTAACAACAATAGCGAAGGCGGGGATGGGAAGAAGAAGGACGACGGGACCTTGACCATTGTCCTCATGAGGTTCTCGAAGTACGACTCCGGTACCGGCGGGTCGATGCGGCAGTGGCGGTCGATGAAGATGGAAAACACGGTGTACTCTTCTGACTTGAGCTTCCTGGCGCGACACACGGCGCGCCAGATGTGCGCGCCGAGGGACTGGAATGTCGACAGCGGCAGAGCGTCGGGTGGGAGTGCAGCCTTGATTGCGACCACGGTGGATCTGTGGAAGGTGAAGATCTTCTCCCGGAGGGGTTTTAGGTTCGGGTTCGAGGTCGTCGGATTGGACTTCTCGTGCTCCGCTACGGAGGATGGGAGCGGGAGCTTGAGGCGTGCGTTGCGGGCATAGAAACGACACATAGAAAAACCCCGCTAATAATAACTAAAGGCATATAATTTACAGATAATGCCACCGTGCTTCCGTGACGGGTAGCATTCCCATATTACCCGCGGGCATTGAATAAACCCCCTTGTATATATATATATATATATATATATATATATATATATATATATATATATATATATATATATATATATATATATATATATATATATATATATATATATATATATATATATATGAGCCCATCTTTATTGCTCGCGCGGGTAACTACCCGTCCACCTTTCCGATTACTTTTTTTCAAAAAAAAAAATCGAAATTGTAGAGGACTATTTTTTCTAGCTCTCCAAAAAATTTGAGCCAAAAATAATATCATTTGCCCCTCCAAAATCAAAAAATCCGTCCTTATATATATCTGTTGTATATTTTGTACAGAGTTACTTTTTTGGCCAGTAGAGTTACTTTTTTGACACCATAGTTACTTTTTTTTACAGCAGAGTTACTTTCTTAGCTAGGAGAGTTACTTTTTTGGCTGCAGGGTAGCGAAAATCCATGCTACCCGCGCGGGCAATGAATGAACACTATATATATATATATATATATATATATATATATATATATATATATATATATATATATATATATATATATATATATATAATGTGTGTGTCTTACATGATTCTCCCTTCAACCAAGCAGATAAAGTATTTCTTCATATAATGAGCTCGTAAATCATATGTTCTAATAAGTACTATTATTCAAATATGTTAAATCAATATCTTTTTCTCTAATTATATCTATTAAATTATCATAATAACATTATAAATTGCAATACAATGGAGGCAAGGATTTTAATTTGAGACCATTTTTCTTATAAAATGACGTTGGCTTCTAGGTGTATGAGTATCTCCTTGAAGGTAATTGGAATTTGATATTAGTTAGGTGGGTCTCGAGTTTGTTTTTGTATTTTGACTTTTATTTTTTCTTCTATTTGAAATGCTGGTTCGGTCCAGTTCAAGTTGGTCAACTGTCAGACCGATTGGACCGTACTTCTGACCAATTGGACTGGAAAGGAACATGTAATAGAGTTTTTAGACTTCCAGTCTGATCTTACCACTCTGACCTGCTGGACCGACTGGTTCGGTCTGATTTTAAAAACATTGATTAAAAGCTAGGGATCCTAAAGTCAAAGTCCCATTCATTCTTATGAATATGAGTATATTTAGTGATGGGTCCAAATGGTCCCTTGTTAATTGATTCAAGCTATTCAAATCCATCAAATTGAACATTAAAATTAATTGCGCGATTAAAAAAAAAGAGTTTCATGTTAGTTAATTGCAAACTTTTCCAAAATCCCTTGATTCCGAAGAAGAGATCATCTAAATGTGTATATTTGATGATAACTTATTAGTGCCTTAAGTTATCGATGGAAAATTTATAAGTGGCAGTCAAAAACACCCTCCTCTTCCATCTTTATTTTCGGAATAGAAAGAATACATAACCACTACTTGTCTTGTATTGTTCATCATAACATTCCCATTGTTGACAAACAATGACAACAACCACCATTGAAGCACAATTGTTAAACACTCCTAATAGTGTATATGATTTATTGGGAAGTTGGTTTGATCCTACGATAGGGTGATATGGTAGGATGTAAGATAAGACATTGCTTTACCATCTTATGTTTCAGTTGTTATCAAGGAAGCTCAATATTTTCATAATTTTTGTAACAAAAAATCATCAATTAGTTGTCATGGCAGTCGAGATGTGTATGACAACACACAGTGATGGTTGTGGTAGAAGCAATGACAAAAGAAGCACTGATACAATAGTGAGAATTTAAATAAGAATATTAATCGAAGACATGGCGACGACAACAATGATGCCAAAACAAAAGGTGGTGGTGGTGAAAAAGGAAGTGACCACAAGAGAAACAACAACAATGGTGACATTAATAACATTGACAGTAGCTAAAATGTTGGTGTGAGTGGTGCAATCCTGTCAAACTAAATGACTCATAATTGGTATATGTAGACACCTCATTTTAGACCACCTTCTGAAGTGCATGATTGGAAGTTGATGAAGGTGGTCTTGAATATCCATTCCATATCATGCAGTAATGCATATCCATCATAGCATCCTAAAGTTGTACATATAACATGAATTGTTCACCAAATTTGCCTTTTACAACATGTTTACATAGGTGAGCATCCATGACTCGCTTATGTCAACATTTAAACCAATGTTTGAATTGCCATCCCATCAAACCCTATTAAGGTCTCAAAGTGGCATAAACCCAGTACAATTGAGGATTCACTACTCACCTACACAAAACCTTAAAAATATATTTGTGCAACAAATTTAAAACCCTTGATGAAGTTGCAACATATCCCACTTTGCACGGAAGACCCAACATGGGCGTAAAGGATACCCACATATGTGCTTTTTGATTTGACATATTTGATCAACTCTTAATATCTTGGATCAATCTCTCCCTAAACTCAAAACGATGGAACCAATATCTTAGTTATGCACCATCCCTACAAATAAGAACCTACCTCAACCTTAAATGAGATTTTTTCCATGAGAGACAATGGAGGAATCTTCACAAAGAGAGAGGAAATACCACTTGTGTTTGATAGCTTGTCTGTGTGTTCTTATTGGGCCTTTGTGGCCATTGAGCC
This sequence comes from Alisma plantago-aquatica, assembly GCA_963693085.1. Lineage (NCBI taxonomy): Eukaryota > Viridiplantae > Streptophyta > Magnoliopsida > Alismatales > Alismataceae > Alisma > Alisma plantago-aquatica. The sequence continues at coordinate 1,179,498,919 of OY856411.1, read as the reverse complement.
CAACTAACGGATTAAAAGAAAAACAAAAAGAAATGCAAAAGGAATTTCATTTAATAAAGGAATATATGAGGAAAATAAAAAGAAATGATTTTAAGGCCGAAAGATATTTTCACAAAATAAGATTTCGAGTTAAAAGGGTTCCTTGGGGTTCAAGGAACTCAAGATAATTAGATAATGGTAAAAGAAATAAGGAATATGTGGAAAATACACTTAAATAAGGGATAACTTGAAACTAAAGTAAAGGGCTCGTTTCCTTTGGATAATGACTCCAATTTTTGTACAAGGAAAGATACAGGTATAAACGAGTTTTCCTCAAAATTTGAGATAAAACGGAGTTAACGATTGAGAGTTATTAAATTTTCAAGTTATCATCAAAATAGACTTTTCCTTGAATAATTAGGAATTGATTTTCCTTTTTGGTTTAAACGCGGAAAACGCTGACCATTGGATTTTAATCCAACGGATCGCGGTCATAGTCCAGAGTCCCAAAGGGACTCGGATAGTAGCGCTGACACAGGGGAATTTCCCCTCGTTTTTCTGATCGGTACAGTGCATGTACACTCACGATTTGTGTCCCATTGGGATCGGGAGGCCCGGGCGAAGGATCTAGACCTAGGATTCGATGGGTTTCGTGGTATGTACACAAAACGCCCAATGAGGCTGTGACCTATGGCGACGGTAGGATTGGGAAACCCTAGAAGGGACCTTCACACCCTATAAATAGGGGTCTTGCTAGTCAGGTGCACCTTCACGAACACGAGCGGCCACCTTTGAGAGTTCGTAACCCTCTACATCCCTCGATTGCACCTGCTCCGGCGAGCCTCAGCTGCGGCACCGCCGAGCGTCTATGTTAGGAAAAGAGAAGGAAGGAGACGAGCAGTTGTCACCCGATCACGGACCACTGAGGTCCCGTGTGAGATCCAATGGCTCGGGAGCGGCAGGCCGATCTGCTGGAGTGAGTGGAGCGGATCAGTGCGAGGCGTCGGATCGAAGGACCATCGTGGACTACGGGTGATCCAACGGACCGAGACGGAGAGTGCGCACAGCGGAGCCGACTGACGTGGAGCATTAGATCTGAGGGAGGTCCAGCGGCGCACCGATCCAACGGACGAGGATTTTCGATAATTCGCCTCTCTGCTAAAATTCAAGAAAAAGGATTTATCTTGCGAAATTAATAGAAATTGCTAGGAAACTTGTATGAGAAAACTTTATATATGAAAATTGTATAGAAAAATACAAGGAATCCGATAAAAATAATTTGAGAACCTAGTTATGTCTATTTTGCAAAAAGTACCTTAATTTGTTAATAAAGTGTATTAAGAATTGATGAGAAACCCTAATTGCATGATTAAAGTGTATTTTGGTAAATTAATAGATCAAATTGATAAGTTTAACTTTGTTAATGATAAAGGTGTTATGATTATCAGTTTGAATGCAAAAGTATGAAATTTAGAGTTATAATACCTAAACAGGAAGTTAATTTACATGGAAACCCTAATTTGGGATAAAAGGAGATAAAAAGCATGTTTTTGTGGAATAAGGTAATTAGATGCTTATTAAAGGAAATTTACTGAGAAATTAGGGGTTTTATGTAGTTTAATAAATTAAGGATGATAATAAGGAAAGAAGAAGTGAAAACCCTAATTTCTAAAGGAACCATAAAATAGGAACTGAAACCCTAAGTAATATGATGAAAATTAGATAAATATTAATAAAAGGAAAATTGTCCTTTTATTTCAGGTTTTGCTTGTTGATTGGGTTTCTCGTTCTATCTTGGAAATCTGCAATTAAAGGTATGTGGTTACTTATGATTAACCACTTATGTTTCCCGATGGTTTCTCGGACGTTTAATCGCATTGAATGCAACTAAACTGCTTGGATGTTCATATTGCAAATATAAAGTGACTATGACTATCACTTAATGTATATGCCTATAAACTCAGATCCTGGTTCTCTCTGTGGCATAATAGCTAACCTTGTACATGGCTGCCTATGGGTAGGTCCATCAGGTTAGAGAAAGGCCTAGTACATGGCTACCTATTGGGTAGGTCCATCAGGTCTATGGATGACCTAGTACATGGCTACCTATTGGGTAGGTCCATCAGGTCTATGGTTGACCTAGTACATGGCTACCTATTGGGTAGGTCCATTAGGTCTATGGATGACTTAGTACATGGCTACCATTAAGGTAGGACCATCAAGTCACAACGAGTTAGATATTGGGCTATCTTCGGATAGTGCCATGCGACTCTATCACCTAAAAGAGAGGTGATATCCATGTCCACTGTAGGGACAGCCCAGAGTTCGAGAATATGTATGGATTGAGTTGAATGGCTTAAAATGTAATCTTGATTGTTAAATGATTAATTGAATGATTATATTGTTAACATAGTTGAACATTATCTGTTTCCTCCACATACCAGCTTCGGCTGACCGACGTTTTGTTTGTCGGTGTTTTAGGTACAATGAAAAGAATAAATAGTAAAGTGACACCTTGTGAATTCAAGAATTAAAGAACAAGGAGGAACTAGTTAGAATAGTTCAACTGAGGTTAGAAGTTTAGTTTGTTCCAAACTTTTCAAAGGTATGCAAAGAAAAATTTTATTACCATTTTCAGTATAGTCTGTTAGAATTTAATAATTATTTATGGTTATATGTCGAACCTTTGATCCGGGATTAATGGTTGTGGCTTCAAGCTCTTGGTCTCTCTTAATTGGGGGTTACTGAAAGGTGAGGTCGTAACATTTGGTATCAGAGCGTAGGTTCCTCAATTAACCATTAATAATTATTAAATTTTACAAACTCCATAGAACCCAAAGGAGTTATTAGTGGAGTATCTGAAAGACGGAGGTGTCTAGAAAAGGATCACGATCGGGGGCTGGCAAGATTTTCCTCCGCACCGCTAGTCAGAATACGAGGACTCCCAGATCCGTGTGACTGCCTGGCTAAAGTCTTAGGGTATGAATCGAAATAAGATACCTTTAGGACTTCTCATCTTATTCATCCCTTCTCATCACAAAATTCTGATAAGGACATAAAGGATTAGGGTTTTCTTTTTTCTCCTCACCCTCTTGAGGTATGGGAAAGGTTAATAAGGTTTAAGAAATCCTCCACCAAATTAATGAAAGGCATGTAAATAAGATGTCATGGACATAAGCTTAATAGATTAAGCACAAACTAAAGAATAGATACATGCTTAGGTCGTATGACATAAGTTGTCATGTCCTCAGAAGAGATTTGAGGCTAGACCTTGTTGTCAGGAGGATAAGTCAGTCTTGGAGATAAAGATCTCCATTTCAAGTAGAGACCTGGCACATCCTCGGAGGATGATGCTAACCCTAACCCTAAGTGAAGGTTAGAGAGAGATGAGTTGGACCAGGTGTTTAAAAGGACATGCCTTTGGGATCCATGGGTGACCTAGCACCTTTGGCAACCCAACCCTGGGAAGGGTCATGCATGCTGGGGTAAAGGATAGCTCCTTAGATGATGATGATAGTGAAGGACCATAGAAACCCTATGGGCTTGTGCAAGTAGGGCATAGATGGCACCTAGGGCACGTCATGGGGCTGATAATAGGATGAAACCCTGGATAAGGAATCATGAGGGAGCACAAAGGGTTATGGATGATCTTGAACAAACATAAGTTCGAACTTAGGTTTCACCCACGTAGAGCATGTTTTTGAGGATGATCCTTCATGAAGAAAGGACCTCTAATGGTGAGGTTGGACGTAGGGTTAGCTCTAGAGAGAGAAGGAAACCCAGCAAGAAGGTTGGAAGCCTAAAACCCTGAACAATGGATGATAGTGGATGCCTCATGATCGATCCATGAAAGTTGATGATACCTTGGTTGTCTTTAGAGGGACCAAACCTAGAGGAATAATGAGGTTTCTGGCACCTATGTGCCTAGGGTATAAGTGTTTACCTTCTGAGAAAGGAAGAAGATGTTCTGTATACCCTGAAGTGGATTTGTAATAGGATATGAGGCCTTGTACCTTATGGTTTGTCCTTGAGTAAAATCCAACTCTAAGTGTTGCTTGAGTTGAAGGATGACAAGGAGTGCGGGTCATGCCTTTTTCATTCTTGGTTCATAGTTAAGAGACAGAGCATGCAGTGAACCTAGGGTTCCTAGGCCTAAGAGGGGAAGTGGTGTACCTAATGCTCATAATGGGAAGTTGAGTTCCTATAGAAGCGAGCATGGTACTCCTCATGTATAGAGGAAAAGAGGAGCCCCTGAAGTTTAAGGTGTGTTTGATGAACCCCTCACAGCTAGGTTGATGATAAAGAAAGGTATGATCTTGATCCAACATTGAGGAAAGAGGACAAGTATGACCTAGCATGGTACAGTAAGTGATCTGCTCGTGCCTTAATGGCTTGCTAGGGTTAAGTAGGCTCGTGTGGATGTAAACCCTAGACCTAAGAGCTTTTGTGACCTTAGAGATAGTTTTCCTCCCATCCTGGGAGAGGGACCCCTTTGGTAGGGTGTATATCAGTTTTGTTGGTTTAAGGTAACCTGAAGAGGTCTCACAGGATCTTGAGAACCTAAGTGAAAGGTACATAGTATGAGATTGAATCTACAGACCCGTTGATATCCATCTCTATTGCATGTGAATGTGTTACCATGGAGGAAACCAGTATGGGGATTGATCAAGGTAGGTCGGTTGCCATGATGCCTATGAACGGATGAGAGTCAGCCCATGAATGTAGAAAGAGAGATGATGAATGCTTGGGTAAGGTTCTAAGTGAACATGTTCTGTAATGGAGAATCCTAAGTCTATCCTAGGGTCAGGTAGGTATAAGACCGATGAAAGTAGGAGTTGCCTAATTCCCCAGTTGCACATGACCATAGGGTCGGGAGGTAACAGTTATCATTGTCTGAGGGCCATGGGTTAGGAGATTGATCACCTTCATGAACTCATGGGACCCAAAGGGCAGATGAGTAGGGCACTCTCTTGATGCATGAGGGAAGAGGGATGACCCCAAAAGAGTCGGTACCCTATAGACCTAGAGGAGATGACCAAGGATATAAACCTCAGTAGGTTCAAGACTAGTTTGATATCTTGTTGTTTATGATGAAGAGACATATGTGGCACATTGCAACTTAGATTTAAAGGTGTACTGGCAAGGTGGGATGTACCATCTCTACTCTTGGAACAGGAAGAACTCTGTATTTGGACTGCAGCCAAATGCTTGTTTCCTCTTGTTATGGGGGTGAGAGATAGGACATTATGCATGTCATACACCAATGATAAGAGATGATGTAGGTTGGAGTGTTGCCATGAGAAATGGGGATAGAGAAGATATCTACCCTGGTAAAGTGATTGATACATGGATGGTTTGTAAACACTAAGAGGAATGAGGTAGTTCCCTTATGAGGATGTTTTTATCATGAGCTATGTGGAACTTACAAGTTATACCAGGTTGATTTTGATCACCATGAAGATGGAATCAGAGAGTGTTCTTATGAAGATGAACATATAGTTTGAAGTGACATGATAAGTGAAATACATGGAAGTGTAATGTTACCTAAGGATGTGAAGTGGTAATGGGTGCTCTGGTTGAGATACATCTGACTTGTTTGATTAGAAGCTAGAAGAGGTTGTTTGGCTAACCCTAAGTTTGAAAAGGAGAGGTGTTTGGATAACACTCAGATGTAACAAGATGCGTTGAAAAGTCAAGGGTTGTTTGGTTAGCCAGTCTAGTCCTTGATGTAATGGAAGGACGGTGGTAGAACCTCAGATGCACTTCTTTGGAAGAGAAGGTGACGAAACCCCGACTAGAGTGGTTTAGGGTTTCAGAGGATTTGATCTTGAAAGAATCATGACATACAGAGAATCATGATTGAAGATCACCATACATCGTGGTAAAATGGCAATAGCACTTTGGATGCTTAAGATAAGGTTGCATGTGGTTTGTGGCCATGCAAGCCAGGAGGTAAAGGATGAACCCCAGTAACTCAGTGTATTGATATAGAGGATAAAAGAGTCCTTGAGAGGGAATGGGAGCTCAACACTATGGATGTTGTGATGGGTCTTCCCTGGGCCAAAGAAGGTCGAGATACAATATGGGTTATGGTAGATCGCCTTACCTAGATGACATAAGAAAGAAAGAGTTCTATCAAGGGACATATCTAGTTGAACTACCCATGAGAGAGAGGGTTCAACTACACCATGAAGCGAGTTCAAAGGTTCTTGAGTTTGACCTAAAGGTTTACTTCCATAAAGTGGAAGTAGGTACATGAAGAACTCAATGTTAATCACCCTTAACTATGGTTAGTATGATCCAGACTAAAGGGTCTGATGAGGGCATGTGTGCTCGTTCAGGGTGATATCTAGAGATAGTTCTTGACCTATGAAAGATGTGACAATGACCACCATAGCCAGTATCGAGTTTTATAGGAAGCTCTATAAGGGAGGTTGTGTCGGTCACCACTTCAGTAAGGTGATGTTGGTGAAAGGGGCCACATGATGGTTAGAAAAAGTACCACATGATGGTTAGAAAAGGGACCACAGTTGCATGTAGATGAAGTCACTTTGATTGTGCAAGGGCTGAAAGGAGCCTAGAGACGATGAGAGTCGTGAGCAGATGTAAAGTGGACTGACATACAAGTTACTGTGGGAGAATATGTGACATGAAAATCTGACCCCTCTAAATTATAACTATGAGAGCTAAGTCCCCGATACATGGGTCCATTAGAGATGGATGGGTGGAGAGGGTCAGGTTTGACCCTACCCCTCAGGATAGAGTAATGGGAAATGTTTCCATGTGTCCAATTTAGAGCACTATGTGAGGTACCCCGACCATGTGCTGAGCAATGAACCTAGTGAGCCCCAAGGGAGGCTGAAATGACCTGAGTCACCTGTGCAGTTTATGGACGACAAGATGAAAGGACTCAGAGAAACGAATATGTGATGATAAAGGTTCTCGGAAGTGCCATGAGTACGGCAAAGCCACATAGGGGCCAATGAAGGACATGGAAAAGTCTTATCCTGAATTGTTTGTTTGCTTGCCTGAATTTTGAGGACAAAATTCCTATAAGAGGGGAAGGATGTTATAACCCCAATTTTTGGGTTCAATTGGTGAGAAATGTAATTTCTCATATTAAAGATAATTGAACAAATAATGATGTGATTTGTTTTGAATAAATGGATTCCTTTCACAATAGCCTTGATTGGTTGCTTTGTGGGTTTTATTGGATATTGGGCCCAAATAACAAAGAAAATTCAATTAGTAATGAATAATTGAATATTTGAGAAAAGAATAATGTGGAAACCTCTAGAAGGCAAATCCAAAGAGGATTTCGTACCTCTTGGGTTCTTTGGGTACTAAGGAGTCCAAAGTTGCAAAGAAAAGGCAATAAGAGAAGAAAAGTTTAATTAAGTATTTCTTTAATAAGAAAGAAATTGAAAATATTGAGGAAATGTGGAAAATAAGTAAAAAGTGGTATAATGGAGCAATCCATTATACCAAACCTCGATTTTTTCCAAGCTATGTAATGAAATTATAAATGTTCTTTTTAAAGATAAATGAAATCCATGGTTGATGTGATGAATTGTTTGAATGAATGTTTGTGTTTGATAGATTGTCTGTGTGTTCTTATTGGGCCTTTGTGGCCATTGAGCCCAACTAACGGATTAAAAGAAAAATAAAAATAAATGCAAAAGGAATTTCATTTAATAAAGGAATATATGAGGAAAATAAAAAGAAATGATTTTAAGGCCGAAAGATATTTTCACAAAATAAGATTTCTAGTTAAAAGGGTTCCTTGGGGTTCAAGGAACTCAGGATAATTAGATAATGGTAAAAGAAATAAGGAATATGTGGAAAATACAATTAAATAATGGATAACTTGAAACTAAAGTAAAGGGATCGTTTCCTTTGGATAATGACTCAAATTTTTGTACAAGGAAAGATAAAGGTATAAACGAGTTTTCCTCAAAATTTGAGATAAAATGAAGTTAAGGATTGAGAGTTATTAAATTTTCAAGTTATCATCAAAATAGACTTTTCCTTGAATAATTAGGAATTGATTTTCCTTTTTGGTTTAAACGCGGACAATGCTGACCGTTGGATTTTAATCCAACGGATCGCGATCATTGTCTAGAGTCCCAAAGGGACTCGGACAGTAGCACCGACACAGGGGAATTTCCCCTCGTTTTTCTGATCGGTACAGTGCATGTGCACTCATGATTTGTGTCCCATTGGGATCGGGAGGCCCGTGCGAAGGATCTAGACCTAGAATTCGATGGGTTTCGTGGTATGTACACAAAATGCCCAATCAGGCTGTGACCTGCGGCGACGGTAGGATTGGGAAACCCTAGAAGGGGCCTTCGCACCCTATAAATAGGGGTCCTTCTAGTCGGGTGCACCTTCACGAACACGAGCGGCCACCTTTGAGAGTTTGTAACCCTCTGCATCCCTCGATTGCACCTACTCCGACGAGCCTCAACTGTGGCGCCGCCGAGCATCTGTGTTAGGAAAAGAGAAGGAAGGGGACGAGCAGCTATCGTCCGATCACAGACCACCGAGGTCCCGTGCGGGATCCAACGGCTCGGGAGCGGTAGGCCGATCTGCTGGAGTTAGTGGAGCGGATCAGCGCGAGGCGTCGGATCGAAGGACCATCGTGGACTCCGGGTGATCCAACGGACCGAGATGGAGAGTGCGCACAGCGGAGCCGACTGACATGGTGCGTCAGATCTGAGGGAGGTCCAGCGGCGCACCGATCCAACGGACGGGGATTTTCGGTAATTCGCCTCTCTGCTAGAAATTCAGGAAAAAGGATTTATCTTGTGAAATTAATAGAAATTGCTAGGAAACTCGTATGAGAAAACTTTATATATGAAAATTGAATATAAAAATACGAGGAATCCGATAAAAATGATTTGAGAACCTAGTTCTGTCTGTTTTGCAAAAAGTACCTTAATTTGTTAATAAAGTGTATTAAGAATTGATGAGAAACCCTAATTGCATGATTAAAGTGTATTTTGGTAAATCAATAGATCAAATTGATAAGTTTAACTTTGTTAATGATAAAGGTGATATGATTATCAGTTTGAATGCAAAAGTATGAAATTTAGAGTTATAATACCTAAAAAGGAAGTTAATTAACTTGGAAACCCTAATTTGGGAAAGAAGGAGATAAAAAACATGTTTATGTGGAATAAGGTAATAAGATGCTTATTAAAGGAAATTTACTGAGAAATTAGGGGTTTTATGTAGTTTAATAAATTAAGGATGATAATAAGGAAAGAAGAAGTGAAAACCCTAATTTCTAAAGGAACCATAAAATAGGAACTGAAACCCTAAGTAATATGATGAAAATTAGATAAATATAAATAAAAGGAAAATTGTCCTTTTTATTTCAGGTTTTGCTTGTTGATTGGGTTTCTCTTTCTATCTTGGAAATCTGCAATTAAAGGTATGTGGTTACTTATGATTAACCGCTTATGTTTCCCGATGGTTTCTCAGACGTTTAATCGCATTGAATGAAACTAAACTGCTTGGATGTTCATATTGCAAATATAAAGTGACTATGACTAGCACTTAATGTATATGCCTATAAACTTAGATCCTGGTTCTCTCTGTGGCATAATAGCTAACCTAGTACATGGCTGCCTATGGGTAGGTCCATCAGGTTAGAGAAAGGCCTAGTACATGGCTACCTATTGGGTAGGTCCATCAGGTCTATGGATGACCTAGTACATGGCTACCTATTGGGTAGGTCCATCATGTCTATGGTTGATCTAGTACATGGCTACCTATTGGGTAGGTCCATCAGGTCTATGGATGACTTAGTACATGTCTACCATTGAGGTAGGACCATCAAGTCACAACGAGTTAGATATTGGGCTATCTTCGGATAGTGCCATGCGACTCTATTCCTAAAAGAGAGGTGATATCCATGTCCACTGCAGGGACAACCTAGAGTTCGAGAATATGTATGGATTGAGTTGAATGGCTTAAAATGTAATCTTGATTGTTAAATGATTAATTGAATGAATATATTGTTAACATAGTTGAACATTATCTGTTTCCTCCACATACTAGCTTCGGCTGACCGACGTTTTGTTAGAATAGAATAAACAGTAAAGCGACACCTTGTGAATTCAAGAATTAAAGAACAAGGAGGAACTAGTTAGAATAGTTCAGCTGAGGTTAGAAGTTTAGTTTGTTCCAAACTTTTCAAAGGTATGCAAAGAAAAATTTTATTACCATTTTCAGTATAGTCTGTTAGAATTTAATAATTGTTTATGGTTATATGTCGAACCTTTGATCCGAGATTAATGGGTGCGGCTTCAACCTCTTGGTCTCCCTTAATTGGGGGTTACTGAAAGGTGAGGTCGTAACAATATCTCTACTTATCTCTGGATATGTAATATCTCTACTTATCTCTGGTTATGTGGAAGGCATGATCAAAAAAGCATCAAAGGAACCATTGTTTTACTATAATCATTACATATTAGACACATATTCTAAATTTGTTTCCACGTGGTTTTTTATCAACCTCCATCACTTTCGATCATTGGTTTACACTCAGTTATCTCTTGGGACAACCAATGTCAGGTATGTTGGATACAAAGGGTGCTTAACACCTTCCTATTGTATCACGTGGTTCCTTCCACAATCTAGTTAACATATTTGAGTTTTCAACCAGTTTTGTAAGTTTCTCATGATTAACCAATTTAGCAACTCCAATGTTCACTGCCTTACATCTGAAGCAGTACCTATTATAGATTTGTCTTTTTTTAGAGTTTCATTGAGTGGAAACTCTTTTGGGGAGTAGCATTGCAGTTTCTTATAATTTTTATTTGATTTTTTGAATTATGGATGTATGGGAAAGAAAAAGATTCGTGCCTATATTTTCATATCTAGGATAGGATTGTCAAAGAGAGTGGCCTCTCTTAACTTGTCTGCATGTTCAAAATCATACATATGTAGGTACATAACATATACACCCATATGTATAGCATTTTTGCTTCATTAACAATTAATCATCACATATATTTATCAAACTATTGATTTAATCATCACATATATTTATTGAACTATTGATTTAAGTGGCCTACAGTGCAGGCACATAACCAATGTTTGCCTATGCAATGGCTCTATTCTAGTTTTCCTGACTTGTAGTACAAACGTTGTTGAGGTCAAAACATTTTTATAGCTTCCTAAAATAGGGGAGGAACATATCATTGTCTATGTTGAGCCCTTTTTTATTTTGACGACATTGTTCATCGTCGTCGATTGTATGCCTTTTTGTAGAGTCATTGAGTGGGAGCATTTTTGTCACTCATGCACAAAGTCTTTTGTTCCTTTTCATCATTTCCACTCAATATTGATTATATATTCGTGTTTAATTAAAAAAATTTCCAGCATAATCATGCAACTAGAAATAATTATGCATTACAAGAGTTAGTCCTGAATTTTCTTCCTAGAAATATCTCACTCGAAGCCTAGAAAAAAATAGGCAGCAACACAAAATACTGGATATAAATGTGTAATTAAAATGTGTTCTTATAAATGTTCTTATAATTTCTTTGTTGGCAATCATTTTCTTATTTATTTTAGATGGTATAACGGTTAAGCTTTATAAAATCCCAAAATAATTTTGGATTTATGTCTAGTTCCATATACATAGGATGGAAATACAATTTGCATGGGCAACATAACTTTCATATGATGCAAAGGATGGAAGGATGTGAAATACATTGTTAACTCCAAAAAATAGGGAATGCTAGTAGAGGAAGGGCCCAGTGCAAGCAGGTAATCTTTGACCTTGAGGATACTCCCTTACACTAAGGTTGATTATGATTATCATAATCATGATGTATATTAAGGATGGTACTTTCAACCTAGAGATGCCAGAGACCAATTAGGGAGGAGATTACAACCTAGAGAAGATTAGGATGGCTATTTTTCAGGTATGTAGGTACAAGTTGGGAGATGCTGCCATATTCTGCTAGAATATTTTTGTGGATTTTCTGATATGTTGTTTTCATGTGTTGAAATTCTATATGAGTGGAAAATCATTCTTCCCTTTCTAGATTTCAAGTTTGTGTGAATTATGGAGTGTTTTAAAAAATACATCTTAACTTCAAATGCTATTTGAAATATTGAACCCTCGTTACTAATCAAATCTTTTTGTGAATTTCAAATGTTCTCACAAATTTAAAAAAATTATGAAATGAAATTTTTTTCTAAAATTAAACTTTTTGAAAACGTTTTTTAAATTCATTCATTTTTCTTTACTTCCAAACTCTTCCAAAACTCAAACGGTTTTTGGTAAATTGTTATTCGAAAACTAAATTTTTTTTGCAAACTAAAATCAACTTTTTATTAAAGTGGTACTCTTTCTAAAAAACCAAACCATTTTTAAAAATCAAAAATATTTTTTCAATAATTTAAGTAAACTCTTTTTTCAAAATAAAAACTCTATTTTGAAGACCAAAGAACTTCACTAAAAACTAAAAATGTTTCTTTAAAAAAATAAATATTTTTTCCAAAATTATAATCCCTTTTGCAAATCCAAACCTTTTAGAAAACTAGAAATCTTTTTTGAAAAAAAACTAAAATTTTACAAATATAACTCTATTTGGACAAATCAAATCAATATTTTTGAATAGAAATAATTTGAAACCCAACATTTTTTTAAATAAGAATTCTTTTCAGAAGATGAACTCATTATGGATAAATATATTTATTCTAGAAACTCAAATATCCTTAAAAAAAGTAAGCTCTTTTCCAAAATTCAAACTTTTTGTGGAAAGAAAAACCTTCTAAAAATCAAAATTCTTCTTACAAATAAAACATAGTGCTTTAGTAAAACATGAATTTTTTTGGAAAACAAACTTTTTTTAAATTATAAAAAATTCAAAAAATAAATCAAGATCTTTATTAAAATCCAAACTCTTTTTGGAAAATCAAATTTCTAAACACCAAAATCCCTTTTTAAATAATAAAACTCAAGTCTTTTTCTGAAATATGAATTCCTGTAGAAATCAAACCTCATTTAAAGATTTACATATATTTTCTCAAAAAATCATACTCGTCTTCTAGAATTTAAACACTTCTTTGAAATCCAAACATTTTTCAAAAATCCAAAACAACATTTAGAAAAGAAAACTACTATTTTTCATAAACCAAATTATTTTAGAATTCTAGTCCTTTTTTTAAAATAAGATATTATTTCTATAAAAATCAAGTTATTTTCTGAAGATAAACTAATATAATAAAATTAGAAATATTTTTAAAATATGATTAAACTCTTTTTCCCAAAATTGATATCTTATCAGAAAATCAAACTTTTCCAAAAACCCAAATTCCTATCTCAAACCAAAATCAATCGCTTTTTCCAAACCATTTTTTGTAAATCAAATCTATTTCAAAAACTATAATTTTTTTAAAATAAAAAAAATTCAAAATCCATACTCTTTTGAAAAAAAAAATATTTTGAGTCAGAAATCCTTTTACAAATTTTAAATTGAACTATTTTCAGAACCTAAATGTTTCATTATTTAGAGTTCCACTTTTGAAAGATTAATCATACTTGTTTTTAAGATTCAAAATCTTTTTTAAATATTAAACCTTTTTCAGAATCAAAATTATTTTCCAAAAAATGTCAAACACTCTTTCTAAAATTGAAATGTTTTTAGAAAACAAACTACTTTTTAAAAATTAAAAATCCTCTTTGCAAAACAAAAACCTTTTTCAAAAAAATAGATTTGTCAAAGATAATTTTGATTTGAAATATTTGATAGTGTCATGTGGTTTTCACATATATACTAGAATGAACTTACAACTACTTGCTTATACACTCACTTGTCAAGTCTGTGGTGAGCTTGTTTGTCTAAAAACAACTTGCCTTTGTTTAAGTTTTCACTCCTTACTAGCCTTGGAAGAATGGGGCTACACACTCGTAACATCCCCCTCAGCCTTGGCAAAATAGACAATAAATGGCTAATCTCTAATCAATCCTCCATAAATGCTAAAAACTAGGAGCAACAATCTATCCATTAAGATGAACCTTCTTTTTGTATCAAAAAGTTGAAATTTCTACAATAATGTGTAAAGTACATTTTGTGTCAAATAAACTTTACATAAACCCTAGCTACCCCATCTACTAATTGAGGACAAACAAGCTCAAACAAACTTGATGTTTATTTGTCTTAAAATATATCCATCTCATCTTGAAGCAAGTTTTTCTGCTTCAGATGATTCCTTTGTTTCCTTCTCATAGTTTTCTCAAAGAAGGCACAATTCATCAATTGGAGCACTATTTTCTTGAGATTTAGAAGCAAGAAACATATTGTGCTACCATTCATGATGATTTTAATGCTGGAAATATGTTCACCAGAGACCACTAGGATCATCACTTCTTCTGAGAGTTATACTACTTCATCCATCTTGAATGATAGGGTACCAAATTATCAAATAAGCTCCCACATCCTACAATGCTCGATAGTATCATGAGGAAGATTATGAGCAAATTAATGATTAGATATTGACTCTTTAGGAATTGGAACTATAGAACCCCAATGATGATGAGATTGAGATGGTTGAAGAGGAAAAAGTAAATGGGATGTAAGGATCATTTGAGAGATGCCACATAAAAATTTATGAGATCTTATTAGGAGATAGGAGTAAATTGTTGAGCCCCAACAAACCTCAGGGTCCCCTGCCAAATTTGACTCTTGGAAATGATGGAGCTTCCACTCACGTGGAATTGCACGCACCACTAAAAATCTTAAAGATGGTAAGTATTTAAGTTTAGCCTTGCTTATACTAGATCGAGAACTCCACCCACGTATGCTAAGATACGTGGAAGTCTTATCGTAGTAAAGTTAAGGGTAGAATCCACGGGACAACGGTCTTGTTGGGAGCAACAAGATGGAAAACGTTAGCATTTCACTTAATCTCTTAATAGTTGATATTTAAATCAAAAGGTTGGTTTGGTTGTTTTTAAACTAAGAGAAAGTAAAGCAGGTAAGTAAATTTAAGGGTGTAAACAATGATAAGGAGCCACTAGGATGTGATCGGATTTCACCGCCACTACACATGGATCAAAACATGAAACATAAAACATAACCTGCAATAAGAGTCTAAACAATTAGTATCTTTGTAGATTTAGTTTCCTTTCAGAGAACTAGCTACGAGCAGTGTGGGAATGTTGCAATGCCAGCCATCCCCGAACGAATGGTCACCTACTTTACATCATTCCCTTTGCAAAGTATGTTCCTCAACTTATCAAGGTTGTACTTTCATACTTCAACTGATTCCATTTCATAGTATGAAAGTACAATGATGGAAGTGAGTTTACTCCACTTATTGAAAAACACTCCTAGATACCGAAATAGATGCATGGTGGATACATGCATCAAGAACCAGCATTCAATTGAGATTCGAATCTGATAGTACAAACATAAACAATTCATACTAAAAGATAAAAGATAACACGAGTTGGTGATCAAGCAACAAGCATTTATTAAACGATTGATGTCGAACTGAAAAGAAAGTATATCTCTATTGCAAACTATGGATTACATTTCATGAAATGAAAACATGGGTAGCGGGGCTACTCCCCGCACCCTAGTGATAGAGACTACTCGCTCATAGCTAGGACAAAGAAGGAGGTGATAAGAGAGAGAGAGAACGTCATCCCCACAAAGGAGAGAGGAAAGTCAACCCCTTGGAAAGAGAGAGAGTGACAATCTTCAAACTTCATAGGTTGCTCGATGATGAGGTCTCCTCTTCCCACCTTCTTTGGTGAAGAGAGAGAAAGCAGCTTCAGGATGGAGCGTGGATCTCAGACCAACAGCCTTTGGGTGGAGGATGGAGGTTGGAATAGCTATGTAGTAGTAGAGGCAGCCTATGGGCGTCTGAAACTTGATGTCTTTGGGAGGACCCCTTGGGTCTTATTTATAGGCCTTAAGTGAAGTCCAAACGGTTTGGTCAGTTTTGGGTCCAAACGGTCTTGAAGATCGTTTGGACTCTGAGACCGTTTAGGCTTTGAGACCGTTTGGATTCATGCGGTCTTGAGATCATTTGGACTCATGCGGTCTTGAGATCGTTTGGACTCATGCGGTCTTGAGATCGTTTGGACTCATGTGGTCTTGAGATCGTGTGATTCCATGCTGTCTTGGTACCGGTTGGCTTCATGCGGTCTTGGGATCGTGTGAGTCCATGCGGTCTTGGGACCGGTTGGCTTCATGCGGCCTTGGGACCGTGTGAGTCCATGTGGTCTTGGAACCGTATGAGTCTATTGTGATTTTTTGTGTCTTTTTCTGTAAGTAAAAAGGAGAAAAGTTAATCTAACAATATATTTGCAATAAAAGAGGATAGTTAGGGATTCTGTCTATTTTATCTAAGAAAGAGTGTGGAAAATTGGAGAAAATTACTAAGATAACATCACAAAATTGGAGGTTATCACCCCCCCTAACTTAGAGTCTGGCTTGTCCTCAAGTTAGATAGAGCTGAGGCATGTAATGGCGAGGCGATTTTATTTAGTTAAGATTTCCATAATTTTGCTTCAATTATAAACCCGAGCTCTCCTAAGGTCGTATCGGGTCTTATTGCTTGCCTCAACTCTTTCAGGTATTGAGAGTTTCTTGGGTCTCAGGTTTCTTCCGTATCTCGTAGCCTGCATTGGGACCACTTTTTATTATGTACATGTCATTGACTCTAGTCAGCTTTATACCTCTCTGAAAAACCTACCGGAAACTAGAGAGGGTATGAGGGTTGGCTAAAGGCTTGATGTGTAACTCCCCCTTCAAGTGAGGGAGGGGTTGCCTATGCTTTTAGGATCTCACTACCGGGCACAACACATCTGCCTTCGTGAGGGCAGCTGAATGTACCGGCCGGGTGAGTCCTTTATAAGCCTTTCATATATTTAGATACCTTAGGGTTTCACTATCGGGCACGACACATCTGCCTTCGTGAGGGCAGCTGAATGTACTGGTCGGGTGAGACCTTCATTGGTTCTTTATATAGATCCTTATTTATGGCACAACTCTCATAGTTTTATTCAACTCTTTGGCTTTTATTTGTAAACTCACAAGCTTAGGATTTGGGGTTTTTAGGGAAATTATTTTGGGCGGCCAAGCCTCTTTTATTTGAAGAGAGGAAAGTTGTTCTTAGAGTTTCTCTACATGCACTTATTTGGTTTCTTTTTAATGGTCCACTTGCAAGACTTCTTGATTTGGATGTCACCTGATGCCCCTCTCATCCTTGAGAGTGATTGGCTTATTTCGGCCTTGATATTGACCTATGGAGAGTCAGATGTAGAAGTGAAACAAAGGCATGAAAATAAAGAGTGGAGAGAATTTATTAAGTCACCATTATATGTCTAAGTGCTATTCTTGTTATTACTTTTGATGACTAACTTGATTCTAAAGTTAGCTGGGGGTGACTTTGTTCCAAAAAGGGATGTTTTTCTTTATGTGCAGGGTTTATTTTAAAATGGGAAATTATTTTGAACTAAAAATCAAAAGTGCAAAGGAACAAAATTGAAAGAAAAGGTATAGACAGAAGGATTTTGAAAAGAATACCTCACCCTTGTCCAGTGTACTCCCCCCCTAACTTATCACTCACTCTGTTCGCAGAGTGTCAAAGTGATAGTTTGAGTAGTACAAGGACAAGGGCATCAGGCTTCTGTTAGTCCTTTATTGGCATCATGTGTGCGGAGGAGATTAGCAGTGAACTTCCCTCGTAACGCATGATAATCCACTTCTGTCATGTCTTCTACTGGTCTTCCAAGTGCTATGATGGTGTGTATCCAGTAGAGGACATGGAAACTACAATCGTTTGACTCGCAGAGCTGCTGTGGGGACTTGTGGCTGAAGGCAGAGCAATGAAAGTGTTCTTTGTTGTATGCCCATGTATGTGTACTGAGAAGGACATGAAGTTGGTCAACACACTCCTTCGCCACCTCCTCTGTAGGCGTTCTTGGTGTCGTAGTGTAATGTTGTTGATCTGGATTGTACTGGCTATCGGAACTGTTGTATATGATTGTTCTTCCTTCATGAAGATTTGTTGCCAACAACATCCAGTGTTCTGAATGAAGGAAGGGGAGCATGATGAACTTCGGGGTCGTATGTTGAAAGAATGAGATGAGTGCCTCAGTTGTTCCTAAGTTCTTTAGCTTTAATAGATCGTCCTTCATGTAGGGGGATGCCATATAGGTTGTAAGGTGATTCTATCCAAGAAGAAATTGGTAGGCAACCATTAAGCTTACGGAGAGAGACCCTTTGAACTGTACAGTTTCTCGTAGTGTGTATGCCATGACTAGAATGTCACCGGACATGAAAACGAGGTCATCCTTCTTGGAGTAAAGCCTTGACATGATGAGACAAAGTTCATTGTCGGAGAGATGTTTGTAAGCACTAAGGTCAAAATTGGGGAATGTTGATGGGATGGCAGACATGGGGGTCCATTTGGGAAGATGATCTGTTGATGGGTGCCCCGGTTAGCAACTCAGTAACCCCTTCATCATCCGCCAGATTGAAAGAGTAAGGGTCCCATTTCTTCATTTTGGGAGCCTTGGCGGGTTGTTGTTTCTCCAACTCCTTTATTGTTTGCCTGAATGGCTGTTTTGGAGGATGTTGGATGGCCGAAAAGAGATAGTGAGGAACGTCGTTAGGTGCCATAGTTGGCTCCTTGAAGAACCGTCTATCACAGATTAACTCCATGGCATAACGACCTCACAAAGAATGGAAATCTTCTGTGACCAGATCAGTAAAAGGGATTTGCTGATTGAGCGCTTGTATATGACGTATTACGTAGAAAGCGCAATCCCTAGAACCTTCTTGAGTTTGAGCTTGGGGGTTGATGATTTGGAACCAACGTTGGTTCCAATTATTGCGGAGGGATGGGCAAGCAGCCCAAATCAACTTCAGGAGCCGGAATGGTATGCATCTTGCCTCCCCGGCCTCTGCTCCAGCAAAGTTGATTATTCTGGCTCTTAGTTCAGTGGTGCAAAAGTTGTACACCTTAGCGTCTCGGGCCGCGGTGTCCACGATCATAAGCAGCTAGTGACCAGAGACTTGGAAGGGCATGGTAATGTAGTGTGCCTTCCTTGAAATTCCCCTCTGCAACCGTTCAATTGATTTGCTTTGTAATTTTTTGTAAATAAGGCTCATTGCTAGAGCCGGTGATGCGTTTAGAACGGGTTGCTGCCGCCGAGAGCTTCTGTAGGTTTCAATAGAATTGGCGAGGAGGATGCGGAAGAGTGCCATCTTCACCGTTGATTGTGGTCGAAGGATGGAGTGGAAGTCCTCACGCGTCAACTTTCGCTGAGTCTTTATGTTTTGGTAGATAATGTCACCCCCGTCTTTGGCATCATCTACTATAGTGTTAAGGATGAAGATGTCTTGAGTGTCGAGAGTAGAGATGGCCGTCATATCAAGATCATGCATTTTGTGCGGTAGTGGTGGCGGTGGGGTTAGCTCTTACGGAGGGAGGGGTGAAGTCTGCTCCAGATTTTCTATGTATTGTTGTAGATCTTCATCTTTGTCTGAGTCAGAAGCTGATTCCAGATCTTCATATGTATCCAAGCTGACTCTTTCTAGATCTTCTTGTTCTGGGGGAAAGAGCATTGATTGGTCTGGTGCGGAAAGATGTTGAGCTGATGTTTCTTGTTGTTGACTTGTGTTGGTTCCGAGTAGACATTGTTGGAACTCAGCGAAGGCTGTTTCTTTAGCAGATTCCCCCTGAGATCCCATTGTGGAGTAGTCAAGGAATTGATCCCCGTAAGACATATTAACATTGTCAATGTGAGTCAGGGATTTGGGATCTTTATCACTGTCATGGTGATCTTTTTGTTTTGATGCAGCTCCTCGGCTTGTGCCCTCCTCATCATTGTTTGGGTCGTCAGATTGGTCATCTGAGGAGGTGCTATTATTGCAGTTAGCAAAGGAGTCAGAGTCCTCATCATTGTTGTCATCTTCATCATCATTGTCGTCTGTCTCTTTGTCTGCTGGCTTCAGTTGTGGAGGCTTCTTGCACTGTCGATGGGTTTCTTGTAGCTCATCAAACGTCACTTGCACATGCTCGTGGGATTCGAGTAGTGTCTCATGTGTTTCCTTTAGATCTTAGTATCGTCCCTCGGCAGAGAGGAGGCGCGCTGTAAGATCTGTTACTTGAGCGCGTAGTTGGTGAAGCTCGGTGTTTGTTGACTCCTCTTGGTGGCTGTGGAGCTGTGTGAGGGTGTTGGTGATGTCATCCAAGTGCGTGCTTAAAGTAGTTTGTTGCTGCTTAAGCTTGCGCAGGGTCTCAGGCAGAGGTTGAGTCTGCGTAGAGATCATGTCAACTTGCTGAGCCAGCACTTCATGCTAGCTTTTTACTCCAAGGACCAGCTCGGGCAAGTGTTTGTAGTGGTCATCGATATGATCGACTTGCTTGGCCACTACATCCTATCGTTAATGAATGCTTTGGAGAATGCTTGGCAAGGAGCTGTGTTGCTCGTTGATCTTGGAGACCTATTGAGAGATTCCCTGCACACATGAAAAAATAGAATGCATAAAGTTAGAGGGGTCGGTGAGGTGTCGGATGGCATCAAATTGACGTCTAAATTCCTCACCGATATTTGAAAAAGGGACCCCAGAAGCGGAAGGGTGGTATGGATGGGGTCGGGTGGGAGGGTGGTAGTGCCTTGTGAAGGAGACACTGGTGATGGTCCCGCGAACTGCGTGGTGACCGTAGATGGAGTCACCAACGGTGTCGCGGTGGTGGCGGATGAAGGGAATGGTAAATGGCTGGGTGAGTTATGAGGGAGTGAAAAAGTTGAGGAAAAGAGGGTGGAGACGGGAGTGGAGAATGTGAAGCCGGGAGTTGGGGCGGAAAAGGTGGTGCTCGGGGAGAAAGATGGGGAAGCAGAAGATGTGGGTGGAGGGATTGTTGTGAAGGAAGGTGGGGTGGTGGTAGATGGTGGGAGGGTGGTGGATGGGAGTGTGGTGGGGGTGGTGGTGGTGAGCTCATCATGTAGGATCATGATGAAAGAGTCAATGGAAGAGGTAGTGATTGGTTCCTCCGGAGGGGGGTGTTCTGTCTCCGGTTGTAGCTTTGATGTTGGCATCCCCAATAGGTGTGGTGGTTATAAATGTACCTTAGATGGTTGTTTTACTGGTATTTTTGTTATCCTAGCTGTCTGGGAAGTTATGCTAAGCTCCGTCTGTCCCGCTTTGGTTGTCTTTTCTTGTACTTTGACCGGAGCTAGGAGTGTGGTAATCTCTTCGTCAGTAAAGAGAAATTTGTCCTTGTCATAGTCTTCTAGCTCCGGAAGTGGTAGCAAGGTCTTGGAAGATCTGACTATTGGGCAGAAGATGTAGTATAGTTTCACATCCTTCTCCTTGATAATGCAGAAGTCCTTCAAAGGTTTGTTCGTTAGTAAGGATGTCGCCCTTGATCTTCGTGCATTGAGGGAGTAGTTTGTCCATCTTAAGGTATTTGATGATAGAAGTTATGTGCCCGCCCATGCATATTTCTTTTCCTATGGCGTAGGCTGAGAATTTTTGTAACATATGTCGGCCGATGTTGACTGGCTTTCCTTGCAAAATGGACCATAGGAGAAAGAGATCGGCACTGATGACATTCCCTCCCTCTGTTCTGGGGAACAGCGCACCGGTAAGAATTTTATAAAGCGTGCACACGAACCCAGACTGAATGTTGGAGGCTTTACATGTCTTTGCCTCGTAAGCGGGGATCCCTGTTAGGGTCTTCCAGAAGCTGTGTCTATTGAATTGGGAGTTGTCTGTACCAACAGCTTGGGCCTTTTTGAGCTGGTCCAGGTTATCTATGAAAATTTTATTCAGAAGATTTTCTGTTATAACGACATCGTTTCCAAAGAGTTTGGTGACCAGCCTGCGGTCACCTCTGTCCCTTGCTCGGTGCGTAATGTCCACCGCTTCTTTGGTGAGATGTGAGAAGAATTCAATAGTTGGCTAGGCATATGAAACTTCAGGGACGAAGCATAGTCTGGCGAGATTGGCGTTGTCTAGCATGGTGAGGATTTTGTCGTAGATCCCCATCTTGAGTAGTACACATGAGCAGACGTACTTTGTTGGTTTTAGTATTTTGTCAAGGGAGGGGAGGGTGTGGATGTAGAGGTTTTCTGGTGGTGGTGCGGTGGTGGTGATCATTGAGAAGACGGGGGTGGTAGGGGTGGTAGTGGCGGGTGTTGGGATAGATTCTGCAAGGGTTTGTTCCCTAGCAGTAACGGGGCAGACTTGCTTCCTTGCCCTCTTTTTTGGGGGTTGTTCGGTCGCAGCCTCGTGGACCTTTCGTTTCCCCTTAGACTTTTCAGCGGAGGATTCATCCTCGGAAAGTGGCTTGTATTCATAGCCTTCATCATCACTGGAAGAAATGTTTTCCACCTCTTCTTCAGGCTCCTCAGTTAGACATTTGTTGATGTGGTCGATTTCACACAAGACCGCTATGATGCTGACTTTTGGTGGGGGAGTACACTGGACAAGGGCGAGGTATCATTTTCAAAATCCTTCTGTCTATTCCTTTTTTTTTAGATGACCGTCGTGCCACATCTTGGTTTGTTCTTTATAAATCCTGGAACTTTGATAAGCGGTCATTCGGAGCTCCTCTAGCTCTTGTAGTTGGAGTTGTCTGTTTTCTCCAGCACTTTTGAAATAAAAATTTAGTTGTTTAATGGCCCACCAAGCCTTATGTTCCAGTTCCACTGGAAGATGACATGACTTCCCGTATACCAAACAGAACGGAATTATCTCGATTGGTGTTTTATAAGCTGTTCGGTAAGCCCAAAGGGCATCAGGAAGCTTGGTGGACCAGTCAGTGCGGTGTCTATTGACTATTTTTTCTAAGATTGCCTTCAGTTGTCTATTTGAAACTTCAACCTGACCACTGGTTTGTGGATGGTAAGGCATGACAACTTTATGGTTAACTCCGCATTTCTTTAAGAGGACTTCAAAGCTTCGCTCCAGAAAATGGGTCCCTCCGTTGGATATGACAGTTTGGGGGACTCCAAATATGGGAAAAATGATATCTTTAAACATCTTAATGACTGGTTTGGAATCACTGGACACTGTGGGTATAGCTTCTACCCATTTCGAGACATAATCTACTGCAACTAGAATGTAGGAGAAACCATATGAAGAAGGAAAGGGGCCCATGTAGTCTATCCCCCATACGTCAAAAAGTTCGATCTCTTGCCACATGGTGAGGGGCATTTCATTCCTTTTAGATATGCCACCGAAAAGTTGACATTTGTTGCATGATTTTACAAAATCATGGGAATCTTTTGCTATTGTTGGCCAAAAGAAACCCAATTGCAGAACTTTCATAGCGGTTTTCTTCGCACTCACGTGTCCCCCAGTATGACCAGAATGGCAATGCTCTAAGACAAGGGTAATCTCTTCTTCAGGTAAGCAGCGACGGAAAAGTCTGTCTGCACATAGGCAAAAAAGGTAAGGTTCATCCCAATAGTATTGTTTTACATCGTGGAGGAATTTCCTTTTGTCGTGATGAGAGGCGGAAGGGTGAATGATTCCTGTAGCCAGATAATTAACGATGTCGGCATACCAGGGGAATCCATTGGTAACTTTCATTAGTTGGTCGTCTGGAAGGGAATCTCAGATAGGTACTTTATCTTCATCCTCGACTTCAATACGGCTGAAATGATCGGCATCGACATTTTCCACTCCGCTTTTGTCTTTGATTTCCAAATCAAATTCTTGAAGCATCAACACCCAGCGGATAAGTCTGGGTTTTGCATCTTTCTTCTGAATTAGATGTCGTATGGCAGAGTGGTCAGTGTAGATGATGACCTTGGCTCCAATCAGGTAGGAGCAAAATTTCTCGAACGCATAGATGACAGCTAAGAACTTCTTTTCTATAGTGGTGTAGTTCGTATGTGCTTCATCGAGCGTTTGAGATGCGTAGTAGATTACATAAGGTTTCTTGTCGATTCTCTGTCCTAATACGGCCCCTATGGCATAATCGCTGGCGTCACACATGATTTCAAAAGGTTGTGACCAATCTGGGGCTCTTAATATGGGTGCAAAGATTAAAGCATTTTTTAGAGTTGAGAAACTTTGTAAGCATTCGTGATTAAAATTGAACTCTGTATCTTTGGTCAGAAGTTGGGTCATGGGTTTTGCTATTTTTGAGAAATCTTTAATAAATCTTCTGTAAAAACCAGCATGACCCAAGAATTCTCGTACTCCTTTTATGTCTTTGGTGACGACAACTTCGAGATAACATCAAGTTTTTCCTTGTCTACCTCAATCCCTCTATCGCTCACTCTATGTTCGCGGACGACACCTTCAGTTACCATAAAATGGCATTTTTCCCAATTCAGGATGAGGTTCGTCTCCTCACATCGTTGTAAGACTTGTCAAAGGTTGAGTAGACAGTTATCGAAGGAATCTCTGTAAACTGGAAAAGCATCCATGAATACCTCCATTATAGATTCTGTTAATCCTGCAAAAATAGCATACATGCACCTTTGGAAAGTAGCAGGTGCGTTGCACAGCCCGAATGGCATTCTTATGAAAGCATAGGTCCCAAAGGGGCAAGTAAAAGTAGTTTTCTCTTGGTCTTTCGGGTGTATAGGGATTTGTTAGAACCCAGAATAACCATCTAGATAACAGAAGAACTTTTGATGGGCTAAGCGTTCTAGGACTTCGTCAAGAAAGGGCAGAGGGTAGTGATTTTTTCACGTTGATTTGTTTATTTTCCTGTAGTCGATACACATCCTCCACCCCATCACAGTCCTTGTCGGTACTAACTCATTCTTGTCATTTAGCACGACAGTGTTCCCTCCCTTTTTGGGGACCACTTGGACAGGGCTGGCCCATTGGGAATCTGAAATTGGGTAAATTATGCCAGCTTTCAGCAGTTTGAGGACTTCAAGGCGAACCACTTCTTTAAGATTAGGGTTCAACTTCCTCTGGTGCTCTCTTGACGGTTTGAACTCTTTGACCATGGGCAATCTATGCATGCATAAGGCTGGGTTTATACCTATCAGGTCAGTTATTTTGTACCCAATGTCTTTCTTGTGTTTCTTCAGCTCAACAAGAAGCCTTTCTTCCTGGTTTTCTGTCAGGGTGGAACTGATGATAATTGGACATAATTTTTGTTTGTCCAAGAAGATGTGTTTAAGTCCCGTTGGTAGAATCTTCATATCAGGAGCCTTGGGTGTTTCTATTACTTCTAAAATAGTGATAGATTTGAGCTCCTCAAAGGTGGCTGTCGGCGCTTCTTCAGCTTTCTCTAAGTGTTGCAAACATTGTTGGACCAATTCATTTGCAGAAAATTCGACTTCTGGGTTGGTTAGAACATTCTCTAACTCATCATATGGCTCAGATATTTCCAATTGGGACATTTGATGTATTTCATCTAAGAGAAAGACCTCCTCTTGAATGTTGGGACCTTTCATGCTATTGAGAACTCATAATTGAATTGCTTCTTTTCCCAATCTTAGGATGATCGTGCCAGCTTCAACATCAATGAGCGCCATGGCTGTGGCAAGGAAAGGTCTGCCAAATATTATTGGGTACCTTAGATCCTCCTTGATATCCATAATGACAAAGTCGCATGGGACATAGGCATCTTTGCCTATCCTGACTGGAATATCTTCGATAATTCCTAGGGGCGCAGTGATAGTGGAATCAGCTAACTGAATTGTCATCGTTGTGGGTAGCAAGTCAGTGAAACCTAATCTTTTACACATGGAATAGGGCATAATTGATATGCTAGCCCCTAAGTCAGCTAGTCCCTTTTTGCTTGAAGCATTTCCAATACAGCACTGAATACCGAAGGAACCAGGATCCTTCTTTTTCTTGGGCATCTTGTTGAGGATGATATCGGAGGTGGTCTGAGCTAGTTTGACTGTCTCTTGTTCTTCAGTAATGTATTTCCTTGATAGCAGGGTTTTTAGATATTTAGCCCAAGCTGGTGCTTCAGAGAGAGCATCGAGGAGAGGGATGTCGGTATAGAGTTTCTTCATTGCCTCCTTGAATCTTTGGAACCTAGTGTCCATTTTAGTCTCTCTCAATCTTCCCGGATATGGTATCCTAGGTTTATACTACGGAATTTCTGGCTCTTTGGAAGCTTGTTCTTTTTCTTTGCCTTTCGCGATCTCTGTGGACTTCTCGGTTCCTAGGTTTGGGCTTACATTTGGGATAAAGACAGGTGTATCATCATCGTCATGAGTGATTCTCATAGTTTTGTGAAGGGCACGACCAGATCTTGTAGAGACGGAATTCAATTGCTCTGGTCTATTTTGGTCGTGTCTGGGGTTTGACTCAGGTTGTCCTGCAAAAGTGTCTGCTGGTGGCTTCAGTTGGGCAGCAATTTGTGCTAGTTGAGCCTCCACTGCCTTCTGCTGAGCTTGCTAATTGGAAAGCATGGTTTGTTGTGACTGTAGCATCTGCCTGATCATAGTCATATCGTCTGCTGGATGGGAGGGGGCATTTTTCTGAGCGAGTTGTTGTTGTCCTTGATGTGGTTGTTGTGGAGGCGGTGCTAACTGAGGTTGCTGCAACTAAATGTGCAATTGCGGGTGCAGAGGAGGATGGGTGTATTGATAATAGGCAGAGGGGTTTCTAGGATAGTTGGATCTTGGGAAGTTATTTTTGAGGTTCCCTTGATTTTGATTAAAGTTGCTTTGGAATCCGGGTGGCAATCTATTGGAGGTCCCGCCTTGTGTTTGATGTTGTGGGTTAGCAGTCCCCGCAGGATTCCCATACTAAAAATCGGGGTGGTTTCTTGGTTGGTTTGGATTATAGTAAACTTGTCCCGGTATGGAATGAATGGAATTAACTTGTTCAGGCATCTGGTCTTCAGGTTGTTCGATGATCGGTTTGTACTGTTGTTGTGGTGGGTGCATATCCATCGTCACATTGTAAATCAGACCACATGATAGAGTAGAATGATCAGATGCGTGACAGGCTTCACAAGTCCCTGTAGCAGTTTTAACTTGTTGGACTTGAGGGTTTTTCTTCTTATCATATTCTCCAAGTGAAGTTTCAAGAGCCTATTGTTTATGAGCTATGGTCTTTAAGGCTTCAGCAATAGCCTTCATTTCCATTGATTCCTCAGCTTTATAAACTTTGAGGACTCCCTTGCCGGATGATCATCCCCAATTGGATTGATTCTTAGCTCCAAGTGTGATGATTTTCCAAGCATCCTCGTAGTTCTTTCTCATAAAATTTCCTCCAGATGAGGAATCCAGAAATTGCTTGATGTCATCACTCACCCCCTATAGAACGTTTCTATTAATTGATTTTGGGAGATAATGTGATGAGGACACTTTCTTAGAAGCTCCTTGAACCTTTCCCATGCTTCTGCGAGTGATTCTCCAGGAAGTTGGGCGAAGTGGTTGATCTGCCCCCTAATTTCGTAAGTTAACGAAGGGGGGGGGGGACTTCTCTAGGAATTTTTCTTCGAAGGGCACCCAGGTGGTGATGATTGGCTCCCTATCAAGTGAATTGTACCAACTCAGAGCCCTTCTGGACAGAGTGAAGTGGAAAAGATGTAACATTATTGCGTCAAAGGCAACTCCAGCATGTGGGACAAGTCGACAGAGTGCCTTGAATCTCTTCAAGTGATCCATGCAGTCATATCCAGATCCACCAGAGAATGAGATGCCTTGCATGATTTGAATCCATTGTGTCCGGATTTCGAAGTTGGGTATGTTAATGATCGGTGGCTGAACTGGATGATTGTCTTCATAATTCTTAGGTACGACATAGTCCCTCAATTGCTTATTTCTGAGCTCTAGCTGGGCAGCTTGGTTAGCTGCTTCGTTTCCAGCTCGGATGCGGGTCTGTTCTTCAGCTCGGATCTCTGCTTGAATCTGAGCACAGGTGTCAGCAATGAGTTGTTCTCTCTGAGCGGCTATGGCGACATTGACCCTTTCCAAAACTAATGCAGCTTGGCGTTGATCTTCAGCCATGTGCCTGGCTCTTTGGCGGTTAGTCTGATGCGGCGGGAAACTTCTCTCTACCTCAGAGTCATACTCTGGATCAGGGGAGAATCTGAGGTTATACGATGGTTGCATACACGTATTATACTTGAGTAGAGAAAGAAACACATCTTTTAGATGAAGCAGGAGATATGATGAGTTCAAGAAGATATGAACTAATGGTTAAAGAAAATTTTAAAATCCTAACCAACTAGCAAGATAGTAAATGAAATTAAAACGTTCTGTTATCCCCGGCAACGGCGCCAATTTTTTTATGGAGCTTCCACTCATGTGGAATTGCGCGCACCACTAAAAATCCTAAAGATGGTAAGTCTTTAATTTTAGCCTTGCTTATACTAGATCGAAAACTCCACCCATGTATGCTAAGATACGTGGAAGTCTTATCATAGTATAGTTAAGGGTCGAATCCATGGGACAACGGTCTTGTTGGGAGCAACAAGATGGAAAATGTTAGAATTTCAATTAATCTCTTAATAGTTGGTATTTAAATCAAAAGGTTGGTTTGGTTGTTTTTAAACTAAGAGCAAGTAAAGCAGGTAAATAAATTTAAGGATGTAAACAATAATAAGGAGCCACTAGGATGTGATCGGCTTTCACCACCAATACACATGGATCAAAACATGCAACATAAAACATAACATGTAATAAGAGTCTAAACAGTTAGTATCTTTGTAGATTTAGTTTCCTTTCGGAGAACTAGCTACGAGAAGTGTGGGAATGTTGCAATGCCATCCATCCCCGAATGAATGGTCACCTACTTTACATCATTCCCTTCGCAAAGTATGTTCCTCGACTTATCAAGGTTGTACTTTCATACGTCAACTGATTCCATTTCATAGTATGAAAGTACAATGATGGAAGTGAGTTTACTCCACTTCTTGAAAAATGCTCCTAGATACCGAAACAGATGCATGGTGGATACATGCATCAAGAACTAGCATTCAATCGAGATTTGAATCTGATAGTACAAACGTAGACAATTCATACTAAAAGATAAAAGATAACATGAGTTGGTGATCAAGCAACAAGCATTCATTAAACGATTGATGTCGAACTGAAAAGAAAGTATATCTCTATTGCAAACTATGGATTACATTGCATGAAATGAAAACACGGGTAGCGGGGCTACTCCCTGCACCCTAGTGAAAGAGACTACTCACTCATAGCTAGGACAAAGAAGGAGGCGAGAAGAGAGAGAGAGAGAACGTCATCCCCACAAAGGAGAGAGGAAAGTCAACCCCTTGGAAAGAGATAAAGTGACGATATTCAAACTTCACAGGTTGCTCGATGATGAGATCTCCTCTTCCCACCTTCTTTGGTGAAGAGAGAGAAAGTAGCTTCAGGATGGAGTGTGGATCTCAGACCGGCAGCCTTTGGGTGGAGGATGGAGGTTGGAATAGCTCTGGAGTAGTAGAAGCAGCCTCTGGGCGTCTAAAACTTGATTTCTTTGGGAGGACCCCTTGGGTCTTATTTATAGGCCTTAAGTGAAGTCCAAACAGTTTGGTCAGTTTTGGGTCCAAACGGTCTTGAAGACTGTTTGAACTCTGAGACCGTTTGGGCTCTGAGACCGTTTAGACTCATGCGGTCTTGAGATCATTTGGACTCATGCGGTCTTGAGATCATTTGGACTCATGCGGCCTTGAGATCGTTTGGACTCATGCGGTCTTGAGATCGTGTGATTCCATGCGGTCTTGGGACCGGTTGGCTTCATGCGGTCTTGGGATCGTGTGAGTCCATGCGGTCTTGGGACCGGTTGGCTTCATGCGGTCTTGGGACCGTGTGAGTCCATGTGGTCTTGGGACTGTATGAGTCTTTTGTGATTTTTTGTGTCTTTTTATGTAAGTAAAAAGGAGAAAAGTTAATCTAACAGTAAATTTGCAATAAAAGAGGATAGCTAGTGATTCTGTCTATTTTATCTAAGAAAGAGTGTGGAAAATTGGAGAAAATTACTAAGATAACATCACAAAATTGGAGGTTATCAGGAAACCTAGGTGCAACCAATGAACACATTAGCCACCACATATCCCTTTGTCATCATATAGTTCCAACCACCCCTCAAATAGTTACATTTATTTGATAATGTTCTTTCCAATTCGACATCAACATCCTCACATCAATGTAACCACAAAGCATATTGTCAAGATTCAAGTGTTCCCAAATATGATGATGGTGGATACATACCATTTAATGGTCCACAACTATGATAGTCATGCTTCCCAATCGGGTGTTGGAAGATTGCATTTTAATGTTGGAGAACATGGTTTAAGAACTACATTGGACCAAGGTGTGAGAACCTTATTCCATGTATAGATACATTTTAAACATGAGTCTTCTAGACAACTTCAAATTGTCCTAGCAAGAGAACTATAACATAAAAAGCATCCCAGTGGCACTATTAAGAGCATATTGCACTAACACAGTGGAACTATGGGGGAAATATAAGCTTCTCTCCACATATTCCAAAGGAACTTGACAGGACCATCACTAATGTGCTAAAATTTTATTGACCCTAAAATAATCTCACCTTAGGAGGATCTCTACAAACTCTTCATGGAATGTTACACTTTCAACATTGGCATAATTCCTAAGAGAGAGAACAAAGAGTACATGTAGAAAAAATCATATGAATTGTTCACAAAGTTCATCTCTAGATGGAGGTATATGGTATCCTAAGTGAAGATGATGCTTCCATATGAAGATTCCATGGACATGTTTAAAAAGGCAGTTGTAACGACCCCCTCCCCCTATTATCCCCTATTATCCTATATATATATATATATATATATATAGGATCGATGGTTTATTAAATAACCAAAAATAATTAATAAATTTCACTAAAAGGTAAAAGAGTTTGAACAATATAAAAAGTTACACTCTTCACTAAGGAGTTACATGATACCGATCTATAAAGTTTGCAACATGAAGTAAAGACTAACTAATTATATCATCCTAGATTACATTAAAGCTTTTCTTTTGATGCCTTCTTCTATTGTTATCCATTTTCATCAGACTTGTAGAATAAAAGCAGATATCCTAAAATGTCTAGAAACAAAAAATCGGTTAGTATAACAAGTTATACTGGTATGTGGGGGAAACAAAAAATTTTCATTTAGTTGTAACAACACATTCACATCAATTATTATTGAAGAATCACAATTAACATGTTCATCATAACTACTCAACCTTGATCTATCCAACCTATGTGAAACCCATTAGGTTTTTATCCTTGCAGTGGACATAGGCCACCTTCTCCCCTCGGGTGCTAAGGTGCTATATCAGTTTTACCCACCGAGGGGTTGACTTTTTATTATCCTCCACCCCAATGGACTTAATCATCATTTTCCTTATATTTTCAATATTAGTTTCCCCACCCAATGGTTGATTTTTAATGATCCTTTGTGTGTTGGGCTTAATCATCATTTTCCTTATATTTTCATACATCCAGAAGTGGTATAGGATTCGAGCTAGTCATGTCCATATTATGTGATACCCATAGTGACTTTATAGATTGTAGGAAATAAATAAATAAGAAAGAATTTATTTGCAGTCCATTTTGGGGAACCTTAGAAAAATATGGGAAACTGATGTGGGTAGTCTTAGGCGTAACCACATACCTTTCTCAGGAGTGCCTCATTTCCAAACAAACAATTAACCAAAGTAATGAATCAAGCAACTATCTTGAAATTAAAGCATAATACCCATAAATTATTATTTTATCCAAAATCCATCATTAACAATGACTTAGGATCCAATTTAGGGTTTTAGGGTCAACTTAGGGTTTCATTATGGTTTTGGCTTTCCAAACCCTAATTATCACTTTTCATGCTATATTAGTTTACAAACCCTAATATATCGTTATTTGTACTTTTAATCTCAAGAAAACCATAATTCATCAATTAATGGTTCATTAATCTCAAATTAGATCCAATTTATCCTTTTTTCTAAAAGGGTCAATCTTTGACAATTAAGATCAATGGAACATATAAAGATCCTCAAAACCCAGGAATTTGGATTCTTATGCATTAAACACATTAAAGATAGCAACTTTGGTTACTTTTTGAAGTAGAGGCAGATCTAGGTCTTGGTTATATTTTTATTGAATTCCTCACATTTTTTTGAGAAACTTACATATATAACTTATTGCAATCCGAGTAGCCAATAATTAATTATGATTATTCCAAATTATATACCTTTGAACAATGAGATACTACTATGTCAGTATCATCAATTTATCTAATAATCCACGTGGTCTGGGCTTTATGAATAAGTTCTTTCCAAGTGAGCGGCTTGCTCCACGTGAGCATGGTGTTGGGTGGTAGCAAAATGATGCCTTTGCCCTTGTGACCTAGAGTTAGAGTCTTACGAGACCAGGGGCAGGATGGAACTTTTATTTTTCCACATCTTCAATCTCACGAGTTCCCTCTTCTACAAGAAGCCTTCCCAAATGAGTCAACTCAGGTCTTAACTTTGGGCCTCTAAACCTTCAAATGATAGGTGAGGTTTCCTCCCTCCACACTACATCTCATTGAACTAATGGGCAGCCTCAATCGGCTAGAGGGAGCGCTAGAGTGGAGAGAAGAAGGGGATGTAGGGAAATATGGCAACAGAATACGTAGTGGAAACAAAACAAATTACTGCCATATTCCCCATTAAACCAGTTGATCACATTAATAACTATATAGTGGAAAGGATGGTTTTCAGGATATACCTAGTCCTGGAGCATGTCCAATGACATCTCCTCGCCGTTTTAGTCATGCAGTTGTCTTCTAGTTTCATCGAGACTCGTTTGTTGTGCCTCCCGGTCTTCACCATGGACAATAGATTGGCATTGTCCTCCTAGAAGGAAAAGCATAAATGCCTCTAGAGAATTCCACACAGACCGCCTAGAACTGATATCGTCCTACTAGAATGGATAGGAAGAAGTTGTTCTCATGTTAGTGTACTAGTCACCAAATTGCTCTCCCACAATTGTTCTCCCTTGCTATCCCTCCCTTTATCAGGTAGGACTTGCTTGGATTCTCTTGCTTACCAAAACCAAAAAAGACAAACAATTGTAAGAGGAAATTGATGTGTCTAATAAGTCCCCATTACCCCTCTATTTATAGGATGGGTTAGGGTCAGGGTTCCCAATCCATTTGGGAGTGGAAGGGACCAGAATCTAACATTTTTGCAACCTGCAAACGGCAAAATGGTCAGCTCGGTGAGTGAAATGATTGGTTGGAATGTGAGATGATCAGTTCACCTAGTGAAACGATCATTTCATCGTGTTTCCCGATCGCATATGAATTGACAATCATAATCCAATTAATGCACGACATGATGTCAGCACTAATCCTTGATGTAATCGAATTGCACCATGAACCAGGTAATTCATCTCATGAACTGGTCGTTCTGAATGAACTGAGGCTCCAACTGACTGGTTCACCAAGTGAACTAGTTAGTTGGAGCCTCAGTTCATTCATAACTCAGTCAATTCAATGCTCAATCAACCTGACACTCCAACTGGTCGTTTCATCACATGATCCAATCGGTTGGGAGTCCAGTCAGTTGATTTGTTGCTTGAATTTGATGCCTAAACACTTTAGCACTTAATTTAATTATCATTCATGACCAAAACTCCTCTTCTAGGTCATTTCCTCTTTGTGTGACCCTATAGGTCCCATATTATGTTGGCAGTGAATATCCATAACCAAATATGACATCACAAGAAAAGAGCGGTGTCTAGTCACACATCATTGCTGCCCAAGTAAACAGAAAGTTTGATAACAACTTCAACTACAAGCTGTGTTTGGTGTTACAGTGTTTGTGTAGTTCCTTTGTCAGTGATATCCATATTGAACTCAAGGCATGGAGTAGTCATCCTCTTCAACATTCAATCATGTTCCTTGAACCATATTTGATTGTTTGAGATATATGTAAGCTCAATATCACATATTGACTCACATGTACATGGCCATGCATTTCTCCATCACACTTATCAAGAGTCATAGGATATCATACTCCTATAGGAGGGAAAATCTCATATACATCACTCACAGTCATCCCCATGTGTCAAAGTGTATCAATCATCACCTTTATGATAATCCTTATTCAGGATTACGGTGGATGATGTTAAAGCACACATAATGACATGTGATGAGTCTAGTGACTTCAGGTCTAAGAACTACAATCACAACCAACACTATGAAAGCTAACTATGACTACCATTGAAATGGTTTTCATGTGTAACTCTCATGGTGGGACTATCTGATACACTGTTCTCTAACATGTATCTATGTGCTTGGTTTGATATCACATATCATGAATAATGAGATTTTGGCATCAACTAACACAAAGTCCAGTATTATGTGTTATTGTTGTCTATTTACCTTACATAATAAAATTTACCACAGACATAATGAGAATGTATATACTCTTAACATCCATATGGTCTCATAGTTCAAGTCGCGTACTTGAAGACATACGTCATTGAGTAATATCATTCTCTAGACATTTATTATGTTACACCATTATCTCATAATTGAATAAAATAAAATAAATTGGAAACTTGCCTTTATTGTTAATCAAATCATTTACAAATTATGCCATTACAATCATCATATGATTGGCTCTCTGGGCATACATACTAGTAGACTCCCACTTGCAGTTAGAGCCAATTACCTAGGAATCTTATCCCAAGTGATGTAACATCTCAATCAAGCTTATGTTGTGAAAGTGCATTTGTCAAGAGGTCAATAATATTGGTTCATTTGTCAAGGGGTCAATAATATTGTTCTCATATGATACTCTGTAAATTTTCACATCTCCTCATTGTATGATCTCTCATATGAGATGGAATCACATTTGTATATTCTTGGCCCACTGATGCAATCTGGGTTCCTTAGCTTGTGCAATAGCTCCATTGTTGTCACAATATATCTCAATTGTGTCGATGTTGCTTGGAACACCCCAAGTTCAGAGTCGAACTTCATAATCCATACAGCCTCCTTTGTTGCATTTGAAGTAGTAATATACTCGGCCTCTGATGTAGAATCAGCAACTATCTCTTGCTTCAAACTCTTCCAACTTACATCTCTGTTGTTTAGGCAAAACATGAATCCTGATTGCAATCTATGAACATCTTTGTTAGTTTGGAAGCTTGCATCAGTATAACTCTTTATCACCAACTCTTCCTCTCCACCATAGATATGAAAGTGATCCTTATTGCTTCTCAAGTACTTCAGGATATTCTTGACATCCCTTCAGTGAGCATCACAAGGATTTGACTGATATATGTTGGTATGTATGCCCAGAGAGCCAATCATATGATGATTGAGATGGCATAACATGTAAATGATTTGATTAATAATAAAGGCAAGCTTCCAATTTATTTTGTATATTCAGTTATGAGATAATGAATACCATAATAAATGTCTATAGCGCCCATCCGGCGGCCGTCGCTGGGGGGAGGGGGTGCCTCCACGGTACCTTCCTCCCCCTGGCCCAGCCACGGAAGGCTAGGTTCTGACGGTTGTAGTGGTTCCTCAGGAGACTTGGGGCTGCGGCCAGTCCGATTCTCGCCTGCTACGTCGTTCGGGTCGTCTCTCGGCTGGGCAAAGGAGGAGGCGTTATGCGTGGATGTGGAGCTTTGATCTAGGTTGCTAATCGGCGGTATCGACCTAGTCGACTTCATCCCATTTATGAGTGACGGGTGAAGAGGAGTCGTGCCCTAGTTTTCGTCTCCCGTGCTGCTGCTCCATCCAGGCTAAGATAAGGGGTTCCTTCGAGATCTTTTCGGAACCTGATTCCTCCTCCCCTGTCATGGCGGCCTTGCCTTCGATCCCGACTTAGTTTGGCGACGGAGTTGGTGACTGAGCCTGCTGGGTGGCTGTTATGGTTGGGCAACTTCCTTCAGGATGGTTCCCCAGACGATGACGCCCCCCTCCTCTGCCACGATCCATCGTTGGTTGAGCTATGCGGTGGCGCGCTTTGACGTTCCATGCTCTGCTGATGGGTCGTGTTCCTCAACCACTACCTCGATGCGGAGCTTCTCAGCGTGTCGGCATGGGTGTTCTCCAATCGGGCCTGGTGACGGAGGTTCTCTGCTTATGATGGCCGGAACACCTTCAAGGTGTTTGATGATATGCTTTACGCATACTGGTGCTCTGTGGGGGTTGGGTTTTTGAGGGGTTTCCTCTTCTCCTCCTCTCTAGCAGTTGCTCTTGAGTGCAGGAAACACCCTTGGGTGTTGTGGTGGGTGCTTTTGAGTACCAGTGTTACCGATAGACTGAGGTCCAGTGCTGATGAGCAGCTTTATTGTTTGGGGGTTATCAGCTCGAAGGATCTCCCTGATTCTGGCTTAGTACCACAATTTGTGGGTACCTTTACTAGATAGCTGGTGTTGTGCTACGTATGAGGGAGTGTTTTGGTGCTTATTTGTTCGTCCAACTCTTTGTTGCTTATTTTCTTTGGCTCTTGTTTTCTTTTGTGTTTAGTTTCAACTTCATGCTGACCTGATGCTTGGAGTCCTCCTTTTGGGCTTCATCCTTTTGTTTCCTGGTGTTGGGATGCTGAGAAGGCCGGAATCTTCATGTCTAGCTTCAGGCTGGCTTGCTTGTGGTTGGTCTACCTCAAGTCGCTTTACTCTTTGTGGGTACGCTTTACTCTTTGTGGGTACGCTGAATGTATGTATAGTGGCTTGTTGCAACCTTCTTCTCGTTGGTCTGCTTGGACCTTGTGTCTAGGTTGTTTGGTTTTCTTAGTGTTTCTTGGCCTAGTAAGTTTGTTTGTCCCCCTGCTTGGGGATTTTGAACTCTATCGAGCTTTTTAGCTCTCTTCTGATGTAATGGGGTACTTTGTGCCCAGAGTTTTTGGTATTAATAGTAACACGCTTTTTGACTGACCAAAAAAAAATGTCTATAGAATTATATTACTCAATGACATATGTATTCAAGTTACTATCCTTGTGGATGAGATCATATGGATGTTAAGAGTACATATACATATTCACATTATGTCCCTAATCGGTTGTTATTGTGGAAGGTTGATCGACAACAATAACACAAAACATCAGAGTGTGAGTTGGTTGATGACTAAATCTCATTAGTCATGATATGGCAATATCAAACCAAAGCACACAGATACATGTTAGAGAATAGTGTATTGGACAGACCCACAATGCGATTGACACATGGAAGCCATCATTATGGAAGTCATAGTCAGGTCTCACAATGATGGTGGTGGTTGTGGTTCTTAGACCTGAAATCACTACACTCATCACATGTCATTGGGTAAACTTTGACATCATCAAATGTAGTTCTAAAACATGGGTTGTTATAACAGTGGTGATTGGGTGACTTTGACACATGAATACTGATTGTGAGCGATAGATATAGGATTTGTCCATCCTATAGGAGTATGATATCCAAGGAATCATGATTAGAGAGACTGAGAAAGTATGGGCATATGCATGTGAGTCAATATGTTATATTGAGCTTACATATATCTCATGCAGGCTACTCCGGTTCAAGGAACAAGATTGAATAATAACGAGGATGACTACTCCATGACTGTAGTTAAATCTAGATATCAGTGACAAAGAAACTATACAAACACTGTAACACCATACATGGATTGTAGGTTGAAGTTGCTCCCCAAATTTCCATTCACTTGGGTAGCAATGATGTGCGACTAGGCACCACTCTTTGCATGTGATGTCATAGCTAGTTATGGACATTCACTACCAATGTGATATGGGACCTACAGGGTCACACACATAGGAACTCGTCTAGAAGAGGAGTTTGTTCACGAAAAATAATTGAATTGATTACTAAAGTGTTTAGGTATTTGGATTCATGCGACAGATCAGTTGACTAGACTGCCAAACAATCAGTTTAAGTGTTGATACTATTGTTTGGAGTGTCAGGCTGATTGTATTGTACATTGGTTGGAATTCTGTCTGACCTGAGCTGCGAGAGGCCTGTCTCACTTGTGCGAAATGGTTATTTGGCATGTTGCAAGACACTCATCTTAGTTTCACCAAATGACCATATAGGATGGTATGAGACACCTGTCTTGTTTACACCAAACACCCGTTTTGGGGGTGCAATACAATTGCACAAAGGATTGGTGCTGACATCAAGTTGAGTACTAATTGGAATTGAGTTGCCGACATTTTTGTAGAATTGGAAGGTGTGAAATGACCATCTCACTGGGTGAGACGAACATTTTGGTACACATAGGTTGTGAAAGTTCCATATTGTTGTGAAAATTCAAGTTCTTTCAGTCATTTTCCCTCCCGTTTTAGTCTTGCATTGGTCGGGGACTGGGAACCCTAACCCCTCCTATATATAAAGGGGTATTGGGGGGCTTCCCATAGCATAATTATTACACAAACCATTGAGAATTAGTTGCTCTGACAATTATTTTCCTCTCTGGTTGTGGTAATCATAAGAGCTTAGGCAAATCCTACTAACTATGGAGGGATAGCCATGGGAGAGAAATAACTGAGGATCATTGTTGTGGGAGTGCATGTTGGTAACTAGTACCCCAACGAGAGGGACAACTCTTTCCTGCCCATTCCTACAGGATGACATGAGTTCTAATTGGTTCGTGTGGACTACTCTAGAGGTAGGAGTCCTTTGGTTACTGATAGGAGGGCATCGTTGACTCACACTCAGTGGCGAGATCTGAGGAGTAGCTATAGTAGTTGTTCGAGTCTACTGTCTATAGAGGACCAGTCAGATGAGTCTAAATGCAACCAAGAGCTACACAACCACTGTCCAAGACATAGTGTGCATCTACATCGATGAGGATTGTCATTGGACTTGCTCCAGGACTAGGTACATCTTCATGAAACCATCCTTCGCATTCCATAGTTATTGACATGATCTTCTAGTTAATGGGAAATATGTCAGTAAATTTTTTATTTCTTCTACCTATTTGATGTCATATTTCCCTACAGTAGTATTAGATCCATGTCAATAAAATGTGTTTTAGGATAATTGATATGATTAGATTTTGGTTTTATCGGGTATATTTATTGTGTGTGATGTGAATATTTAAACTGGTTGATGTGCACGTCTATCTAAATCACCACATAAGAACCCAGATGTATATATATATATATATATATATATATATATATATATATATATATATATATGTACATATATATTTGCAATTTACATGTGTTGCCATAAAATTGATTTTGATGGTGGATGTAAAGTATGGTTACGGCCAAAACCCTATATCTCTGTGTGCTTGGTTGTGGTTAATTATTCTTGTAGTTAATTGGTCTAGGTACCGAGCCTCTCTCTCCTTTCCAAATGTAAATTAATGTTCTTCTTTCTATTTCCCCTCAAATGTAACTCAAGGTTTTCCCTATATACAATGTAATAAGAAATAGGATAGTTTTAATTTATGTTTCAATGTGAGATGGCAATCTGCACAAAGGTGAAACAATTAGCTTGTGAGACAACCTGATCAACTGGAGGACCGAGGAGGCCAGACGATAGGAGGATGAACCGATCGACTGGTGACCCAACTGACCGACTGGAAGTGTCCATACATTGCTTGGACCTGAGAACCAGATGACTGCTTCAGAAGAGCCTAACCGAGCAACTAGGAGGTGATATGAATAGTTCAAGAGTTGAACCGATCTACCCAGATTAGTTCGAGCATATATCTTCACCAACAACAGGTTTAATATGATGTGAACCATAGTTTGTAGTAATTCCTTGTGGCTCCAAGGAATTACATTAGTATGGACATAACCATCTCTTGTGTGTTTTATTTATTGCATGTTCTTGGTTGTGGTTATAGGATGTATATGATATGTACTATATATGTGGTGATTGGATAAAGTATATGTATTTATACAAATTCCCTCAAATATAATATTAAGTCTTATATGCTTTCCGAAAGAGGCACACATGAAAAGCTTGATCAACCATGTGGCATCCAACCTACAAAAACATGATTTACTTAAGCGGAAGCGATTATGAACAGCGCGATTATTGAAAAATCACTAAAAATTAAAACCTTTTTGTAAAGAGATCCAAACATAGGAAAACTCTTTCATCGAGAACCAATGTATAACATTTACATCCTGGTCCCTAAGTACATAACTTGTACCATCTCTTCTCGAGGATTACAAACATTAACTGCCCTATTAGAACTGTACATAAGAAGTATAAGAACCTCGAGGCATCAAGCCAAAATCTCAGATCGATTCATTAAAAGCACTAACTACTAACTTCGAGGACCTGAGAGTACAGAGATGACACATAAGACTACTATCTATATGACTTGACAGACAATATCTCCACCTGAGATCTTACTGCTGTCCCTGTTGTTGCTATCCTTCCTCTGTTGTAGGGATTTCTATTTCTTTGTCCGCGTCCACCTAAAAATGTTGGATCCCACGGGGGTGAGACAATTGAAAATTGCCCCAGTGAGAGATATAACTCTCCGCCAAAACATTATTATTGTAGTTTATTAAAATAAAACTGAGCAGGGAAAACTTATATATTTGACAGCAGATGGATCACTGTATGAACAAAGTAAAGTAATTTCCTTTCCTAGGGAGGACATTGCATCTACTCATGGTAGAGTTGTGATTCATTCATCTACTTACAATGAATATAAGGAGATATAAATAACATCTATCAACTAGAGATGCATAAAAGAAATGTAACATCAGCCAGTAAAGTTCCACATTCAATCCTTAAGCAAACATGCTATACGGATGATTACATTTTACAATCACACTTATGCCCTGAGGAGATGAGGTATACCGCTCACACTCCAGCCGACCATTAGGAAGTCAAAATCGGTACCATACAAGATCAATGGAAGAGCCAGCTTCCAAGACCTCCCACCTCTCGGTCAGTGTGAGAGAACATGCTGAACATCTTGTATCTCTGCTACATAGCTTGCCAGGGTATAGTGGCAACTTCACTATAGAGGAAGGGTCAGTTGCACTCTCTTCGCAATCGAGGGATTTCATGTTTACCTCCATCGATCTGCCATTAATATTATTGGGAGATGTGTATTGCATCTATCCCAATCATCGGGAGATTCGTGATACATCCATCCCGGTACAAACAATGAAGGATTGAGAGGTTTAATGTTTACTTTCCATCAATTCCGCCATTGGGATGTAAGGATATGTTCACCCATCAACCCCCACATATTCAAAAATATGCATTATGGGTTTTTGCCGTGGAGCAACCCGTTTCACCATCACCAAATTTCTGACGATGATGGATCTATGGTCAAGGCTCTACATGATATGATTTCACATAATTAATTAAGTACATTATCATATTCTTTTAGCATCAGTCAATTCTCAAACAGGAATTATTATGACAAATCCTACGAAGAAACATGTAATACTTCCATCAATACTTTTCAAAACTTTGTAAAACATGGGGATCTCTATCCCTTATCTCATTGCTTGGAAGATCTCACTTCTCTGTTGGATCCTAGATGGGTGATTAGATGCTCTAGAGGGGGGGTGAATAGAGCTGAAAGCACTTAAACAAAACTCATTAAACCTTCAAAATATATGACAAGATAAGGTTGCTAAATAGGCAATTTGAGTGCAACGAAATCATGCATAGCAAGGATAAGAGAGATTGAACATGCACCAATTAGACAAGCTATTTAGAGTGGTTCCACACTTCAAACTAGAAGTGTGTCAGTCCACTTGCCTAGAGAGGTGAACCTCTAGGACTTCCAACAATTGCACTCTTATATTCACTTAATAAGACATACAATACATGACCAACAAAGGACTTACCTATCCAATACAAAGAGTCTTCAACCTTACCAAGGACTTACCCACTTTGCAAGAGTCTTCGGCCTTCTCCAAGGACTTACCCACTCTTGCACAAGTCTTCAGCCTTGCAGGAATTACCCACTCTTCTTGGATCTTCCGCCTTTGACTTCACCTTCACTCGGAGAAGCTTTCCACCAAGGTCTTACCTACTTGAGCTTGAGTCTTTTGCCTTCTCCAAGGGCTTACCCACTCTAGCTCCAAGTCTTCTGCCTTGATCTTCACCAAGGGACTCCTTCCCTTGTTCTTCTTCACCTCTCTTGGATAAGAGAGAGAACCTTCATCTTCATGATTGAAATGGAGAGATGGGGAGGTTGTGGAAGTGAGAGCTTCACAAGATATACAAATGGGACTAGCTCTCTTACAGATTTCCTACTCACTCTAATGGATGTAGCAAGTGATTAAGCTTAGAGAGAGAGAGGAGGCTGTAGGAAGCACTCAACTATAGAATAGGAACCTCACAAAGAGTTTGCAATGAATGCTCAACCTTGGAATGAAGCCTAAGGGGTCCTATTTATAGCTGGGGATGCCTCTTAGCCTTTGGGAACACTTAAGAACGAAAACTATCCATTTTGTGGCTTGCAACGGATCTATTTTCACTTTTTGCAACTCCACAACGGCTAGTAGCACTTTTCTACATTCCAGTACAGTCTGATCGGCTGAGTTTATATAAAGGTAACTTGGCCGAACCGTGAATCGGCTGAGTTTGCAAGTCGGCCGAACCGTGAATCGGCTGAGTTTGCAACCCGGCCGAATCTCACAAAAATCCCAGAATATATGGATCGGCCGAGTTTGGAATTCGGCCGACAAAATCCCTGTTATGGGTATTTTGGAATTTTTGTTTGACTATACAAATGATGGATTTTTGTGTCCCAATAATTTTTCTAAGATTAATTACAAGTCATACAATCATTACAAGTGGTTACAAAGCAATTCTAAGGTCATTTACATAGAGATCCCAAATTGCACAATTGTAGCTATTTTGACTTGTCTTTTCTCCAATTTGATATGCACAAGTTAGGGCATTTGGAGTGTGTCTAAACCTAATCTGAAATCACTCAATGTAGAAGCATTAGACACCAATATGTGGAATGGTTAGTCATCATCAAAACAAGGGTTTAGTCAATTTAGACGTGAGTCAACATTGACCTAATTGACCTTGAGTCAACATTCTCCCCCTTTTTTGAAGTTGACAAACCATTCCATAAATGTATTGAAAGCTTGTACGTAAA
Source organism: Alisma plantago-aquatica (assembly GCA_963693085.1). Taxonomy (NCBI): domain Eukaryota; kingdom Viridiplantae; phylum Streptophyta; class Magnoliopsida; order Alismatales; family Alismataceae; genus Alisma; species Alisma plantago-aquatica. Next base: position 1,179,455,922 of record OY856411.1, on the reverse strand, counting down.
ATCATACCTTCGGAGAAACCTAGGGGTTTCAATAGGATTGAGCTCATATGCTCCCCCTCAATTGATGCGCATGGAGTTCTCATACTCCCCCTCAATTGATGCTATTTCTCCTGCATGGTTAGCTTTCATAACATTTATAGAAACTACGTCTTCTACTCATATATGTTCTACACATATATGTCTTCTCCCATTTACCTTCTCCCCTTTACATGGACACGCTTCTTTGCTTCATGTAAGACATGCCTTCTCCCTGTTGTCAAAAGAAGACATATCTTTCTCCCCCTTTGTCATTTCAAAAAGGTGGGGGTGTGAAGAAACTAAGAAACACCACTTGTTAAGAGAAAGAAGATAACAAAAGTTATATAAGGAGAGTAGAAGAGCACAGATAGGGGCTTGTCCAAGCATAGAAAGAAAAGCAAGTTAAAGCATATACTTGAACAACCCAAAATGCAAGATAAAGTGCTGCAAAAAAAATCGCAATTTTGACCCTCAAGATGATGGAATTTGACCAAAAACCATCAGAGCTCATGGCATAGCGATGAGCCTTGCTCAGAAGGTCATTTCTGCATGAAAAACACTATACTTGCACCAAAAACTGAAACTGGAGCAAAAGCTGCATAAAATCCAAAAATACTCCAATTTCTACATATCATGTAGATCTATGTACCCTGCATCACAATGTTATGCAAGCAACTCAAGATAGTAGATATGCAATTCAAGGAACAATCTTGAGTATGTATGAGATAAGATACAAGCATAACATGTAGATGATCAAGGATGGCAATTTTAAACAAGGCTAGAACTACATGTATATGAACTACTAGTAGATGATATCACAAGTTAGGACTACTAGTAGGATCTAGATCATAGCAAGAGATACACAAGATAAAGCAAGCTATGAGTAGATATAGAGATATATCCAAACCAAGAGATATGCAATTTTAGAAGCATGAGAGGATATAACTCACTATATATGCATCCTTACCATAAGATGATTACCCCTAAGAACCTCAAGGTTGTATCAAAACAAGATATACACGAGATAGATGTAGCAAGTTAGAGTACATCGGAAGTAATTTTTAGACACAACCAAGAGATCCAAAGCGACCATCATCAAAACCTGCAAAACAACTCAAAGCAAGTAATTGCAACATATAGATTTACCAATTTAGAGCAATTAGATAGATAGAGTTGTAAGCAAGATAGACAATGTAGAACAAGGCAATATGCATATATAAAGGTACCAAATGAGAGTGCCAAAGAATAAGGCTATTGGTTGAGAAAATCTAGTTGAGAGGGAAATTCTCACTCAAGAAGCCAAATTTATATTCTGTGCACAGTGTAATCGGTCGAGTTCTGTACATTGGCAACTCGACCGATGACAACTGCTGGAAACTCCCATTGGTTCCTATCGGTCGAGTTTCACTAGGGAAAACTCGACCGACAGAGAAGCTTTCAAAAAGCACATATATTTCATAAAAACATATTTAAAGGCATGCTAAATATACAAACCATATCCAAACATGTCTAAGTAAGTTAGTAACGCACTATAGAAGCATTAGAAACAGTTTTTGAGCAAGAGTGTGAAGAGAATCACAAAATACCACTTTTGACTCAAAAACCATATGTATAGTGCACACTAACTTGACAAAAACAAGTTAGGAATGGATATACGCAATGAAACCTTTACCTTTGTGCTTACCATTGCTTTTTCCACTTGTTGTCACCCTCTACACATCTCACCTTTCTTCTTTCATGTGGATTGAGAAGTCAATTTGCAATTCAAAGCTCAAGTCAATCCATTTGCATGTACCTACAAGAAGAAAGATGAAATGGTCCCCAATCATGTTTTTGGGTCCGGAGGGGTTAGTTTAGCAACCCAAGTCCTATTTCTCTTGGGTGCTTTCCTAAAAGGACAACTAGTAGAATAATTACCAATTTCATTGCAATAATTACAAGTTCCCGTAGCCTTGGAACTGGAGGATTCTTCATTGAAAAATGAAGGTCCTTTGTCTTTGTTGTTCCTTTGGCTACAGTCAAGTCCAATGCCATCTCTACCCATTTGTTTGGTAGTATGGTCTAGGATTTGATTAAGATTCTTTTTATCACCTAAGAATCTTTGCAAAGAAGATCTCAAACTATGATTGTCATGCATAAGAGAAGTAAAGGTAAAACACAATAGATTCATATCATCTCTAGCATGCACAAGATAGATTTCTAAGCAAACATCTTTAGTCATATTAGAATCTTTATCACAAGATAGAGCATCAAAAACTTTCTCTCTATAAGAAAAGATAGTATGAGGGTCAAGAGCAATTACACTACTATGCAAGGAAGCAAGTTCATATACAAGACAAGTAATCTTTGAAGGATAAACTTTATCTACACATTCTATTCCTTGCAAAGTAGGCTCTTTACTCTCATAAACACATTTAAGAACATAAGAAACAATAGAGAGAGAAACAATAGTAGTAGCAAGCTCTATGTATGAAGTAGTCATAGAAGGTTGAGATTTTAAAAACTTAATCTTATCAAGCAAGCTAGAATTTGCAAATTTAAGAGCATTTAGTTGACTAAGATAAGCATTTGTTTGAATCTCAACACTTGAATTTACCTCATTTAAATCTTTAGTTGAGCTTGTCATGAGGGCGCAATGGCATCTTCCATCTTCAAATTCACTAGATCTTCCACTAGTGCTTTCATTTGTTTATGGAGCCTTTGTGATCCCTTTTTCACTCTTGTTTCCTTCTATTTTTCTCTTTGAAGGTTGCCCATCTTCATAATCACCCATATTCTCCTACTTGTGGAAGTATGCTTGGAGAAGACCCGCTCTGATACCACTTGTTGGATCCTAGATGGGTGATTAGATGCTCTAGAGAGGGGGTGAATAGAGCTGAAAGCACTTAAACAAAACTCATTAAACCTTCAAAATATATGACAAGATAAGGTTGCTAAATAGGCAATTTGAGTGCAACTAAATCATGCATAGCAAGGATAAGAGAGATTGAACATGCACCAATTAGACAAGCTATTTAGAGTGGTTCCACACTTCAAACTAGAAGTGTGTCAGTCCACTTGCCTAGAGAGGTCAACCTCTAGGACTTCCAACAATTGCACTCTTATATTCACTTAATAAGACATACAATACATGACCAACAAAGGACTTACCTATCCAATACAAAGAGTCTTCAACCTTACCAAGGACTTACCCACTTTGCAAGAGTCTTCAGCCTTCTCCAAGGACTTACCCACTCTTGCACAAGTCTTCGGCCTTGCAGGAATTACCCACTCTTCTTGGATCTTCCGCCTTTGACTTCACCTTCACTCGGAGAAGCTTTCCACCAAGGTCTTACCTACTTGAGCTTGAGTCTTTTGCCTTCTCCAAGGGCTTACCCACTCTAGCTCTGAGTCTTCTGCCTTGATCTTCACCAAGGGACTCCTTCCCTTATTCTTCTTCACCTCTCTTGGACAAGAGAGAGAACCTTCATCTTCATGATTGAAATGGAGAGATGGGGAGGTTGTGGAAGTGAGAGCTTCACAAGATATACAAATGGGACTAGCTCTCTTACAGATTTCCTACTCACTCTAATGGATGTAGCATGTGATTAAGCTTAGAGAGAGAGAGGAGGCTGTAGGAAGCACTCAACTATAGAATAGGAACCTCACAAAGAGTTTGCAATGAATGCTCAACCTTGGAATGAAGCCCAAGGGGTCCTATTTATAGCTGGGGATGCCTCTTAGCCTTTGGGAACACTTAAGAACGAAAACTAGCCGTTTTGTGGCTTGCAACGGATCTATTTTCACTTTTTGCAACTCCACAACGGCTAGTAGCACTTTTCTGCATTCCAGTACAGTCTGATCGGCCGAGTTTATATAAAGGTAACTCGGCCGAACTGTGAATCGGCTGAGTTTGCAACTCGGCCGAACCGTGAATCGTCTGAGTTTGCAACTCGGCCGAATCTCACAAAAATCCCAGAATATATGGATTGGCCGAGTTTGGAATTCGGCCGACAAAATCCCTGTTATGGGTATTTTGGAATTTTTGTTTGACTATACAAATGATGGATTTTTGTGTCCCAATAATTTTTCTAAGCTTAATTACAATTCATACAATCATTACAAGTGGTTACAAAGCAATTCTAAGGTCATTTACATAGAGATCCCAAATTGCACACTTGTAGCTATTTTGACTTGTCTTTTCTCCAATTTGATATGCGCAAGTTAGGGCATTAGGAGTGTGTCTAAACCTAATCTGAAATCACTCAATGTAGAAGCATTAGACACCAATATGTGGAATGGTTATTCATCATCAAAACAAGAGTTTAGTCAATTTAGACGTGAGTCAACATTGACCTAATTGACCTTGAGTCAACATTCTCAACAATATCATCATCATGATTACTGAATCTGGGCATTCAAACCCTTAGTTCATAACTAAACATGTTACCACTTCTTAGGTAACTATTACCTTTAGGTCATTTGACCAAGGTATACATGATACTTATTACACAAGCATCTCACATGGCTCACCAGGCCACTCCACATCTTGTCACCTCTCATTGGCAACAATTAATATAATGGCTCATGAAGCTCATACACATCTTGTTACTTCTTACTAAGAAACAAAAACATATTGGCATACAAGGTCAATGGACATTTCTATTATATAAGTATCATAGCTTAAATCTGGCTATGTTCATCATCTCATGATATCTACATGGTTAATACACATGACAACAGTCATGATAATTTCACATCACACCATGAAATACCATAGTAACACCAAAATTCCCTTACCAGGGTTAGGGTTTACCATCAAATAGGGCTTTTCATCCCTTTACCCAAAATTAAGGTTAGGATTCCCCATTTCACATTAATTAAGGTTTTATGTTTATATTATCAATCCAATCCTAATTTATTGTTCCACTCCTCTAGGAGCATTCATTGATATCATAAGTATTTGCTCATGCTTATAACTCTCATCATGTGTCATTAATGATTATCAATTCAAGGTATGAGTTCATCTCTCATCCTTACCATAGTATGAATACATCATACTCATTATCTTGGCTTAACCCCTTTCTCATAGTATATTAGTCAACACTTTTCAAAGTGCATTGAATTCATAACATATTTATTGTAACAATTTACATAACAAACACTTCTTGTGTTTCTTATCCAAGTATATTTAACTTGATGTGCATCAAGGTATGTCAACCCTGAAATGCTAAAAGTGATATCTATCATATCTTGATGTATCACTTTCCTCCTTACATCCAACTTTCTTGAGTTATCAACTTGTCTTGGATTAAGGTATTTCCCATATTAATACTTTCATCCACTAACCTATCACTCTTACCATGAAGTGTATAGGTCACACACAAGAATGGTCCAACTATCTTTAGTGATATGGACTCATTTCAGTTTAAGGCATTGCTTACTACAAGGTTCCCTAATATCAACTACTTGATATATTTCACCTTTATAAGGTATTATCCCTTATTTCATCATTAGGGATTCTCTCATACCATTACCCAGTAATTAGGATTATGGTTTATCATCATATTGCCAAAAATTAGGGCTTCATGTATTATAACTCAAAATTAGAGTTTCACATACCTTCACCCTATATTAGGGCTCCTCATCATGCCATTGCATAGGGTTTCATAAGGCATCACCCTCAATTAGGGTTTCTCATGGAATCACCCTCAACTAGGATTTCACATGGCATTGCCCTTAATTAGGGTTTCACATGGAATCACCCTCAACTAGGGTTACATCCCTACCCTAGCTTAGGGTTACACCTAGCATTACCCTAGATTAGGGTTAATGTTCATCAACCTTCTTAGTTATGGTTTCATGATCACTTCATCAAAGATCATACCCTAATATCTTAGTTTAATCATATTGAACGTGTTTGAGGCCTATCCATTACATGATTATATTACATGTATGGATTCCTCTCTCTCTCTCATCCTCTCTAGGATGTTGACTATGTCAAACTTGGACAAATTAGGTCAACCAACCCTTTAATTAAATGCATTCAATTAGGGTTGACATAGTGTATTGAAATATTGCTTATCTAAGCCTCAAGGATTAACTCATCTAGGGTTATCAATCACTTGGTACCTTAAAGGTAATCCCTAGTGATTATCTTTTAGATAAATCAGTGACAACCATAGGGTCATTGTATCTTTCATCACCTTGGGTTTCCAATTGACTTAACCACATTGAAACATACAAATGTTCTTGACCATTGATGCTCCAAACGGTTTGAAACTGAATGGACTTGGGTCTCCAAATGGTTTGAGACCATTTGGTCTCAAACGGTCTTGATACCGTTTGATCCCAAATGGTCTTGAGACCGTTTGTACTCAAACGGTCTTAAGACTGTTTGGCCCAAACTCTCTCAAAACCAAATGGAGCAAAAAGGTCTTCCAACACTTAATCAATTCAAGGTTTCAATCATTGAACCATCTATCAATTGAACTACTGATTTATTCCTCAATTGAATCATTGAATAACCCTTCAATTAGACCTTCAATTAGGGTTTTGAACCCAATTGAACTAGGGTTTATAATCAAGACACCATCAATTAGGGTATTGAAATTGAGGAACCATCAATGTTTAACAATGTGGAACCGATTAAATTGAAATTAGTGAACCTTCATCATTTTATGAAATGACCTGACCTCAAACGGTTTTGAGGTCGTTTGGATGACCTCCAAACGGTCTTGAGACCGTTTTCCCCATCCCATCATTGAAATTTGTGAAATTCCATTAGGGTTTAGATCATTAAATTGATCATCTCCAATTAAACCATTTCTTGTATTTCAATTAACTATCTTTGGTCCTTAAAAAACTCAACCATACTCAACCCTAGACCTCCAAACAGTCTTGAGACCGTTTGGGTGATCTCCAAACGGTCTTGAGACCGTTTGCGTTAATCAACCCAAAGTTTTAAATCAATCAATTAACATTTCAGCACTTAACCCGATTAGGGTTTCAAATTGGAAGAATGTCCATTCATTGAATTAATAAATTGGATCCATTAGATCATCATCCAATATGTACTAGGGTCCTGACCTCAAACGGTCAACCCATCCAAATGGTCAACCCTTCCAAATGGTTTGGGATCTAATCCTCCAAACGGTTTGGTGAAACCGTTTGGACCAATATTTATGAAACCGTTTGCCTATGTTACTAATTGAGATGTGTGCTTTATATGATTTCATCATCATCAAGCTTCAACCCCTCAAATTCTACTGCCATTTCCATGGTAGTTTCATCAATTAATCAAAGGAATTGCAAGAAGAACAATTGAACATAATGGATTGAGGAATTGAATTCAATAACAATGAATAAGGGTTTAAGTTATAAAACCCACCTCCAATTGAGCTTAAAAGCTTCAAGATCACGTCAACAATGGTGGATGGAACTCCTTTCACTATCCCAAGGCTCTTCCTCAAGCTTTGAGTGAAAATTAATGGTTAGAATTGAAGATGGGGTCGAGATAAGAAGAAATCATGCATTGATTTTCGATTTCCACCATGAAATCAAGGTGAAAGAAGGTCAAGAAGCTTACCAACAGGTTGTGGGTCGTCCTCCTGATCCTCCAAAGCTCCCTTGGTCGGTTTACAAGCAAAGAGACGAAGTGGATTCGAAAACGCCTTTGATTTGAGTTGTAAAAGGTGTTTTTATAAGGAAATCAATGAGAGAGAAAATGCCTTATAAAAATCTTTTAATTCCAAAATTAGTTCCAACTCCTCCCTCTCAATTACTTGCATGCAAAGATATATCTCACCTCCAAATTCCTCTTCATTATCCATGAATTAAGGAAAAGCAAATTAAGCACCTTAATCATATAATAGTAATATCCATAAGTTAGTGGATATTACTTTTTCTTTTAATAATGTGAGTGAGTTATCCATTCCTTTGGATATTTTCGTTGCCTTTGCAAGGAACAAGTACGTTCACACTTAATAAAATTCAACCATCTCTTTTTTGGTTGAAGGCCCTTCAATTATTTTATTTATTTTTGCATTAAATTGAATTAGGGTTTCAATTATGCTTAAATCTTGATTATTTTAATATCAAGATTCTCTCTCCTTCAAAGTGATACAAATGAGATGCCCCTCTCATTTTATTTTCTCTACATGATGCCAAGAAACATTTTGGACTATATTGAAGTGGTAATTTGCATATTGAACCCTAGGTTTTGGTTAAATTGCACATTACACCAAAATTAGGTTTTAATGCACAAGCATTGCTTTATCATCTCTTTCTGGGTACTCAGGCTTTTCCCAAGCCATACCTCTACATCATATTCATTCTCATGATTCTTCAACACATGAGGAACATTTAATTATGTAACATTTGCAAGTTAACCCTTCAACTTGGGTAATTTGCACTTTAGTCTAAAATACGAAAACAATGCTTCAACATTATTCAAACATGACCAAAATTGAAACATAGGTTCCTCTTGGGCCTTAATTACTTTTCACAAAATAAATTAAGGATCTAATTAACTTAATTAAGAAAAACTCCTAGGGTTAAGGCATAACCCAGGTCAGGGATGTTACAAATTATAAACCCCTAACAAGGATTTCATCCCTAAAATCCCAGATAAAGGAAGACAGATATTATTCATTCATCATACTATTTAGTCTCCACATAACATATCATTGTTATGGAGGCACCATAAAACTTTGATCAACACAAAGTTCTTTTACACAAGATTATCATAAACTCAATCACACATGACACATACCCCACTGTCTTATCATAATTGAATGTGGAGTTAATAATGTGCCAGGTGACACTTTTTCTTAATTTACAGTTTCAAGTGACAGATATTCTGAGGAGTCTCGCATGCTCCTTATTTAATTCAGCACTTCACTTTCAAGATCACAATTATGTTTTGTCACCCTCTTGGGACTATAAGTCTTTTCATACCTTGATTGTGCCTTCTCACCTGGTGACACAATACTAGATTTCCTATTACTTGTACTAACTATCTTATTAGTTGTACATTTTCTTATCATAAGGAGAGGTTACTTTATCAATTAAGAACTTATCTTAAAGATATCTTCAATTATGTGTTTATGCAAAGCATAAACCCCTAACATGTGATGTTTATACTATTAAACTGATTTCATGATTGACCATTCTAGGTAGCCAACATAAATCATCTGGTATTTCTCTAGATACCAGGATCTCCTACCTTGGTATCTGTCACATGTGTTGAAAACACATCACATATTTATCTTTCTTTCATCTTGGGACATTACTTGTTACACATATCTTTATCTTGGAACCAAAGTCCAAGATAAACTGATACTTTTTCTAAGTATCCATCACATGAACATTTTTATCTTATGCACATCAAGTGTCCTAAGACCCACTTGATTGCCATGTCCTTGAAAGGAAAGAAAACAAGGAATCATATTCCTCTTATTATTTCATGAATCATTTACTCTTTGTCTCATCCTATGTTCCTTGCCCTCGGAATAGGAATTTATAAGGATGATTACATAACTTTATTCATTTATTTGTTATCATTTAGCATGTTCATGAGCATCTTGTAATCTCATCGCATTTCCCATTTCCTCATTATGGGAAAAGATCTTTATTATACACACAAACTTTATCGAACAGGGATCACCTCCCTTGTTCTCATTCTTAACTTATGAGGAGTATACTTTTTACTTCCTCATACACAAATACTCATCTGAGATTATCTCATATTTCTTTGTCATATTCTTAGGATATGACACATTTTTCCATTCCATATTTATAATTTCATGATACTCATTAGATTGTCTCAGAATGACTACTTGATCAGAGCAATCAAAAAGATGACAATCTAAGAGTTTCCATACTCACTTTACCATCAATAGTTGTATAACTGGCCAGGGTATATAAATACTGAGAGTAAGTAGTATGCACTTTGTATACTATCACATTCCTTCCTTTTCATATTATCACATGCATAAGATTTAACATTCCTGGATTTTATCCAGGCATCTCTTCTATACCACATCCTCTTTCATAGAGGTAAGAACAATATAACACATCTATAATGTTACTGTACAAAATGTAAGTCCTCATAGGACTAATCAAGGAAAGCTCAATCAATTACTTTCTCAATTTAACTCAGGAAACCATAAAAAGACATATTAGAATGACATTATTTTGTCTGACCTGTCATGATTCGGGGATGGTTCACTGCCTCAGGCTGACTCTACCTCAGAGGTTGATTCACCATAACATTTATGGGTGAGCAATCTCTTGCCATATGTCCTACATGTCTACATTGGTAGAAAATTTTGGGCTTCAGATGTGGTCTATAAGATTCTTTACCATTTCTAAGTAGTCATTGCCTTGGTGTATTAGACATTGGCTTTACTGGTGGTGCCAAGAAATTTCCCTTTTTGGAACTACTAGGCCTCTGTTCCTGGGTTTGGATAGGCCTTTTCTCAATTATCACCTTATTTTTCTTACCTGGGAAATACCTTCTGATATGTCTAGGTTTCCTACACTTATGATAGATCCTGATTTCAGGTTGTATCATATTCCTTCCATTACTATTTATTGATTCAGCAGGCTGAGGTTGAGCACAAATTCAGTCTAAATCCAGAATTTCATCATTGGGGACTGGTAATCTGGGTTGCATTCTGATACCCAGTCCACTACAAAAGTGATATCAAAGAAATGATTTCCTACCACAATTAGATCATTTTGGGGATTCTCAGGCAGTCGTTCTTCTCTCGCCTGATCTCTTGTACTTCCTCTTAGTGCAGCAATGTTGCTCTCAGCAACATGTTCTTTGTGTGATCCAGACATCATCAAGTTCTTCTTCTCCTATATGAGCAGAAGACACTATCAGATACACTGGAAGACATTAGAACAGACTCTACTACCTTAGTCCTATGTCTCTGTAGACTCAGCAAACCTAGAGCTCTGATACCACTATTTTGTGGTATCCAACTTACAAAAACATGATTTACTTAAGCGGAAGCGATTATTAATAGCAGGATTACTGAAAAATCACTAAAAATTAAAACCTTTTTTGCAAAGAGATCCAAACATAGGAAAACTCTTTCATCGAGAACCAATGTATAACATTTACATCCTGGTCCCTAAGTACATAACTTGTACCATCTCTTCTCGAGGATTACAAACATTAACTGCCCTGTTATAACTGTACACAAGCAGTATAAGAACCTCGAGGCATCAAGCCAAAATCTCAGATCAATTCATTAAAAGCACTAACTACTAACTCCGAGGACCTAATAGTACAGAGACGACACATAGGACTACTATCTATATGACTTGACAGACAGTATCTCCACCTAAGATCTTACTGTTGTCCCTACTATTGTTGTCCTTCCTCTGCTATAGGGATTTCTATTTCTTTGTCTGCGTCCACCTAAAAATGTTGGATCCCACGGGGGTAATACAATTGAAAATTTCCCCAATGAGAGATATCACTCTACGCCAAAACATTATTATTGTAGTTTGTTAAAATAAAACTGAGCTGGGAAAACTTATATATTTGACAGCAGATGGATCATTGTATGAACAAAGTAAAGTAATCTCCTTTCCTAAGGAGGACATTGCATCTACTCATGGTAGAGTTGTGATTCATTCATCTACTTGCAATGAATATAAGGAGATATAAATAACATCTATCAACTAGAGATGCATAAAAGAAATGTAACATCAGCCAGTAAATTTCCGCATTCAATCCTTAAGCAAACATGCTATACGGATGATTACATTTTACAATCACACTTATGCCCTGAGGAGATGAGGTATACCGCTCATACTCCAACCGACCATTGCGAAGTCGAAATCGGTACCATACAAGATCAATGGAAGAGTCGGCTTCCAAGATCTCCCACCTCTCGGTCAGTGCGAGAGAACATGCAGGACATCTTGTATCTCTCCTACATAGCTTGCCAGGGTATAGTGGCAACTTTGCTATAGAGGCAGGGCCAAGTTCACTCTCTTCGCAATCAAGAGATTTCATGTTTACCTCCATCGATTCGACATTAATATTATTGGGAGATGTGTACTGCATCTATCCCAATCATCGGGATATTCATGATACATCCATCCCGGTACAAACAATGAAGGATTGAGAGGTTTAATGTTTACCTTCCATCAATTCCCCCATTAGGACGTAAGGATATGTTCGCCCATCAACCCCCACATATTCAAAAATATGCATTACAGGTTTTTGTCACGGAGCAACCCATTTCACCATCACCAAATTACTGACGATGATGGATCTATGGCCAGGGCGTTAAATGATATGATTTCACTTAATTAATTAAGTACATTATCATATTCGTTTAGCATCAGTCAAGTTCTCAAACATGAATTCTTATGACAAATGCTACGAAGAAACATGTAATACTTCCATCAGTACTTTTCAAAACTTTATAAAACATTGGGATCTCTATCCCTTATCTCATTGCTTGGAAGATCTCACTTCTCAACAATATAATCATCATGGTTACTGAATCTGGCCATTCAAACCCTCAATTCATAACTGAACATGTTATCACTTCTTAGGTAACTATTACCTTTAGGTCATTTGACCAAGGTATACATGATACTTGTTACACAAGCATCACACATGGCTCACCAGGCCACTGCACATCTTGTCACCTCTTATTGGAAATAATTAATATAATGGCTCATGAAGCTCATACACATCTTGTTACTTCTTACTAAGCAACAAAAACATATTGGCATACAAGGCCAATGGAAAATTCTATTATATAAGTATCATAGCTTAAATCTAGCTATGTTCATCATCTCGTGATATCTGCATGGTTAATACACATGACAACAGTCATGATAATTTCACATCACACCATGAAATATCATAGTAACACCAAAATTCCCTTACCAGGGTTAGGGTTTACCATCAAATAGGGCTTTTCATCCCTTTACCCAAAATTAGGGTTAGGACTCCCCATTTCACATTAATTAAGGTTTTATGTTTATATTATCAATCCAACCCTAATTTATTGTTCCATTTCTCTAGGAGCATTCATTGATATCATAAGTATTTGCTCATGCTTATAACTCTCATCATGTATCATTAATGATTATCAATTCAAGGTATGAGTTCATCTCTCATCCTTACCATAGTATGAATACATCATACTCACTATCTTGGATTAACCCCTTTTTCATAGTATATTAGTCAACACTTATCAAAGTGCATTGAATTCATAACATCTTTATTGTAACAATTTACATAACACACACTTCTTGTGTTTCTTATCCAAGTATATTAAACTTGAGGTGCATCAAGGTATGTCAACCCTGAAATGCTAAAAGTGATATCTATCATATCTTGATGTATCACTTTCCTCCTTACTTCCAACTTTCTTGAGTTATCGACTTGTCTTGGATTAAGGTATTTCCCATATTAATACTTTCATCCACTAACCTATCACTCTTACCATGAAGTGTATAGGTCACACACAAGAATGGTCCAACTATCTTTAGTGATATGGACTCATTTCAGGTTAAGGCATTGCTTACTACAAGGTTGCCTAATATCAACTACTTGATATATTTCACCTTTATAAGGTATTATCCTTTATTTTATCATTAGGGATTCTCTCATACCACTACCTAGTAATTAGGATTATGGTTTATCATCATATTGCCAAAAATTAGGGCTTCATGTATTATAACTCAAAATTAGAGTTTCACATACCTTCACCCTGTATTAGGGCTCCTCATCATGCCATTGCATAGGGTTTCACAAGGCATCACCCTCAATTAGGGTTTATCATGGAATAACCCTCAACTAGGATTTCACATGGCACCGTCCTTAATTAGGGTTTCACATGGAATCACCCTCAACCAGGGTTTCTCATGGAATCACCCTCAACTAGGGTTTCTCATGGAATCACCCTCAACTAAGGTTACATCCCTACCCTAGGTTAGGGTTACACCTAGCATTGCCCTAGATTAGGGTTAATGTTCATCAACCTTCTTAGTTATGGTTTCATGATCACTTCATAAAAGATCATACCCTAATATCTTAGTTTAATCATATTGAAGGTGTTTGAGGCCTATCCATTACATGATTATCTTACATGTATGGATTCCTCTCTCTCATCCTCTCTAGGATGTTGACTATGTCAAACTTGGACAAATTAGGTCAACCAACCCTTTAATTAAATACATTCAATTAGGGTTGACATAGTGACCTTCAAGGATTAACTCATCTAGGGTTACCAATCACTTGGTACCTTAAAGGTAATCCCTAGTGATTATCTTTGAGATAAATCAGTGACAACCATAGGGTCATTGTATCTTTCATCACCTTGGGTTTCCAATTGACTTAACCACATTGAAACATCCAAACATTCTTGACCATTGATGCTCCAAACGGTTTGAAACCGAATGGACTTGGGTCTCCAAATGGTTTGAGACCGTTTGGTCTCAAACGGTCTTGAGACCATTTGGACTCAAACGGTCTTAAGACCGTTTGGCCCAAACTCTCTCAAAACTGAATGGACCAAAAAGGTCTTCCAACACTTAATCAATTCAGGGTTTCAATCTTTGAACCATCTATCAATTGAACTACTGATTTATTCCTCAATTGAATCATTGAATCACCCTTCAATTATACCTTCAATTAGGGTTTTGAACCCAATTGAACTAGGGTTTATAATCAAGACACCATCAATTAGGGTGTTGAAATCGAGGAACCATCAATGTTTAATAATGTGGAACCGATTCAATTGAAATTAGTGAACCTTCATCAATTTATGAAATGACCTGACCTCAAACGGTCTTGAGGTCATTTGTATGACCTTCAAATGGTCTTGAGACCATTTTCCCCATCCCATCATTGAAATTTGTGAAATTCCATTAGGGTTTAGATCAATAGATTGATCACCAATTGAACCATTGCTTGTATTTCAATTTACTATCTTTGGTCCTTCAAAAACTCAACCACACTCAACCCTAGACCTCCAAACGGTCTTGGTTGACCTCCAAATGGTCTTGAGACCGTTTGGGTGATCTCTAAATGGTCTTGAGACCGTTTGGGTTAATCAACCCAAAGTTTTAAATCAATCAATTAACATTTAAGCACTTAACCTCATTACAGTTTCTAATTGGAAGATTGTCCATTCATTGAATTAATCAATTGAATCCATTAGATCATTATCCAAGATGTACTAGGTTCCTAACCTCAAATGGTCAACCCATCCAAACGGTCAACCCTTCCAAAAGGTTTGGGATCTAATCCTCCAAATGGTTTTGCAAACCGTTTGGACCAATATTTATGAAACCGTTTGCCTATGTTACTAATTGAGATGTGTGCTTGAGATGATGTCATCATCATCAAGCTTCAACCCCTCGAATTCTACTTCCATTTCCATGGTATTTTAATCAATTAATCAAAGGAATTGCAAGAAGAATAATTGAACATAATGGATTGAGGAATTGAATTCAATAACAATGAATAAGGGTTCAAGTTATAAAACCCGCCTCCAATTGAGTTTCAAAGCTTCAAGCTCACGTCAACAATGGTGGATGCAACTCCTTTCACTATCCCAAGGCTCGTTCTCAAGCTTTGAGTGAAAAGGAATGGTTAGAATTGAAGATGGGATCGAGATAAGAAGAAACCATTCATTGATTTTCGATTTCCACCATGAAATCAAGGTGAAAGAAGGTCAAGAAGCTTACCAACAGGTTGGGGGTCGTCCTCCTGATCCTCCAAAGCTCCCTTGGTCGGTTTGCAAGAAAAGAGAAGAAGTGGATTCGAAAAAGCCTTTGATTTGAGTTTTAAAAGGTGTTTTTATAAGGAAATCAATGAGAGAGAAAATGCCTTATAAAAATCTTTTAATTCCAAAATTAGTGACACCTCCTCCCTCTTAATTCCTTTCATGCAAATATATCTTTCTCACCTCCGAATTCCTCTTCATTATCCATGAATTAAGGAAAAGCAAATTAAGCACCTTAATCATATAATAGTAATATCCATAAGTTAGTGGATATTACTTTTTCTTTTAATAATGTGAGTGAGTTATCCATTCCTTTGGATATTTTCGTTTCCTTTTCAAGGCACAAGGACGTTCACACTTAAGCAAATTCAACCATCTCAGTTTTGGTTGAAGGCCCTTCAATTATTTTATTTATTTTTGCATTAAATTGAATTAGGGTTTCAATTATGCTTAAATCTTGATTATTTTAATATCAAGATTCTCTCTCCTTCAAAGTGATACAAATGAGATGCCCCTCTCATTTTCTTTGCTCTACATGATGCCAAGAAACATTAGGGACTATATTGAAGTGGTAATTTGCATATTGAACCCTAGGTTTTGGGTAAGTTGCACATTACACCAAAACTGGGTTTTAATGCACAAACATTGCTTTATCAGCTCTTTTTGGGTACTCAGGCTTTTCCCAAGCCATACCTCTACATCATATTCATTCTCATGATGCTTCAACACATGAGGAATATTTAATCATGTAACATTTGCAAGTTAACCCTTCAACTTGGGTAATTTGCACTTTAGTCCAGAATAAGCAAACATTGCTTCAACATTATTCAAACATGACCAAAATTGAAACATAGGTTCCTCTTGGGCCTTAATTACTTTTCACAAGATAAATTAAGGATCAAATTAACTTAATTAATAAAAACTCCTAGGTTTAAGGCATAACCCAGGTCAGGGATGTTACAAACCAAGTGTGGGCTCCCCAAGGGAGGTGTGACGTCTATCTCGTGGAAGTGTGATGGTAGTGATGTGGACCCACCAAGCGGGATGCATTATTATCATGTCGGCCTTTGGGTTAGGCTTAACTGATGATTCTTAGAGAGTTTGGGCCCAGAGGAATGCAGATGATCATGGCAAGGATTTGTGCATGTCATCTATCCAAGAGTTACATATGATGAAATTGGCATGATTGTCTACCTTAATAATTGGTCATGAGCACCAACATTGGTTGGATATTGATGCAGTTGCTTTATATCTTAGCCTACTAGAATATTATACACTGCAATATTCTGAATTGATATTTAGGGTTATCAATTTGAATAAAATAGTGGGAGCAATTGTTAATTAAAAACCTAATTAATATCATCAAATTTATAAAATCAAACCAAAAATGTTTTGAAAAAGGTTGCAATATTTCTTTGTAGAATCAAATGTCAAACACAAACACACTCAAATTGTGATCGGTCCTTAAGAAGGACAAAACGGGATAAAATAACTAAAAATTGGTTAAGGACTTTGGGAAATATTCTCATCAATGAGCGAAATCTCTACGTCCTTGATAGACCAATGCCAGAGGAACCCGCTCCACATGCGCCTAAGGCTAAATGGATTCTTATTAGAAGCATGCCAATGATGTCATAGACATTTGAATACCTAATGCTATGTTGTATGAATTATGAGTTGCATGAACAACATGAATACATGGACATTCTCGAGATGGTAACACATCTTAAGAATCATGTAAAGCAAAGAAGGTATAATGTCTCCAAAGCACTAATTTGAGTGCAAACTGACAAAGAGAGGTCCATTGGAACCCCATATGTTCAATATGATTGAACATGTAGAATGACTAGGATTTCTTTTAGGTTAAGAGTTGACCATGAATATGATTATGAAAATTTTGCATGAATCATATAGTCAGTGTATCTCATGCTTGGAATGTTGATGCCAAAGCAAGGAAAGAGGACAAACCCGTGATGGTGATCAACGGAAGTGAGTCCTAGGGAAAAAGCAAGGCTAAGAAGTGTTTTGAGGCTAAGTTGAATCCCAAGTTTTCTACACTCAATATATGGAGAAGGATAAGTGTAAAAGGAATATGTCCTTTTCAGTTAAAGGATAAAGAAAAGAAAATGCCACCATTGTCACTTGTTTGGGCATTTAAAAGAATATCCTCTTCATAGAGGATATCAGGAAGAAGATGGAGATAGAGATCTCTACTTCAGGACCTAAGAAGAAGTAAGCTAGAACTATGCAGAGCAAGGGTTGCTGCCTTTACAGTTGGAAATTGCCATTCATTGAAACATAATAGAATTAGTGAATTACTATTATGTACTTTCCATTGATGAAAACATCATATGTCTTGTATGACAAAAATATTATGTTTCATTTTAAAACATATGATCTTTTATGGCAATGCCCTATGTCTCACAAACTATACTTGATAGTTGTAAAGACAAATATGTGTATGAAAAATATATTGAATGACTTGATAATTCAAACATTGAATACCTATAGCATTGTCATTTAAAGTGCACAAATGATAAATGCATTTCTAGAATCCATATGATGGTCATATAGACTCTTTTGATTATTTAACCAAGAGAGACACGCATATCTTATTTGTTGTAAAATATGACAAAAGCATCTTCACTAGATGTAGTGGGAGATTGACTATTCCAGTAGGACTAGTACATACCAATGTACATAGACCTTTTTGGATGAATGCTAAAGGTAGTTACAAGTACCTCACTATATTTACTTATATAATCGGAAAATGCAAGTTTGGGTCTCATGAAGTGTTTAAGGAGATAATAAATGAAGTACGTAACTAAATTAGTAAAAGTATTAAAATACCTCGATATAAATGATGTTGAAATATGTAAACCAAGAAATTGGGAACCTTCTGGGAGATTATGATAGTGTATCATTATGAACTCCACCTAAAACATACTTATGTCACACCGTATTAAGTCATGGTGCGGTAATCAATTAAAATCTAGCTGGTATTATGATTTGTTTTGGTAACATGCTTAAACACTAAACAATGTACCGTCTAAAATGGTTCCAAAGACACCATGTGAGATATGGCATGGTAGGAGTCCTGATGAGTCTTTTATAGTGATTAGGATTGAATCCTTATATAAGAAACTAGTTTGTTAAAAGATTTATCCAAAAATCACATGAATGTTATCTTGTTGAATACTACTTATATTCCATGTCGACAATAAAGTATTTGTTGCTAGGATGACTGAATTCCTAAAAGGGAACTTAGTTCCAAAGGAATTTGTGGGAGCAAAAGTAGAACTCGAAATGTTCAAGGCAAATGAGAAAACATAGAACCTAAAGAGGTAAAATGGGAACATGGAGAAGCACAAGTTGTTGTGGAATCTCAAGTTCCATATGTAAACACAGAACTCATAGTTCTAGTAGAACACACCTTGAGTTTGAAATATTATGATATCCTATAACTCAAGAGGCGGTAATTTGATCATAGAGATGAGTCAACAACCTACGTAGAAGGTATTGAGGTATCATAATATGAGAAATTGCTTGAGGCCATAGGATCAATGATGGACTCCATGTAAACTAGTAAGGTATGACCTTGATGGATCCACCTGAAGGGGTAAAACCTATTGGGTGCATTTTGGTCTTTGAAAATAGACCAACATGGAAGGGTAGTTTGGTTGCAAAAGAGTTTCAAACTAGTTCAAAGTGTTAAACATGATGAAGTATTTTCACCAGTTACCGTGGTTAAATCCATCTGGATCAAGCATGTTGTTGCATCTTAATATGACTGTAAGATTTGGCATATGGATGTTAAAACCTAATTCCTTAATTGGAATAATTAAGAGGATGTGTACGTGACAAAACCTAAAGGTTTTATAAATCCATTAATATAAATAAAGTGTATAAGCTACAAAGGTCAATCTTAGGATTGAGGAAAGCATCTCAAAGATGGAATCTTCTATTTGACAAGAAATTCAAAGGGTTTGACTTGAGTCAGAATGAAGATGGAACTTGTAATTACAAAATATTTAGTGGGAGTAATTTTATATTCCACATAATGATGGGGAATAACGTCATTATCCTACAAATGTTAAAACCTGGCAAAGAAAGTGCCTTCTATATGACATATGAAGGGTTTGGGCGAAGCTTCCTATGTGATAGGGATCGAGATCTATAGAGATAGATCTGGAAAGCTTCTTAACCTAAGTAAAAGCACATACATTTGGTAACATGTTGAAGGGTTTAGCATGCAATACTCAATGAGAGAAAACATGTCCATGGAGTTAGTCTCTTAGGAGCTTAGTATCCTAGTTCTTATGAAGAATAGGAATGCATGGATAGATGCCATATGCATTCACAATTGGATATGTGATACCCACACTACCAGAAGCGAGATTACTCAAAAAATATGGAAGAAAAATTAGCGATCAGATTACTGGAAAACACTAAAAATTAAAACCGTTTTAGAAAACTGCCAAATAGTAAGAACCTTCACATATAAGTCCTTTCATGCCTCAAAGCATATACAAGGCATGTTTTCAACCTATAACCAAAGAACTGTTCCAGAATATATATACATGATTCCACCACATCTGGTATACAAAAGGACACATAAAGAAAGCAAATTTTTGAAACATCTACAAAACATTCATGAAGACCTGAGTGTAAAGGGACAACTCTAGGACTCTATCAACAAAAGACATCCAGAAGCACTGCCAACCTCATCAATTATTGGTCCTCCTTCTTCTCCTCAACCTCCATTGCACAATCTCTACCTCTTCGTTCCCATCCACCTAAAAAGGGTGTGGGAAACCCATGGGGTGAGATTCCAAATCTCAGCGGGAGATATAACTCACCAACAACTCTATAATCATCACAGACAAGATAAACTAAGCAGCAATATAATTACAATTATGTGAAGTTGATAATGATTATTAATAGGAAAAGAATTTACTATCTGATTAATGAAACATCTTAATGACTTAAAAGGAATACAAGGAACATGTATATTTCCTATCAACAACATTGTATAAAGATCAAGCACGGCCTTAACCAATGTTTTCATATTTTGATCCTAAACAATATACTACACGGATGATTATGTGTTTTATTATGCCCTGAGGATTTGAGTCGTACCACCCAAATCCAACCAACCACTTGATAAGTTCAAATAGGTGCCATGCAAGGTCTAATGGAAGATCTGGAATCCTCAACCTCATCTTCCTCAGTCAGTATGAGTGAATATGCAGTGACATCATGGGTCAACTGCTTCTAGTGACATATAGTCTAGCTATGCAGATTTAGCCCACCTTGGTACAGGTCACAGTGCTAGTGAGTTACGACCGTAACCACACTCTTCCAGGGTATGGCTTGCAACCAATCTCGTGATATATATTATGGAGCTGTAGTATGAAGCTGCACTCTTCCAAGTATGTCTCATAGCCAATCCCATGATATAGATTATGGAGTTGCAGCCTGAAGCTGCACTCTTCCAGGTATGGCTCATAGACAATCCTATGATACATATAAATTCAGGACACAAGGATATACCTCAACTTGAACTCCACATATTCAACAATATGTGTTTCGTGTTAAACTTGTTTCACCACTCAACAAGTGTTGACACTGAATGGATCTACGGCACGGGGAAAATTACGCTATTAGATTTCACTTGATTAATTAGACCAATTTAAACATATTTAATATAAATCAAGTTACAACATACAATATCTAAGAAAAATCTACATAAACAAGGTCATAACACGTCACCAAACATATACTGAAGCATTTAAAGTATGATCTCATTATTTCATGTTTGTATCTCAACATGTGTCCATCACAAGGACTACATGTCTTAGGGTAACAGCCCCTCACCTCATTAATTGAGTAAAAAATCCCATGCAGGGCATCTAGCCAACATTAGGTCATAAGACCTTTCACCTCCTCTTTCAAAGGATGTTAGCAACACTTTATGCCTCACAAGGCTCATTCAAATATATCATAACCACCATAGCCCATACATGGCTATATACATCAATTGGTGTTACATGCATGGTTAGAAATTGATAACAAGAAAGCAATACATCATCAACACCATCATCTCATAGGACTCATTCCATACAATTTACATCATTACAATTAGGGTTTCACTTTACCCAATTGGGGTTTACAAGGTTGGATCAACGACCACCCTTAGATCATCACTTTCCTTATCTTTATGAGATGTGTTATGAGACATAGAAACATGACTCTCATTATCATCATAAAATATGTTATGAGATATAAAAACATAATTCAAATTGTCATTTTGTACAACTACTCCATAGGGTATCACATCATACCATGTGACCCTAACATCGACATGGTGTATCTCAAACACCGCCACAAGGTATCGACTAGGGTTTCAACATAGGGTATTAGATTGTCCTTCAAAGGTATCGGGAAACCATATCAAGGTAGGGTATCGACCTACCTACTCAATGTGTATATCGGTTTAGGCATTACTATGTGTGTATCAATAAAAACACCTCAAGGAGAGGGTGTCGGCCAACAAGGTGAATCAGCAACGCCATCAAGGCATAACGAGCATCGGCATATTGGGTTAACGCAACGTTGCGATGGAATGCAAATGTGTCGGGAAATGCAACCCTAGACATATCGGGAAGGAACACCTCCACTGTGATTAGCTCAGTAACACATACCAGTCCCACCATCATACATGTCAATCTAGGTGTACAAGGTCATGATGACCTAGGCATGACCAAGTCATGACGACTTGCCACAAGGGTATCTATTAACACATTACAAGCCGTGACGGCCTAAGCATGCAAAACTCATGAAGATCTAAATGTTACCTAAACCTCACCAAGTTGTGATGATTT
The DNA here is from genome assembly GCA_963693085.1 of Alisma plantago-aquatica. Lineage (NCBI taxonomy): Eukaryota > Viridiplantae > Streptophyta > Magnoliopsida > Alismatales > Alismataceae > Alisma > Alisma plantago-aquatica. Next base: position 1,179,433,268 of record OY856411.1, on the reverse strand, counting down.
GTCTCTTGGTGTAACGGACTATTACCTTCAAGCCGTGATGGCCAGTCACAAGAAGTTGCGGTCTGTGGCATCACAAGTCGTAACGACCACCGAAAGCCTATCAGCTAAACATGCCTATCGGCCAGCATACATAACAACCTAACCATGCATATTAGTTCACTCATCTTCAACCTCAATATGATGTTACAAGCAAGGAAAAGAGGGAAACTCAAGAGAAACAACTAAGTAAGGTTCCTCTTCTTTAAAAACAACACTCAAAACTAACAAGAACAGCTACTAACATGCAAGACATATCGAACCAAAGATAAAGAGAAAATATATTAAGTAAAAAGGTGATAATAACAAAGAGGGTTTAGAGTTATAGAACCCGCCTCAAGGATCACCACCAAGATCCAAGCTTCACGAGCTCAAGGTAGAAGAAGATCTTCCAAGCTTGATCACCACAACATCAAGGTAGAGGATGAAAAGAGCACCACAAGCTTAGGATTCGTCCACCAAGCTTCCAAATGAAGAGACTCCTCTAGCTCAAGGTCATCCACCAAGGAAGAGGAAATTTAAAAAGGCCAAAAGTATTCTCTAGTATGGCGAGAAAGAGGTATATATACAAGAGAGATGAAAGAGAGAGCAAGGGGAAGGTGTCACCACCTTAGAACCCTAGGTGACACTTGTCTACAAAGAAAGAGCCACATGCAACACCATGCAACAAGGTGATGAGATATATGTCTCACCCACTAGGTCACCTTCCTAGGTCAAGGCCGATACACACATCCATCCCCTTCACAAATCGTTAGGGGTAAACCCTAGGTGCCACAAACCGATAGGATGTCCCTCAAGACACCCAAAAACCGACATGGTGCATCTAGAGACACCACAAAACCGATAGGATGTCCCTCAAGACATCCACAAACTGATACAAGGCCTCTCTAAGGCTCTCAAGCCCGAGATAAGACTTCTAAGAGCAAATCACACTTCAAGCATGTGTCCAAAACACCACTAAGGATGTCACCATTCATCCAAGGCTCAATAAGAGGTCCATATCTTTCTCTTTCCTCTAGATGATGCCAAGAGAGAGAGAACGAACACACTAGAGGTGGCAAACTTACACATCAACCCCTATCCTGGGTAAATTGCAATTTCCACCAAACCTCTCCACAAACACAAACATCAAGCTCGAACAAGGAACTCAAGCTTCTAATATGCCCTAATTACATCTCAAATGATTAGATCAAGGAGCTAAGCAACATACTTAAGCAAAACAAATAGGGTTATCCCAAAATGTGGGTCTGGGTCCTTACATGATCTATCTTGAATGCAATGTAATGTACTTATCTCGTTATCTCGTATGTATTGTACATGATGAGAAGATATAAAATAATCTCATATGTATTGGACATGATGAGAGGATATCAAGTCATATCATATGTATTTGACATGATGAGAAGACATATATATACATGCCTAGCAATCTCGTATGTATTCAACATGACGAGAGGGTATATGTCAGATACTAGTGAGAGTCACTAAACTACCATAATGAACATCCTTAGGTTCTTGTGAAGCACGAAAAGGATCTGTTACTTGAGTATGGTAATAAGGAAGAGTTGGCTGTAAAGAGTTACACCGATGCAAGCTTCCAAACTAACAAAATAATCACAATATAAATTTATGTTTGATGACAAATGAGAACTATAAGAAAGAGTTATGAGCTAATGATAGTTATTCAAATATATAAAAGCATCCAAGTATCTCTGTGTTATGAGAACAACAGATGCTATTGTATGGATCAAGAAGTTCATATGGGTGAACTTGTGTGAGGTTCCAAATCATTGATGACACAGTAGAAATATTGATGACAACAATGGAGCTACTAGTTAGTCTAGGAATCTCAGATAGCATACTACAGAACTTCCATCTCATGCGAGTAGTCATACAGTGAAGAGATGTGAAAATTGCAAAATACTGACTTAAAGTAAACATTGCTACACCCGCTATAAAAGCACTTGCGCAGCAGAAGCATGATGGTCATGATAGGTCACTCAAGATGAGATCTGGGGGTAATTGGCTTTAAATACAAGTGGGAGTTTGTTGGTATGTATGCCTAGAGAGCCAATCATATGATGATTGAGATGGCATAACATGTAAATGAATTTATTAATAATAAAGGCAAGCTTCCAATTTATTTTGTATATTCAATTATGAGATAATGAATAACATAATAAATGTCTAGAGAATTATATTACTCAATGAAATATGTATTCAAGTTACTATCCTTATGGATGAGATCATATGAATGTTTGGAGTACATATACATATTTTCATTATGTCCATGATCAATCATTATTGTGGAAGGATGATACACAATAATAACGCATAAGATCAGAGTGTGAGTTGGTTGATGACTAAATCTCATTAATCATGATATGGAAATATCAAACCAAGAACACAAATACATGTTAGAGAATAGTGATCGAACAGACCCACTGTGAGATTGACACATGGAAGCCATCATCATGGAAGTCATTGTCAGGTCTCACAGTGATGGTGGTGGTTGTGGTTCTTAAACCTAAAATCATTGCATTCATTAATGTCATTGGGTACACTTTGACATCATCAAACATAGTCCTGAAACATGGGTCGTTATAATGATGATGATTGGGTGACTTTTACACATGGGGACTGATTGTGAGTGATAGATATGGGATTTATCCCTCCAATAAGAGTATGATATCCAAGGCCTCTTGATTAGCAAGACTAAGAAAAGTATGGCCATATGCATGTGAGTCAATATGTGATACTGAGTTCACATATATCTCATGCAGCCTTCTCAGGTTTAAGGAAAAAGATTGAATAATAATGAGGGTGACTTCACCATGCCTCTAGTTCAATCTGGATATCAATGAGAAAGGAACTATACAAACATTATAACACCATACACATATTGTAGGTTGAAGTTGCTCCCTAACTTTCCATTCACTTGGGTAGCAATGATGTGCGACTAGGCCACCACTCATTTCTTGTGATGTCATAAGCTAGTTATGGACATTCACTTCCAACATGATATGGGACCTATAGGGTCACACACATAGGAACTCATCTAGAAGATGAGTTTGATCTTGAATGATAATTGAATTGATTACTAAAGTGTTTAGGTATTTCAATTCACACAATGAATTAGCTGACTAGATTGCCAAATGATTAGTTCAAGTTTTGAGACTATTGTTTGAAGTGTCATGCTGATTGTATTATACATTAGTTGGAATTTTACCTGACCTGGGCTGCGAGACGCCCGTCTCACATGTGCAAAATGATCATCTAGCTTGGTGTGATATTTCCGTCACAGTTGCACCAAACAGTCATCTAGGATGGTGTGAAACGCCCGTCTTGTTTACACCAGATGTCTGTTTTAGGGGTGCAATTTGATTGCACAAAAGATTGGTGCTAACATCAAGTTGAGTACTAATTCGAATTGAATTGTCAACATATGTGTAGAATTGGAAGGTGCAAAATAACCATTTCGTCACACGCAGGTTGTGAAACTTCCAAAATTGTTGTGAAAATTCAAGATTTTTTGGTCCTTTCCACTCCCTCTTTTGTCTCGCATTGGTCGGGGATTGGTAACCCTGACCCTAACCCCTCCTATATATAGAGGGGTATTGGGGGCTTCCCAGAGCACAACTATTACATAGATAATTGAGAATTAGTTGCTCTGACAATTGTTGTCCTCTTTGGTTGTGGTAACCATAAGATCCCAGGCAAGTCCTAGCCGACTAGGGAGGGACAACCATGGGAGAGAAACAACTGAGGATCATTATTGTGGGAGAGCATGTTGGTGACTAGTACACCAATGGGAGGGATAACTCCTTCCTATCCATTCATGTAGGATAACAAGAGTTCTAGTTGGTCTATGTGGACTACTCTAGAGGTAGGAGTCATTTGGTTGCTGCTAGGAGGGCAACATCAACTCGTAACCCATGGCGAGATCTAAGTAGTTTTTGTAATAGTTGTCTGAGTCTATTTTCCATAGAGGAGTAGTCAGACGAGTCTGAGTGTGACCAGGAGCTGCACAACCACCATCCAAGACCGAGTGTGCTTCTACATCGACAAGGATTTTCATTGGACTTGCTCCAGAACTAGGTATATCTTCATGAAACCATCCTTCCCATTGCATAGTTATTGACGTGATCTGCTGGTTAATGGAAAATATGCCATTAAAAATTTTGTTTTCACTACCTATCTAATGTTGTATTTCCCTATAATATATGGTCATCATGTTCAAGGCATACGAGACATCAGGACTAGCACATAACATTGCATACATGATTGATCCAATTGTTGATCCAGATGGATTCATACTCATGTTTTCCTTTCTTTACAAGAACTAATACTTTGAGCTCTAGAGATGGTAACTCCATGTACCATGGGCAGGTTTCCTCTCTTTGAGCTCTCCATGTTGAACTGCTTCAACACTTTGTCAATGTATGTTCTTTGACTTAGTCCAAGAATCCTTCTAGATCCATCTCTATAGATCTTGATCCCTAAGATGTAGGATGTTTTTCCCAAGTCTTTCATAGAAAATGCATTTCCCAGCATGTCTTTACCTTTTGTAAAGTAGGAATGTCATTCCATATCAATAGTATGTCATCTACATACAATATGAGGAATATTATCATGTTCCCACTAACCTTCTTGTACACACAAGGTTCATCTTCATTTTGAGTAAAGCCAAACTCTTTGACTATCTCATCAAAATGAATATTCCAACTCTGAGATGATTGCTTCAATCCATAGTTTGACGTTTGTAGATTATCGATTTTATTTGCATCCTTTGGATTTATAAAACCCTTAGTTTGTGTCATATACACATGCTTAAGAAGATTCCCATTAAGGAATGTGGTTTTAACATCCATCTTCCAAATCTCATAGTCATGATAAGCTGCAATAGCAAGCATGATCCTAATTTACTTAATCATGGACATTGGTGAAAAGTTTTCCTCGCAGTCAACACCTTAAAATTGTCTGACACCCTTTGCAACCAATCTATTTTATAGGTTTGTACTTCACCATCCATTTCGTTCTTCTTCTTGAAGACCCACTTGTTACCCCTTCATGTGGATTCACTAAGGCCCATACCTTGTGGGTATGCATGGATTCCATCTTAGATATCATGGCCTCAAGCCATTTCTTAGACTTTGATCCCTTGGTAGATTCTAGATAGGTTGTTGGTTCATCATCTATGACCAACTCACCGCCTTCCTGAGTCACAAGATATCCAAATATCTCAGTCTCTAGGCATATCCTACTAGATCTACGAGGTTCATGTGTTACTTGAGGAATTTGAGATTCTACAACACTTTGTGATTATCTTTGTTCCTCTTATAGATCTATCAGTTCAATGTTTTCTTGTTGGTCTCGAACTTCTTTGAGCTCCATTTTCCTCCCACTAATTTCTTTAGAAATAAATTCCTTTTTCTAGGAATACAACATCTCTGGAAAAAACACTTTGTTGTTAGATAGGGAGTAAAAGTAATATCCTTTAGCCTCCTTAGCATATCCAACAAAATAACATTTATCAAATTTGGGGGCAAGCTTTTTAGGAAACATTTTCCTTACATAAGATTCACATCCCTAAATCTTCATAAAAGACACATTGGGACACTTCCCATACCATATCTCATATGGTGTCTTTTGAATCGATTTAGATGATACTTGGTTTAGTGTAAATGTCACAGTTTCTAGAGAATAATCCCGGAAGGTTGTCAGAAGTTCAACTAAACTCATTATTGATTGCACCATATATAGAAATTTGTGATTCCTTCTCTCTAATACACCATTATACCAAGGTGTTCCAGGTGGAGTCCACTGAGATATGATTCCATGGGCTCTAAGAAGGTCCTCGAACTCTTGGCTTAAGTATTTTCCTCTTTTATCAGAATGAAGTGCATTAATACTTTTTCCAAGTTCATTTTGTACTTCATTCAGAAACTCCTTGAACTTGTCAAGAGTTTCTGACTTATGTTTCATCAAGTAAACATTATCGTACCTACTAAAGTCCTCAGTGAAGGTGATGAAGTATTGATACCCACCTCTAGAGGTTATTCTAAAAGGCCCACATATAGCACTATGTATGAGTCCTAATAGTTCACTATCCCTCTCATTGTTACCAGTGAAAGGGGTCTTAGCAATGTTACCCAACAAATAAGATTCACATGTCTCTTTTGATTAGAAATCAAAAGAGTCCAAATAGCAATCTTTATAGAGTCTAGATATGTAATTCTCATTTATGTTCCCTACACGACAATACCAAAGGTATGTTTTGTTTGAGTTGTTGAGTTTTAATCTTTTGGTATTTACATTATAAACATTTGTGTTTAGATATAGTAAATAAAGACCATAAGATATTGGGGAACTATAATAAAAGATCCCATCTTTTGAAATAGAACATCGACCATTAGTAATATGAAATTCATATGCATCCTTGTCCATACAAGATGTATTTATGATAGGTACATAATAGCAATTCAATAACTCTATTACAAGCCATGTGGGTAGAGATAAACTATAGGTTACAACTACAGTGGCAGCAACTCTTGCTCCATTCGTGACTCACAGTTCAACCTCACCCTTTCCCAAAGGCCTACTTATTTTTAGATCCTACATATTAGAGCATATGTGAGACCCACATCCGGTATCTAGTATCCAAGATGAAGAAGTAGATAAGTTTATCTCAATAATGTATATACCTAAAGTGGAGATATGTATCCTCATCTTCTTCTTCCCGAATGCCTTCAAGTACATAGGATAAGTTCCTCTTGTACTTTTCTTCCTCCTCATCTTGAGTGTTGAAGATATGGATTTGGGCTTGGCCTTAGAACTCTTCATGATCTTGCTTTCATCCTTGGACTCAACTCTGCTGATCCTTATCATAGATTTGTCCTCCTTGATTCTTGATTTGGCATGAATCAACATACCAAGAAAATCTGACATCAGTCTGGCCATATTATTCAAGCGGTAATACTCAATAAAGTGGATATATGATTATGGCAATGATTTTATAATCATATTTGTGGCCAAATCTTGGATCAAATAGAATCCCATCTCTTCAAGATGATAGACATGTCCAGTCATATTGAGTGCATGATATTCTACTGAGTCTCCCTACGTCATTTTACACTCAAAGAGCATCTTTATGACATTGTTCCTTTCTTGCTTTGTGAGATTATGGTCCATCTTCCTAAGATGTGTTACTATATCAAGAATGCTCATCTCCTCATATTGCTCATGAAGATCATAGTTCATGTAGCTTAGCATAAGGTACTTTATGTCCAAGGCATCATTGGCATGCTTCTAGTAAGCATCCACTTTATCCCTAGGTGCATTAGGAGTAGGTATTTCTGGCACTGCTTTATCAAGGACATAGAGTTTTCCCTCTTCATTGAGAACCCTTCTCAAAGTCCAAAATTAGTTATGAATTTTTTCCTGTCAAGATTGACCTTCCTAAGGATTGATCACAATACTGATTTTTTTATCATTTGATTTTGGTCCTATAGAAAATTTACATTTTGTCAAAAACCCTTTTGGCTTGATTTGAAAACTTTGGTGATATTTAATTATGTATTTAATTAATTATCACTCCCACTATTTTATTCAAATAGATAGCCCTGACATATCAATTTGGAAGATTGCAGCGTATAACCTTCTAGTGAGCCAAGATCCAAAATAATTCAACTATTACCTGGCCAATGCCAGTGTCCATAGTCAATTATTAAGATAGGAAACTTTTTCCAATTGCATCATATGCGATTCTTGGATAGATGATATGCACAACTCCTTGCCATAGTCATTTTTATGCTTCTGGTGCTTAATCTCATTAAGGTCACACAGTTAATCCTGACCCAAAATCCAACATGATAATAACACACCCCACTTGATAGGACAACATTATTGCCATCACACTTCCACGAGATAGAAAATGCACCACCTTGGGGTGCCCACGCTTAGTCCATCAAGATTTTCATGGGTGATGCTAATGGAAAGTACCTAAGACTTAATATATAATTAAGGGAGTTTGTATTTATAGATACATATACTTTATCCAATCATTGCATATATAGTATGTATCATATGCATGCTATAGCCCACAATGTAAACATGCACTAAAAAAGTGATGGTTATGGCCATTCTAATGTAATTTTGTTGATCTACAAGGAATTACCACAAGCTAGGGTCCACATATCATGCAAAACCCTATTGTTGGTGAAGATCTGTGCTTGACAATTTGGGTCGATTAATTCAACCATTAAACCAGTCGGCTCGCCACCTCGTCGGTCGCTTGGTCGTCTCACCAGTCATCTAGTCTTCGGTCCACCATCTTTTGGGTCCTCCAATTGATCAGCCGGGTCCTCATCCTCCTTGGTCCTCCTCGGTCCTCCATTTTGTCGACTCACCTTCGAGACAATCGATTGTCCTGGTCTGAGCATCTTCATCTTCATTGTAACAAGAAATTAAACTATCATACTATTACATGATTATAGAGAAACCTTGGGTTACATTGAAGGGGAGTAAAGGTAGGAGAGAATAATACTTTTACAATTTGAAATATAAGATAGAGGCTTGATATGCAAATTGAGATAAAATAGGAATAACGAACCACACACAACCATGTACAGATAATTAGGGTTATTGTCCATAACCACGCTACACATCCACCATCAAAACTCACATTTAGGACAATGTATGTAAATTTCATATATATATATATATATATATATATATATATATATATATATATATATATATATATATATATATATATATATATATATATATATATATATATATATATATATGGGGGGATTTATTCGTTTCCCCCGCTGGTAGCCTAATTTTTCACTACCCGCACATCCAAAAGTGGAACTATATGGTACACAAAAGTAACTCTAAGATCAAAAGAGTAACTATATTGATAAAAAAGTAACAATATGACTAAAAAAGTAACTATGCATAAAATATACAGTCAGTAAATATATGGACGTATTTTTTTTATTTTGGTGAGACAAATGATATTATTTTTGGATGAAATTTTTTAAGGAGCTAGATAAAATGCTCCTCTACAATTGCAAAAAAAAATTTAAAAGTGACAGGAATGGTGTGCGGGTAGCTACCCGCATGGGTATTAAAGATGAGCCATATATATATATATATATATATATATATATATATATATATATATATATATATATATATATATATATATATACATATATATATATCACATATACATATAATTTTGGGATTTATATGCAATTTTTGATCAAAAAAATTATTTGCATGGTATGCAATACATAAATGATAAAACCAAAGATCTGATCATATCAATTATCCTAAAATATAGTAGACTAACGTGGCTATGATACCATTGTAGGGAAATATGGCAACGGAACATGTAGCGGAAACAAAAAAAAATTACCGCCATATTCCCCATTGAACCAGTGGATCACGTCAATAACTATATAATGGAAATGATGGTTTCAAGAATATAATTGGTCCTGGAGAAAGTCCAGCAACATCTCCTTATCATTGTAGTTGTGAAATTATCTTATAGTTGCATTGGAACTTGTATGTTGTGCCTCCAAGTCTTCACCACAAACAGCAGGTTGACATTGTCCTCCTAGCGGGAAAAGCATCCACTCCTCTAGAGAAATCCACATGGACCACCTAAAACTCCTATCATCCTAGTAGAATGGACAGGAAGGAGTTGTCCCTCCCCTTGGTATACTAGTCACCAACTTTCTCTCCTACAATTGTTCTCCCTTTCTATCCCTCCCTTTATTGGGTAGGACTTTCTTAGGTTCACTCGATTACAAAAAGTAGAGAAGGCAAACATTGTCAGAGGTAATGTATGTGTCTGAGAAGTCCCCAGTATCCCTCTATTTATATGAGGGGTTAGGGTCAGGGCTCCCAGTCTATGTGGGAGTGGAAGGAACCAAAATATCAAAATTTTGCAACCTGTGAATGATGAAATGGTCAGGACCAATCGATTGGCATACGAGCTGATCGGTTCACCCAGTGAACCAGTCATTTCGACATGTTTCCCAATCTCATATGATTTTGAAAATTCTAATCCAATTAATGCACGACATGAAGTCAGCACTAGTCCTCGATGCAATCAAATTGCACCATGAACCGGGGGGTTCATCTCATGAACCGGGGGGTTCATCTCATGAACCGGTCATCTCACAACCACCATCCGATCGGTACACCAAGTGATCCAGTCGGTTGTAGCCCCAGTTCATTCAAAACTCAGTTAATTCAATGCTCAATCAAACTGACACTTTAATCGGTTGTTTCATCACATGAGTCGATCGGTTAGGAATCCAGTCAGTTGATTTGTTTCTTGAAATTGATGCCTAAACACTTTAGCACTTGATTCAATTATTATTCATGATCAAAACTCCTCTTCTGGGTCAGTTCCTATATGTGTGACCCCATAGGTGCCATATTACGTTGGCAGTGAATGTCCATAACTAGTCATGACATCACAAGCAAAGAGTGGTGCCTAGTCACACATCATTGCTACCCAAGTAAATGGAAAGTTGGAGAACAACTTCAACCTACAATTTGTGTTTGGTGTTATAGTATTTGTATAGTTCCTTTGTCACTAATATCCATATTGAACTCGAGGCATAGAGTAGTCATCCTCTTCAACATCCACTCTTGTTCCTTGAACCATAGTAGACTGACAGAGATATATGTAAGTTGAATATCCCATATTGACTCACATGTGCATGGCCATGCATTTCTCAGTCTAATTTGATAAGAGGCCTAGGATATTATACTCCTATAGGAGGGATAAATTTAATGTACATCATTCACAATCGTCCCCATGTGTTACAGTGTACTCAATCATCACCTTTATGATAATCCATATTTAGGATTATGGTGGATGATGTTAAAGCATGTCAAATGACATGTGATGAGTGTAGTGACTTCACGTATGAGAAATGCAATCACCATCAACACTATGAAATCTAAATATGACTACCATTGTAATGGTTTTCATGTGTTACTCTCATGGTGGGTCTGTCTGATGTATTGTTCTGTAACATGTATTTGTGTGCTTGGTTTGATATCACATATCATGACTAATGGGATTTTGTCATCAACCAACACACACTCTAGTCTTATGTGTTATTGTTGTCTATTTTCCTTCCACAATAACATCTGACTGGGGACATAATGAAAATGAATATACTCATAAAATATGTATGATCTCATTATTCAAGTCACATACTTGAAGACATACATCATTGAGAAGAGGGGTCTAGCAGAGACGGTTGGTAAAATTGTGCGCATAGAATCATTTGTGAGTTTGAACAAAGTCTCACTAATGGTTGTGTGACCTCGTAGAGGGTGGATATCCCTTTTATAGGTTCAAACTTTGTAGGGTTGGTCTTCTAGTGGCCAAAAAATTGGGAATGGTATTATTAAGTTCCAAAGTACCCAAAACCAGGGTTGATTAGATTGGGAAATTCTCTCCAGATTGATTGGGAAGCTCTTTAGGAAAGATGGCAGTTAGGAGAGAGAGGATGGGTCCCCAGTAGAATCGTGCACCCTATTCACAGCTTTCCCAAAAAAACCCAAGCTAGGAGATGACTGAGAACCGTTGAATCTAGGATCTAAAGCTCCTCAATCCATGAACATGAATAAAGGGGTGAAAAAGGATTTCCTATATGGAAATTACAGCTGTGACATTTAATACATACCTTGAAAATCCTTTCACTTTAGGAAAAACTAATTAATTCATATCTCTCACATCTTTAATCCTTTTTATCCCAAATTTTAAGAGAAATTATATAATCAGTTTATCTAATCATGGATAGAGTTTGAGACCAAACTCAAAAAGAAAAGGTACTTTTCTTAATATATAAGTCTTCCTATTATAAGGTACGTTTTAGGCATTAATTCAATTTTTTCTCTTTCTTATCTTTTCTATACTCTTTACTTTGATGACTTTTCTTAATAGGGGTTGTTTGCAACCAAAATCAAACCTTTAGTGGTCATCAATACCACTTTCTAGATAATTCCACACAATTCTCAAAAGTGCATTACATATTACCCATTATCTTTTGCTTTTTTCTTATTATCATATTTTCTTCTCATCCTTTTCCCTTATATCCATTATTGGATTAACAAAGACAATAGAAACCATGAAATTCACAACAAAGGGAAATTTTGCAAAAGAAAGCGTTATTTTAAAACAAAGCATAATATATTTCCAATATGTCCTTTATATTCAAATAATTTCATGTCCATTATATAAATACATGTAAAAAACTATGTTATAACATTCTTATCCTCTTATAGGAATTTTGTCCTCAAAATTTGACTATTCATAAAAATAGGACTGGATGGGACTTTTCCTTGTATGTCTTAGCTCAAATGTGGCTTCAATCTCTCCATAGTGCTTCCAAAGAACCTTTATCATCTCTATATTTTTATTCTTGATCTCTTCACCTTTATATCCAATACCTGCACAGGTGACTCGGGGTATGTCAGCCTCCCTTGGAGTCTAATAGGCTCAATGCTCAGCACATGACTAGGATCCTTCACATAGTGCTTCATATTGGTCACATGGAACACATCTTGTATCATACTATATTGTGGGGGGTAACGCTAAATGATAAGTATCTCCACCAATCTATTCTTGGATCTCAAGTAGACTCACATATAGGGGGGTTCAATTTTCCTCTATTCTTTACTATAGCTCAAAGGGGTCAAATTTTTAGAAACACATGTTCACCCACAGTGAAGTGCAAACATTCCACTTTGCATCAGCATACGACTTCTGTTAATCATGGTCTCTCTTCAACCCCTGCTCGATCAAAGTGACCTTGTGAGCATATAACTGCAGTTCCTCTAACCTCAGTAAGGTCCTCTCAGTGATGTCATCCTAGTGAAGTGGTGACTGACATGACCTCCCATAAAGAGCTTCATATGTAGGCATCCTGATACTGGCTTGGTAGCTATTATTATAGACAAACTCATTTAAGGGAAAGTATTTCTCCCATGACCCACCCCAATTGAACATACATGCTCTAAACATATACATGCTCTAGACATGTCTCCTAATGTCTAATATTGTTGTTTCTGACTATCCATCAGTCTGGGGGGATAGGCTCTATTGAATTTCAGCCTTGTACTGAGTTCCTTGTGAACTTGCTTCCATAACTTGAAAGTGAACTTAGAGTCACGATCGGAAATAATTGAACTCAGAACACCACATAGACGAACCATTTATCTAACATATAACTCATCTAAGTCTGACACATTGGAAGTAATATTTAAGGTGAGGAAATGTTCTGACTCAGTTAGGTGGTCCACCACAACCCATATTGCATCATGACCTTTCTTTATCTTAATGATACCCACCACAAAATCCATAGGGATCTGGTCCCATTTCCATTGAGGAATCACAATTGATTGTAGTAACTCACGGATCATTGTTGTTCTGCCTTTGTCATTTGGTATGTGAGACAACTCACAACATATGTTGCTATGTCTCTCTTCAATCCAAGCCACCAGAAATATCGATGTAAGTCTTTAAACATCTTGGTGATGCCAGGGTGTGCCATCTACTTAGAACTATGAGCTTCTTGCAAGATATGAGTCTTCAAGGGTGAATCCTCAGGAGCTCAAAAAGGAATTTCATATTGGATTACACCATTCATACCCATTAAGAGATGTGTCTGAGGCTTCTCTATCTAGCTGTGATACCATTTGTAACATTTGGGCCAACTTCCTAATGCTCTAGTAGAGTTTCAGGAATAACGAGTGGCCCCACAGACCACCACTAGCCTTAATTGTGCACTTTGTCCTCAGTCACGTGCAAGCCAGGATAAACTTCCTGACTAATCACCCATCCTAGTACTACTCTGGGATGAGCACGCTTAACGACAAAGTTCTTTAGTGATGGGCTTCTTGAAAAGGAGGTGCACCTTGATATGGATAGCGCAATCATTTCTTTTAAGATCTTTTATCCAAGGCATCAAATCCTAGATGTTACAATCTTTTTTGACAAGTTAGGCTTGGTTTACCTTTGTTTGGTACCTCGACTCTTGTATCCATTATTTTGATCACCATATTCAATCTTATACCTGCAAAATTCAATTTTCACTTGATAATTATATTCTCATTGGCGGTTACCATGTACACATAGATTTCTAATGATTTATTCAATATTCTTTCATAAGGGTGTGGTAATACCTCAAATTCTTGGTTACCCTTAAAGGGTTCCAACTTAGTTCTTTACTTCTCATATCATTTTCATTCTTAATATGGCATGTGTTTGTCTCATCTCTCACACATAACAGGATGAAATAAGTATTTGGTTGCATTCCCAATACAAACTTCATCCTATTCCAAGAGTAGATACAGTGCATTTACACATTATCTTTTAATTTTGGATTTAGTTTGAATTATTATAAATCATGAATAACACCATTCCTTTAATTCTATGCACACTCATAGGAAAAAAATTTCTAGTAACCTTTGAGTCTTAAGATAACTCCTATTTAAGATCCTTATTCAAACATTATCACTTGTCTTCTTGTATGCGTCTCATGTCATTTCCTCAAGTTCTATATGGTATAGGTACCTTTGGAATGATCTCCTCTTGACCCCCAAGGGCCTTATACACTTAGCACATGATATTTTCTCATCCTCATAAATTTTAAATTTCTACGACCATCTTACAAGATCTTGGGGTTGACTTGTAGACCTACCCTTCCCATGGGTTTCGTTGCGATGTCATAACCTTATTTTATCTCATCACACATTCTACTTGTGGTTCTTTTGATGATATCCAAGAACACTATATCCTTTTAAAACTATTCCTCCTGAATTTCCTTCATCTCTTGGGGCACATAAATTCTCTTCTATTCTTTTATTGGGCTCATGACAACCTTCCCATGTGGGTCTGGTCCCATCTTATCTGTTACTTTCTTAGTGAATTTTCATCATGTCCCTTCGAGATAGTATACATGGGTGCAAAGAATCATGCTGAATATATGTGTGTTTTCTCTTCATGCACTTAATCTCTCAAGTTTTTAAGTGACCTTTAATGTTATCTCAAAACTAGTTTGTGAACTCATTCTTTTAGGAATGGTCCTATCCCAGGACAAGATAAAACTAATCCTTGGCAATACTTAAGATCACCAAAAAAAACATACTTGAATCCAAAGTTTATATCATTACAAGAGGACATGTTCGTTAGCCATATTTCCTATCATTCCATCCATGCATTTCCTACATGGGAGCTATATTATCATACCATGTGAGTTACCATTCAAGAATTGTATCACTATTAAATTCTTCATTTCTAGTTTAGTTACACAAGATCTGATACATCACATTTTACATGCTTAAAACTATATTATTTCATTAATTGTACTACAACTTTTATAGAAGGTCACTTCCTAGAAATAGGTCTGCATCGGCCTGAGTTTCCTTATCATTAGTGGTGAAAACTTGAACTCACCAATGTTCTTCAACAATTAGGAATGCCCCTCTTTGCAACCATTGACTGAGTTGTTGGTATGTATGCCCAGAGAGCCAATCATATGATGATTGGGATATGGGATTAGATACCTGATTTGATAATAATAAAGGCAAGCTTCCAATTTATTTTGTATATTCAGTTATGAGATAATGAATAACATAATAAATGTCTAGAGAATGATATTACTCAATGATGTATGTCTTCAATTACATGACTTGGAAGAATGAGATCATACACATGTTAAGAGTACATACATTCTCATTATGTCCCTGATCAGTTGTCATTGTGGAAGGTTGATAGGAAACAATGATAGATAAGATCAGAGTGTGAATTGGTTGATGAGTAAATCCCATTAGTCATGATATGGCAATATCAAACAAAGAACACAAATACATGTTTGCAAATAGTGTATCAGACAGACTCACTGGTGAGACTGACACATGGAAGCCATCATCATGGAACTGATATTCAACTCTCACAGTGATGGTGGTGATTGTGGTTTTTAGACCTAAAATCACTACACTCATCACATGTCATTGGGTACACTTTGACATCATCAAACGAAGTCCTGAAACATGGGTTGTTATGACGGTGATGATTGGGTAACTTCAACACATGGGGATTGACTGTGAGTGATAGATATGGAAATATCCCTCCGACAGGAGTATGATATATAAGGCCTCTTGATTAGAGAGACTGAGAAAAGTATGGCCATATGCATGTGAGTCAATATGTGATATTGAGCTTACATATATCTCATGCAGTCTACTCCGGTTAAAGGAACAAGATTGAATAATAATGAGGATGACTACTCCATGACTCTGGTTAAATATAGATATCAGTGATAAAGGAACTATACAACATTGTAACACCATACACAGATTGTAGGTTGAAGTTGCTCCCCAACTTTCCATTCACTTGGGTAGAAATGATGTGTGACTAGACACCACTCTTTACTTGTGATGTCATAAGCTAGTTATGGACATTCATTGCCAACATGATATGGTACCTATAGGGTCACACACATAGGATCTTATCTAGAAGAGGAGTTTGATCTGGAATGATAATTGAATTAAGTAGTAAAGTGTTTAGGTACTCAATTTACACAACAGGTAGACAGATCGGATGACTGAACTGCCAAATGACCATCTCACTGGGTGAGACAGCCGTTTGGGAATCTAGACGGACATCCTAAGTGTTGAGATGACATTTTGGGTTGTCACACAGATTAGAAATCAAATTGTCTTAGTTCTGCCCTATGAACCGACTGGTTCAAGCTGTTGAATCGATCAACTTAACTCAAATTAACTAGACGGTCGTATGGTTGAGTGAGACGGGTGTCTCTTTTATGTGAGACGGCCTGATTGGGATGAACTAAGGTTCTGGAGTTTTCTCAAACTCATTTCAATTAGACATACTTGGGGTGCAAGTAAATTAATGTATGACATTAATTAGCAAATGATTTGCCAATTCATATCTGACTAGGAAAGCATAAAACGATCACCTTGCTTAGTGAAGCAAGCGTCTCACATACCAGATGATTATTTCACTTAGCGAAATGACCATCTCACTTGGGGAGATGACCATTTTGTCACACGCAAGTTGTGAAACTTTTAGAAAAGTTGTGAAAATTCAAGATCTACATGTCCTTTCCACTTCCACTTTAGTCTCGCATTGGTTGGGGATTGGGAACCTTAACCCTAACCCTCCTATATATATAGGGGTATTGGGGGCTTCCCAGAGCACAACTAATACACAAACAGTTGAGAATCAGTTGCTCTGACAATTGTTGTCCTCTCTGGTTGTGGTAACCATGAGAGCCCAAGAAAGTCCTACCTGACTAGGGAGGGATAGTCACGGGAGAAAAACAACTGATGATCATTGTTGTGGGAGAGCATGTTGGTGACTAGTACACCAACGGGAGGGACAACTCCTTCTTGCCCATTCCTGTAGGACGACATGAGTTCTAGTTGGTCCGTTTGGACTACTCTAGAGGTAGGAGTCTATTGAGTGCTTCTAGGAGGGCAACGTCAACTCGCAGTCCATGGAGAGATCTAAGGAGTCACTACAATAGTTGTCCGAGTTTGATATCTGTGGAGGAGCAGTCATACGAGTCTGAGTGCGACAAGGAGCTGCACAAACATTGTCCAAGACAGAGTGCACATCTACATCAACAAGGATTGTCACTAGACTTGCTCCAGCACCAGGTATATCTTTGTAAAACCATCCTTCCCATTGCATAGTTATTGATGCGATCTACTGGTTAATGGGAAATATGTCAGTAAATTTTTGTTTACACTGCCTACCTGATGTCGTATTTCCCTATAGTGGTATCAGAGCCACGTTAATTAATTATGTTTTGGGATAATTGATATGATCAGATTTTAGTTTTACCGTGTTTATTTATTGCATGCAATTTAAATATTTAAACTAGTTGATGTGCACATCCATCTAAATCACCACATAAGAACCCAAATGAATATATAGATATATGATATATCTGCAATTTACATGTGTCGCCATAAAATCGATTTTGATGGTGGATGCAGAGCATGGTTATGGCCAAAAATCCTAGATCTGTGTGTGCATGTTTGTGGTTGTTTATTCCTATTCTTAACCAGTCTGCGTACCTAGCCGCTCTCTCCTTCCAAATGTAGATTAATGCTTTTCTTCTTATTTACCCTTGAATGTAACTCGATATTTTCCCTATATGTAATGTAATAAGAAATTGGATAGTTTTAACTTATGTTTCAACGTGAGATGATGATCTACACAAAGGCCAAACAAGTGGCTCAAGAGATGACCCGATCAACTGGAGGACCAAGGAGGCTAGACAATAGGAGGATGAACCGATCGACTGGTGGCACAACTGACCATTTGGAGGTGTCCAAACACTATCTGGACCTGAGAACCAGACGACCGTTTCAGAAGAGCCCAACCGAGCGACCAAGAGGCAAATCGATCAGTTCAAGAGTGGAACCAATCAACTCAGATTGGTTCAAACACAGAACATCACCAACAATAGGTTGCATATGATGTGAACCATAGGTGGTAGTAATTCCTTATGGCTCCAAGGAATTACATTAGATGTCCATAACCATCGCTTGTGTATTTTATTTATTGTATGTTCTCGTTTGTAGTTATAGAATGTATATCATGTGTATATAAGTGGTGATTGGATAAAGTATATGTATTTTTACAAACTCCCTCAAATATAATATCAAGTCTTAGAAGCTTTCCAAAAGTGGCCCACATGAAAAGCTATATCGACCAAGTGTAGGTTCTGCCTCCGCTGGGTGCGTCGTCTATTTTGTGGTTGTGTGATGGTAATAGTGTAGGTTACGCCTCCACGGGGTGCATTATTATCATGTTGGCTTTTAGGTCAGGATTGACTGGTGATTCTCAGAGAGTTTGGGCCCAAAGGCATGTAGATGATCAGGACAAGGAGTTTCACATATCATCTATCCAAGAGTTGCATATGATGCAATTGGCATGATTGCTTACATTGGTAATTGATTGTGGACGCTGGTATAGGCCTGGTAACAATTGAATTATTTTGGATCTTGACCCACTATAATATTGTATGCTACAATATTCAGAATTGATATTGAGGGCTATCAATTTGAATAAAATAATGGGAGCAATTATAATTATAGACCTAATTAATATTGTACAGATTATCAAATCAAACCAAATCAAAAATGTTTTGAAAAGTTGCAATATTTTTTTGTAGAATCAAATGTCAAACACAAACGCATTCAAATTGTGATCAGTCCTTAAGAAGGACAAAATGGGATAAAGTTCCACAATTGGTTAAGGACTTTGAGAAATGTTCTCATCAATGAGTGCAAGCTCTATGTCCTTGATAAACCAATGCCAAAGGAACCCGCTCCGAATGCACCTAAGGCTAAATGGATGCTTATTGGAAACATGCCAATGATGCCATAGACATTTGAATACCTAATGCAATGTTGTATGAACTATGAGTTGCACGAACAACATGAAAACATGGACATTCTCGATATGGTAAAACATCTTAAGAATCATGTAAAGAAAAGAAGGTATAATGTCTTCAAAGTGCTAATTTGAGTACAAACTGACAAAGGGAGGTCCAGTAGAACCCCATGTGCTCAATGTGATTGGACATGTGGAATGATTGGGATTTCTCTTAGGTCAAGAGTTGATCATGAATATGATTATGTAAGTGTTGCATGAATCATATAGTTAGTCTATCACATGCTTGGCATGTTGATGCCAAAGCAAGGAAGAACAAGGACAAATCCATGATGGTGATCAGCAGAAGTGAGTCCTAGGGAAAAAGCAAGGCTAAGAAGTGTCCTGAGGCTAAGCTGAAGCCCAAGTCTTCTACACTCAATATATGGAGAAGGGTAAGTGTAAAAGGAATCTGTCCTTTTCACTCAAAGGATAAAGAAAATAAAGTGCCGCCATTGTCACTTATTTGGACATTGGAAAGGAATTATCCTCTTCATGGAGGATATCAGGAAGAAGATAGAGATAGCGATCTCTACTTTAGAATATGAGAAGAAGTAAGCTAGAACTATATGGAACAAGGGTTGTTTCCACTAAAGTTAAGGTCGTCATTCATGGGAAGATAATAGAATTAGTGAATTGCTATTGTTTACTTGCCAAACACCATATGTTTTGTATGACAAGAACATTATGATCTTTAATGGTGATGTCCTATGTCTCATAAACTATACTTGATAGTTGAAAAGACAAATGTGTATGACATATATATTGAACGACTTGATAACTCAAACAATGAATACCTATAGCATTGTCATCTAGAGTTCATAAATGAGAAATGCATTTCTAGAATCCATGTGATGGTTATCTAGACTCTTTTGGTTATTGAACCAATAGAGACATGCATGTCTTATTCTTTGTGCAATATGACAAAAGCAACTTCACTAGATGTAGTGGGAGATCGACTATTCCATTAGGACTAGTACATACTGATGTACATAGACCTTTTTGGATGAATGTTAAAGGTGGTTACAAGTACCTCATTATATTTACTGATATGATCAGTAGATATTAAATTTTGTATTTAATGAAATACAAGTTTGGATCTCTTCAAGTGTTCAAGGATATCATAAATGAAGTATGTAACTAAAATTGGTAAAGGTATTAAGATACTTCGATATGATCGATGTTGAAATATGTAAACCAAGAGTTTGAGGACCTTCTGGGAGATCATTATAGTGTATCCTAATGAACTTCACCTGAAACATATTGATGTGTCAGAAAGAAGGTACCACACCCTATTAAGTCATGGAGAGATTATCAATAAAATCTAGCTAATCTTACCATTTCCTTTGGGCACATGCTTTAACACTAAACAATATACCGTCTAAAATGGTTCAAAAGACACCATATGAGATATGGCATGGGAAGTGTCCCAGTGAATATTTTGTAGTGATTGGGATAGAAAGTGTGTACAAGAAAATAGTTTCTTAAATGTTTTATCCACAAATCACATGAGTGTTATCGTATTGAATACTACTTATATTCATCCTGAAAACAAAATATTTGTTGCTAGGATGGATCAATTCCTAATTGGAAATTAGTTCGAAAGGAGACAGTGGGAGTAAAAGTAGAACTCAAAATGTTCGCGACAAATGAGAAAACATTGAACTTAAAGAGGTACAATAGGAACAAGTAGAATCACAAGTTGTTGTAGAATCTCAAGTTCCTTATGTAAACAAAGAATTCATAGTTCTAGTAGAACACACCTTGAGTTTGATATATTATGATAAACTCAAAAGGCATGTGAGTTGATCATAGATATGAGTCAACAACCTACCAAGAAACTATTGACGGATAAGAATTTGAGAAACAGCTTAAGGCCATAAGATCAATGATGGACTCCATGTAAACCAACAAGGTATGACCTTGGTGGATCCACTTGAAGGGGTAAAACCCATTGGGTGCATTTGGGTCTATGTAAGAAAACCAACATGGAAGGGTAAATTGGGTGCAAAGATTTTCAAACTAGTTCAAGGTATTGAACGTGATGAAGTCTTTCACCAGTTACCAAGGTTAAATCCATATGGATTGTGGTTTTTGTTGCAGCTTAGTATGACTATGAGATTTGTCATATAGATGTTCAAACTACATTCCTTAATTGGAATAATTAAGAGGATGTGTATTGATATAGCCTCATGGTTATAGTAATCCATTAATGCAAATAAAGTCTATAAGCTACAAAAGTCAATCTCTAGATTGAAGTAAGCATATCAGAGCTGGAATCTTTTATTTGACGAGACAATCAAAGGGTTTGACTTGAGTCAGAATGAAGATGGAATCTATGATTACAAAAGATTTAGTGGGAGCATATTTAATATTCCACATAATGATGGGGAATAATGTCATTTTCCTGCATGTGTTAAAACCTGGCAAGGAAAATACCTTCTACATGAAGGGTTTAGATAAAGCATCCTATGTGATAGGGATCTAGGTGTATAGAGATAGATCTGGAAAAACTTCTTGACCTAAGTAAGAGAACATACATTGGCAAGATGTTGAAGGGTTCAGCATGCAAGACTCAGTGAGAGAAAAACATTTCGTGTTCCATGGAGTTAGTCTTTTAGGATCCTAGTGTCCCAACTCTTATAAAGAATAGGGACACATGGATAGATGCCATTGGATCTATCTTGAATGCAATGATATGTGTTTATCCCATTATCTTGTATGTATTGGACATGATGAGAAGATATCTAGTAATATTGTATGTATTAGACAAGACGAGATGATATTTGGTCATCTCATATGTATTGACATGATGAGAAGACACATATATACCTACCTAGCAATCTCGTACGTATTGGACATGACGAGAGGGTATATGTAAGATACTAGTGAGAGTCACTAAAATACCATAATGAAAATACTTATGTTCTTATGAAGCACTTAAAAGATTGGTTCCTTGATTATGGTAATAAGGAAGAGTTGGATGTAAAGGGTTACACCCATGCAAGCTTCCAAACTGATAAAATAATTGCAATCTCAATTTATGTTTAACATTGAATGAGAATTGTAAGTGGGAAAGGGTTCTGAGATAATGGCAGTTGTCCTAATCTACAAAACAAGTTGAGTATCTCAATGTTATAAGAATAGCAGAGGATATTGTATGTATCAAGAAATTCATATGGGTGAACTTATGTGAGTTTCCAAACCACTGATGACATAGTAAAAATATTGATGACAACAATGGAGCTACTAGTTAGGATGGGAATCTCAGATAGCATACTATGGCACTTCCGTTTCATATGAGTAGTCGTACAGCAAAGAGGTGAGAAAATTGCACAATACTGACTTAAAGCAAATGTTGTTAAACCCGCTATAAATATGCAGCAGAAGCATGATGGTCATGCTAGGTCACTCGGTATGAGATCTGTGGGTGATTGGATCTAAGTGCAAGTGGGAGTCTATTGGTATGTATGCCCAGAGAGACAATGATATGATGATTGGGATATGGCATTAGATACCTAATTTGATAAGAATAAAGGCAAGCTTTCAATTTATTTTGTATATTCAATTATGAGATAATGAATAACATAATAAATGTCTAGAGAAAGATATTACTTGATGACGTATGTCTTCAAGTACGTGACTTGGAAGAATGAGATCATACATATGTTAAGAGTACATACATTCTCATTATGTCCATGATCGGTTGTCATTGTGGAAGGTTGATAGACAAAAATGACACATAAGATCAGAGTGTGAGTTGGTTGATGACTAAATCTCATTAGTCATGATATGGCAATATCAAACCAAGCACATAGATACATGTTAGGGAATAGTGCATCAGATAGACCCACTGTGAGACTGACACGTGGAATCCATCATCATGGAAGTCATAGTCAGCTCTCACAATGATGGTGGTGATTGTGGTTCATAGACCAGAAATCATTGCACTCATCGCATGTCGTTGGGTACACTTTGACATCATCAAATGCAGTCATGAAACATGGGTTGTTATAACGGTGATGATTGGGTGACTTTGACAGATGGGGATTGACTTTGAGTGATAGATATAGAATTTATCCCTTCGACAGGAGTATGGTCATACGCATGTGAGTCAATATGTGATATTGAGCTTATATATATCTCATGTAGTCTACTCTAGTTCAAGGAACAAGATTGAATAATAATGAGGATGACTACTCCATGCCTTTAGTTCAATCTGGATATTGGTGACAAAGGAACTATACAAACACTATAGCACCATACACAGATTGTAGGATGATGTTGCTCCCCAACTTTCTATTTACTTGGGTAGCAATGATGTGCGACTAGGAACCACTCTTTTCTTGTGATGTCATAATATAGTTATGGACATTCATTGCCAACGTGATATGGTACCTATAGGGTCACACACATAGGAACTCATCTAGAAATAGTGTTTGATCTTGAATGATAATTGAATTAAGTACCTATTGCCCAAGTGTTGAGACAGCCATTTGGGTTGTCAAGAAGATCAAAAATTGAATTGGCTTAGTTCTTCCCTATGAACAGACTGGTTCAAGTTGTTGAACCGATTAGCTCGACTCGAACTCACCAGACGGCCGTCTAGGTGAGTGAGACGGGCTGTGTGAGATGGCCTGATTGGGATGAACGAAGGTTTTGGAGTTTTCCCGAACTCGTTTCAATTGCACATACTTGGGGTGCAAGTAAATTTATGTATGACATTAATTAGGAAATGATTTGCCAATTCATATCTGACTAGGAAAGTGTGAAATGACCGTCTCGCTTAGCGAGATGACCGTCTCGTGTCCCATATGACCATTTCGCTTAGCAAAACAACTGTCTCACATGTGAGATGACTGTCTCACTTGGCGAGATGACTGTTTTGTTGCATACAGGTTGTGAAACTTCCAGATAGTTGCAGAAATTCAATATCTACTTGTCCTTTCCACTCATGTTTTAGTCCCACATTGTCTGGGGACTGGGAACCCTAACCCCTACTTTATATAGAGGGGTATTAGGGGCTTCCCAGAGTACAACTAATGCACAGACAATTGAGAATTTTTTGCTCTAAAAATTGTTGTCCTCTCTTGTTGTGGTAACCACAATAGCCCAAGAAATTCCTACCCGACTAGGGAGGGATAGCCATGGGAGAGAAACAATTGAGGATCATTATTGTGGGAGAGCACGTTGGTGACTAGTAGACCAATGGGAGGGACAAATCCTTCCTATCCATTCCTACAAGACGACAAGAGTTCTAATTTGTCTGTGTGGACTACTCTAGAGGTAGGAGTCTATTGGCTGCTGCTAGGAGGAAAACATCAACTCATAGTCTGTGGCGAGATCTAAGGAGTTGTTGTAGCAGTTGTCCAAGTCTGATGTCCATGGAGGAGTAGTCAGACGAGTCTGAGTGCTACTAGGATCTGCACAGACACTGTCCAAGAAAGAGTGTGCGTCTACATCAACAAGGATTGTCGTTGGACTTGCTCCAGGACCAGGTATATCTTTATGAAACCATCCTTGCCATTGCATAGTTATTGACATGACCTACTGGTTAATGGGAAATATGTCAGTAAAAAATTTATTTCCACTGCCTACATGATGTCGTATTTCCCTACATGAGCTATCTGGGCTTTGTCCTCAATGGACAGGGAGAGGACAGCCAGCCCAGATATGTCCTTCTTCCCGACAATGATATCATACTTTATTCTTATAGTGGAATCTACTGTGGTGCTTATTTCTGTAGATGCAGTAGGAGTGTCTGGGACTCTTGTGTAGGCATTCTACCTTTCTATCATTCCTATTCCTTCTATGATTATGTCCTTGCCCTTGTCCATTATCATTCCTTGGGGTATAAATGCCTTATGAAAACCCTAGATATCCCTTAGGTAGGCTCTAAATAGGCATAACATTTTTCTCCATGTCTGGGGTGAAGTAGGCAGAGGGGATGGTATGGAAGTCCTTCCAGACCATTGGTTATGTGATCATACCTCAGTTGGTGATGTAATTCTCCCACCAAAGTTTTTTTGTTCCCTTGAGTAGGTGAGCAGCAAAGAGAACCTTCATGTTGGGTTGCACCACTATAATATGAAAACCATTTTCCACAGCACAAAGCCAAGCTTCCACCTTTGAGTTTTCTTCACCCCCGAAACTTTTCTATACCTAACTTAATGAATTTGAGGATGGTGACTTTGCAACAAGGGTGAATAGGTAGAGGTTCACCATTCTTGTCTTAGGCAACATCTTTGGGTGCAAGTCCACTGACAGTCTCGGTGAGTCCCATTTTTGTCCTAGATAGAGAGCATCAGGCGTATGAACTTGTCTGACTGTAGGTTCAGGACTGGCATCATGGCCGGAGTCATCCTTGGGCTCATCTTCCATGATAGGTTTGGTTGCCTCCTCTGGCCTCTTCTATTTCTTAGAAGTCTCATCTTCCATCATCCCCTTTTGAGACATTTTCTCGTGGTAGGAGGGAATTCCCTCTCATAATTAAAGGATGAAAGTGATCTTACTGCTTCACATAATCTAACCTCAGTTTTATACTCACTATATTAAAGCATCATAAGTTATGTCCATGACATCTTGTTTACATGCATTTTAATATTTGAAAGAGGATGTCTTAATCCTTAACATCCATAACCCTATTACTCAGAATGAGACAAAGAGATCAATCACAAGGACCTAGGGTTTGTTGAGTGAAGGAGGTAGAGAAGGGGTGAAAGTAGATGAGAAATCCTATAGGTATTTTATTTCAAGTGAAATCCTCTTATTTGTCCAGGACAGATGCACATGCATGGGAGTCCTTGTAAGTCGATTAGTGGTGCGGAGGAAAGTATTTTCATCCCCTAGATTGTGGTCCTTTCTAGGCACCATAGTCTTTGGAAAACACTATAATAATTCCCTTGGGTTCTATGGAATTCTATAATTTTAATAATTTATTAGAGGTTAAATGGTAAACAGACTCCGATACCAAATCTAACAACCCCCATCCCCCTATTATCCCTTGTTTAGGTAGACCAATGGGGCAAGGGCCATTACCATATATATACAGGATCGATGGTTTATCAAATAACCAGAAATAATTAATAAACTTCACTAAAATGGAAAAGAGTTTGAACAATATAAAAAGTTACACTCTCCACTAAGTAGTTACATGATATGGATTTATAAAGTTTGCAACATGAAGTGAACACTAACTAACTATATCCTCATGTATTACATTAAAGCATTTCTTTTGATGTCTTCTTCTATTGTTGTCCATTTTCATCATACTTGCAAAATAATAGCATATTATCCTAAAACATCGAGAAACAAAAAATCAGTCAATATAACAATTTATACTAGTATGTGGGGGAAACAAAATTTTTACATTTAGTTGTAACAACATATTCACATCATTTATTATTACAAAATCACAATTAACATTTTTATTATAACTACTGAACCATGATCTATCCAACCTCTGTGAAACCCATTAGAGTTTTATCCTTACAATAGACATAGGCCACCTTCTCCCCTAGGGTGCTAAGGTGTCATATTAGTTTTCCCCACCCACCGGTTGATTTTTTATGATCTTCTGTCCCATAGGATTAATCCATATTTTTCTTATATTTTCAATATTAGTTTTCCCCACTGAAGGGTTGATTTTCGATGATCCTCTATCCCATGGGCTTAATAATCATTTTACTTATATTTTCATACATCCATAGGTCGTATAGAATTCAAGCTAGTCATTTGTATATAATGGGATAACCATAGTGACTTTATAGATTGTAGGAAATAAATAAACAAGCAAGAATTTATTTGCAATCCATTTTAGGAAACCTCGGAAAATTAGGGGAAACTAATGTGGGAAGTCTTAGGCGTAACCACATACCAATCTCAAGAGTGCTTGATTTTCAAGCAAACAATAAACTAGAGTAACTAATCAAGTAACTATCTTGAAATTGAAGCATAAACCCATGTATTATTATTTTATCCAAAATCTATCATTAAGACTTACTTAGGATCCAAGTTAGGGTTTTAGGTTCAACCTAGGGTTTCATTGTGCTTTTCTCTTTCCAAACCCTAATTATCACTTTTCATGCTCTATTAGTTTACAAACCCTATCTTATCATCATTTGTACTTTTAACCTTGAAAAGACCTAATTCATCAATTAATGGGTCACTCATCTCAAATTAGATCCAAGTTATCCTTTTTATCAAAAAGGGTTAATTTTTGACTATTGAGATCAATGGAACATATGAAGATCCTCAAAACCCAGGAATTAGGGTTCTTATGCATTAAACACATTAAAGTTTGCAACTTTGGTTACTTTTTTAACCAGAGGTAGATCCAGGTCTTGATTATATTTTTATTGAATTCCTTGTAGTTTTATGTGAAACTCTCATATATAACTTATTGCAACCTGAGTTGCCAATAATTAATTATGATTATTCCAAATTATATACCTTTGGACCAATGAGATATTGCCATGTCAGCATTGTTGATTTATCTAATAATCCATGCGGCCAGGGCTCCGCAAATAAGTTCTTGCCATGTGAGCGGCTCGCTCCATGTGAGCATGGTGTTGGGTGGTAGCGGAAAGATGCCTTTGCCATTGTTGATTTATCATCATTTGTACTTTTAACCTTGAAAAGACCTAATTCATCAATTAATGGGTCATTTACAAACCCTATCTTATCATCATTTGTACTTGTAACCTTGAAAAGACCTAATTCATCAATTAATGAGTCTTGCAAGACCAGGGGTAGTATGGTACTTTTCTCCTTCCTCATCCTCAACCTCATGAGTTCCCTCTTTTGTGAGCACCCTTCCCCAATGAGTCAACCCATGTGTTGAATTCAGGCCTCTGAGCCTTCGAACAGTAGGTGAGGGAGCCTCCCTCCTTGCCACATCTCGTCTTCCTAATGGGTGGCCTCAATCAGCCAAAGGGATTGGTGGAGTGAAGAGAAGAAGGGGACATCCTGGGGGCAGTGTCAGAAGAGAGAAGAGGGGACTAGCAGAGACAACTAATAAAATTTATGGCATAGAATCATTTTTGAGTTCAAACAAAGTCTCACTAATGGTCTCGTGACCTTAAAGAGGGTGGATACCCATTTTATAGGTTCAAACTATGGAGGGTTGGTCTTCCAGTGGCCAACAAATTGGAGAATGGTATTATTACCTTCCAAAGTACCCAAAACTAGGGTCAAATAGATTTGTAACGTCTCTCGAGATAGATTGGGAAGGTCTTTAGGAAAGATGGCAGTTAGGAGAGAGAGGATGGGTCCCAGGTAGGATCGGGAACCATGTTCACAACTTTCCCAGAAAAATTGAAGCTAGGAGATGACCGAGAACTATTGTATCTAGTATTTGATGATCCTCAATCCACATGCATGAATAAAGGGGTGAAAAAGGATTTCCTATATGGAAATTATATATGTGACATTTAATACATTTCTTGAAAACCCGCTCACTTTAGGAAAACCTAATTAATTCATATCTCTTACATATTTAATCCTTTTTATCCCAAATTTTAAGGGAAAGTCTATAAACACTTTATCTAATAGTGGGCAAAGCTTGAGATTAAAATTCGAAAATAAAAGGTACTTTTATTAATATTCAAGTCTTCCTCTTATAAGGTACATTTTAGGCATTAATTCAATCCTTTTCTCTTTCTTATCTTTTCGATATTACTTACTTTAATGACTTTTCCTAATAGGAACCATGTGAAATAGAAATAAAACCTTTAGTGGTTATCCATACCACTTTCTAGAGCATTCCACACAATTCTCATAAGTACATTACTTATTACCCAATATCTTTTGCCTTTTTCTTATTATTGGATTTTCTGGTCATCCTTTTCCCTTATATCCATTATTGGATTAACAAAGACAATAGAAACCATGAAATTCACAAAAAAGGGAAATTTTGCAAAAGAAACCATACTTTTAAAACAAAGCATAACATATTTCCAATATGTCATTTCTATTCAAATAACTGCATTTCCATTATATAATACATGTGAAAAACCAGGTTATAATAGCAATTCTTCTAGAAATACAAAAATTATTGATCATTTAACCCCACTTTTCATATACTTTACTAATCAATGCAGGAGCATGCATTGAAGCACTAATAAATTCTATTATGTACAAAACACTAGGAAGCATTGTCAATTCACATCAAACCTTCGATGACAAACCAAAAGACAAATGGCAATGGTGCAATTACAATGTCAATTACATATGAAAATGAGTCATCAACAAGCCTAGGGTGATCATCATACCATCTAAGTTGAGTGTCAAAGGAAAGGCACCATTCGTGATTACAGTTGTCAATGGGATGCTACCACCAGAGTCTCAAGAAAAATCCATAGTGCATGAAATGACAACAAATAAACCACAAGCTCAGATGCATAGGAGAGTATGTCAATCAAAGAAGCTATGACTGTTTAGTCCCCTAGGGGATACTTATACAAATATATTTCATGATGTACAGTCTTTGATAAAGCTCCCAGAATTGAGGAAAGTTTCTTATCCTATGTTGCATTGGTATAGTGCATGCTCATACAACAAACTCTAGAATTTGACATGGCACTTCATAGAGAAGTGTAAATCATTTCAAAATTCCACTAGTTATTCTCTCCAATAAGGGAAGATATTAGTTACAAGACCCACAATAGTCAACTCAACACAATGAGATGATTTCCACAGTATTTGAAGGAGAGTTAAAGAGTCAATCAATGTCACAGTCTCCTTTGAATAACTATGATATCTATACGATTGAGCATATTTTGATCAAATGCTAGGATGACTCTATTAGTAAAGAACCAACCATGTATGGTGATGATAGTGAAGAAGATATTTTCAAAGTTTATAAGCTATAGGAGAGGATAAGAAAACATTGAATCCCATTATAATTCTAGGACAAATAAAGAATTGTTCTCCTCCAAAAACATTAATGCCAATACTGGTACCAGCTAGAAAGAAAGACACCCTAAAAAGCACTTTTAGTGAAATCTAGGGATAATTCTACTCTTCCTACAAAGGAGCATCTAGATTTTATTATTACCAGAATTAAAGAAACTTAGGTTCAATAGGAGATATATCATCACTTAAACAATCAAATCTATTAATCTATCTTATGGTCTGGTAATCTGACTTAAAGGATCCACCTCAGGATCACCTGATAGAGTATGATGAAGTTCATTTCACAAAGAATTTGGACATACACAATGTGTTGCATTCAAAGTACCACATGGATTAAACATACATAACTATTTCTTGTCAAGGCTAGGTAAGATAGAGAAAGTTGATAATCATTGAAAAATCACTAACAGAAGTACATCATGAAAAATAGCAGTCATCATAGAAGCAAATGACATCCAAATAGGTCCTGAAATAAGACATCATACACCAACTAGATAAGACTAAAGAGATTATTTCTATGTGAGAACTGGTCCATACATCACCCACACACAAACAAGTATTTTGAATGTGTTGGGCAGAGATTTTTCCCACTAAATCTTTTTGGACACTATCCACCAACTTTTTGGACTAATATTAGGTAATCAAAGAATCAATTGTTCCAAAAATGAGATCCCAAAGAAGATGGGGAACAAATCCTTGCATATAGCCGCTACCTGTAGTTTCTTGCATGTACCACACATTTTTATAGATGGAGGCTCAAGACTGAGCATTTATCCTCTAGCTACATTTATCAGTTTGGGTCAAATATATGAAGACATTTGAGCTAGTATAAGTAGAGCCATGGCATTTGATGGAAACTATAAGATTTTATTAGGAGAATAAATATTGATTTGAAAATTATACCCAAGATGCTTGACATCGAATCAATGTACGTACATAAATCTTTAAATCCATTATTAGAATTCCCATGGATGCATGCATATAGGATTTTTGAATTTTCTTTTTTTTAATGTCTAAAATATAGGGAGGGTAACTAGGTCATAAAGGGAGCTAATAACCCCCAATTCATATCAGAATGATGAATAAGATGAGTTCCACACTTTCACTTTTGAGATAGTTAGCAATGTCCCAGAAGAGGACATGATCTTCTACCTAAGCTTTTGGATTTGATGAAGCTATAGGGACTCAATCCTTAAAAAGTGCCAGAAATTCAATAAGAGTAACCAAAAGCTTATCCAACTACCAATAAACATTGGAAGCGAAAGGGTTAGGATACAGTCCTTACATGAATCACTATGAAAATCTACCCAAATAGGTGCAAGACACATATGTCCAAGAAGATACCAACACCTCCCAAAATGGAGTTGATGGATACATAAGGTC
The DNA here is from genome assembly GCA_963693085.1 of Alisma plantago-aquatica. Lineage (NCBI taxonomy): Eukaryota > Viridiplantae > Streptophyta > Magnoliopsida > Alismatales > Alismataceae > Alisma > Alisma plantago-aquatica. The sequence continues at coordinate 1,179,401,422 of OY856411.1, read as the reverse complement.
CCCAAACTGCTACTAGACCAAGGACCGTGGTAGAAATCTTTAAATCCAATCATTGAGAAACATAATGAAGAAGATGAGTTTCAACAATAAATACAAATATTGTTTACCCAGAGTTCTCCAAGCATTCACTCTTATATCATAGGATGTGGTAGAGGAAGAGCAAAATTTTGCTAAAGAACTACATTTAGAGGATCAAAAGATAGGATATGTCCACTTTTGTCAAAAGTGTCTCCATATATCCTAGGGTGCCCTAGATTCATATCAGTGTTGTTGTGATTACATAACCTAATCATTATGAGTAATAATAAGGAAGTTACAATAGGTTATGAAGAAATATGTTTGACACAACTATGAATAATGTAATTCCACCACTTTAAGGAACAACTGCAAGACCTTAAGGCGCATGACAGGAAAGGTGATGAAACCTATTTTGGGTCTTCATCTTTCTTCTTTTTTTTCATTTATCATTTCAAAATAATTTAGATTCATTCTTATCCCTAGAATTTATCAATTGTAGTGGAATACATGTATGAATTGTATTTGCATGTTTTATAGGTACTTGTGCCCTAATGGAGGAGAGAGGTGATGAATGGTGACCCAAGTTATTCATAAACCCATGAATGAGGATAAGGAACCACCTAGAGTCATCTAAACCTACTACAAGAAGCTCAATGGATGAAAGAAGGCAAAGAGATCCATCGATTCTACTTGAAGAAGTCATAGTGCACAAATAAAACCTAAAAATTTTCACAGCCAATCAAAATGGACGTTTCCAAAGGCCCCTAGAATCCCAACACAGATTCTACAAGTATATAAGAATGACCATCCCAAGATTCAGAATGATTGTGGCAGTCACATGTCGTATTTTTTGTTCTGGCTTCCAGAGTCATGGAATGATGATATGTAAACTCCATATTTCTTTGGCATTCCCGTGCCCATTTCCCTATACTCATTCTACCTAGATTGGTCTTTCTATTCATATCCCACTAGATTCGTTCCAATCACCATGGTAGTAGTGACAACCCCCATTTTTACCAAAATTCCACCTCACATCTTCTTATCACCACCTTGGTTATTTCAGGTAGAATAACTATCACTCCCCATATCTTGATCTTGGTCATGGTAGGGGCAAAATGGATGTTCTTCCCATGAACCTTAACCATCTTTTCTAGAAAAATTTCTATTCTACCCATGACTATCCCTAAATCCTATAGCTACTATAAAGGCTTTTAGGGATATGGGAAGACAAGACATCACATCATTTACTCCACCTACCACCTCCTTTACTCTGCCACCTACTTCATCTCCTAACTCCATTACACCTCAAAATTTGTAGTTTTTATCAATAACCCCCAATATTTCCATCTTTGGTTCTATGTAATCACCCCCAATGGGAAGGATCTCATCATTAAGTTGGGGAGTTGAATACAAAGAGGATATCATCATACCTTCATCTATGGCTATTTCTTCTATTCTTCTCTATTTTTGTTCAATCTTTGATAATGAGTAGCTAAACTCTTATGTGGGTTGTTTGAGGGTATACATGGGTTTTAATACCATATAATTGGGTGTAATACATGTATAAAGTTGCATTTAGATAATTAATGCTATATTTTCCATTTATATGTTCATCTTTTCTATTATATGTTTGAGCTACTTATACCAAATAAGATTTAGATAATAGAATGGAAGGAAAAGAAAGAAAGATGACCAAGTTTCCTTATAAGAATTTGGTTGGTTTCCCTTTATGACCTAGTAACTCTCTATCCCACTAACCTCAGGTGGGAGATCCAAATATCTAAGTATGATTCTCCTCTCCCACTTAGAAAAGAGAATCCCTAGAGGTTGGATAGGAAGTAAGAAGGGGTGAAAGCACATTTCAACATCTTATACCACCATATTTCCACCAAGTGTAAGAGAAGTTTCATACTTGGAAACCTCGACTAGGATTTTATGCTTGATTGAATCATCTATAGCTTTGTCAATATATCCTCTTAAGGTTTGATAATTGGTTATATACAAATTCATGTCCTACATACCCCTTATGTCATCAACGACCAACAAGCAGAATAGGATTTTGGTTTAATATTAGCTCTTGTTGTTTGGTTTGATAGTATTAACTATTGGATATGTTGATGAATGGATCCCAATTTTATTAAACCAACCTATATCCCTAAACACCGCACTACTTGCCTAAAACCATTATTGTTTCTTTATCTTGTGATAGTTCCAATTCTTTCTTAGTTATATTTATTCAAGTGATTGTTCATATTTAACTTAGGTTCTAGATTTTGGTTGTTTGTGTTCTATGACTCATTAGTCCCTTAATTTTAGTTGATAATTTTTTAGATAGATTACTTAATTGTTATTCATTTCTCTTAATGATAACCCAGATTAACTTTAATGTAGTCCTGATCTACTTTCATACCCCTTTGTCTAATCAAAACCAAACCAAATTTAAACCCTAAAAACCCTATCCCTACATATAGAGACTTATAGAGACCACACAACTAAGCCTATAATTATCCTTGTGGATTTGATCCCAACTTGTTGCTCTTCTACATCATGAGCATGTGTGCTTGTGGATCATTGTTTCTGAGTTTGCAAATTGGGATAGTCTTGTAAGATCATGTGTTTAGCGCATTCACATGACCTAATCTAGTTCAACTAGAACTGTGACCTATTTATACAAGGTTAGATTGGTGGTACGTCACAATGAATACCCTTAGTGCTCAACAATATAATGTTCTCAGTCTGTGCAAAGCGAGTGGGGCCCAAAGTATATAGATTGCAAGCCTAAACTAGAAGACATCACTCACCCCTTAGATATCTTCTCATATTGACATAAGTGTATGCATAATATCCACATAAGAATGTAGATTCTTCTAAAACAACATGATATGACACATAAGAAACATGTCATTTCCATCACTCCAAGTGTATTGATACAAATGATTGTGAGGTTTTTTTGTAAGGCAATATTGTGCTTTGTAAGAGACAACCCATATTCTTATGAGTGGGTCGAAGAATTTCATTTTGTAAAAATGTATAATCATCATGCTATAGGTTCCTTACTCTAGTGTAGTCATAGAATAGTCATACTTTGATAATGAGACCATTTGGAGTTATGTAAATGTGCTAGAAGGCATAGACACATCCTTACTAGCAATCATGTACATTTTCATGTTTCATAATACAATGGATATGTCCCTGTGTCACCTTGAGAATAGAGTCTGGGAAAAGATGAGTGATGGTCTATCCTCACCCAAAGAAAACTTCTTTGATCTAACACCTTAGGAGAAGTCATATATGTACAATCTATTTGAAAAGACACAAAAAGGAAAATTAGCAAACACAACTTCCTTTTACAACAAGGATCTTTGTTTTGGATGGCCACATGCATCAATGAGATAGTGGAAGAGATCCTCAATCAACCTGTAGAGGTGGAAAATTCATTCTCTATATATTTATAAAAACATACTTTTTCATGATAATCATGAAATACAAATTACCAGTATCAATCATGCATTGGAGAAGTGAATGTCAAAATATGTGCAGGTCATCTCATACATAATCAGGGCCCTCTTATCAATTTATTGTGGAAAACCCGTTACACTAAACGAGATTACTCAAAACATAAAACACAATTAATCACTAATTAATCACATACCCAAAAATATGGGTAAATTAAAACCGATTTCAACATCAATACCCACTCAAAAACATTTGCATAAGAGCCCAGCATCTTTCTTGTATCCATACTATGCAAAGAATTTGATACAAATCGTTTTATTATCTTACCCACAACATATATATACAGGAGAACAATAATCGTATATGCCACACAAACAAGCATTAATATGCTAACAAAAGTCTGATTTATTTGAAACACCATATACAAACTTTTCCTGCCCGGACCTGAGAGTACAGGGACGACTCTAGGACACACTAGACATATAATCAACTTTATCAAAAAATTCATTACTATAGCTCCTCTTTGCTTCCACATGTTTGTATTTGTCACTTCCAATGAACTAAAAAAAGATGTGGCAAACTACAAGGGTGAGACCCATGTCCCAACAAGAGATATAACTTCCAACAACGTTTATTGATTACAACATTTTTAAGTAATTAAATAGTTAAGAAATTCAATCAGATATAACAAATAAGATCAGAAGTACTGATGATTATCAAAATACATAAGGAGAAAATAATAACTATCATCATTAGCCAGACTACCATCCTTTATCTGGTTGACAATATAAGCAATTCAGTAGCATATGCATATCTAGCATCATGAGCAAGTCTAGTAACATAGCATAGCTAACAACATGAGCATGTCTAATTGGTTGAACATATCAACATTATAAAAAGAGCTAACAACATAAGCACAACTATCTAGATAAGCATGATTAACAGTATATGCATCTCTTGTTACAAAGGCATGGCTATAATGCTAAACATAACTAACAACATGAGATAGCTAGCATCATGATTATAATCAGCAGTAGCAGTATAGTTATCAACATAATCATGGATACTTTATGTAAACATCTACAATCTTAAGCATATCCACAACATAAGTATATCTACTATCTATTAATTGCACTAAGAATCATCTTTATGTAAATATGACAAATAAGGGTTATCATCCAATATGAAACGTTGTGTATAACCCTAAACAAATATGCTACACGGATATATTACATCTTTTATTACGCCATGGGGAATTTGAATCGTACCATTCAAAGTCCAACCGACCCCTATGAAGGGCTATTTGGTTCCGTACAAGATCTAGGAGTGCTGGTATCGTGTGATCTCTTCCCCTCGATCAATACGAGTAAAACGGCAGTGACATATCAGTCAAAGCTGCCACCACAACGACATATAGTCAAGTTGATAACCACTAGTCCGACCTTGATACAGGTCACGGCACTAGAAACCAGGGTATTCAAACTCAATCACTGAGGTACAACCGCATTTGTCCTCTAATCACATCATGTTATAATCACCGAGACACGACCATAGCCATTCTCAATCACATCAGATGTATGAGGCATGACCATAGCCAACCTCCACAATCTGCATTGTGGACGACAAGGATATATCCTCAACCTGCCACCCCCACATAATCAACAGTATGCGCTTCGAGTTTCCTTTAGGTATATTCGTTTCACCATCCACTAAGTTCTGACACTGAAGATAGATCTACGGCACAGGGCACTACATGATTAGAGTTGCACTTGATTAGTTATGTCAATTGGTTAAATTACGGTTGCATCAAACAAGTGGACATACAAACCCTAATTAACTTTTATCAAGCATATAAATATTAAAACATGAAAAGATATAAAATGTATGAAACATAATTTCTCATATCATCATCCCATGGTACTATTCACTTGCCATTCATGAGACTACACTAGTCATCATATTATCACAAGATATAAATCCTATGCACAATATCACAGGGTATCAACCCTTATCAACACAAGAGGATTACACCTCATTCAGGGCTCAACCATGTCCAAAGGTCATTAAGACCATCATACTATTCCTTGCAAGATCATCATTATCTTTGCATGCCTTATAACAAGGCTCAACAACATCACTTACATATAATACACCAGATCAGCAAAATATTACATTAATGAGCTAGGAGATATTCATAAACAATCATAGCAGGGCTATATGAACATTAATAACATTCCTTTATTACATCAACATGCAAAAAATCTATATATTATTAACACTCATCATATTCATAATGCACATGTTTAGCATAATAAAGTATCAACCATGTGGCTATGATAACCACCAATTAACACATTAAGGTTATGATCAGGTTAAGGAGGTTATTCCACCATCATTCCATCATATAAGAATGTTAAACATGAATACTCATATTTATCTATTTGCATTAGAGTTAGGTTCAACATGATAAATTATATCAATGTTACTAATCAGCACTCATACCCAAACCCTAACTCATGACATCCCCATTGGATCATGGATGCATAAGGTGAAACATCACCATCACATTCCATTCTATTTTCAAGTATGAGCCAACACATAAATCAAGGTTTAATCATCAGGTTATAGCATACTAGGGATTCAACAACAATAAGAGAGTACTCCATGATTGTATTAATCAATCAAGGACTATTCTTACCCAATTACCATCATTTAGTTATATTAAAGCTAGGTATAACAAGCTATACCTATTTAGGGTTACATATCAACACAATATGGTTATCATCCCTCCTATTAATATGAGTGAATAGGTAAGACTACCTTATAAAGGGTAACCCTCCATTTGTTCCATCATCATTCAATCTGTATCACCATACCACAATGTCACCCAGAATCATTGGATGTTTACAAGGTAAGGCCATGGGTTGTTTACATAAGTAAACACCTTAGATAAGCCATCTATGAAGTCCTTGATTTGTTCTCTAGAAAGATTCATCTTCTAACCCTAGGCATCCCTTGATTAACAACACACAAAGTTCCATTGAAAGTAGGGTAAAACCCACAATCGACTGTTCATTTAAAACAAGCCATCCATTATCAACGAGTAAGCTCCTTAAGTTGATTATATAAAGGAAACCATATAAATCACATTATTAGGACCAACATATTACATGAGCCATCATTCCACATTATTGGAGGAATAAACATTATAACTTGACCATTGGGTCAAGTTCATATATTAAAACCATCAATTACAGTATAAGTCCGACCATTGCATCAAGTGACCCAAAAAACCATTGGTCTAAGACTTGGTTGATGCTACAACTACAATGATTGACTCAACATAGGTTTTAGAGACCTGATCCAACATAATTAGTGACCCTTAAATCACCATAGGTTGTTAGATATATTCTATATTCATTAATCAACATCAAATATTAATCTAATGTCACAATTGATTCATAACATCAGTAGGGTACTTAATGGTTGATCATTAAACTTCTAATTGATCCAAAACCTGACCTAAGGGGGTGACCATAGGTTGTAACCATAATTTGACACCGTTGATCATGACCATCAGTTGTTATGAAGACAACACCATAGGGTTGTTGCAATGGTACCATCATCGGGTCATGGTTTATAGAAGAAATCAGCTTAAAACCCTAAAATTGGCCATTGTTTGATAGGTGCTTAGCACCATAGGTTGTCAAATCAACCTGATCCAAGTCATATTACACATTAGGAATAACATGCACATGATCACAGGTTCATATATAACTAAAATCAGAACATGGAACATTATAAAAATCGAAATCCAAGTCAAGCATAGCTTTTTAGTGCATGGATCATCATTTTCAAGCAAGAACATGATCTAGAAAGCTTATAGTAAGAAATAAACGTGGAGAAAGTTATAAAACTTCACTCTAATGAGAAGATGAAACCCCACATAGAAGAAATCTCGAGAAGGTAGGGTAGAAAATCCAAGAATAAGCTATGAATTCGTCCATCTAGCACCTTTCTTCATCAAATGAGCAAACCCTAAGCATAAGGAACAAGAAAGGTAGGGTTTTAGAGCTTTAGAGAAAATTCTACCATGGAACAGCAAGGTTCCGGCTAGGAGAAATCTAGGAGGAAGGATAAAAAAGTAATAAATGTAGTAAATAAGGGAACTCTTACACTTTTTGGTCAAGATCACTAGAAGGAAGCTTTTTCAACCCTAAAATGAAGTCAATTTCAACCTTAGAGCCTTTCTCCAAGAAGATCCCCATTTTCTTCTTCCTTGGGAAGAAAAATTCACAACAGAACAAAGGGAGAATGAGGTTGGGAGAATGAGGGAAGTGGTGGAGAGAAAATTGCTCGTTTTGGTGCTTGGGGATAAGTATATGACACTTTAAGATAAAGAAAAAGAAAAAGTTGAAATTCTAGTATCTATCCAAGTGTCCATGGCCTTAATTTATTAATAATATACAAGCACACACACAAGAAGCTCCCCCATCATGTGTATATACCTGCTTAGCCTTCCTTTTTCGAATTTTCCAGCCAATCAAATAATTCATTAGTTGATAGCTACTAAAGGTAGCTCATCCGTGAAGGGGAAAACCCTAAAATACCCTTGGAGAAAACACCTTCAAACCAAGGTTTACATAGGTACTCCATGGCTCAAAAAACTCAAGAATTATGAGGGAATATCCAAGGAACGTAATGCAAGTGATAAATTGCAAAGAAAATCTCTCAATCGGGTAAATTGTAGAAAAGTCCAAAATGTGCATAAAATTGCATAACTTGCTCAAACAGTGTCCAATTGGACCAAAATTGAAACTTAAGCTTGTTTTATGATTTCAAAGAATATCACAAGGTTATATTAGGGTTCTAAACATTCAATTATGGTAATTAAGCTTGCTCAAGTCATTAAGAAAGTTTAGGGGCCTTACAACTATAAACCCCTAACAGGGATTTTGCCCCGAAATCCAAGGTAAACAAAGATGGGTACCTCCTTTGCACCTCATCATATTACCTTCACATGGTTACTTGCATATCATGGTGATGTCACATCATTCATAAATATCTCATCTTGGGTCAACACAAAAAACCCCATCTAAGAAGACATTCTCAATATGGAATGTAGAAACTTGTTGTGCCATCTGGACAACTCTAGTAGTAATGTTCAACTTTTAATTATATCTATCATCCTAAAATTATATCAATTATATCAACACATTACTCAAAATTCATACTTTCTAGCTTTTTACCAATCATGACATGTGTCCCATACCATTCCTTGAAGCATATAAAAAAAAGCAATGTATTCATCCTTTTTTTATACACTGACACTAGAACTCTTATTAGTTCTTTTTCAACATCAAAAGAAATATTGATGCTGGCAGCTGTCATTCCATAAAAGGAAATATCATTCCTAGTCAACCTTGTTAAGGGTGAAACAACAACACTATCTTCACCTTACTAGGATTTACACAACCTACTTAGAAGACATATCATGATCCCATAAAGAAATTTAATCAACCCCAACTGACTCTTGTTCAACTTGTTCTCATAGCTATTGCTGCTTCAGCAACCCTAAGGTTTTTGAAGAAATATTGATCATATTTTGACCATATTTGAAATACTTTGACATGTCATCATTTAAAGCTTGATATAACTTGTATGACATGACTAGAACACTTTGTTCCTCCTATTCATAAATTCTATTTGTACATTGGTTAGTCTAAAGGACATAACTCTAAACTCATCATGGTCATGTGAATTATGTCATCTGATCTAAATATTATGCATTGATATTTGATCATAGGTTAATCTTAAAGGAACATGTATCACATATCTATTGACCAACAAACCATCTATCCTTGATAGTGCTCTTGCCCAGCTATCACTGAACCATACACAACATTATAGAATCACTTTTTTCCTTCCAAACAACATTTAGAGTGTCATCATCAACTCTCTCTCCCTCTCTTTAGGGGGGGATACTTGATATGTTCATTTAGTAAACATCTCCAACCTTCACATACTTCCCATATTGTTGATACATCTTGGATATTAGGATTCATTACCTTGGTATCCACCTCATGTGCTATAAGGAACTCACATCCTTATCTCATCTACTTTTACCAACATATTAAATTTCAAAATATATAAGCAGAGTCATCCTTATTATTGGAAGGCTTAAAAGCAAACTCACACAAACTTTATGATCAAGGAACCATATTCCAAGCAACCTTTTTTCTATAATAAGCCAACCAACCTCATGTTTACAATGAATCCACACATACCAAGTGGCAATGACCCACTTGAAAGATGTGCCCTAGAAAGGGAAGACACAAAGTGAAACACATTTCCCATACCATAGTAGTATTTTTCAAGGGTTGCTAGCAAAAAAGTAACCAATTCTATTTTCATTATGCATATTACAACTTCTTATGTATCATTTTACCTTTTTCATTTTTGGTTCCTTGCCATTAGCATAGGAATCGCCATGATTAACATATCTCATCACTCGTTCCTTGATGACTATTTATCACACTTGGGTATGTTCTTGTATTTTATTATGCTTTTCAACCACTAATCAATAAGTAAATCATCATATTCCACATTTTCTTCATTAAAAATGGATCATCTGCCTTAATTTTATTCACATGCTATGTTTATTTTACATTAACACTTTCTTACACACATAGGTTGGTCTTAGATTAACTCATGTTCCACCTTATTCCTTTGTCATTGTTCCCATTTATCTTCTCATTTTTTACTTGTTGTAGGAGTTCTTTCCATCTTTTGTGGATTTCATACCTTGATTCACTTTATAAGCATAGACTTGTTTGACTTTTACTTTATTATCTTCTTGAATCACATCTTAAAGAACTCCTCTTTTCCCTATTTGTATTCAAATTTAGATTTCATGGTGTTGTATCTTTCTCTTATAGTTACCAAACATTCAAGTTTTGATAGATAATGATGCAATTCTCATCTTCTTTAAGGTAGGATTGAGATATTCACACCATGATTTCTTATTCGTCTCTTTAGATTGTCTCCTAATGACTACTTGATCAGATTAATCAAAAAGATAACAATCTAAGAGTTCCATACTTACCTTTTCTTCAATAATTGAATACCTAGACAGGGCACCCAAATACTGAGATTAGGCAGTATACACCATATTTTTATGTCATATTCCTAATTTAGACATCATCCTAGTCCTAAGTCATGGTGTCCCTATAGACTTAGTGAACCTAAATCTCTGATACCAACCTGAGGAAAACTCATTACACTAAACGAGATTACTCAAAACATAAAACACAATTAATCACTAATTAATCACATACCCAAAAATATGGGTAAATTAAAACCGATTTCAACATCAATACCCACTCAAAAACATGTGCATAAGAGCCCAACATATTTCTTGTATCTATACTATGCCAAGAATTTGATACAAATCGTTCTATCGTCTTAGCCACAACATATATATAAAGGAGAACAATAATCATATATGCCACACAAACAAGCATTAATATGCTAACAAAAGTCTGATTTATTTGAAACACCATATACAAACTTTTCCTGCCCAGACCTGAGAGTATAGGGATGACTCTAGGACACACTAGACATATAATCAACTTTCTCAAAAATTCATTACTATAGATCCTCTTTTCTGCCACATGTTTGTTTTTTTCACTTCCAATTACCTAAAAAAAGATGTGGCGAACTACAAGGGTGAGACCCATGTCCCAGCAAGAGATATCACCTCCAACAACGTTTATTGATTACAACATTTTTAAGTAATAAAATAGTTAAGAAATTTAATCAGATATAACAAATAAGATCAGAAGTACTGATGATTATCAAAATACATAAGGAGCAGATAATAACTATCATCATTAGCCAGACTACCATCCTTTATCTTGCTGATAATATAAGCAATTCAGTGGCATATGCATATCTAGAATCATGAGAAAATCTAGTAACATAGCATAGCTAACAACATGAGTATGTCTAATTGGTTGAACATATCAACATTATAAGAAGAGCTAACAACATAAGCACAACTATCTTGATAAGCATGATTAGTAGTATATGCATCTTTAGTTACAAAGGCATGGCTATAATGCTAAACATAACTAACAACATGAGATAGCTAGCATCATGGTTATAATCAACAGTAGCAGTATAGTTATCAACATAATCATGGCTATTGTATGTAAACATCTACAATCTTAAGAATATCCACAACATAAGTATATCTACAATCTCTTAATTACACTAAGCATCATCTTTAGGTAAAGATAACAAACAAGGGTTACCATCCAATATGAAACATTGTGTATAACCCTAAACAAATATGCTACACGGTTGTATTACATCTTTTATTACGCCTTGGGGAATTTGAATCATTCCATTCAAAGTCCAACTGACCCCTGCGAAGGGCTATTCGGTTCCGTACAAGATCTAGGAGTGTCGATATCCTAAGATCTCTTCCCCTCGGTCAGTATGAGTAAAAAGGTAGTGACATATCAGTCAAAGCTGCCACCACAGTGACATATAGTCAAGTTGATAACCACTAGTCCAACCTTAGTCCAGGTCATGAAACTAGAAACCATGGTATTCAAACCCAATCACAGAGGTACAACCACAGTTGTCCTCTAATCACATCATGTTATAATCACCGAGACACGACCACAGCCGTTCTTAATCACATTAGATGTATGAGGCATGACCATATCCAACCTCCACAATCTACATTGTGGATGACAAGGATATATCCTCAACCTACCACCCCCACATACTCAACAGTATGCGCTCTAAGTTTCCCTTAGGAATACTCATTTCACCATCTAGCAAGTTATGACACTGAAGATGGCTCTACGACACAGGGCACTACATGATTAGAGTTGAACTTGATTAGTTATGTCAAATGGGTGAATTAAGGCTGCATCAAACAAGTGGGCATACAAACTGTAATTCACTTCTAGCAAGCATATAAATATCAACACTTGAAAAGATATAAAACGTATGAAACATAATTTCTCATCTCATTATCACATGGTACTATTCACTTGCCATTCATGAGACTACACTAGTCATCATATTATTACAAGATATAAATCCTTTTCACAATATCACAAGGTATCAACCCTTATCAACATAAGATTATTACACCACATTTAGGGCTCAACCATGCCCAAAGGTCATTAAGACCATCATACTATTTCTTGCAAGATCATCATTATCTTTGCATGCCTTATAACAAGGCTCAACAACATCACTTACATATAATACACTATTCACAATATTGCATTAATGATGTAGGAGATATTCATAAATAATCATAGCAAGGTTATATTAACATTAAGAACATTCCTTTATTACATCAACATGCAAGGAATCTAGATATTATTAACACTCATCATATTCATAATGCTCATGTTTAGCATAATAAAGTATCAACCATGTGGCTATGATAACCACCAATTAACACATTAAGGTTATGATCAGGTTAAGGAGGTTATTCCACCATCATTCCATCATATAAGAATTTTAAACATGAATACTCATATTTATCTATTTGCATTAGAGTTAGGTTCAACATGATAAATTATATCAATGTTACTAATCAGCACTCATACCCAAACCCTAACTCACGACATCCCCATTGGATCATGGATGCATAAGGTGAAGCATCTCCATCACATTCCATTATATTCTCAATTATGAACCAACACATAAATCAAGGTGTAACCATCAGGTTATAGCATAATAGGGCTTCAACAATAATAAGAGAGTACCCCATGATTGTATTAATCATTCAAGGACTATTCTTACCTAATTACCATCATTTAGTTATATGAAAGCTAGGTATAACAAGCTATACCTATTTCGAGTTACATATCAACACAATATGGTTATCATCCCTCATATTCATATGAGTGAATATGTAAGACTACCTTATTAAGGGTAACCATCCATTTGTTCCATCATCATTCAACCCGTATCACCATACCACAATGTCACCCAGAATCATTGGATGTTTAAAAGGTAAGGCCATGGGTTGTTTACATAAGTAAACACCTTAGATAAACCATCTATGAAGTCCTTGATTTGTTCTCTAGAAAGAGTCACATTCTAACCCTAGGCATCCCTTTATTAAAAACACAAAAAGTTCCATTAAAAGTAGGGTAAAGCCCACAATCGACTGTTCATTTAAAACAAGCCATCCATTGTCAACAAGTAAGCTCCTTAAGTTGATCATATAAAGGAAACCATCTAAATCACATTATTAGGACCAACATAATACATTAGCCATCATTCCACTTTATTGGAGGAATAAACATTATATCTTGACCATTGGGTCAAGTTCATATATTAAAACCATCAATTACAGTATAGGTTCAACCATTGCATCAAGTGACCCAAAAAACCATTGGTCTAAGGCTTAGTTGATGCTAAAACTACAATGCTTGACTCAACATAGGTTTTAGATACATGATGCACCATCATTAGTGACCCTTAAATCACCATAGTATGTTAGAGCAATCCTATATTCGTTAATCAACATCAAATATTAAGTGAATGTCGCAATTGGTTGATAACATCAGTAGGGTACTTAATGGTTGATCATTAAACTTCTAATTGATCCAAAACCTGACCTAAGGGGGTGACCATAGGTTGTCACCATCATTTAACACCCTTGATCACTACCATCAGTTGTTATGAAGACAATACCATAGGGTTGTTGCAATGGTACCATCATCGGGTCATGGTTTATAGAAGAAATCAGCTTAAAACCCTAAAATTGGCCATTGTTTGATAGGTGCTTAGCATTATAGGTTGTCAAACCAACCTGATCCAAGTCATATTACACCTTAGGAATAATATACACATGATCAAAGGTTCATATATAACTAAAATCAGAACAGGGAACATTATAAAAATTGAAATCCAAGTCAAGCATAGCCTTTTAGTGCATGAATCATCATTTTCAAGCAAAAACATGATCTAGAAAGCTTATAGTAAGAAATAAACGTGGAGCAAGTTATAATACTTGCCTCTAATGAGAATATGAAACTCCACACAGAATAAATCTCTTGGAAGGTGGGGTAGAAAATCCAAGAATAAGCTATGAATTCGTCCATCTAGCACCTTTCTTCATCAAATGAGCAAACCCTAAGCATAAGTAGTAAGAAAGGTAGGGTTTTAGAGCTTTAGAGAAAATTCTACCATGGAACAGCAAGGTTACAACCTTTAGAAATCTAGGAGGAAGGATAAAAAGGGAATAAACTGAGGAAAGAAGGGAATTCTTACACTTTTAGGTCAAGATCACTAGAAGGAAGCTTTTTTAACCCTAAAATGAAGTCAATTTCAACCTTAGAGCTTTTCTCCAAGATGATCCCCACTTTCTTCTTCCTTGGGCAGAAAAATTCACAGCTGAATAGAGGGAGAACGAGGTTGGGACAAGGAGAGATGTGGTGGAGAGAAAATGTCTCGTTTTGGTGCTTGGGGATAAGTATATGACACTTTAAGATTTAAAAAAAAAAGTTGAAATTCTAGTATCTATCTAAGTGTCCATGGCCTTAATTTATTAAGAATATACAAGCACACATACAAGAAGCTCCCCCATTATTTGTATAGACCTTCTTATCTTTACTTTGTCGAATTTCCTAGCCAATCAAATAATTCATTAGTTGATAGCTACTAAAGGTAGCTCATCCGTGAAGGGGAAAACCCTAAAATACCCTTAGAGAAAACACCTTCAAACCAAGTTTTAAATAGGTGATCCTTGGCTCAAAAACCTCAATAATTATGAGGGAATATCCAAGGAACATAATGCAAGTGATAAATTGCAAAGAAAACCTCTCAATTGGGTAAGTTGCAGAAAAGTCCAAAATGTGCATAAAATTGCATAACTTGCTCAAACAGTGTCCAAATTGGACCAAATGTGAAACTTAAGTATGTCTTATGATTTCAAAGAATATCACAATGTTATATTAGGGTTATAAGCTTTAAATTATGGTAATTAAGCTTGTTCAACTCATTAAGCAAGTTTAGGGGCCTTATATTTACTATATTGATACATGGACATATGTTTGTGGATCTAGAAAGATATGTTGACACTACATGAAAGTGTCGATTGAAACGCATGTCATTCATCTCACATTCATGTCCAATTAAGAAAAAAAGTAGAAAATTCCCCCCTAAATGGAGTCTCAAGATTAAGGAGGAAGTGGCCAAACAAACTGCAGGTAGGTTCTCCTCCAGTCACATATCATGTATAACTGGAATACATTGCCCAAATTCAAATAAGGATCGGGGTGTAAATATGTATGTAGACTATCAAGATATGAACAAAACTAGCTATACATACAACTTTCCACTACCACACATCGATGTGCTCATTTAAAACATTTTTAAGAATATGTTTCTATCATCCATGGATGGTTGCTCTAGGCAAAACCAACTAAAGATGGCCGAAGAAGGCATGGAGAACAAAGTTTTCAAACTAGAATGGGTCATATTTTTCTATAAGGTGATGTCATTCGGCCCAAAATGTTGTCACAACTTATCAGAGAGGCATGTTTGTCTTTGTTCCACAACTTGTTGCAAAAGGAGACAGAATTATATGTCAATGATATGATATAAAAGTCCATAATTCCATATGATCATTTGGCTTATTGATATAAACTCTCCCATTACATTCAACAGTTATGTATTCAACTCAACCCTACCCAATTCAATTGTGGTGTCACTTCAAGAAATATTAAGGGTAATATTGTGAGTCAAAGAGATAGAGAAGTTGATCCACCAAAGGAAAATTTTATTCTTTCTACTCTCTCCCAAGGCTACGAATGAGATAAGGGGGGTTCTAGATAGATTTTAATACATTAACATACTTAAAGTGAGGGTAGCGCCTATCTATCAACCAATTTTTAGACTAATAATAAAGAGCATAAATAACAGGTGTAATGAGAAGTGTCAAGAAGATTTTGATAAGATAAAGAGTTATTTAGTCCTAGGGTAGTTATGCCCCAAACACAAAATGGCATCTCATCTTTTGTCTTTGAATCAATGACAAATCCATTGGAGGTAATATGAGCTAGAAAAGTGAGGAAGATCAAGCATCATGTCATCTAATTCCTCAGTAAGAATTCAATGAGGTAGCGCCGATATTCAACAATGGGTAGGTATTGCCTATATGTAGTTCATACCTCTAGAAATCTTTACCACTATTTTATGTAATTGATTATACTATTATTCGTTCAACATGATCCCTTAGATACTTATGTGAGAAACTATTACTTACTAAAAGATGGGACAAATGGCAAGTTATACTATTTGATTTTGATATCTTCTACATCCCTATGAAGGTTATTAAGGCCCAAGAACTATCCAGCCATCTAGTTGATCATTCTCCCGATATATCCAAGGAGTAGGATTTCTACATTTTTATGAACACATCCATAGATTAACCAGGAAAATCTAAGAGAAGAAGTGGAATAATAATGTTTTAAGTCCTACTTAGAAGTTCCATTAATAAACCTATATCATGTGTAGGTGTTTTGTGGAAGACCCCCTCCCGAGTGAATTACTACTTGTGGTTAAAAGGCTCATTTTTTACAGTACAAATGATATTAGTAATTATGAACCATGCATTATCATGATTCATGTAGAAAAGAAATAGGGATTATGGAGACCACATGTCTTCATACATTCACTACTCAACATCTCCCAAGTCAATGGTGTCTACAAGACAAAGCATGAGAACATGATTTTATATCAAGAATACCTAAAACTAGCATTACAGTCCAAGGCTACCAATTTCACCTTCATTGACAGAAGTAGGAATGCATTTGTAGATGCCCTACTAACCTTATCCTCCTAGGTTGAGCTTGAAAATGAAAAGTGATGCATTGAATTGTAGTTGCTACCTCAGACAATGTACTACATGAATATTGAATCAACAATAGAGCCATAAGAATCTCCATGGTAGTTTGATACTAAGTGGTACCTAGAAGGACATCATTATTGTGAAGGCACCACCAAGTATAATAAAAAGGTGATCGAGACACATGTTGTGAACTATGTCCTAGGAGTAGGTCAATCGTGTTAGAGGTCAAACTACTAACATTTTTTGTGTCAAAATTATATGAAGGTTGAGGTGTTGATGAAAGAAAATCATGGTGGATTTTGTATCCATAACATGAAGAGGACTATGCTTCCAAAGAAGATCATGCTCACGGACTAGTTTTGGGGAAAAAAAAGGAGACTATCTATTGTCAATTCGTCAAAAATTGTATAAACTATCAAATACATGGGACTATGTACATGTTCCATTGTCATATATAAATAAACATATGAATGTCATGACCTTTATCAATTTAGGGAACTTGCATCATAGGGAATATCCATCAAAAGGAAAAAATATCCATGCGTCCATCTTATTCACCATGGATTACTTCACCAAGTGGGTGGAAGCTGCCTCAATTTCCAATGCCATTGTTAGTCAAATGATTAGGTTCATCTGCAATAATAGCATTTTTCAATCAAAAGAAATCACCTTCGATAATGGCACCAAATTTTTGCTAAGTCAGTGGAAAAACTTATAAGTTCACTCGAAATCAAGCATCAAGACTCCTATCCTTACCGACCATGGATGAATGGTTTGTTGGAGGTAGCAAAAAACCCAAACAAAATTTTCAAAAAGACCTCTAATACAAATATGAAATGGCACAAATAACTACCAATGTCTCCTTTGTAATACAATATCTTCATTGAGACTTTAACGGGATTTACTCCATACTCTGTGGTATAGGGGATGGAAGTATATCTACTAGTGGAACTAGAAACACTCTCACTTAGAGTTAAACAAGAGGTTGACGTTCTAAATAGAACGGATCCATGATTGCATCTACGGCCTAAACATTTGCAAGAAGTAATACCTAAATATCTCAATCGTGACACCTATTATCAATCAACAATGAACAAAGTATTTGAAAAGAAGGTGTATCTAAGGCACTTCCATGAAGGAAATTTGGTACTTAGGGTAGTGAAGATTCTAAATTCCAACTAAAGTGGGAAGGGTCTTACTTTGTTCATAATGAGGCTTCATGTGGTACATTTTGTCTACATGACATCAAAAAATACATACACCTTCATCTTACCAACAAGTGATTCTATTTCTAAGTGGATTCCTCCTCACTCTCAACTACTTATCATAACTCTTTTTCTAATTGTTCACAAATTTTATCATCTTGTACGGTTCTTAAGTGTTTTAAAGAAAAAAAGTTGAACCAATAGTAGCTAAAATCCTTTTTTCACCTATTATTGTGCTAGCCATGAAAACAAGACATTCTGAGCAAAGGTATACTAGAGATCTAGGGCCTATGTTATATATGACCATAGCTGACCATCCTGAGGCCAAAATTAACAAACAATAATAATATATATTTAACATAGAATCCATAGTTTTCTGCTAAAATATTCAAGGTAAAGGCAATGGTATTTTAAGTCCAATGATTATGATTACAAGTCCAACATATGATGCCCTCTATAGGAGGAGAAAGTCTTCAGGATACCCAACCATGATGATGACCTTTTTTAAATGTTTTAATGTCTCCCTATAACAATTATAGGTGAAGAAGCTAGAGGTTTGAATCCCTTAAATTAAACCCTAGCCCTCAGTGAGAAAAGAAATAGTATACTATATTCAAAAAGGATGATGGAAGGTAACCCTTGGATTGGGATGGGATGGGGAAAAATTAGAAATCTATTTTGCATCCATCCTATTGACTCTGTTTCCTCCCTATGAAAAGGAGAAAGTTGGGTGTACACCAATAAGAAAAATAAAAAAGAAGAGACAACATGTATGGCCCTCATCCCATATTCCACTAGTAGGAAGATACTAAGAAGACTACGTTCACAAAATCCCCTATCACAAAAGCTCAAATCCATCAACCACATCACTACCATGGACTCATTCACCCTCCATCTCACTCTTCATATTTTTAAGAAACGGCTGAGATCATTTGTGTTATATATCCCACCTCAAAGAAAGGTGAAAGGTTGCACTACATAACTGCCATCCACCTCTACACCAAGTTGATTCCCAATCCAAATAACTAGCATATGTTTTAAAAACTTGCCCTCCCTCCATGAAGGGTATAAAGTATTTGTTTATTGTGTGAGATAGTTATAACATCCTCCTTATAACTTCCTAGGGAGGAACTAGGAGCTTTGGAAATAGTTCGTCTCCATATGTTGAGAGGTGACAGAAAAGTAGAACTCTCGTTCAAAACTTAATATGGACTTGTAGTCAGAATGTCAAAACAAAAAAGGCCAAGCAAAATGTAAGGGAGAAAATGCATGAAAGTGAAACTATAAGTTTTATATTCATCTAATTCTCAATAAACATTACATGTTCTCTACTTTCAAATCAATTACACAAATAAATAAGACGAAGCAAACAAAATGGAAATAATCATTTTAAAATTTTGATCATCAACATCACCTAAGAATTGTATTCAAAGCACAATTCCTGCATATATAACCCCATCATAATTGATGGTGATAATACAATTTCTCCATATAGAGTGACAATGCATGTACTTTGGATCAACTCATAAGACAAAAGGATATACCTCAAGTGAAATCTTGGTGTGGCCTCCTAGTGTCATGCCAACTCCTAGTAAACATGGTTCTGGTTGATAGGAACAATGGCATGAAGATGTGTGGGAATCTCCTTGAGCTCTCAATATATCTAGTGGTGACCCATTCAATGCCAAAAAATGATAGGCCGTGTGCTTCTTTAAACTTGATAAATCACCAAGTTGTGAAAACTCTACATGGCTATGGCCCCACAAAGATGTATCCCAACCAGTGTCATCCCACCTCTACTATACATTTTAAACTGACTATGGTGTCAAGCACTTCACTTAAACTCCACACCTACAAGAAAGACTGATTCCAACAATATTGTATGAACTCATTGAATATGGTGATGATCATTAATTAGAAGAGGAGACACAACTATCACATCATGACGTAGACACCCTAGTAACCCAATAACTTTACACTATGTGCTTCTTCAAACTGAGAAGGTTCCCGCTAGATGGAGCAGCATGTTGCAAACATAATTTGTTGACCATCTATTATGAAAAGGGTACTTGAGTGATATAAGAAACAAACTTTAAAGTTAGTGTCAAATAGACTTGAGGAAATTAAACCCCATGGTAGGATCTCAAAATTGGATCTCGGCACTTAGAAAATCAATATCAGTTGGTATAATGATAAGTTATCCCACCTATATGGAAACCGGTCAGGAACCCCTTATATTTGTCAAATAGATCATCTTTCCATGTGAGGAGAAGTTTACCTTTGAGAATACAGTGATGTAGCTGAGGAACTTCTAAATGATGGAGGTATGAGCAGAAAGAGAGGAATAAGTATTGAATTTGGAGGAAACATACATACTTCACTCCTAGTCGATCAGACACTCAACTAGTGTGAGAGCAACATAAACATATGAGGAAGGAAAGTATTTGATATCACTCATTTGATAGTATCTTCACTCTACATAATCATGATGCTTTGGGTTAGGGTTGATGAGGGCATGTATCCCAAGGTTTAAGTTTGGTTATGTATGTAGGTAACTGATACACACCTACATACAACCACCTAAACCATCAGGATTATCACCATGATACATAGAAAGATAAAGGAAGTATATGAAAATGTTGTGCATAGGTGTCTAGTGGTGCCTCATCTATGTATATAGTAGAAATTTTCCTACATTATCAATGAAGGGTTAAACTCCTATGTAGAATCACCATTAAATTCTACAAAGATGACAAATCGAGAATAAAAAATTGTAAACAAAATCCAATTGACTTTGATGCTGACATGTAGTCCTATAATGAATTATCAGACATATTCCTCATACAACTTCTACATTGTACACTTAGATCAAGAATGATTGGTTTTATCCTATTACAAATTGGAAAATATGATTCATCTACAACCATGACATGATCCTTGTATTGGGTACTACTGCTTCTAGCTCAAGCGTGGGATGGACTTTGGATTTGGTCAAAACTTGCATGCCATATATGCCAACATGAAGGAGTATAAGGATCCCCAAACAAAGATCAAACTAAATTTTGGAGTCGGTTAGGAATTGATAAAATGTGGAATTGTATTGCATCTATAATGTCTTGAGTATTGTCATAAGATATTTGGGTTCATATTAAGATCATGGAAGATTACATAATCTAGAGACATGTTTCTAGATGAACATGTGATGTGTTTCTAAGGCCTATTATGTAAACCAAATCCTTGTATGTTCATTCCAATTCCTAAAATTGGCAATTTGACCTTTTTTCGAATTATTTCAAATATAAAACTCAAGAGGACCCAAAAAAATTACAAAATTCTTAAAATTTGATTACCTAAAAGCCAAAAAGGTGGACAAAAAGTCTTTTTTGTAATGTAAATTGTGTACATTGGGTTAATAATATACTTGCCTTAAAAAGGCAAGTTGTGATCTTCTTTCTGGAGATTTTCTCAAGTATGTCCTCATGCATGACAAATGGATAAGGAAAATTATCAAATATGAAAAGGAACTCTCCCTCATAAGTGGGTAGGTGTAAGTAAAAACCTTTTTGTGACTTAAACCCCAGACAATTGGTTGACTATGAAATCATCCAAAATAGGTTGCTTAAGCCTATGTCATGCAAACATTCTTGAACTCACTATCTAAGAGGATCAAATGGATTTAGAAAGTTACCCGATCTAGTTAGAATATTTCCCTCATATTTAAGGAGGTTTTTATGAATACATTTTTAAATTTGAAACTCAAACATCAGGATAAATGCAAAACTACCCAGATTAGGTTTCTTTGGCTTGTGGATTGTCTCGAATCAATCCTCAAGCAGCCCAATCATTCAAAATGAATCCAAGTT
This sequence comes from Alisma plantago-aquatica, assembly GCA_963693085.1. NCBI lineage: Eukaryota > Viridiplantae > Streptophyta > Magnoliopsida > Alismatales > Alismataceae > Alisma > Alisma plantago-aquatica. The sequence continues at coordinate 1,179,378,986 of OY856411.1, read as the reverse complement.
TGGCTTCAAAATTCCCTAGGATATAGGGAGGTTTCATGATTATTTTTTTCAATTTGAACCCCGAATAGCGGGTAATTCATAAATCATCGAAATAGGTTTCTTCAACCTATTTAAGCCAATTTTCTTGAATCGAGTCCCAATATGCCCACTTTTGCTCAAATATTTCCCTCAGAACTAGGGAGGTGGTCATGATCAAATATTTAAATTTGAAACCTAGACAATGGTATAATTAAAGAAAGTGTACATGTATGACAATAGAGATAGACAAATATCATTGTTTATTAAATTCTCCACCAAACATTACACTTTCTCACCAACCCAACATTTAAATCATCTTCATGTATCATCGGCTCCTAAATCATATCCTACAACTACTCCAACTCTTCAAATCTTATAGGGATAATGGGAAAGGGTTTATCTTTATGTTCATTTTTCTCTTGTGCTATGATAAAGGGTGTTAGTTGTTGGTGTGGGAGTATTTCCTTTCATGTAATTGGAATTTGTGTAATTTGTTAGCTGGGTCAAGTGTTGTCTTTTGTACTTTTTATTTTTATTTTCTTGTTCTAGTTGAATAAGTGGTTTGGTTTAGTCAACCTATTGGACTTTGTTTTTGACTGGTTAAATCGGGAAAAGGGGACATGGTCGATTTTTAGGCTTCCATGATGGTAGACCGTCACTTAACCAATCTGACTGGCCGGTCCACTCCAATTCAAAAACATTTAACCATCATAAGAGCAATCAATGTACTCCTCCCTAAACTCATCCCTACGGCACAGTTTCCAAGTAACTACATTTGGTGTACCACTATCCCTATTTAAATTCATTCATGAGGAAATAGCATTTTTTCATTCATCTCGTTATGGCCTTTGAATTAAGTACTTGGTATGTTACACTTCTTTCTAAAAATCATTTATGAATGTCAAGTTATCTCTCATTCATCTCACTAAGACCTCTAAATTAGGTGCTCAATATCTTAACATTTCTTTCTCAAAATCATCCATGAAGCATGATGTGTTGCTTGTTCATCTCAACAAGACTACTAAATTTGGTACTCAATATATTCCATTACTATTTCAATTCCATTCTAGAGTTGAGTCATTGCTCGTTCATTTCGTTGAGACTTTCAATTAAAATGTCCATTACTACCCCATGTCAAAGTCCTTCATCCATAGGTAAAATATAGTTAGGCCCTTTAACCCCTCCTTGAAAAGGTTGAGTTATGAAAAACAAATTGAAAATTAAACTTAGTGGGGTACATATTACAATTAACCTCATTAACTTTAGCAAAATTTATTCTAAATATTTGACATCTCAGGCATTTGTTTTAAAGGATTGTGACCTGAATCTTCATCGTTGTTGGTCTCATGCTCATACTGAATGATCAATCTCATTCTCATACGGAATGAAAGAACATCGTATGGTAATAGAGTGTTGTGATAAAAAATGAGTCTCTAATTCAACCCAATCCTACATTATTTGTCTTGGGAAAAATGTTAGATGCCATATCTTACCTTGTGAGAGGCATCTACAGACACCCCATTTTGGACCACCTTGTGAAGTGGATGTTTGAAAGTGGATGAAGGAGGTATGTAACGTCCATTACATACCCTCAAACAATGCACATCCATCGTAGTATTCTAAAACTATATAAAACTCATCATCAACGTGTTTACATAGGTGAGCATATGTTACTTGCCTATGCTAACATTTAAAAACATATTTATGTTATTTTCCCCTTATAGAACCTTATAAATATCTTAAAGTGGAAGAATCCCACTAAAGGATGGGATATGGTATTTGTGTCTAAACACCAATCAAAAACATCTTCACATAATAATTGCAAAAACCTTGACCTAGCCTTCTTTAAAATTGAGGTCTGTCATAGGTGAGTAATGGATGTAGGACTATGTAGTATTTATATAAATTTGTGATATGTTGGTCAACTCTTAATATCTCAGACCAGGATCAGTCACAACTCAAAAAGATACACCCAATCTCTTATTCACCCTCCTCTAGAAATAAGTTCATACCAACATTAAATTAGATTTTTTCTCTCTAAGAAATGAAATAGGAATCCAAGATAAAATAGGGGAGATAAATATAGTAGAGAGACCCTAACCTTAGTGACCAATAGAAATAGGATTTCCACCTCATTCAATAGTAAGCTTCATACCCCCCTAATATTATAAAATCATGGAGGGGCACCCATGACTAGATACCAATCCAAAAACATATTATGGTAGTAAAATGGTCAAATGTAGATATTTATGTCTTCTTTTCTCTAAATCTGGGGAAGGAATGATAAAATGATCTTTTAAGGGCCCTTTGTTTACTATAATCTTTAAATATTTTGATCATGCTCTTATGAATGTTATCCATGCTTGGTTTTATATCAACCTCAATCATTATTTCTATCAGTTTATGCTCATTTTTATCGAGATAGAAAATACCATGTCTATGGGTACAATGGGATGCATAAAACCTTCCCATCATATGATGGGATCCTAATACAAAGTATATGTTTTTGAATTGCTCACCTTGGTGATTCTGGAGTATTTGAATAGTTTTCTAATTTTCCCATCATTACCTTAGTGGTGATTCCAATGCTTACCACTTTACGCCCAAAATGAGAACCCCCAGGGATTCTATCTTTATATGTTGTCACAGTCTTATATGGGTGCAAGCCTCCAAATGTGCTATGGTTGACAACATATAATCTAATTGATTAAGAGATCAGGAAGTGGTGGGAGATCTCAAAAATAAGTCATGATTACCCTCTAATTCAATATTTATTTTCCATATTTAATATCACGCTTCTTCTCTAAATTAATTTTCCATAATCACGAGCAATGCATAGGAGCTACTTGTCTAGTTTCTTCATCATGAAATTCCTATAGAAAGAAAGCCTCAATAAAAAACTTGTGATTACAATAATATTTCATAACAATTACATACAATGCATTCACTCATTAGGTAAGGGATAAGAACAATATTGGACAAAAGACAAGATGATATGGTAAAGTGAGATGGTTTTCTCTTCAAAAAGTGATCAAGTAAGTTCAAGTGGAGTATTGGTGGCTACAACAACACGCTTAGTAGTAATGGCAAAAAATTGTAGAAAGATTGATTGTGTAATGATGATATGATAATGTGATGTACGATATGAGAATGAGATAGATACAAGAGAGACTCCTCTCCTTTATATATGAGAGGGTGGACATGAATCTAAAGATTTCCAAACTGGACTTTACTCTATATGGGCCTATAGACTGGCCCATATATGTTATAAATATTACTTCTAACACTCACCCATAAGCTAGAGCATGGGAGAAAATAGAGAAAAAATAGTTATGACTAAAACAAGATATTCCCTAAATTAGCATGACATGTGATCTCCCTTGAGATTTGGCGTCTTTAACTTTGAATCTTGCCTTGAGATTGATAAACACCAAATCTATTAGAGATTGGTAAAAAAACCAAACCTTTGAGACATCTGGAGCTTTTACTAGGTTGGAGCTTGTATTTTGGAGTATGGGCACCCATTGCTATTTTCATTGAAGTAGTTTCCAGGATATATGTCATAGGAAGACTAGGTTGTAGTAGGTGGTCAATGTGTTGAATAGGGCACTGAAAAACATAAATGTGATTGATGGGGAATGGACGAACAAGGAGGAAACATTGTTGATGTATCATGTTCTATGGTCTTCTGCAAAAGATAGGTGTTTTGGACTGACACAACCAAAGATCAAAAAAATCCAAGATGTTCAAAATCTAGAAGGCTTAAGTGTTTCCAGAGTAGAATCACCAAGATATTGTCGATGAAGAAACATATTTCCCTAATGTGGAGTGTTGATGGCATCTAGTTGATTTAAGAATACACATCAATGCTTGGAAACTAGGAATCTAAATGTCTAGGATGATCATTGGCCTTGAAATGGACAATGAGATCTGGACAACACATTATGTACACAAAATTTCATATGTGGACAATGATCTTCTTCCTCTTTCCTCCTTTAAGCTCTAAACTCTACACCTCAACTCCTCTCCTCGTCCTCCTCTTCTCATCTCCTCTATTTTCCCCCACAAACCAACCATGAAGAGACAACGGAAGTGGTTGGGGTGGAAAAATATGAAGAGACACTCCCATCTAACATTATGGGACATTAGGTGGTAAGGGAAGATATTATTAGAGAAAGATTTTCTTGATATGGCTAGAGAAGTTGTACATTGGACTGCTCAGTGGGCTTGAGATAACTCAAACTCATCCTTAAGAAACTTGACTTTTGTACTTGAAAAGGATGAATCCCTCACACATGAGAGAGGTTCATCATGCACCTGAGAGAAAAATGCATCACATATGTGAGTATAGAACCTCATGATGGTGCTTAGAAGATGTTAATTTGGTAAGGAAGATGTAGTAGACGAATCGGAAACCACACTATGATGACTACAAAAGAAGATGTTGACACATGTTTAACTAACTCACACACTATGTTATGGAGAACTCATGTGACAATGGATTTACATGACGTGTAACTAATTACACACTATGAAACCTATCATGATGGAAGTTTTAAAAACTTTTGACTTATAGATCCATCCAAGAATAAGGTATAAATGCCAGACAGCTTGTGCCCTATCTCCATGGATGAATCTGGGAGTTAGTGGCAGATCTTGAAGATGAAAGACTGAAATATCTTTAGATTTAGACAAGCGGAGTAGAGAGAAACTATTTCTACATGGTGGAGATGACTTCCACTATGGAAAAGATCATCATGGGGTTGTTGATGTTGAAGAGAACTTCCACTTGTTAGTGCAGATGGACCAAGATTGATGATGATCCAAGAAAGATGATAGTTGGATTTGGAATTTGTGCTTGGGGAAGACAAAAGATATATTATTGAGGGCTAGATCTAGATTTTGTCCTTGGGAATTAAGAAAGATAAATTCATGGTGGATTCTAGATGATGAAGATGATACTTGTCAAATCTAGATCTACAATGTAAAGATCTAAATGTACGATGTAGAGATCTGGATCTTTAGTGTAGAGATTTGGATCTATGACTCCAGATGAGATGATGATTGTCCTTCAAAGAAAGAGAGTAACATCGATGACCTTGTAGATATGGTGATGGAGATGACCATGTGGGTGTTCATCCATGATGACAATGACCACTAGTGGGAAAACACTTGTTTCTTTCTATAGGATATAGTCCATGGAAAGAAGGCTCTTATATCATGTAAATAAGATTGATTTTGTATTGATGATATGATAATGTGATATATAATATGATAAAGTGATAGATATAAGATATACTCCTCTCCTTTATATAGGAGAGGGTGGACATGACTCTAGAGACTACCAAATCTGAATTGACTCTATGGGCATGTTTGTTTATATGTATTTAGTTGGATAGCATCATACTTTGTGCTCCAGCAATGTAAATGTTAATTTTGGTTATGGTTGGAGAAATTCATATTCTCCTACACTTTATTGGGTGTATAAATGTTGTATAGGGATCTCCAGTTCAAAAGGGCGGTACCCTGAGATCCATCGTTCCCAACACTACTTTTTGCTTTCACGGTCAATGTGTGAGCACTACCAACACCAGATTTTTCATAGGTGGGATGCCATGTTGGGTAAATTACATGAGGCAAGTATAACAAAACCACACCTAAACTTTTATTTGTAGGGACTTTCAAAACCAGAAACTATGTGAATCTATCATTCATCTAAATCCAGTTAAATCTTGGGAATCAAACATGCACTATATGGGCCTATTAACTATGTCTCATCTATGATATGATAATTACTTCTAACAAAAACTTTAGTGATGATGGATGTTATCACAACAGTAACATCTAGAACACATAAGAGTGGTGGAATAAACAAGGATGGCAACAATAGTGTCGATGACAATGGAGGCAAGGATAGTACTAACAGTGATGATGCTTGTGGTTGTAATATCAACACAAAAATTGGCAATGGAAATAGCCACAAAGCTCTAAAAGGTGAGGTTAAGTAAGGAAAATAGTGACTAGTAGTTGTGACTACAATGTGGGGCAATGATAGTGAACAGTGATGGTCAGGGTGATAACGGCGGTAGTAGTAATATTTTTGGTGGTGGTGCAACAATGGGTTTTGGAGGCAAAATTTGATAAGGGAGGTTGAGGTTGCACAATTCATGGCATAGTACTAAGAGTGCACTAAATGGATAAGTTACACAATATAATTAGAGTCAGAAACACCAAATCTTTCTTTATACTCATCTTGTTTCATATTATAACTCAAGAAATCATGATCATGATTTGTTAAAAACTGACAAGGCATTGCAGCAAAAACAAAATGGTCACTAGATATATTACCAATGGTTTTTCTAATTAGATATAGTGTATGAAGGGAAAAATTGTCAATCATTAGATGAGATAACAACTATGGGGTGGGATTCCCTTATATAATCCACCATATAATAAAATGGAATTCAAAAGGCCAAACACAACATGGAGGTGGGTTCCCCTTAAAATAAGTTACTAAAATAAGGACAGTGGTGTAGATATTGGGTTCCCCTTAGATTAAGTCACTAAATTAAGGATAATGGTGAAGATATAACTAGGAGATAGACAACCATAGGGTGATACTACAACAATGGCAAATCATTTATCCATTCTTAGCAGGTCTCATAGAAACATTAACATGTTATCACAAAAGCAGTAGGTTTGGTCCACATCTTCTGTAAAGATTCGAACTAAATTTTTATAGGAGAGTGAGCTAATGCATATAGATTATATTTATTATCAAACTGAGAAGTATTGTATGAGGTCTTTTTGCTTGAAGGTAGAGACATTATCATCTTTTAGAGAAAGCATGAGACCAAAGGTTTATATATTGATGAACATTTGTAATATTATAGATTCTAGTATCAAATGCATTTTGATGACATCTATGATTCCTTTCACACCAAAAGAACCAAAATATAGAAGGATCTAAATGATACATCTATCTTTTAGGTTACCATATTTACTTCCATTACAATCAAAGATACAATTACTTTGAGAGTGTATCATGCAATGTAATGTCAAGCCATATGAAATAAATTATCCCAATGTTTCTAATGTAGTTTAAGTGGGTCAATTGTGTGCTATATCCTCATTGTTATCTTGGAAAAGAGGTAATCTTTCATCCAACTTGAGTATATGAGTAGTATATTTCTTAAATAGCCATTTGTTTATGATAAGATTTTGAGGCTAGTGTATATGTCATGATATAATCAAAAATCGATTTGAGAGTCTAAAGATTTGAAGAAAGAATAAGCCTCAGTTATTGTGGGAAAAAAATCACCACTATCCAGTTGATATTTGTGTCAGTATTCGGAAGAGCGAGCATTTGTGATAAATATTCACATGTAATTAGATAAAATGCTCTTTGTAGAAGGTTACATTGCTTCTCAATACAAGCCATGTATATCTTGTTTCATGTAAACTCTACTATGGTTAGGTGGGATGATCGTATGCATATGATGCTAATATACCCCCAAAGTGTGCATAAATTAGTCCAAAGTAAGGTCTTATTATATGAAGTTTAGGGTGTGTTGATGGTTTCTAGTGGTGTGTTGTAATGCCTAGACCCACTATCTAAGGATCTAGTAGAGTTTTACAAATGATGCTTGACCCCACAGACTACCATTGGTCTTAATTACATGCTTTGTCCTCACTCACGCACAAGCCGGGATCAACTTCCCGACTGGTCACCCATCCTAGTACTATTTTGGGCTTAGCACACTTAACCATAGAGTTCTTAGTGATTACCTCCCTAAAAAAGAGGTGCATCTTGGTGATATTGGAAGTCCAATCTTTCCTTTTAAGATCATTTCATCCACAGACTTAAATCCTAGGTCATTACAATCTTCCTCACTTAGACTCTTAACATCCTCATCAAAGATCAATTATATGACATCATAATATTTCCTCATTTCAGTGCAGACCTAGAATAGCCCATGGACACCCAGCTCCCGATCACAACGTCCAGTGCAAGGGTGGCTACATCACCATAGATAGCCCTTTCCAACATACCTAGAGTGCACGACTCAAGACTAGCATGCCACATCGTCATGTAGGCCTCACCTATTAGAGGATAATTGACTTTGATACCATTTGTAATTTCCAATCCCACTACCCAAGGCTTTAGTAAAGTTTTAGGAATGACGACTGACCCCACAGACAACCACTACCCTAGACTGTGTGTTTTGTCCTCACTCACACAAAATTCGGGATCAACTTCCCAACTGGTCGTCCATCCTAGTACTACTCTAGGTTGAGCTTCCTTAAACACATAGTTCTTAGTGATGGTCTCCATGAAAAGGAGGTGCACTTTAGTGATATGGATAGTCCAATAATTCCTTTTAAGATCATTTTATCTTAGGCCTCAAATCATAGGATGTTACATGTATAAACATTTCATAATGTATGACCAAAGGGGTCAATAGTGCTCTATGATAATGGTGTCCCAATGCCTCACATCATTGTAGTGTCCATCCAATGTAAATCTTGCCATACAAACTTAGTCATTGCATATACTTGTCAAGTATACTTGTCATTCATAGTAAATAGAATTTGAGGTTGATAATACCACGAACAACTAAGCATTTTGGTTTACATGTACTGGTCTAATTGTTATCCATTGATATTCCTTATTGTACTATCCTTCCCTAATAAGTAGGATCTTCTTGTTTAGTCTATCAAATGGATAATCCTTGTTGTATTATCATCCCATCATAAGAAGAATCTTCTCATTTTTTCTATGTTGCCTTTAATATAACCAATAAGGAAATGCAACTCATATAGTATGAAGACAAGTGTGAGAGCATCAAGTTCGTTAAATGGAGTATAGGTAATCTAAGGCATCTATTTTTCAAACTGAAAATTTGGCATGTCCTTTCTGTGATGAGGTTCACACAAAGATTAGTGTGTGGTAGATTATAGCACAAGAAAGTAACTATGGAAAATTTCCCACATTTTTACCTAAACTACATACCATAATCACCACCCCCAAGGGGACGGGTCTTATCGTAGTAACCTAAGGATCGCTCCCAAAGGATAACTTTTTAAGAACAAAATAGATTTATATCCTAATTAAGAAAAAGTAATTAACAAGGATGAATGTCTAAAGGTTGTTTGGTTAACTAAATTAATCAAGCAAGAAAGATAAATAAAACTAAGCAAGAATTGATTTTTAACACTAAAATAAAATTACCAGGATGATGGGTTCACCGCCATTGTCTACGTAACTATTTTAAATATTACATCATTCATTCATATGAATATTGGATTGGGGCCAAAGGATCTCATTCCTTTCGGAGTATGAAATCCACATGGATTGATTTTACAATAAACTTGATGTCTCGTGACCTATATATCCTTACTTGTCCACCCATAGAATGCCCTTCCATGATCTCATCTGGGTTTCAATGATGACGTTTTGTGTTTTGATCTTATATTTCAATGTATCTACATATAAAATTTTAACAATCATATAATATGTGTGATATGGCTATAAATCAAGAATTAAACAATCCAGTATCAATCTAGATATTCACATAAATAACAATTAACAATATAGAAATAGAATACCGATAGCAGCCATATCCTAGTAATGGATATACGCTCTAAATATGTTTATTATACAAAATGAGATATATAAGAATAATCTCATAGAGAAAGTAGTAGCATAGAGGAGATGATCAGTAGTCTCATCACTATTCTCAAACTATAACTTTAGTCTCTGGTCCATATCTATTATGGAGTGTGTCTCCTCATCAAGTTGTCAGCTTTCATCTTTGGTTCTTTTGGCAGATTCTAGGGTTGTGAATGGAAAAGAATAGGTCTTGAACCCTTGTCTTGGAAGTCTCCCAAGTGCTTTAGTATAACCTCACAAAATATCATGTCCATCCAAATTAATCCAACATTTGTCATTTGTTTGTCGTAGATTTTGTTCACAGGTGTTTCGGATGATTGTAGGGTCAGTCCAACAATCCCATATGGTTAGTAAATATATTCATTTTTATATAATCTAATTATATTTGCAATCCAACTTGAATCACTCAATTCTAACATTTTATATGGAATATACAACAATTTTTGTGAAGGATATATTTTCTATAGAGTTACTGTGATTTCTGGTGAAACTTCCCAATCGGCCAACCAAACTTGCGGGTCGTTGAACCAGCTTGCAATAGTATATACACTTAAGTTGTACAAAGTTGAATTTTACATTTGCTAGCTTTTATATCATCCAATTATAAATTTTGTGTACAAGTTATGACAATTTGAGTGATCATTATACTTTAGTGATCCTCACTTCATTGTTGGAGTTTGGGAGTGAGGAAATACAATCTTTGATCATGCTCTTGGGATTTTCATGGAGGAATAATTGCTTGTATATTCTATTTATATCAACCTACAAATACATATTGAACACCAAACAAATTGCATAAACTATTCAAAACATAAAAGAAGTGAGATATGGAGTAGAATGCAAATAGAACATGTAAAAATAAATGTAAAATGACTAAAAGAATGATGAATAGACATTCATCACAACCCCAAGTTTGAACATTGCTCGTCCCACTCTCTAAATAAATACTTTTAACCGATGTACATGACTCATATTAACATCATGTTTGATTGTCTACCACCAAGCATGGTCAAGCATCCAAGATTTTCTAAAATCACATAGCACAACTCTCATATTCTCTATCCTAACTTTGCTTCACACACTTATGTATCAAAAACCTATAGTGTAAACAAGATACAATATTTTTTATGTTTCATATAATCTCACATATTCCTATGAGAGTTTTTTACAAGAATAATATTTGGTTGTGAAAGGTTATTTTGGGGATATTTTGCTTCCCTTGGGTGAAAAATAGAATGAAAGTGGATATGAAAGAAGATTTAAAAATATCTACTCTATTCAAATCGAGATTGCTTTTTTATTGGTGAAAATACATATTGAGTAATCTTTTTCTTTGTGTGTACATTGGCATCTTTTCTTTATTTTTGGTGGTACGTCCCTATTAGCTAAATAGGGATTGGAAGAAGTGATTATAGAGGGAGAAAGAGGGTGTTCCACCCCGAGCTTAGAGTTTGGTACAATTTACTAGTCTTTTGGCAAATGATGCGGTAAGATGATGATGGAAGAAATGTAGAAGAGGGCCGAATTTGTACATTTTATATATTAGAAGAGAGCATAGGGACAATCTTACATAATAATTCAATCAAATCATGTCACATGCAAGATTAAGACATCTTAACAAGAATGACATGCTAATCAGTAAAGAGACTCATTGCATTTATATTTGCTCAATGACATATAACTTGCCATCATTTTTAGAGAACATTATGCTTATATTCATTGACTACAAAGGGTGATTTCTAACTATTGGTGTGTTTTTCAAAAATATAGTTACCATCAAGGACTTACTTCAAACAAGGGGGTTATATGATAAAGTCTATATGAAATGCAACACAAATGTAAACTAAGACAACTAAATAATGGATGCAACTAGCATTGCATGAATCATGAATTGGAATAAAAACAATTTTAGGATGCATGCAATGTAAATAAACTAAATGCAATATATGCATGCAATGTAAATAAACTAAATGCAATAGATGCATGCAAAGTGAAAAACTGGTGAGATAATATAAGAAAACAAAAGAGATGGGTGGGTTGAAAGGAGTATGTACCACCCACCCTTCACCCTAAACTTAGAACTTTTCTCATCCTCGACCAAAAAGTAAACTCAAGATGGAGGGGAAGAAGGCTAATTTGAAGAAGGCCTAGATGAAAAGAATATGAACAAGGGCTAACACCTTGAACATGTGAGCTTCATAGTGAAAATGTGATTAGGTGGTTGTGCGAGCTCAAATGTATTGTCTAGATGCTTCAAGTAATTTTTTCATTCGCCTTGCAATCCATCCAGCATGAACCATCAATACTCCTATAATAGTAGAGGAAGTGTATTATTAGTGTATGGATGAGGAAGAAGTGGAACAATATAGGAAGGTTCTCGTCTGGTGGCCTAAAGATCTTTTCATTTGTGAAGACTAGAGGTGGATTACCTTCTTATGTGGCTAAGGTAGTATCTAAACTGTGTGTTGTTGGTATAATAGGAACCATCTTATCTCTAAAATCATCCTGAAAAGTATTTTTGTGCAATTCTTCCTCCTAGTTTGTCGCCTAATAAACATGAAAATAAAAAAAAGCGGTGGGATTTGTCACTATATCAACATGTGTCTATGGATCCTCATTCCATGAAACTATCAATGTATCATGTTTTATCATCTCAAGAATGACACAAACATATCCTCCTTCACAAACATCATCCTCCTTCTCAATCATGCATGTGGGATGCTCCATATTTTTGGGGAGCACTTTGATTGACCTTCAAGTGATGTCATTGGTTGGGAGATTTGTGCTTTTAGATGGTTTAGTTGTGTCTCAAATTTTTTGTCCCATGCTTCTCCATCAACTAGAATTTCTTATTGGTTCTCCTATTGCTTGTTGGTCAGCTAACAGCTTTTGGAGGGCATCCATCTTCTCATCTTTTCCAAGTAGGTAATAATCTACATAGTAAGGATCTACACCATAAGCCTCAAAACATTGATGAGTGTATCCTACCTCTTTAGGAAAATCATCTTCATAGAATGGATCCTCATAGAATCCCTCAAAATATCATTGAATGTAGTCTACTTTATATTTCTCTTTAAGGAATCTAACATTATGTTCAATATTAATAAATGGTTGTTTTCTCTTGTTGCGTCAATTTTGGGTAGTCCTTGCGCTCGATGTTGATCCTAACAATTTGTTCAATGATGATCCTACACATCAACACTTCAGCTTGTAGATTATTTCCTGCCAGCCACATGCATCCCGATAGAAGGAGCTAAGTGTTTGAAATTGGGTGGTTTGTAATACCAACCACTCTATTTTAATATGGTATCTGAAATAGAGAGATCTAAGTATCAAGATCAAGAAAAATTTTATTCAATGATGAAGATACATAAAACATTTCCCTTTATAAAAGAAACAGACAATAATTACACAAATCTAAGATAGAAACAAAATTATAAGATAAAAAAATAATGGAACTAGATAAAAATCATAAAAACAATTTAAAATTTTAAAAATAAACTAACGATTATAAAACTAAACATTACAAAAGTAAACTAAGAAATTATAAAACAAACAAAAAATTACAAAATCAAACTAAAATTACAAAAATAGAAAGAAAAAAAAATCTAACTTTATCTCAATAGATTACATATTTAAAAATAATGTCCCCCAAAACTATGTCAAAGTTTGATGTGGTGCATTATAACACAAGAAATTCTACTAGGAAAAAGTCTCCAGATTTTTGCCTAGATTGTGTATAATAGTCATCACCTACAAGCAGACGGGTCTCACTATAGTATAATGAAGGATCAAACCTAAATGACAGCTTTTAAGAGCAAAATAGTTTATAGCCTAATCAAGAATACATAATTAACAAGGGTGACTATTTGAAGGTTATTTGGTAAACTAAATTAGTTAAACAAGAAAGATAAATAATATTAAGCAAGAATTGATTTTTAACACTAAGATAAAATTACCAAGACGATGGGGTTCATCGCCAATGCCTACATAACTATTCTAAATATTCTATCATCCATTAATATGAATACTACATTTAGACCAATGGATCTCATATACTTTTGGAGTATAAAATTTACATGGACTGATCCCACCATAGGCTCAATGTCTCATCATCTACAAATCCTTAATTTGTCGTGCCAGAGAACATCCTTTTGTGACTCATATGGGGTTCAATGATACTATTTGGTGTTCTAATAATATACTTTAATGTCTCTACAACTAGTACTTTAACAATCATGCAAGGTTTATGATCATGCTAAAAAGAAAATATTAAACAATCTATTATCAATTCAAATATTCACATAAACAACAATTAACAATGCAGAAATAGAACATAGGCAATGGGGCTAATCCTTGTGTCCCAATAATGAATCTACTTTCTAAATATGTTCATTATACAAAAAAAGAGAGAAAAGAAGCTCATGGAGAAAGTATCAGCATCTAGGAGAAGATTAGTGATCTTGCCACAATTCCTAAATGATGAATTCAGTCTCTGATTCATATCTATGGTAGAGCGCGTCTTCACATCAATTTGTTGACTTTTGTCTTCGGTTCTCTTTGGTGGTGGCTAGTTTGTGGATGGAAAATAATAGATCATGAACCTTTACCCTGGAAGTCTCCCAAATACCTTTTTATCATTTCACAAAATATCAAATATGTCCAAATTAAACCAACGGCTATCAGTCATTTTTTGCATATTTTTCCATAGGTATTTAGGACAAATGTAGGGTTGATCTGCTGCCTAAAGTGGTGATTAAATATATTCGTTGTATAGATAATCAAATTTTCTTTCCAATCAAACTTGAATCATTCAATTCTGACATTGGGTGTGGAAATTACAATTGTTTTAGTGTCAGGTATATTCTATAGAGTTAGTATGTTGAAACTTCCCAATCGGTCGACCAAGACTTGTCGATCTCCTGATCATTATGAAAAACTAAATCTAAAACGCAACTAAAATCATGATGAATAAATATTCATCAGTGTGGAAGTAGGTCTAAGGTGTCAGACCCACTAAAGGGCCACTCCCTAACTTTTTTTAGAATACTCGAGAAATACCCTCAAATATTCATTAGTGTAGATCTTAAAATATTCCTGAAATAATTTGGATAAACTAAGCATTGAAGTCATAGCAACAGAGAAAGGAAAATTATTAAAAGTTCAAAATACATTTAGCCGCAAATCTGCATGGGTATAAAAATAAAACAACTAGAACTATAACTAAGTGGATCGGTTGTAGAGGGCAACCTAGATATCTCATACGCCTCCACAAACAATTGTTCAACAGGTTCCCTGAACCCTAGATACTTAGGTATTGGTTCCTCTACTAAGGGATCAATTGTCTACTCTGCACTTGGGTGGAAGGAAACACACCTAGAACATTGGTAACAAGGTAAAAGTCAACAAAGTCTAGTATGTACATATAATAAACACTTTTGGCATAATATTTGGTTATACAAGCAAAAAAATATGTTTCCAAAGGAGGGAGATATATACAATCAGGTAAGTTCAAAATAATTATGTCAAATAAAGTGACTTGCTATATCAATTAGCCATAATTTTAAATTTAAATAACATTACATGCATAACTATGTAGACTAAATCTACCAAAGTAGGGCCATAACACTATAAGATTATGGCCTAAAAAGTAAGAGTGGAAAAGCACACTCCATGTTGAACATGCACACTCTTTATAAGTATGGTTGTAAACATGTACCACTGTTAAATAGATAGGCTAGACTAGCATATCAAACATTATCACATAAAAGGCAATCATGGCAGGAGGAGTCCAAGGACCCATTATAAAATATTAATTCAATATTAACAAGAATATATATGACTTCAAACTAGGATGCATAGATGTTCAATAGTTAATTTTATAAAGAATATAGCAATCCAAGAGATGCCTCGTTAAAAGAATTTAAGTTTTACCTTCAATAAAATAGAGAATGTACATACCTTAAGGTGAGACCTAAGTATTGAATAACATTCATTAGCATCAAGGTCAAGGTATTTCACTGCCTAATCGTCATACATATGCATTAGATAAATATTGATTCCATTGAATTCAGTAATTAAAACATTACCCCACTATAAGTTGGGAATCAAGCCTCAAAACTTATCCTCAAAAAAAATAAATCTATTTATATCATTTGGATAAACCCATAATATGTATGATTTTTATAACTTAAACCCATTTCCAATTAAATGGAAAAATATATTACAAAAGGTCTGATTTTCCCTTCTGTGAAATCCAATTATTAAAAGAGCATTATGCTGAAACTATAGTAGCATTTTTCCATTGAATCATGTGGTCATGTATGGGTCAAAGCAAAGAAAAATATTATTATGACCATTGTGGTGTATTGTCGTCAACTGCGGGAACCATGGTAAAATGTGTACACTCACCCCAGGGATTACACCCTTTTCTCTTTGTGGCATGGCTACTCTAGCAGGGTGTGGAGCTGAGAGCAATATATCCACCCATGCCTCCTCACGAGTGGACAAACTATGCACTGGCTCCACCGTACCAGAACGAACTCAACAAGCCTAAGCTCAGTTCATGAGGTTTCCATAAGGGAAGTGCTAGCCCCAAGACAAGCCAATGGAACCTTTGGTTGAGGAGAGGAGAACAATAGCATGCAAACACATTGGCTAGGCGGTAAACAACTTGGAAAACCTTAGTGAAGGCAAGCACCAGAAGATGGACTTTTTGTGTAGATAGACATCCTAAGAAGTGATTAGGGATTAGCAATTAAAAAAAATTATATGCATTCTAGTCATATAAATCACAATAAGGCTCCTTTGAGTCCTTACGACATTCTCACTAGAGACCAGATGTAGTTTGGCTGGTCATGGAGCTTGTTGATCAAGAGGTACATGGAAACCCAGGGTGATCTGAGCGAATGGAATGAAAAAAGATATGGTTAGTGATGGTTGATTCATGATGAATTTCTTAGAGGTGATCTTCTTCATCCGTCATTCCACACTTCTCGCTAGAGAAAATGACTTGTAAGACAGCACCATCCGCAACTCCATTGGGAAAATTGTCTGAGGTACGAGCTAGAGGGAAGTGCGGTGGAGGAAATTGGGTTGATCTGGAAGGCTTGTTGACTTGGCAATGTGGTAATTTGAGGTTGCGAATCTAGGCAGTGGGTGTTCCTGTTACAACCCCAATTTTTGGGTTCATTTGGTGAGAAATGTAATTTCTCATATTAAAGATATTTGAACAAATAATGATATAACTTGTTTTAAATAAATGGATTTCTTTTACAATAGCCTTGATGGTTGCTTTGAGGGCTTTATTGGCAATTGGGCCCAATAACAAGGAAATGGAAAAGGAAATTCAATTATTAAATAAGTAAATGAGAAAATAAAGAAAAGAATGAGGTAGAAACCTCTAGATGGAAAAATAATGTAATCCAAAGACGAATTTTGTACCTTTTGGGTTCCTTGGGTTCCAAGGAATCCAAAGTACAAAGAAAAGGCAATAAGAAAAGAAAATATTAATTAAGTATTTCTTAATTAAAGAAAGAAATTGAATGATAATGGTGGACTTGAACCTGATCTAGATGAATAATTGCATGTTTTAGGGTTTTAAACCAAGTATGAATGATAATGCATATAGAAATCCTAATTTAGGGTAAAAGAAGAGAAAAACTTTGTTTAAATCGGATTATGGAAATATGTTACCATATAGTGATCCTAAGCCTATTAGGAGTGTTATGATGAGAAAGTTAAAGTTTTTATATAGTTTTGTGGAATTAGGGTTTATAATACTAAAAGTGGAGGCAAAACCCTAATTGCAAAGGAAACCCTAAAATTGGAATAGAAATCCTAAGAAACAAGATGAGTTTGGATAAATCTTGATAAAAGGAAATTTGTATGTTTATTTCAGGATTTCTATGCATACTTGCTAATTGGTTGGGTTTTCTCTACTTGATTGATTCTATCTCAAAATCTGCAATCACAGGTATGTGGTTACGCTTATGAATATCTCGAGATAGATTTCTGAGGTTTTCTGAGATTTTCACCGATGACTTGAATAAATTGTTGGATGAATTTAGTTCATGCAAACTATAATGTGAATATGACTATCACATAATATATGTGCCTACTAGCTCAGATCCTGGTCCCCTCTGTGTCTTAATGGCCGACCTAGTATATGGCTACCTAGAGGGTAGGTCCATCAGGTCGTGGAATGACTTAGTATATGGCTACCTAGAGGGTAGGTCCATCAATTCATAATGAGTTAGATATTGGGCTACCTTTGGGTGGTGCCATGCGACTCTACCTTTACAGAGGTATTATATAAGTCCTTACAGGGACAACACAGAGTTGTGGATAAGTATGGATTGAGTAGTATGGCTTAAATCATAATCTTGGTTGTTAAATGATTAATTGAATGATTACGTTGTTACCATATTTGCATGATTATTGTTTCCCCCACATACCAGCTTCGGCTGACCGACGGTTTGTTTGTCGGCGTTTTAGATACAATGAAAAGAACAAACAGTAAAGTGGCATATGTGGTACTAAATGAGAATTAATGTGCAAAGGATGATTAGATAGATTAGTATTTGTGTGGATAAAAGTTTTGAAATCACAATTTTAAGAGGTATGCAAAAGTTTTTTTTCTCCATATTTCAGTATAGTTGGTAGAATTTAATAATTGTTAATGATTATTTGTCGAACCTTTGATCCGGGTTATTGGTTAACGGCTCTGTCCTTTCGTCTCCCTTAATTGGGGGTTACTGGGAGGTGTGGTCGTAACAGTTCCCTTATGGATATAAGGGTTTTTTGGATGCAATGTACCACTCCTCACGAGTGAGAAGCTATTGGACCTGGAGCCAAGAATGGAGTTTGTTGGAAGTGAAATCATAGTGAAAGATCAAGTATAGCAAGAGAAAAGTAGGCATGCAGCAGCTATGGTGTGGGCATGGTCTCATGTGCATGCAGGGAAGATGAGGTCTTGTTGGCCGACTACCTAACCCAGATCAACGTCTGTGTAACTCATTAAATTCTAGATTTGAACCCATTAACATTTTATTATTATCCCCTAAATCCCATTATTCAATTTCTTAGGTTTATTACATTTTAATATTATATTTTCATACGGCAATCATGAGCTTATAGGGTCATTAGATCCAACTGATTCTAAATTACTCTAAAATAGAGTAAAATGCCCTAAAAAGATTCACTTGGCAAAGGAACAAGAAAAGGGGAAAGAGATTTAGGTACCTAGAAATGGGGATGTTACAACACCCCCCTTAAACAAATTACATCCCTAAAATCTCAAGAAATGAGGGAGGTGTGAGTCAGCAACATATCCTCCTTCGGCTCCCAGGTAGTCTCCTTAAGGCCATGGTAATCCTATAGAACCTTTACCAACTCAATCTCCTTATTCTTTTTTTGTTCCATTCTGGAGTTTGAGAACTTCATTGGGAACTCTTCATAAGATAGATCCTCCTGCAACTCTATAGGCTGAACAGACAACACATGAGAGGGATCTTTTACATAAATATTCACCACTGACACATAGAACACATTATGAATCTTTTCATAGGTGGGAGGAAGAGCTAGGTGATAAGCAAACTCATGAACTTTATCTAAGATTTCAAATGGTCACACACATTGAGGTCTCAAGTTACCTTTGACTATTGACCTTGCTATGGATCAGATTGATTGTATCTTCATAAACACATAGTCACCAACTAAGGAGCTCACATCTGATCTTTAATTGTCATCATACACCTTATGTCAATCATGGGAAGTTTTTATCCTTTTCTTGATCAAACAAATCTTGTCGGTTATCATCTACATGTCATCACTCTTCATCAGATCATGTTCTCCCATATTGTCGCAATGTAGTGGTAAACTACAAGGTTGTCCATAGAGTGCTTCAAAAGGTGGCACACAATGTTGGCTTGGTAGATCTTTTTTGTAAGCAAACTTGACCAGTGGAAGGTATTGATCTGAACCACCTGCCAGAATCTATAGTATCTGGTCTGAGTGTCCATCAGTCTATGGGTGGTAACTTGTGTTGAAACATAAATCAGAGCCCATTTCATCATGTATTTGCTTCCACAGACAAGAAGTGAACTTTAGGTCGTGACCAAAAACTAACACCTTAGAAACTCCATGCAAGTGAATGACCCAGTCCACATACAACTATGCCATATCAGGAACTATATGCATACTCTTGAAGGGAAAAAAGTGAGCCAATTTGGTTAATCGATCAATAATAACCCATACTACATCATACCTATGCTTGGACTTCAAAAACCCTATAAAAAGCCCATAGTGATTTTATCCCACTTCCCCTCTAGTATCATGAGTGGATGGAGAAGACCACCATGTTGTTGATGTTCTATCTTTACCTATTGTCATGTCAAGAACTTTGCAGCATATGTGGTGACATCCCTCTTCATGTTCTTCCACTACAAACCACATTGTAGGTCCTTGTACATCTTTGTTGTGCCAAGATGAATAGTGTACTTGGACCTATGGCTTCACTCAGAACTCTTTGTCTCATATCAGTGGCATCGAGTATCCATAGCCCATAGAAAAAGTGGATGGTTCCATCCGCTCCAATAGAGAATTCAGATTTGTGGTTTCTCGATCAACGATTGCATCTCATCAAGCTCAGGATTGTCCAGCAGTGCAACAACAACCTCAGAAATTCGTGTAGTGGTAATAGAATAATTGGCCATTTGTACTCGCAACTTTTCCACAAAAGTGCCATCATCAACTTTTTCCAGCTCAAGTCTCCAACTCAAGATTTGCTCCATAACTCCTCCATAAGAAATAATAGATACAAGAACATGCAGCATTTTTTTCCAACTCATGGAATCATCAACAACATTGGCTTTACTATGGTGATAAGTAATGGTGAAGTCATAATATTTGAGTTACTCCATCCATCAACTCTGAAGTAGGTTTAGATCTGTCTATGTCATCAGGTAACACAGGCTTTGAAGGTTAAACAAGACTTCAAACAACACCCCCATACAAGTACTGTCGCCATATCTTCAAAGAATGGATTGTGATAGCTATATACAAATCATGTGTAGGCCCATTCCCTTCATTTGACTTCAACTGGAGGTATAGGATATCACTCATCCTTCTTTCATAAGGACACATTCCAACCCTTGATTAGAATCATCAGTGAAGAGAACATAGGGAATACCCTCAATAGGTAGAGAAAGCATAGGAGAAGAAGTCAAACACTTCTTCAACTCTAAGAAGCTCTTCTCACACTCAGGAGTAATAATGAACTTTGCATTAGTACGCATTAGATTTGTCATTATAAGGGACAATTCTGAGAAGTTATGCATAAACCTTCGATAGTAGCCCGCAAGGCCCAGAAAATTATGTATCTCAGAGGGATTCTTCAAGGATTTTTGCTTCATCACATGCTTAATCTTGACAGGATCAACAACAATGTGACCCGCATGGATAGCATGGACAAGAAAAATAACTTTGTTGAACTAGAACTTACACTTCGAGAACTTTGCATAGAGTTGGTGTTCTCACAGAGTCTGAAGAACTATCCATAGATGCTCAACATGTTGATCCATAGACTTGGAATAAGATAAGAATGTCAACAATGAACACCATCATGAAGATGTCAATGTAGGAGTAGAAGACCTTGTTCTTTATGTCCATGCTTTTGGATCATTGGTCAAGAGAAATTCATAACCAGAAACTCATAATGCATGTACTGATTGTGAAAGGTCGTCTTCCGTACATCATCGTCCTTCACATGCATATGATAGTATCTGCTACACAAGTCCATCTGTAAGAAAACAATAGAAGACTTCAGTTGGTTGAATAGATTTTTGATGCACAATAGAGGATAACAATTCTTGATCATCACTTGATTCAACATACGATAGTCCATGCACATTCATAGAGAACTATCTTTCTTTTTCATGAACTGAATTGGAACTCCCTAGGGAGAAACACCAGGGCACACAAACCCCATGTTCATGAGTTGCTACAGCTGCTTCTTGAGCTCAGCACGATCTATAGCTTCCATGTGATAAGGTGGGTTCAAGATAGGATCCATGCTTGGTATGAGGTCGATAGAAAACTTGACTTCTCATGTAGGAGGAATTCCAGGAAGCTTGTCAGGAAAGACACTAGGAAAGTCCCAAACCACATCGATATCATCTAGCTCAAGTGGTGTAGGTTTGAGGACGACCGATGCCAGATAGGTTCTACGCCTTGTAAGATGATTTTTTCTGGCTTGAGTTCAAATATAATGAAGTGTTGGTCATCCCACTTCTTGTCTTTGATATAGAGGCACTCTCCATCAGGGTGCAGCAGGATGACCTTCTTCTTTCCATCGAATAAGGCAACATCAAACTTATTCATCCACTCCATCCCCAGGATAAGGTTAAAGGCCATCATTTTGAGGCTAATGAAGTCCGACTCAAACATCTTGTCAAATATACATAACTCTACGAGGGTGATTTTCATATAGGTAGAACACACCCTGCCACTAGGAGTCTAGAACTCTAAGAAATGGTCCATATGCCTAGATTCTAGTTCTAACATGGTTACATGTTAAGAATCTTTAAAGTTATTAGATGAGTCAGAATCGAATAAGGTTTTAGGAGGCTGCTGAAGTAAATTTTACAAGTTTAGAATCTATGAAGGTATTAGATGATTCAGAATCAAATAAGGGTTTAGTAGGTTGTTGAAGTAAATGCATGGTACCTTCAATAAACTCACTATCATTAGTGGCCTCCATTGCGTCCATGACAAAGATGTGTCCATCACGCCTCTCAATAGGTGGGTTAAGTCCTTTCTTATTGCATTTAATTCCCAGGGGTTGTTGTGTATGTTGTTGTGGCTACGGGTGTTGAGGGACTCATGACTGAGTTGGGATTGCAGCATTTTGAAGTTGTGGGCACTAAGGACTAATATGCACAGTTTGACCACATTCATGGCATGTCAGGTTCCTAACATCTGGTTGAGTTGCATATTGTGTAGTAGGGCACCTTCCAGGAGGATAGTGACATAGGTAACGGTTGCACTTATCATGGCGATCAATACTAAAACTCTTCCGCTTATTGGGATTATGCATTGAGGTATGCAAATCAAGATAGGCATCTACAGCGAGTGCCTTATCCACCATCTGTTGAAAGGTGAGGGTGGGTTGCGGGACTAAGGCTGGTCAAACATGGTAGCTCAGCCCCTCTAGAAAGAGTGTAGCATGATGATTCTCTCCCAGTTCTATAGTGTAGCGCTCTAGAAGTAGGAATCTCTAGATATAAGCAAAGACACTCAGAGATCCCTACTTCAAATTGTAGAATTCTGCCTCCTTCCTTAGAGTGGTGGATCATATATACTACACACGAAATAGTGTAAGAAATTGTTTCCAAGTCATAGAAAAAGTGTCCCGAGTGCGGGATACATCGTCCACCAAACACGTGTTGGACACATCCAGCACATAGGTGGTGAGGAAGACCCTCTGTTGAGGAGGATACGTCATGCCCTCAAGGGTACGCTCGATGGTCAACACCCAGACGTTGGCCTCATCCACTAGATTGATCTCTCCTTCACCCTTGAAGTAGGGTGGTTGTATCCTAATGAACTCTATTAGGGAGTACTCCTTGGGCTTCTCAGCATGAGTAATGGCATTGGCATGCCCCATCATAGTAGTAGTCAGAAGATGGCACAAGAAAGGAAACTCTTGCTTAGGTGTGAATCTAGGCAGAGGTGGAGTGGAATCTGCATAACAGGAGGGAGCACTGTGACAACATGATGGGCCCCAGAGGTGGCATGTGAGTCTAGAGTCCTTAGTATTGGATCCACAAGTGGCATACTAAACTATGGTTTTAGCGGTAGAATACCCATTCAATCCATTATTGGATTGGGATGTCTCACCGTTCATGTCCCCAAATAGATTTGTTCTTCTAAAAAAGGATAGATAGAGGTAAGAATCCAAGCATAAGGTTTCAAGGCACTAGACTACCGACTGCTAAGGAGAGGGAGCCACTAGGGGACCACTCCTTTACTTCATTGGGAGAATACTTGAGTAATACCCTCAAAACATTCATTTGCAACAAGTAGATAGGAGGGGATGCTAAAATACTAGCAAAATAATATGGATCAACTGAGCAATGAAGTCTTAGCAGCGTCAAAGAAAACAAAATTATTACAAATCCCAAATAGTCTAGGTGCAAGTCCACATGGACATAAGAGGAAAGGAAATGGAACTATAACTAAGTAGATCAGTTGTAGTGGGAAACTCAAACATCTTAGATTCCCCCACAAACTAGTATTGAACATGTTCCTTGAACCCTAGAACCTCAATATCATTTCCTCTACTAAGGGGTCAAATGTCTACTCTGCACCTCGGTGGAAGGGAACATCACCCAGAACATAGAAAATAAGGAAAAGGTCATCAAATGTTAGTATGCACATATAATAAACACTTTGGGTGTTTTATTGGGTTATAATTACAAAAGACATGTTCCACACTGAGGGGGATATATACAATTAGGTAAATTTAAAACAATTACGTCAAAAAAATTAAGGCATATTAAATTCAGATAATGAACATGGAGAAAAAAGTGTCTTGCAATATCAGTTAGACATAGTTTCAAATTTGAGCAATAAACTTTGCATGCATAACAAATGTAGACTAAATATATTTAAAATAGGGCCATAATATCATAGCATCACGGCCTAAAAAGTAAGGGTCAAAGCACACACCGCGGATGGAATACATGAGCCTTTTATAAGTATGATTGTACGTAAGTACCACTATTTTAGATATTCTACTCAAAACAATTAGCATGCATAAATATAGAGGCAATACTAGCATTTCAGTCATTGTCACATAAAAAGGCAATCATGGTAGGGGAGTCCAAGGACTCATTATAAAATAGTAATTCAATATTCACATGAATATATATATATGACTTCAAATCAAGATACATTAATGTTCAACAATTGATTTACCAAAGAGAAGTAGTAATACGAGAGATACCTTATTGAATAAATTTAAATTTCAATCAAATAATGCTCAAAATAAAATAGACAATGTAGATATCTTAAGATCAAACATAAGTACTCAATAACACTTATTAGAATGATGATCTACGACTTTCAAAGCCTAATCATCATATTTATGCACTAGTTAATATTGATTCCATTAAATTCACTAATTAGAACATCACCCTACTATAAGCTTGTAATTAGACATCAAAACCTATCTATTTAAATCTTTCATATTTTTCTAATTTCAAAAATATATCTATTTGAATCATTTGGATAAACCACTAATTACTTATGAATTTTACAAAAACTCATTTCTAATTAAATGGAAAACATAGTATAAAAGGTCTAATGTGTCCTTGTATGAAATTTGATTATTAAATCAGAATTATGTTGGAACTTATATTAACATTCTGGCACTGAACTTTGTGGTCAAGTGGGGGTCAAAGCAGACAAAAATATGATTATGACCCTTGCGGTGAATTGTTATCAAGTGCAAGCACCATGAGAAAAAGACTACACTCGCCCTAGTGATTGAACCCCTTTCTCTCTGCACCATGGCAGCATGGTGTGGAGCTAAGAGCAAGCTCTAGAGCCAAGCTTCCTTGTGAGAAGACAAACTGTCCACTGGCTCTGTCGTACTAGAACGGACTCAATGATCCTAAGCTCGTGACCAGAGGTCGCCATAAGGGTAGTGCTAGTCCATGCCAGAGACATCCCTCGGACACGCCAGTGGAACCTCGACTGAGGAGAGGAGAACAACATCAACAAACGCATTGGCTAGAGGGTAAACAACTTTGTAAGCCCTAGCAAAGGTAAGCACCAAAAGATGGACCTATCGTGCATACAGACATCCCAAAAGTGTTGGGGAATCAACATTACAGGGGAGGGTTCACCATATTTGAAGAAACCCAAAATAGTATGTATTGTAGTCATATAAATCATGATGATGCTCCATCAAGTCCTCGCAATGGGTTTGGCAAATTGGCCAGGGTCTAGAGACCACTGCATTCTTGTCGATAGCATGGTTGGTCACAAAGCTTGTCAACTAAGAGGTATAGGGGAAAGTAGGACAATTTGAGTGCATGGAATGAAATAGAGACAGTCGATAATAGTTACCTCATGACAAATTGCTCAGAGGTGATCTGATTTAGCCGCCATTTTACACTTCTCTACGGGGAAGAAAAACTACAAGACAACACCATCTATGTCGCCACGGGAAATTGGCTGAAGTACGAGCTAGAGGGAAGTGTGGTGGAGGTTTCTAGGTTGACTATGGAGGCCAGCTAATTTGGAAATGTGGAAATTTGAGGTTGCGAGACAAGGCAGTGGCTGAGCCCTTAGGGCTATAAGGGGCATTTTGGATACAGTGTACCACTCGTCACGAGTGAGGCTGTTGGACTCAGAGCGAAGAATGGAATTTTTTGGTGGTGAAATCGTAGGGCAAGATTGAGTATAGCACGAGAAAAGCGGGCAACGGTTGCGACATGGACCTGGTCTCGCGTGCATGCGATGAAGACGGACCTGGAAGATGAGGTCCCCTAGCCTAACTACCAGACCTGAATCAACGTCCGCATAACTCATTAAAACTTGGTTGATACACAGGATAATCAATAAAACTCAAACATTGTCTAAAAACTAATGTGTCATATGATTATAAATGAAATAAATCATTCTAACTTATATCTTATCTTCTAGATTGTTATTGGAGGTGTATTTGACATCCTATTAACTCCAAAATTGGTCGGTAACCAATTGGAGTATGAGGAAGATGATGATGACCTTAGATCTGCATTTTGATATTGTTTGTGTTACATTAATCCCACAC
Organism: Alisma plantago-aquatica; assembly: GCA_963693085.1. Lineage (NCBI taxonomy): Eukaryota > Viridiplantae > Streptophyta > Magnoliopsida > Alismatales > Alismataceae > Alisma > Alisma plantago-aquatica. The sequence continues at coordinate 1,179,352,452 of OY856411.1, read as the reverse complement.
TACATTACTCACTCAATTAGGGTTTTTAGCTTAACCTAATAGTCAAATTTGGTGATTCCTCTTATATCATCTACAATTATCTCACATTTGGGTTATTATAGAGTATAATTCCAAATTCAAACCCATTAACTTTGTATGATTATCCCCTAAATCCCGCTATTCAATTTCTTAGCATTATTACATTCTAAGATCTCATTTACATAGGGAAATAATGAGTTAATAGGATCATCAAATCTCAAGTGATTCGAAATTACTCTAAAATAGGGAAAAGGGTCCTAAAAGGACCTACTTGACTTAGGAACCAGAAAAGGGGGTGTTAGAATAGGTGCAACCCAATATTTTTTGAAGGATTCTTCTTTGCACTGGAAATTATGCAGCATTTATCCTACCATCAAAGGTGAGACTGCTTGTGTTACATTTATCCTATACTATATTACTCACCCAATTAGGATTTTTAGCTTAACCTAATAGTCAAATTTGTTGATTCCTCTTATATTATCTACAATTCTCTCACATTAAGACCCTAGGGTTACTCTAGAGTATAATTCCAAAGTCAAACACGTTAACTGTTTACACTTATCCCCTAAATCCCACTATTCAACTTCTCATCATTATTACATTCTAAGATCTCATTTACATAGGACAATGATGAGTTAATAGGATCATCAGATCCCAAGTGATTCTAAATTACTCTAAAATAGGGAAAGGGTCCTAAAAGGACCTACTTGACTTAAGATCGAGAAAAGGGGAAATATAGGTAGGTACCTAGAAATAGGGGTGTTAGAATAGGGGCAACCTAAGATTTTTCGGAGGAAGGATTCTTCTGTGTACTTGAAATTATGCAACATTTATCATATCATCAAAGATAATGTGTGCCAAAAATGGAGGATTTGTTGAAATTCACTGAAGCCATGATAATATGACTAAATCATGTCCTTAGCCACAATATATATATATATATATATATATATATATATATATATATATATATGAAATTCCAATCGTAACCTTTCAAAAATTGCCAACATGCATGTCAATGAGCACACTAAAGCATTTCAAGCTAGCTAGCCAAATGTCTTAGCATACTTTGTTGTTATCCTTGTTGTGTGGATCGTTGAAGCCGCCAGATCTACATAACACCGAATAAGATTGTGGCTATCAATGCCAAGTTTTATTTACCAACTGTTGTGAAAGGTTTAGTTCTTTAACTTTCAGTGGTGATATCATGATTTAGGTTTTATGCACAAAGCCATTACAAAATAAGGCGGCATAAGGCATTAAGGGAAACAGCAACGGGAACCCACACCTCCCATCCCGGTACAGACACTATACCCTATCATACATCTACAGAAGAAAATTCTTCATCAAAAACTAGAAATCGCAACTAATAACGGAAATTGAACCTCCCGTGTGCGGCACAAAATTTAATAACTGACACAAGAAGATAATAGACACATTCCAGATTCCCAGCTGGGTAAAACCTGGACCGCAAGCCATATGCCTCCAAAATATAAGAAGCATTTAGATAGTCAGCGCACCTTGTTTCTCTAGATCATATTGCGGAACCACCATAAACTGGCAGGTTAACACGTGGAAACTACTTGAGTGCCAATCAAATAGGGACGTGAACCGGATAAGAAATAGATGCACGTCTACATCCCAGAGAAAAAAGTGAAATATGCTTTGAGATAGAATACAAACCAGAACAGATGCATATAATTCTGCCAGAACTAAATATCGAAACTAGCAAATATTGACACAAGGTATCAGCTTTCAGGTATATTATTTCCGAAGAACCCTCGTCTTTTCACAGTACCGTATTTAATTCATTTCTAAATTCGTATAAGATGTTCTATAAGCTTATCCTGATTACCATGCCTTCTCGTACTTGTCCAAATGACAAATTGAAGATCACAAACTGTGCATAAGGGAATAGAAAACTAGAATTTGAAGGGGGGAAAAAGTTCAAACGAATATCGAACTAAAAGGTGGGAGTGAAAACCCCGCCAATGAGATGTGGTTCTGCACCATGGGGCTGTTTGGATAAGTACATTAGAACTCCCGGCAGCTTATATGTAACTAGGCATTCTCATTAGTTTGCTAATAGGTAATCGGGCATCTTAGGACCCATTCGGTTGAGTGAGTTGTAAAAAACAAGAAGCTGTCACGCATTTGGTTGGCCAAGAAAACAAAGTACACCGATGATTTCCAGCGCTACATAAAATTAGGAAAACTAACTGCTATCCCGGCACAATTTCATTTCCACCAGAATGCGGAACGTTAGTTTAAACAACAGCCGCAGATTTTTGGTTCTGTAAACACCTAAGCCGTTTGAACAGCACCTGCAATATACATAGCTTTTCTATCGGTGAACTATAAGCAACCAAACATTTGCTTCGTTCCCCAAAAGCTCTCCATTACTTCCTTTTGCCGCGGTGAAGATGGCCGCTCCAGATCGCCTCAAGACAACTGAAAACTGAAAAATGCATTTCTATAGCGTTGAATTTCGCAGTGACCAAAGTTGCATGATAAATCTGCACACTGACCCACCCCACACACAATCTGGGCTGAACCAAACGCTAACAAATCAACTGCGTGAGTACCATTCACACAGAACCAAATACAAGAGTTGAAGTTTCAGTTCACAACTATTATTTTCCTGTTTTGGAAGTCAGTGTATGGGTTGAAGCTACGTACAACCAAACTGGGATGTCGCTCCGCCTCTCAACGGCTCTCTATGGGGGCTTCCGCCCCCTCCTCTCCCCAGCCTCAACCCTTGCTCCGCCCCAACGACGATGTCATTGCTACGATAGCCGAGATTCCAACCCCCGGCCTAACGCGACAGCACACCCCTGACGCTGACTACATTCTCACCTCAAGGGACCTTTTATACACCAAATCCTTTCCGATCACATCATCTATAGTATCATCCCACGGGATCGTATCAACAACCCTGTCACGACCTCGGGAATCATTCACATGCAGCCGGCGCACAATTCGTCTTGACGGCTATTGCACCCCACGATCGCCATAATGAGGATGGGAGGCATATTATCGATCCTCTGCGCCAAAAGGAAGAGGAAAAATCTCCAGATCCTTCACCTCGCATCGTTGGCGACACACTGTCACTCCAGTCGACAACCTTCTCCACTCACTCTGCCCGGCCGCTATACACCCATGGTTGGCCCCTCACGAAAAGCTTTTTACGACTTCTTCCCATCTGAATCCCTTGACATCATCGTCAAGCCAAAAACCCTAGAAGAACTGATTATCCCCTACCATTGGCGATACCTGGAGGGTAAACGCTTCCATTAGGGCACGGTCACTCTTTTCTTTGGATGGAATCACACCCAGATCAAGGTGACTACGGACATCGCCGGAGACTTATACACCCTCAGTGGATGGCACGATTGGGTCAAGCTCATCGGCCTCAACATCAGGCGGAGACTCTTCATCAGACCAACCGACACCATTGAGATCGAAGCCTGGACTTACAATGCCGATTTCACGATCCATGATCGTTTCCTCTTCTTTACAATCACTATCGAAGAATACGAACGCATCCTACAGCAGAGACGCGAACCCCTTCTGGAGTTGGACTCTGACTCAGGTGAAATGTCCAACGAAACTTACTACCGGGTCCACTGCTTGCCCTATACCGATGGCGGACGTGCATACCCGATCCACATATCTAACAGCTCGGATGACGAACCCCAGGCTGCTCCCCCCAACCGACCAGACAAAAGGAAAACCATACCCCGCACACATATGGAGGTCTCGTCTACGGCCACGATCTATTACAACTATTGTGTGTACTGCCACACCAACCCAGACTAGCCGGAAGCGCACCTCCAGGGATTCGACCAACTCCCAGGAATCAACCGTCAGGTACTCAGCATTTAAACATTGGAATCACATGTTTAGTTTACCCCCATCCAACATTTTCCTCCCTATCGCCAGCATATCATGTTATTGTTTGTCTCTGTCTGATCAGTTTTCCACCGCCTACGTTATTAATTCGGCCAGATCCATCACAGATGTTTACAATCCTATTTCGATCCACCATACTACCAGCCTTCAGGATGGCCCAAATTGCTCTCGGACCACAGGCACTAACATCACACACTCCGTGCTCCACCGTTAAGCACCATCCACCCAGCCTAGAACCTCAATCCACATCATCTTCATCCCCTTCCCCATCATATCTTTCGAAACCTTTGACATATGCTCCCCCCCCCCACGCTTTACCAGCCTTTACCTTATCAACGAACATTTCCACAAACACCTTGTAAACCCTCCCTCCCCCGTCCACGCCTAAGGATGAAGATTGGATCCTTCCCAAAAAGAAACACTTCAGACACATCATACCAAAGCCTAGATGCTACAAATGTCTAGGATTTAGCCACATACAACGCCACTGCAACAAACCGAGAGCGTGTCACAACTGCCTCTCTACGACCCACCTCGCCAAGCACTGTAATGTTGGGAATCCAACATTACCCGATGTTAGAAATCGCTTTTCCATGCTCTACAACCTCACTGCATCCTATATATCACCGCCCATCCCCTCAACTTATCACCACTATGTATCGGCTTCGTCCACACAATAGACGACCCGATACAGACAAACCTCATTGTACCCCCGCCCATCCTGTTATACCCATGCGGAATCACGGCTCCACTCTGCCCCTTCGCCTCACCCACCCGAACCCCTGCGGCTCTACAAAAAGACACCACCTGTTACTGCTCACACCAAGCTACATGACTTCCCCATGCCATGCAAAAGTGCTCTTCCCCGGGAACCCAATATCTCTAAACACGCTTACCAACTGGTCAACACACACCATATGCCTTCTTTACCGACTGTGCTATATAAGAGCTCTTATGCACGTCCCCACAGGACACATACTCAACCCCAACCGCCCACCCAAAGCACCTCCCATGCAACCCAGATTGAATAAGACACCCACCCTTTCGAGATGTTCATCACCAATCCTCGCACCTCTATTACTCTACCTATTCACCTTTCGGATAATTCCATGAGATCCTGGAAGGTTTTCCATTCCAGAAGCGTTCTGGCGATGGTTATGAACAACATTGATAATAAACACCTGGACATCCTACAAATCACCAAAGCCATCGCTAGCTTCCTCTCGGATGTCACAAATCTCAAACCAAAGATTCTCTCCCCATCCAAGCTCCTTTACACCGTATCGGAGGGCACTCAGATTCAACCCCTCTTCGATCACTCTTTTACCCTTCCATGTGAAGATAGCTTTGTCGAAATTCACCTGACTAAATGGTCCCCCATGGCTGGCGCCACTTTCGCCCATGATGGTGGCTCTACATGGATCTCCATTTCTAACCTCCCCCCACACCTATGGGACAGCAACATTTTCCACGACATTACACGCGCTGTTGGAGCCACTCTTCAGTTCATATCACCAGAAACCATAAACCCTACCAACTACATCAAAGCCTTCTGCGTCTTTGCCGCTATGGCCCCCACAGAATTACCCCCAACACTCCATCTCCGCCTCGGGGAAACACTTCATCCTATCCCTCTCACCGCCGAAACCCCCTCCACCACCCCTACACCCTTCACCAACTTTGACAGCCACCCAGCATCCTGAAGGAACCCTACAAACTCCTCAAATGCATCCAAGCACCCCTCCTTCCACCCAGGGGCGGCCATCCCAGGAGAAACAAGCGTCTCAGAACCAACAGTAATGGCCAAATCCCTATGGACATCGCTTGCCTGCGCACTATTAACAAACCGTCTAGTCCAACAAACCCTATGGACCTTTTTACTGCAACATCCTCTGCTCCATCTGCCCATGCTCAAAAGCTCATACTCCAGGACATCTCCGAGGAAGCGAGGGCCCTTCTCAAATCCGAAATCATAGCAGAGTTAACAGCGGAGGACCGTCCCCTCCGCAAGATGCAGCAGACTCGACCCACCGGATACACGATGAATGGATCAACATCCCAGAGAGGCAACTCCCCCCTGCCCTCCTCTTTCTCTTTTACTGCTTTCTCTTCACCTCTAGCTCCACACACACACCACAAGCCTGCCAGAATTACTTGCTCCCCTGACTCATGCGACACGGAGAACACACTTGCACCTGACCCCCCACAAGAAGACTCCCGGAACCATGCCCTCAACAACTACCCCGATAGAGCCAACATTAATGATCTTACCTCATGGACAGACATCAAACCATTCAAAACCTTCTCTGAACACCTTGGACTCACTTTTGAAACCGACCTAAAAGCTCACCAAACCCTTAGTAATATCGAAAGCTTCATGGGATGGAACGATAGAAGGCCTACCACTACAAAAAATTTGGCCTTTGTTGAAGAACATTTGTGAGGAACCAAAAATTGTGAATAATGATGTCTATTTGTGAGGGCTCATCCTTTGAACATGGGACCAAATCCCTCAACTGTGTTTTTAACATCGTTAGGCATTTTATGTGAACACTGGTCCCTCACAAATACATTACTCACTAATCACCCCCTCAAAAACTCCATGCCAAATGTTTCCCTCCATCTCATAATCCTTCCCTCCATTCTAAAACACTAATTCGTCAATCAAAATTGATGAAAAAAATCACCCAGTCCCAGCTATGGGCGCCCTACTTGCGGCGAAGTCCACCTCCTTTCCCCCTCAATTCCGTCGCAACTACCCACTGAACCCTCCCCCTCCCGATTCTCTCATCCGTTCCTCCGCACTCCACCTTCAGAAAATGCCTCGACATTAAGGTTCTTCTCTCCTTGCTGCCATTGACGGTTGCTGCCCTCCGCATCGGGTCATCCTTGTCGCCAATCGCCCTGCTCGGCCATTGGTCGTTGCTACTACGCAGTCACCCTGCTGGATTGCTTCTTCGGCCATTGCTCATTGCTGCTACCGCGGACCTGCTTGGATAACTGGAATCCTCTCTAGGTTCGTATCTTTATCTATTTTTCTCATTTGGGAGAGCACTAGCCCCCACTTCGACCTCTGATAGGTCATGAGATCCTAAGATTGGTTCTTCCTCCAATGGGCTTCCAGTTCATACCTCATGTGTCTGCCTCATCTCCCCCCAATGTGATCTGCATAGGATTAGCTGGGTTTACTTAGTAAAAATACTAACCATCTAGTATTCATATGAGTTATCTCCCCCTCCCCCTAAGGGTTAACGTTCACACATATAAGAAACATATCACAATGTTGAAAAACTTTGACTATCCTCAGTTGCATGGAGATGGTCATACAACAGTAATAGAGAGTAGTCAGGGGCGTGTTAAATATTTGGAAGCGAGGAAATAGCTCCTTGGAGGTAGCTCCCATAACTAAATGGAAGGGAATCAAAGTTGTGATGTACATAAATTCCTAGGCTATGCATCTATAGTATAGCATCCTCATAATGATTTTCTATCATACAACTTTGTATTTTGTCAATAAGGAAAGAATAATTTACTGATGTGATTGAGTAGATATAGTATTTGATTGAATATCGTCTTTCTCGAATATGTACAATATCTATTAATTGTACAAACTCGAATTTATGTATAATACCTACCATGTAATCCAAGTCATACTTGATCAAATATTACTCATATATAATTGTTGAGGCTCAAGCTTGGTTCAAAGCAATACACATGTGTGCATGTATGTTTAATTTTGCCACTCTGTTCTAGTCTATATGAACAAGTGTTCTCATGACACCCATATATATGGGTCAGAGCCAAAGTAGTTGATAATGAATGTATTAATAGTATTCCTAGTTTCTTTGAAGACAGTATGAAGGAAATAAGCAATACCTCCTTTAAATCTATTATATGTATCCTTTACTATATCTGGTGGTATAGAAATAAGGTGATTTTTGAGGAATGGTTAGTCATTGTGAGTCTATTATCCATAATGAGATAAAAGTGCTTCTTTACTAAACGAGCCCTGTGTTCTTTTTTCTGGAATTGCTATGCTTGTGCTTATTTTCTAAAGATGAAGAGGGGTTCCATCTGATGTTACTGGTTTATTGATGTAGTAGTGATCAAGATGGTTGTATGTGTTCTACAATGTTGGAGTTTCCATACTAAGTTAAAAGTGCTTCTTTTCTAAGGGGGTTCTGTCTCCCTTTTTTGGATTTTCCTACTTGTCCTTATGTTCAGAAGATGAAGTAGAGCTTCTATATGGTGTTTTTTAGTCTATTGATCCAGTGATGATCAAGATGGTTGCTTGTAAACTGTTGTGCTGAAATGACCTTTCTTTTGAAGAGCAGTTCGAGAGGTGACATAGGATGTTTGTTTGTATATTCTTTTGTTGTTTCTTCTATGTGATGGAATTTGTCTATTGATTTTTTCCCTTCTTTTATTCTTCTCTTTTCCCTCTGTGTAGTCTCCCCTCCTTCCCTTCTCTTCCTTGTAATTTTGAACTTTCTGTTCCTTTGCTCGGGTGTGGTATTGGACCCACCCATATTATATCTAAATAATTGTACAAACTCAAATTTATGTATAATGTCCTACCATGTAATCGAAGACATACTTGATCAAATATTAGTCATACTGAATTGGATATTCCATTTAAGACCACATACACATAATTGTTGAGGCTCAAGCTTAGTTCAAAGCAATACACATGTGTGCATGTATGTTTAATTTTGCTACTCTACTCTGGTCTATATGAACAAGTGTTCTCATGACATCCATATATTGGTCAGAGCCAACTTGTAGGTAGATCATATAAACTAAAAGACCCCCTTTTTTAAGAGTATAGAGTTCGTCAACTAAGCTCTAGTTATATTAGATTTCTTCTTGTGATAGGTGGATAGCACAAAAGTTGGGCAACTGGTCCAAGTTCCTCGATAATCCACTTTATTTAGGAAGTACTTAGCTACAAGCCTATTGAGATTGTTTCGAGATCTGTTTTGGTGTATTATCTTTTGAATATTACATCTTTCTCTGACATAGTGATGTCATCAACCAGCAGCTTGTATTTAGAGGCACATACTTGAGGGTTTAAGATGAAGTTGACTGCATTACTTGAATCGAATATAAGGACTTCTTGTGTGGTAGGACAAATGTTTATAGATTGTGTGATACCATTTAGTATGGCATAAGATTCTCCCCTCAAAGTATCTAAACCATTTAAGAGTATAGAGTTAGTCAGCTAAGCTCTAGTTATATTAGATTTCTTCTTGTGATAGGTGGATAGCAATAAAGTTGGGCAACTGGTCCAAGGTCCTCGATAATCCACTTTCTTTAGGAAGTACTTAGCTAGAAGACTATTGAGATTGTTTCGAGATCTGTTTTGGTGTATTATCTTTTTGAATGTTACATCTTTCTCTGACATAGTGATGTCATCAACCAGCAGCTTGTATTTAGAGGCATATACTTGAGGGTTTAAGATGAAGTTGACTGCATTACTTGAATCGAATATAAGGACATCTTGTGTGGTAGGACAAATGTTTATAGATTGTGTGATATCATTTAGTATGGCATAAGGTTCTCCCCTCAAAGTATCTAAACCCACATGAATGATGTTACCATTACTAGTTTCCAGTATCCTCATGAATGATGGAGCTTGTTGTCATCAAGTTTGTTATCTGATTGATAGCAACAACAACATTGATTTGTATTTACTGAAAAGGAGGTGCACCTTTGGGCTACAACTGCATTTTCAATGGGGTGATTGACAAAGCGTGATGTATAGAGACTGCTTGCCATATTTTTTTTAAAGAAGCCTACTTGAATTGGTAGATAATAGATGTCGTGAGTATTTTTATAAGTGGAGTTACCTATATAACATCCATTACTTGTACCCAAAGCGTGATGTATAGAGACTGCTTGCCATATATTTTTTAAAGAAGCCTACTTGAATTGGTAGATAATAGATGTCGTGAGTATTTTTATAAGTGGAGTTACCTATATAACATCCATTACTTGTACCCAAAGAGGGTACAACTTGGCATCGAGATGCAATCTATGCCTAAGTGCTGAAGAAAGCCTGGAGTACATACTGTGGTCATGCGATTTTACCTCAAAGATGTGGGAGAAAGCCAGACCCCTGCTGCCATGTTACCCTAGGGACATGGAGGATGTGCTGCAGTTCAAGGATAACAGATACAAGCTGCTCGTCTTGTCACTGTTATATCACATCTGGTTTTTTAGAAACCAGATCATTTTTGATAATGCTGAACCTACTGCTAATGTGGTCTGGAACAGAGCAATAAACGATTACAAAAGCCTTGTATAGATAGGTCTTTTATTTCTTGGGAGTTTTTTCTTTACTCCCCCCCCCACTTGTACATATTTTAGTTTGGCAATATAGAGAGTGGCACGCTTACTGATCAAAAAAGAAAAAAATTATTTGATATAGATGTTGGCATTCATCGACATCTGTTTATCATGGAGATTGTAAACCAAGAATCTAGAAATTCCCTGTCCCAAATTCCAGTTTGAATGAATAAGATAGTTTCTGTCTTGTAAGGGTTTTGGTATGGGTTTTCTAGGTTTGAGTGAATAATCATAGCCCTCATCCATACGATTACCTATTCACACATTAGTATCGATTCCAGAGAGTATAATTTTCCTTAAATTTTGTATGATATGTGGGAGTATTAATTGTTGAAGTAGGTAGTATTTATATATTCATTGAGTTATCGAAGGATTCATATATGTGAAATGGATAAAAAAAGGTCCATTGGGATTTCACTACTCCCATAAAAATGGATAAAAAAATTCCTAATCTCATCAACTATCTAGTAGACATGCTTAACTATATATAATAACCATGTTAGAGATTTAAAGGCTTACCAAAGTATTTATATACAGAGCTTATACACAGATCTGTGTAGCAACCAACCGTTGCCCCACAGTTCAAAAATGCATGCAAGCACTGCACATGCCCCACATGAAGATGTTGCATCCACACCCAGGCACCCTCATCCCAAACTGCATGCTGTTGTACCCCTCTTCCTCATGTCCATGCATTAGCTGGCATGTCTCACAACATCAAATCAGAGTGATAAAGACTTCCTAGAAAAAAAATATCCTATGACAAAAACAAACTAATAACTGAGAGATTCTCACATGAAAACCACAGAGTTTTTATCATTTTTGGATATTCTTTCCTCACATATTATGTGTTCTTTTTCTTCATCTAGTTTCCCAGTTGTAAAAATAATCTTAATGATATCCTACACCATAGTACCAAATAAATTGGTAAACATGATATAGAGTAGAATAGTGGCCAAATGAACAACAAAGATAAAGGATCTCCAATCTTTCATGGAGAATCCTCTAGTTGTAAGGCTATGGGCACATTAAGCTCTATTCACGCCCCCCTATTCTAGAGCCCATTATAGATCCAACAGGATGTACTCTGAGGAAGCGGTCCAAGGGAGATGGGGTGGGGGTATTTTCATAAAATGAGGATACTCCAATACATTTCAATCACGTTACAACCCATCTCCTAAACTCTTAGAGGGCATCACTATCACTAGCCCTAAGTATCAAAGTTGACGTGTGCACATTTTTGCACCTTAACTCTAGAAGAGAATATCAATGCACCCCACCACTGTTGGGTAGGCATCACTGGCATGGTTGAGTCAACTATTCACAAGTTCCAAGAAGCTACTTCAGTCACCTAGAAACATTGACAAACCATGGTTTAGGAAGCTCCGCACTCCCTAACTCAACAATACTAAGCAAACTTAGATTTAGCCTATCAACATTAGAAAACTTTGATTTAACCTATTCTCTTTGCCCTCCTCTTAGCAAAATCAATTAATCATCTCTAACAAATAGACTTGCCTCCTCCACCCAACAATGCCATAGGTCCCTAAATCTTGATCATCTTTAAATTTTATGTAAGCCAAATTATATTGCAATTAGCCAAGGAGAAAATTATACTTATCACCATAACAGCCATTATGGCATAGAATAATTAAACACAAAAGCTAGAGAACATCATCCACCCACATTGAAGAATAAAACCACGGTCATGAAAGGAATCTCTCAACTTTCTTTGCATATCTCCAACCCGTAAGGAGACAAATTATATTGCAATTAGCCAAGGAGAAAAATTATACTTATCACCACAACGACCATCAGGGCATAGAATAATTAAACACAAAAGCTAGAGAACATCATCCACCAACATTGAAGGATAAAACCACGGTCATGAAAGGAATCTCTCAACTTTCTTTGCATATCTTCAACCCGGAAGGTTCTTGCACCTCTATGACATGGCGATCCTCAAGCATGCATCCTTCATATAGGAAATTGTTGTGCAACAGCCAACCTTCATCATCCAGAACTCCCACGCCACAATCATTGGCCTCGCCTCTACTAGACAAAGCTCCTATTCATCTTGTTACTCCAAGAGGAATAGATGATTGATATCAGCATACCCTAACAATCATGTTCCATCTTCAGTGGATGTCTACTAGACCCTACCTCACTGAGCCTAAGGCAGACTCCAATCATCAACAATAACTTTTTCAAAGATAATTCTCATTTGTCTAATATCAAAGTTCCATGGTAGAGGGGCAACTGACCATAGAATATCTAGTTTTGTTGCAAAGTTTCATGGCGGATGGACGACTGGTCATTAGGATAGCCAATTATGTTTCATATCAGAGGGATGACTGGTAATTAGAATAGCCAATTATGTTTCATATCAGAGGGATGACTGGTCATTAGGATAGCCAATTATGCTGCATAGATTACATCACCAAGGTTTCCAACAGACCATCTAGAGATCGCATCTATAGCAATACATGCAAAATGTAAAGCAACCCTTCTCTCCTTTCTGTACCCTTGCTTTGGAAGAAGTCTCTACTTCACCATTATTATGCATCCTCATCCGACACGGATCTATTCTCTATTATCTAGAGAATTCCTCTCTTTCTTAGTGTTTCGTGATCATTAGGCTCTGAGATAACTACTTTATAATGTTCCATTTCTACTGAAAGAAAAGTAGGAAAGCATTATCTACTATAATGGTACTTAGGCTGACCAACTATAGTTCACTTGCTTTCCTTTCTACTTTTTGATATGGTAAAGCTCTAAACTCCATTTTATTTATCAAAGTTTACTAGACCTAATTCAAAATTATAAAGTCCAAAAAGATTTACAACCATTATACTTTTTGATGGCTAATGAGTATTTATCAATGTAGAATACAATTTGGATTCCATTATCGTTTTATGGAGACCATTAAGTTTTAACAGCCCAACTTGTCTATGCAAAGTTACATTTCCACACCACAATAAGGAAAACATCACTTCCACATGGAGAATCACAATAGCTACGCTATGCTTGATATTTAGTTCAGAAGTGAGGTACAAACAGTATTATGTAAGTTCAAAATGGGCTAGACAATTTTTTTGCTTATTTTTCATATACACTGCCTAGAGAAAAACAATGGTGAGTGGGAAACAGAAATACAAAAAGCAACGTAACAGAGATGGCAAAGGAGAATGATTGAAAATAGTTTCCATACCTAGTCCAATGCGTTCACCAATTTGAAGGTTTTCCCAAGGTATTTCACACTCAGCGACACCATCAAGTACTGGACTAGGAAGAGAGGAACTATCATTTGCTTTAGTAGTAGGAAGATGCGAGTTGCCACTCATGGATGCCATTTGCCTTTCAGAATGAATCTGGAGTCTTGTATCTACTTCTGTTCTCATGTGATTAACTGTTGTGCCATCTGACGGATGGCAGTTTGTTGTATGAGTTAACATATTAAATGCAGGTTGTGCTGAGCTTGAATTGATATCAAATTGAGATTGATCCGCAGAGGAATTCTTTTCTTCCCGCACAGCAGCAAAAAGTTCCATATTTTTGTCCTCAGACACGGAGTAGATGTTTAAGGTATCTTTCTTTTCTGAAGATTCACATTGTTTTTGCTTCCGGTCTGGAAGACTAGAAACATAGGAAGAGATTGTATTCTCCGCACCAGAAGACCAAGTACTCTGATTCCACTTCTCTTGTTTCATATTGACGTCTGCAGATTTTTTTTGTGTGTTTTCTGCATATTGTGAACCATCTAGATCTAAGAATAGATCTGGTGGAGGTGATGCACCACTTTCTACCAGCATTGTGTGGAGTTTATGGGCTACCTGAGGATTTTTTACTGCACTGACTACAAATTTGAATACATCATTTAATTTACTTTGTTGGGCAGACAATTCACTTTCACTGGTCGTTGATGTGTTGGCTTTCATTCTTGTAAATAGAGGAAGATCACTTGAATCGTGATCATGCCTCTGATTATCTGCCATCAGATTAATGGTTGAGATTATGGAATTGTAACATATCTCTGCTAATATTGTAATATATCTATATCAACAACACGGTTGTAGATTTTGGTACTTGGTGTTCATTTCACTAAATAAGGTGTACTAGTTGTATAGGAAATACCAAGGTTTTGAGAACTAAACCGAAGCCTGAACCAGCGAGGCCACTGGTTCAAAAGGTAGTTTGACCGGTTCAGGTTACAGGATTAAAGGCATGAGGAGGTAGAGGTACAGGAGAAGGATAGGGAAGAGGGGGAAGGGGTGTGGAGGAGGAAAAGAGGCATAAATGGTGGAGGATGGGAAAGAAGAGGAAGGGGAACAATAGGACGATAAAAAAGAGGAGGAACATGTGGATGTTGAAGAGGAGGGGGATGTGAAATGGAAGGAAGAGTAGAAGGAGGAGGTGGAATAGGAGAAAGAGGAGTATGGGGTAGAAAATGAGGAAGAGCAGAAGAAGTACTGAGATGAGGAGGTGGAAACGGGAGGAACATGGGATTAAATAGCAGAGGGGGAGGTGAACACAAAGCAGGTGGGAAGTGGCTTAAAAATGACTCGGGGGGTGGAGGTGTGCGCATGGCCAAGAACCAGCCAGTTGAAGAAAACCAGGACTATTGACTAAGTCATCGATTGAACAACTGGTTGATAGGTTCTTGGCTAGTTTGCAGCAGTTTCCTGTTCCATGAGTGAACCCAACCATCCTAGCCACTGCTTCCTTGCTCAACTAAGTTGGACCAGCCGGTTGGTTTTATCATCCTTGGGATATACCTTGTCCTTCATTATTTCCTAGAACTTATGCATCAATGCATCGATAATACTAAATAAATATATAATTATATCATTCTGAAACTAATGTTTCATAAATCTGGGCTTGTAATTGAGTAACAACAATAAGCAATGAAATCTCATATGCTATGCTAACTTAATTGTTTATTTGTTTCTCATGAGATATAGACTTCTCTTAACAGAGCCGACTTTAATTTTTAGAATAGTATGCTTCAAATAATTATTACTCAAGTAATATTTAACAGTAATTTGCAGAAATTGACCCTAAAGACCAATTCTATCATACTACATACCATTATTCGATATTAACAATGTTACATATGCCACAAGGTTCATAAGTCTACTAAATCACACCATTACCACTAAAAGTTGTTGCTCTTTGCTGCTATTTGTGCTGCTGGCAGCTGCTGCTGCTCGCAGCTACTCTCCCATCTGTTATAACCCCGCAAAGATTTCTGTAGTAATCAGTTTTGGAACACGGTAGGTAAATATAGTTGGGTTGTAGCTATTGTGTTCTCAAATGATATATTTATATATATAAATGATCATCAAGCGCGTACATGTGACAGATTTCTGTAGTGCGTCTTCTTTTATAGGAGACACGAGAGAAATGTTTATTATTCTAGAAATACTTCTGTAACTTACCCAGAAGCTCTTTTCAGATGTATATACAATTCCTTGTTTAAGTTATGAAGAAATTATCTAGGTGGTTAGGATTTCTTGTTGCAAAATCAAGTAAAATGGAGTAGCTGCATTGATCTAGCTACTTAAATTGTTGTGATATTGGGTTTGTAGCAAAATTGAACAAAGAGGAATACCTCTTCTTGAAGGAATAATTTGATTTTGATGGATTTTAATTTGAAGAAGCTCTCACACAGAACCTTCAACTTGCCAACCTAAAACAATGTCAAGGTACATCCAGACTCAGTGAATTTGAGACCAACACCAGGTAGAATACAGTACAATAGAACTGATGTTGCAAGCCCGCATTAGGCGTAAACACATAGAAGAAGGATCCCTTTTCCTCAAATGGTAATAAACAAATTCTTGGATTTTAATATTGTTAAAAGCCTGAAGTGATTGCCATACCGTTGTTGTAGGCGGCAACTTTTTGGTCAAAGGTTGTTTTTCACCCATTGATGCTCCAACACATTTTAGAGTAACAGCTGCAGTAGGAAATCAGAGAGTTATGGTAGTTTACTATATAACATATCAGCAGACAGACTAGACACATACATATTAGTCCAGCAGCCATCTTTTGGGGTCCTGTCATACCCACAGACGGCTCTTTTGTATCATGTGAGGATCGCCCTCTTTTTGTATCTATAGATGCATCTCACTGATGACAGCAACTAAGTGCAGTCAACAGAGATATAGGCATATAACCCACTGAGTTTTTTTAATTATGTACTATTTACTAAGTTCAATCATAATTTTAGTTTACGGGTGCATGTTACTGCTATGTTGGTTCACTTACATTTATCTCTACTTCGCACTCACTCTGATTCCTTTTTGTATTTATATTGATAGGGTAGAATTACTTTTAATGATGGATTTCGACGGACTATGCACCTTGGAGTAGACCAAAACCGAAATATAAGTGTTACATTAGATATTTCTTGTTTTACTTAAGCATGTTATTTGTTTTGTTATTTTCCTTTATATATGGACCTCTCTGTAATTGTCTCAGTTATATATATATGAGGGTGCACACGTTGTGCAACCCTTGAGCTTTCTCCAATACCTGACTCTGTCACATGGTATCAAAGCAGGCTCTAACCTAGCCTCCCTCCCTCCCTTCTCTCCCCTCCGGCGCCCCCCCCCCCCCCGCCGCCGCCCGGCGCCCGTAGCCCGCCGCCGCTGGCCTAGCCAGGGCCGCCGCAGCTCTGACCGGTCGCCTCCACCGGGCCGCAGGTCTCTCCGTCGGGTCTGTGGTTCCGTCTTGCCTCCTGGCGTGGTGCATCGCTAGTGCTTGAGCAACCATAGTTGTTATTCACACAGCAGGTGCGCTGCTGGGTGGTCGTATCTACGGGACCACTGACCCACTGGTAGATCTGGCCTAGATCTGTAGTCAGGGGGAGATCGGTGCATTGTTCGTCTAAGGGGTTACCGTCGGTTCGTGCTTCTTTGTGCCTGCCTTCCCGTGTAGGCCTCGGCCTCCGGGTTCTCTGCTATGCCTTGGCGTAGTGCGTATGTGAGAGGTCCACAGTGACGTGCTTTCTGCCTACTTCTGCCTGCCTGACGGCATAGTCCGTCCTCTACCAGTGCCTACCTGTGTCTGTGTCTGCCTTTCTGTTTTTTCCTCATGGCGTCTTCCGGGGATGACATGTGGAGAGAGTCGCGCCATCAAGTCACTACTGTCAAGCTTGACGGGCGCAACTACCAGCTGTGGGTTTGTTCCTTTGTGATCTTTGCCAAATCACAAGGGAAGTACTCTCACTTAATCAGGACGGGTCCACCTCAGCCTGCAGCGGAGGCGGATGACAAAGATATCAAGGCCTTTGATGACTGGGTTCGTGATGACTCGACTGTCATGACGTGGATTCTCAACAGCTCTGTTGAGAAGATTAGCGTCACTCTTCTTCAGCTGCCTACGGCGAAGCAGATGTGGGATCAGCTCGCCAGTACCTACTCGCATAGTAAAAATCCGAAGAAGGTCTTTGATATCACAAAGCAATTGGGGCGTCTGCAATTTACTGGTTCTGACATTTCAGATTACTTCTCTACCTTCACTGGTCTGTGGGGTGAATTGGAGATGTATCACCCGCTGTCCACTGATTTAGCTACTATGCAGAAACAGCGGGCGGAGCTTCAGCTGATTCAGTTTCTCAGTGGTTTACCTGAGTCCTATAATGGAGTGGTCGATCAGATTTTGGCGAGTGATCCACTCCCTACATTGCAGACTGCCTACAAGCGTCTCCAGCGCCTTCCGTCATCGACACCATCTCCGCCTCCTGAGACGGGGGACTCTACTGCTTTGGCCGCTTGGGGCGGGCGTGGTCGTGGTCGTGGTCGTGGCCGTGGCCGCTCCAGTGATGGACGTCCTCCCATGGGTGCAGGCCGGGGCGTGGACCTGGTGCTGGACGAGGAGCTCCTCCTGCTGCCCCACCCTCTGCTGTGCGTCCTCAGCAAGGACAGCGCTTGTGTACCTTCTGTGGCCGGTCCAACCATATTGAGGAAAAATGCTGGGAAAAGTATGGTAAGCCGGCATGGGTCAATGCTGCGGCTGATTCTTCTGCGTCTGAGGGTGCTACTCAAACACCTGCACCAGAGCCTACGGGGGCTACTGCGGACTACATCCGTGCTGAGGTGGAGCGTCTTCTCCTTGAGCGTGGTGGTTCCTCTTCTGCTGCATCTACGAGTGGAGCACATGCTGCCTTTTCTGGTTATGACACTGCCTTCCTGAGCTCCTCCTCACCTTCTCCTTCTGGTAATACCAAATGGGTGATAGACTATGGTGCCTCTGCACATATTTCTGGAAATAAATCTTTATTTACGCATATATCTGCTCCTGCCCAACAGTCCTCTGTTATGCTTGCTGATGGCTCTAAGTCGTCAGTCATTGGAGTTGGTGATATTATGTCTCCTTTTCGCCTAAAATCTGCCTTATATGTGCCCAGATTTCCTCTTAACCTGTTATCTGTCAGCAAGATTTTACGGAGTTTGAATTGTAGCCTGACATTTGTTCCTGGTTCATGCACTTTTCAGGACCTTCGCACGAGGATGAAGATTGGTGGGGGTATGAAGGTGCTGATGGGCTCTTTTACTTGGACCAGCTACCTAGATCAGAGAAAGTTGTTGTGGTATCTGCATTATCTGCTTCTGTTTCTGCTCTCCAGTGGAACTACAGGTTGGGCCATCCCTCTTCAGAGAAGTTGCGTAGTTTAGTTCCTGATATTGGCAGCTGTCATTTTTAGTGTGATTCGTGTCAACTAGGGAAACAGACTCGTACTGTGTATCCTAGACGTAGTTCTGTGACCAGTAAAAACATTTTTTATTTAGTTCACTCTGATGTATGGGGTCCATGCAATGTACCAAGTTTGTCTGGTTACAAGTACTTTATTCTGTTTATCGATGATTTTTCGAGGACTACTTGGTTGTTTCTGTTAAAAAGTAGGTCTGAAGTGTTGTCTACTATTAAATACTTTTTTGCTAAAATAAAGACTCAGTTTGGCTTGCCTATTAAAACCTTACGCACTGATAATGCTTTAGAATTTGTTAAGCAAGATGTAGCTGTTTTTTGTAAATTTGTGGGTACTCTTCATCAAACTTCGTGTGCTTATACCCCACAACAAAATGGTGTGGCTGAGCGAAAGAATAGGCCCTTATTAGAAGTTACCAGAACAATAATGATGCATTCTCATGTGCCCCGTTCTTATTGGCCTGAAGCTATCTTGACTGCATGTTTTCTGATTAATAGGATGCCATCGTCTGTTATTGGGAATAAAATTCCCTTCCAAGTTTTGCACCCCGACATCTCCATGTTTCCTGTTCCTCCTAGAATTTTTGGGTGTACCTGTTTTGTTCGGTTGCTTGGACCTAACTCTGATAAGCTATCTCCTCGAGCTGTTAAATGCATTTTTTGGCTATTCTCGGACTCAAAAGGGTTACAGATGTTATAATCCCAGCACTCATAAGTGGTTTACTAGTAATGATGTTGTCTTTTTTGAGGACACACCGTATTATTCTTCAGCAGGAGATAGTTTGCAGACTGATATTCTGGCTCCTCCTTTACCTGTTATTGCTGACTGTATGCCTGATCGCACTGACACTGAAACTACTACAAAGCAAGACCCTCCTCTTATTGTTTATCAGCGCAGGAATAAAGCATCTTCCACAAATGTACCCCCCCCCAAGACAACCAATCTTCTCCTCCAGAAGGTTCTGCTGCACCTGAGGTAAACTCTGATCTTGACATACCTATTGCTCTCCGCAAGGGTACTCGTTCTTGTACTTCCCATAGCATTGCTCAGTGTGTGTCGAATGCTCATCTAAATACTCATTCCAGCAATTTTGTATCTGCCTTATCTGTTGTGGCTGTTCCAAAGAATGTTCAGGAAGCTTTGGAAAGTAAAGCTTGGACATCTGCTATGAATGATGAGATGGTTGCTCTTACTGACAGAGACACTTGGGAACTGGTGGATTCACCTCCTCAGTGTAAGCCTGTAGGCTGTAGGTGGGTTTATGCAGTCAAATATCAACCTGATGGTACGGTTGAGAGGTTGAAGGCCATGCTTGTTGCGAAGGGATACACTCAGACTTATGGCATTGATTATTTTGAGACTTTTTCTCCTGTTGCTCGTCTTGACTCTGTCAGGATTCTTTTATCTGTTGTTGTGAATCTAAACTGGCCTCTTATGCAGCTTGATGTGAAAAATGTCTTTCTATATGGTGATTTACAGGAGGAGGTGTATATGGAGCAACCTCCTGGGTTTGTTGCTCAGGGGGAGTCTTACAAAGTATGCAGGCTCAAAAAGTCTATCTATGGGCTCAAGCAGAGTCCTCGTGCCTGGTTTGATAAGCTTAGCAGGATTATGCTTGATTTTGGCTTTCTGAGGTCACAAGTTGACCATTCTGTATTCACAAAAAAGACTTCTGCTGGTATTACTATTCTGATTGTATATGTTGATGATATTATTATTTCTGGCAGCGACACTCTTGGTATTCAGGCTACTAAAGATCATTTGGGCAAGCATTTTGCTACCAAAGATCTAGGTAGACTCCGGTACTTTCTTGGCATAGAAGTCTCTAGAAATTCTAATGCCTTGGTTATTTCGCAGAGAAAGTATGTTCTTGATATTCTGCAGGAGACTGGTATGCTTGGTGCGAGACCTTCAGATACTCCTCTTGATCCCAATGTCAATTGGGATGATGATTCTTCTGCTATGTTTTCTAATCATAAAAAATTCAGGAGGCTGATTGGTAAATTGATCTATTTGACTGTTACTCGTCCTGATATTGCTACTGCATTGGGTCTTCTTAGCAGATACCTCGACAAACCTAGACAATGCCACTGGGATGTTGCATGCCAAGTCTTGAGATACTTAAAAAGATCTACTGGCAAGGGACTTCATTATAAAAAGAATGGGCACTGTGTTCTTGAAGGATATTCTGATTCTGATTATGCAGGCAACAAAGTTGATAGAAAATCTAGTTCTGGCTATTGTATCTTTGTAGGGGGCAATCTTGTCACTTGGAGGAGCAAGAAATAGAATGTGGTGTCCAGGTCTAGTGTTGAGGCTGATTACAGGGCCATGGCCCATACTTCTTGTGAGTTGCTATGGGTGCGTTCTCTTCTGAAAGAATTTGGGATTGAGTCTTCATCAGCCATTCCTATGCATTGTGATAACAGAGCTGCCATCTTCATTGCAAATAATTATGTCTATCATGAGCGCACCAAACATATCGAGGTTGATTGCCACTTTATCAAAGAGTCTATTCTTGCTGGCAAGATCTGCACTCCTTTCACGCGATCTAAAGACCAAGTTGTTGATATCTTCACCAAGCTCTTGGCTAAGAAACAATTCTGCATGCTGCTGGACAAGTTGGGCATGAGTGACATCTATACTCCAACTTGGGGGGGAGTGGTACATTAGATATTTCCTATTTTACTTAAGCATGTTATTTGTTTTGTTATTTTCCTTTATATATGGACCTCTCTGTAATTGTCTCAGTTATATATATATGAGGGTGCACACGTTGTGCAACCCTTGAGCTTTCTGCAATACCTGACTCTGTCACAATAAGGGTAAGTTATTTGTTGTACTATGATTTATGTATAAACTTTAAATTCTATTAATATAATGATTTGTCATTTTTAGGAGAAGAATACTCAAGTACCTAACCATATGAGGCCTGTCATTGATGAAGAGCACCACACCATTTGAAGGAATATGGAGACATTATAGATCTTAAGAGTTTCTAGCATGATATGTTGATTGTCATCAATCTCAAATTTTAGAACCATATGTATTCTTTATTTATATCAACGTTGAGCACGCAATGTATGGATAATATTTTGCTTCAATAATAGAAATTGGTTTGAGGTGATTTAACATTTTTATGTGTCATTTTGGTGTTGAATCTTCTTATGATGTCATGTGAATTAGTATAAAAATATTGCTTGAGGTTATGTATACAAAGTTTTCATTTAAAATTTGATATTCACTATAGTAACAATTAATTAACATTTAATAAATCATTCAATAATCAATAACCAAATCATTTACAGTAGTCCCTCATAAATATATTGATGAAGGTCTATAGTCCCTCAAAAATGTAGTGTTGAGATCCAGATTGACAATCAAAATTGCATTGATGACGACCACATAGCCCCTCAAAAATAATATTAATGAAGGCATTATCCCTTCAAAAATATATTCTCCAGGATCATCAAGTCCCTCAAAAATGTATTTATGAGAACTAAACATGCCCTCAATAATGTTATTATGAAGGCTAAATAGTCCCTCAAAAATGTATTTATGAAGGTTAAATAGTCCCTCAATACAACATTCTTGAGGGTCAGTTGGTCCGTGACAATTGTATTCGTGAGGGCCACTGGTATTTGTCACGTGAGTTCTCTTCACAGACCATTTGTGAGGGCCAGACTCACAACCGTCCCTATTTGTGAGGGCCTGTAGAGAGGGGTTTGTAACAGGACTCACTCGTGAATAATGGCCCAATTTTTACTAGTGTACTGAGCTGGCCAGATCCCATTTGAAGGACCTACAGATATAACATCCTATCTGCATCCAGACGAACTATACCACAACTTCCTCTATGTTTATCGCAACATGGAATGTTAATGGCGCTTCATGCGCCAAACGTCGATGAAAAATCAGAAATTTCATAATTACTAACCACATACAGATCATCATACTTATGAAAACGAAAACTGCTCTCCCGGACTTCATGCTCCATACTATCGCGAGTCACCATATCGACACATGGATACAGTCCCCAGCCGACGGATTCAAAGGAGGCAATGTCATTGGATGAAATAGTCTTCTGTTCTCCATCAGACACTATAATGCATCACAACCATATTACATTTCGGATCACTAATAACTTTGACGACATTGATTGGACACTCACAACCACCTATGGTCCTCCATCTCCCCCCAAAACTGACTATTTACAACTGCTTCACCAACTTCCCACTAACAACGTTGACAATTCATGGATCATCGGGGGCGACTTCAATCTCACCACATCCCCGATATAGAGATTGAACACTGTCACAGATGGACAACATTGCACCACAAACGATCAACAATTTAACAGCTTCATAGAACAATACCACCTTATAGATTTGTCCTCACACAACTTCACCTAGAATCGGGACCACCTATGGGCTAAGCTTGACAGATTCAAATGCAACAACCCTTGGCACCATCTCTATCAAAATACCATCACGTACATTGTTCACCGACCAATCTCAGATCACTTTCCTGTCATCTTGAACACATGCCCCCCACCCCATGGTCACAGACTCAAGCGTATCGAAACCTTTAGGCTAGCTGACCCCGATTTCCTTGCTTGGTTCTCTTCCAAATGGACACTTCTTCCCAACATCCAAAACCCTGGCATCTTTATATCGGCCTCACTCAAAATTATGAGAATGGTCGCCTTCACATGGCCAAAACCAAGTACGGGAACATTAAAGAGGCCATTGTTGCCGAGGAAGATGACCTACACAAACTTGACTCTGATCCGAACGTTGACCCTGATCGCATACTCACCCTACGAGTTGAACTCGACACCCTCTCTGACCATTGGGAAGCTATATGGCCACAGAGGGCAAAAATCCGCTGGTTGAAACTGGGGGACAAAAATTCTAAATTCTTCCACCAATGGTGCAACCACAAGAAAAAGAAAAATCACATTCACTCTTTCACCATCGATGGGGTTTGCACCACAAATCAAACCACCATTACCACCCACATCGTCTCGCATTTTCAAAACATTTTCAACTCTGCTCACCAACCTCACCGTACCAACTTATTCCTATGGAGGAACATCTTTCCCTCCCAGCAATCTGACCGTAATGATATTATTGCCCCCTTCTCCATTAATGAAATCAAACAAGTTGCCTTTGCTTTAGGCAGTGATATCTGGCCCGGACGGATTCAGCGTTGCATATGGTCACTTGTTGAGAACAGCTTCTTCAAAATCTTCGAACACCTCCACTCTGCTGCTAACCCTACATCTGTCATCAAACCCCTCAATCATACTAACATCGCCCTCATACCCAAGACCATCCTCCCATCATCCATCCATCAATACCGTCCTATCAGTCTGATCAATACTTCCTACAAAATTATTGTGAAGGCCCTCAGCAACAGTTTAAAACCCCATCTGCAGCACATTATCACACCCAATCAATGCGCCTTCCTGCCAAACCGCACCATTCAGGATGCTTACATTGTTGTTAGTGAAACGCTACACTCCTGCCATATATCTCATACTCCCACCTTAGCCCTCAAACTTGATTTTACCAAAGCTTTCGACAACGTTAATTGGGACAGCATCACATATTACCTCAAAAACCACAACTTCCCGCAGAAATGGATCAATTGGATCATGTCTTGCATCTCTACATGCAAATTCTCCACTCTTATCAACGGCTCTCCCCAGGGCTATTTCGGTAGCACAAATGGACTCAGACAAGGGGACCCTCTTTCACCATACCTCTTCATCCTCTACACATCTATTCTCACCAGGATGATTGACCATCGCGGCAGGAAACCACCTGATACATACCCCCGACCTTTGCAGCTTCAACATCACCCAATATGCTAATGACACCATGATTTTCATCACCCCCTCTGACCAAAACATCATCAACACCATCCGACTGCTTGGTATTTTCTCATACCTCACTAGACTGAAGATCAACCTTCAGAAATCCACCATCATCGGCATCCATATACCCGACGACGACATGAACAGATATAAAAATCTTATCAGATGCAAAAGGGAGCACTTCCCCTTCACTTACCTTGGGCTCCCCATCTCCCCTACGCGTATCCCTTCATCTGCCTGGGATCCTGTTATAAACTGACTTGAGGCCAGACTCTTTGACTGGAAATCAAACTTCCTGAGTCTGGTGGGCCGGCTCACACTGCTCAACAGCTCCCTCACGCCCACCCTCACTTACTACATGAGATGCATCCCCCTCCCCGCCATTATTGCTTCTCGCATCGACAAGATCCGCAGAACGTTCCTATGGGACCACAAGAATAAACACATCCACTTGACCAACTAGAAATCCATCACAGCTCCCGTCGATCAAGGGGGTTGGGGTATCATTGACATTAGACTACATAATGCATGTCTTCTCCTCAAGATCACTGCACAACTCTGCCAACAAAGATACTCTGCCTGGTCCGACCATGTCAGGGAAAAATACTACACTCTACACCCTCCATGACATCCTGTCATGAGGAAATCAGCCTCCCCCCTATGGAAACACCTCAACGACATTCTCTACCTCATCCAAGCCACAATACACATGCCGCCACACTGCCATATCCACGTCCACTTCTGGTCTGATCCATGGTACAATGACCAACCCATTACCAACTTTTCCATATCATATGACATCCCACGCTCTCTACAGAACATCAACATTCAGAAAGCCCTTGCTCTCTGCAGCAGTCGCAGATACAACATGCTCAAGCGCACCCTTGCACACCATTTCCCTAACATCCCCACCTCAGATGTAATTCGTATCTTAGAATATGACACACTCCCTTGCGAATTGGATTTGGGGGCCCAGATACTTAACTAAAAAAGCATATAGATTCTTCTCCTATAGAGGCTACATCAATCTCATCGCACACACTTGGCACACAAACATCCCCCTCAGATTCAAACTTTTCAGCTGGTTGTTTTGGAATAACAAGCTTCTCATTGATCAAAACATTCACAAACGGAGTTTCCATGGACCATCCAGATGTCATCTATGCTTTATGGACTGTGAGGATATCCACCACATATTCCTTCTCTGCCCATACACTCGAAACATCATGCATAATATTATTAGCCCTACACTCCTCACCCAATCCACAATCCAAGAGGTCATCTCCACACATTTTGCTAAAACCACATCACCCAGCTTCAAAGCTAACCATGCTTCTATCATCATCATCATAGCATGGCACATCTGGAACGAAAGAAACCATCGAAGACACTATTCAACTCATCCGATTGATATAGTTAAAGCTAACATACATGCTACTTTATTTCATGTTTGCTCTGCCCAGGTAACGACGACAGAAACAATGACTCTACCCCATCCCCCCTGACGAATGATATGAGTTTTCACACACCGGTCTGCACATACACCTTGGAGGAGATTGAACGTGACGATACATGCTTCTAATAACCACAGAGGGTCTTGCTGATTGTCTACCTCCCCACATTTGCTACCATAGACAAGATCTTTTTACTTCTTCATTCATCTTATTAGGGGCTTGTTATAGGGGTGCCCCCCCCCCATTATCACTTTGTCTTGCTCTCAACACTTCTGCTGTCCAAAGCTTTATGTTTTGTTACTCTTTCTCCACATGACTTTGAGAACTTTTTTTATTAATATATTTAACGGCCTTTCGATCAAAAAAAAATAGCGTTGAATTTCGCCGGTGTTAGGTACAGAGCGTTTCGGCTAGCTGTGCCCTGCCCGGACCTACCTGATCCCTACCAGACGCTGCCATCTGCTCTGCAGAACAGAGCATTTTGCTCAAACTAACGCTATGCATGGAATCTACTCAGTACCAAATAGACTGAGGGGTTGGGGTTTGATTGTCACTTACATTTTCCTGTTTTGAAAGCCTTGATGTGGGTTGGTTTTGCATCCACTAGTCCTTAGCTTTTTTAGGCGGTTAAGCAATACTATTAAAACATGCAAATTTTGATGGCTCTTGAATACAGCAAAGAATCCCACTGTATTTTTCGTGTGAGTCATCAGATCAGGGAGCAAAATTTATGTACTAGTTGGACTCAGGTCAGAGTCGTTTTTGTTGCTTTGAACTTTTCTTCGTTTCAATCTAGTTTTGAACATTTTAGTAAAAAGCCGTGCATAGCCATAACTTCTTGTCAGGAAAGATAACTAAAAGCTATCAGTTCGTGAGAAAGATGACAGCCATAGGGAGATCAAGGCATTCCTCTTGTCCAGAAAGACCAGGGGATGAGTGGGTTTCATTTATATGAACGGGTGTCTAATTCACAGCAGAACAAAATATAGAAGGAACAAGACATGAACAGGGTTCACTCAAATCCAGGAGAATAAATGCCTAGAATTTCCAGAAATAGGACAGAAATAATGACTATGACACGGAAAAACTGTCAACATCCGAACAGAATTTGCACGAAATATTTCCATATTAGGGAAAGTATCATTTCGAACTTCTAAGGTGGAAGTGGCACCAGAAAAGAGCACGTTAAAAGAGAGATATTTGCTATGAAAGTCCAAGGTGAGGAAGATACAAAAAGTGATCAAGAAAGACCTAGCGTAAGAATCCCAACAAGGAAATATTAAATATAGCAAATATATTTAAGAAATCTCTCCTGAGTGACTATTCCTTAAGTTGGACAAGTTGAACCATGTCAACTTAATTTAACAAGTACTCAACCCCCATAAAAACAAAAGGGTACATTTCATTAAAATGCACAACATTTTTGGATTATAACAAACATATAACAATGTAATGTTACAAATTGAGATATAGTTCAATAAACATTTTGTGTCGCCCTTCAAATACAAAATGCCTAGTGCGGGCATTTTTTCCTGCCATACTGAATTTTTTCTGTCAACGATGCAGTGTGGGATTTCATTTCCATTTTTCGTTCTTATGCAAGTACGCTGAACAATTGTCTGAATGTACATGCCCCTCATTTTTGTCCCAACTTCGACATAACATGGCCGGAGCAGTGACCTACAAACAACACAGTTTATGGCAGCGGCAACTCCCAACCCCAAAAGCCAATTCCAACTGAAAAGGAACGGAGCGTTGGCAGTTGTTGCAGCAATTCTACAGGGACATACGAAGCTCTTCACAGTGACCTCGGCACCTATTGGTGGCCTGATTGGTAGGTAGAAATGTGAAGTTATTTGGCACAAGGACAAAACCATGGTTTACTATCTGTGAGTATAAGTCTTTCGATGCAAGGCATTCCATGTTATCGAGCACAGCAAGGATTGCATGAATTTGGCTCCTATAAACACATTACCTGAGGAAGCTGATCAAGATGGTTCCATGGGTGCAAGTTCATGGCAATTTGCAGAAAGAGCCATTCAAGTGTGCTTCATCATGGGTGTCTTAGGGGTAAGTTCATGGCATCATGCAGGAGGAACCATTCAAGTGTGACTGCATGGGTGTCTGCAGGGTGTATTAGCCCTTGTCAAAACCATCACCTACCAGGACTTGATCAAGATGAGCTCTATGTGACCTTGTGAGAGTTCATGGCATCAGGGAGGAGCAGACCAGGTGAGAAGCTTAAAAATGGGGAGAGAGTAGTGTCATTGAACAAATTCCATTCCTAATAGATGTAAGTATATAAACCCATAGTGGGGTTCCCCCAGGAGGCTAGGACCCAAGAACCTCATGGATGCCCGGCATGAGGGCTAGAACAATGGGATAGTAGAACAAAGGCAACATTAACCAGAAAATCCCATAATCTCAGCAAGAGTCGAAGTTCAGACCTCCTGATCAGCACCTTTCGCTGATCACTACATCACACATCCTTAGCGGTCATATCGTCAGAGGTAAGGGACATGGAAGAAGTTTGTGTGAAGCCATTACACAAATAGGACTCCGACACTGAGTGTGATGTTGAACTCATCAAACTGGTGGAGCCAGGGCTGACCAAGCTACCAATACGCAAGTGCATTGCGGAAAGAGGGTAAAATGAATTGCAGTCCATGTGTGCTCTAGCAACGCTCTGCTATAGTTCTGTCAAGCTTCTGCCACTGTGTGTGCATTGTGTTGCTCTGCTCATAGTGTGGAGCCAATGACTCATGGGCAGCACCTGTGTTGTGGTAAAATCATTTGACCATATGATAATAACACTACATCAAGCATTTCGTGATAGAAGACTGTCATGAATCATGATAGAGCCCTATGATGTAAATGATGATCAATCAATGAAATTACTATATTGTGAATGTTATGAATTTGTCAGAATGCACAAATACTATAAATTTAAATGAAAATCACCCAAAATATATCATTGGAAAGAAATTTGTGCGCTCACATCACCAGTAATAAAATATGGTGACTTCTTCGAAAAAGTCGTGACTTTGATCAGCGGAATGATCATCCCAAATAAAACATAGTTTGGGAGTTTTCACATTTTTTACAATTTTTCAGACTTTCTCACGTTTTAATTATTTTTTTACAAAAGTTTTTAAAGTTAAATCCCATGTTACGATTTTCAAACAAGTTGAGTGATCCTCTTATGATGTATCAAACCACAACCATGCATCACACTTCCCCCCTCTCCCACTCCCACTCCCACACTACAATTATAGAGATTTCTTCTCTCCATCTTGCAAAATAATAGCTCGTTTCCGTAGTTGATGGGACCTTTCATGTTATACACAAACACATTTGCAAATAGATATATACGTGGATACATATATATTATAGTGTGCATACACACATTACAATTACACATATATAAATACATATACAGCAGACATACATGTATATAAATACATATACAGCAGACATACATGTATACACACACATACATGTATATATGGGATTAAGAGAAAAATTTCTCCCCCCCCCCAACCCGTAGCAAAGGTCGGACACCCGGGAGGGGTTGTAAACTTAAAAATGCATGTCCCTGTGGTTTGGAACCAGGTTCCTTATTGGGGACGATCAGAATTTGCCAATTGTGTTATCCATGGAACACAACATCGTCGAAGTTTGGCGAAGTTTTGCCGAAGTTTTGAAATTCGACCATAGGCGAAGTCGAATACCATATACTTCGACCTCGTCCAAACTTTGGGGCGAAGTTTCATGGATGTCGGCGCAGTTGACTTTTTTGTGTATTTTCGTCTCAACTTCTCCGAAGTTGTCGAAGTTTCCTCGAAGTTGGCGAAGTTGGGGCGAAGTTAAGACCACCCAGAACCATAATCCCAACTAGTGCCCCAATGGCCATATAAGGCATAAATATCACTCCAACCCTCTTCATAACTTCTAATATCAACTCCTATGTTTTTTGTTGCCACTCATTCCTAGAGAGGGTGTTGTAACTACTATTTGATTGTATATTGTATATAATACATATGGTGAACTGTCACCGGATCACTACAGGATGGTTGAAATGGAGGAGTGCAACTGGAGTTTTATGCGATCAGAAGATCCCTCTCAGGTTAAAAAGTAAGTTTTATAGAACAGCTATACGACCAGCCATGCTCTATGGGAGTGAATGTTGGGCGGTGAAGAAACAAGGTCTCAACAAGATGAACGTGGCCGAAATGCGTATGCTGAGATGGATGTGTGGGAAGACAAGAAAAGATCGTTTGAGAAATGACTATATCAGGAATAAAGTGGGGGTGGCGAGCATTGAGGACAAGTTGCGTGAGGGCCGACTCAGATGGTACGGACATGTGCAACGCAGACCTACTAGTGCGCCTATACGAAGCAATGCTATTGAGCCAAACACTATAAATAGAAGAAGAGGAAGGCCTAAATTAACATGGGATGAACTTATAAAGAGAGATTTTGAATCTCTACATCTCAATCAGAATATGACCCATGATAGAGCTGAATGGAAACGAAGAATCCATGTAGCCGACCCCAACATAGTTGGGATTGAGGCTTAGATGATGATGATGATGATGATGGTGAACTGTATCTATATATGTGTATTGCACAATTGACCATTTCAAGCAACACTGTATTATTAACCTAGATAGGGCTAGAGGGTCATAAATCGTGTTCTTTTTTTAAATCCACATATATAAGATAGAGGTATAACATAATTAGAAATTTTCCATCAAAGTTTTCTAAAAATTCACATCATTTCTTCAAAAAATGGCATCGAAGTTTTTCAAAGTTTGCGTCTAAACTTCCTCGAAACTTCCTCGAAGTTTCCACAAACTTCCACTTTCACACCTGGCGAAGTCGACACGAAGTCGAAGTCCTGCACCATGGTGTTATCCCTCGCCTGCCACATAGATGTATATATACATATATACATGTATGCAGCCGACTTAATCTTGTCTTTTTCCGGAATAATTGACTTAACTTTAATAACTTTTCTCGATTTCTTTCCAATTTTTTTCAAACTATTTCAAGCAAGTTTAAAATTGCCAAATCATGAATTTGTCATTATGCTTACATCAACATTTGAATTAGAATCTACTAACCAAATTTATTAACAAACTTGATGGTGGATGAGTGACAATATTTTTTGTTGATTGGGTTGACGAGAAAAGATCTACCTATATTGTAATGTCATTAATAGGTCATCTGTAGTTGTTATGAAGACAGATGAGAAGAGGTATCTACAGCCACTACGTAAATCAAATTGGCATTGCATATTACCTTCCAACTCCCTTTCATTTCCAATGTTAGCTGACCCTAATCCCTCCTGCTCCACGAAGTGAGCAAATTTCCTCAATGTGTGATACCTTAAAAGTAAATATTAATCATCACGCTCCAGGGGGTCTAGCTATCCTCTTTTCTTCTTGCAACAAAGAGGTTATCAGCCACTACCAAGGCTGAGGCACACATTCAAATAAATTAAGCAACTATTAAGATAGGGAGAAGCACTTGATCCACATGTATTCGCTTTATCCTTTAATGGGTCAAGTTCTGGGCTTTGATTTTTCTTTGCTGCTCAATTGTCATTGCCACCAAAATCATATCTGTCCTATCCTCCCGTAGTTTGTTCCACTTTGTCCTCCCATTTCAAGCCAACTGACTAATTATCATTAGTTTGAGTTTCTACCGAGCAACATGTCAACATGACATACATTACATAATAAGATGAAGAAGAAAAAAGTGTTAAAGAGAAAAAGTCAACCAAAGCAACATGTCAAATTATATGTCTATAGACGACTCTCTATGATTACATCTTGAATAACTATAGAATAGTAGCTACAGAAATCGCCTTTTCTCTTTTTATGCATATTTTAATCTTTCACATATTTGAGTGGATTATGGTTCAACTTCGCATCTCAAAGTTAGGTCAAAAAAGGAGGAAGGAGTTGATGCATAGAGAATGGATCCAAATTCGAGGACAATGTCAGTAAGATGCTGAATTGAAAAGAAAGAAAGAAAAAGTGCATGCATTAGATTGATTCCCATGTAACAGAGTTTGTTCTATTATACAAAAGAAATAGGTTTCTCTTCGGTCTGACTCACTAGACTAGCCTGTAAAGTATAAACAGTTCAATCAATTGAACTGGCCAGTCCTTGTCAATTTTGAAAGTTTTGGTACAAAGTCCACTACCTTGATAAAAGGTGATGCCTTTTTAATCTACTGCCCTTACTGAGAAATATTGCAGATACACTATTCAATGCATCTTATGGCATCTCACTCTCTTGTTGATGATGACTAGTATGGCAACAGTGCCCTTATTTCATATACACCTTGGCCCTATCTTTTTTTATCTCAACTAAAATAAAGGCAATGAAATAATATTGGATATAATACAGAAAATGTGATTAATATTTAAAATTTAAAATTAATGATCAGAGAGAGAAAATAGTTAAGATACAACTACGACATCTCAAGATTCTTACCTCATCTTGTAAAACCTAAGGGAGTGCATATTAATAGATTCGTGACTCACCATATCGGTTACAAAGAAACAAAGTATATTGTGTAATGGCCTGGATCTAAGTTAGTCAAAGAAAAAAGTTGGGGCTAAGGTGTATGAAACAGGTGGCATTTCAGAAAGATGGGAGGAAAATGCTGTTCTCAAATGAACTAGAGGTATGGGCTGCTAACTGAGGCCATTTGTTACGATTCAAAGTGAAATATGTGTGCCTCTCATTCGATTGAAATGTTAGGCATGCATGTAGCATCAAATACATTATCACTAAATTGGCATATTGCCAAGGCTGAGTGATGTTTCACCATCCACGGTAAAGCACTTGGTTATAATACTCAATTCTCTAAACAGATGTAACACAGCTTGTGTTTCAGAAGTGTTGCTTTCAATCCCAGTTCCCATCAAGAATGATCTCATCAATATATCAATAATAGCAGAACAACACTCCATTACATCAGAAATTTGTTGTAGTAAATAAGTAAATATTAGCATCTGAAAAGTGCTATAACTGAATACAACTGCCCTTCGCATGAGATCCAACTACTATTAGTGTTGCACTTTGCCCTGGTTCGAGGTCAGCCTGTAACATTAAGGTATGAATTTGTCAATATCTTAGCCAGCCAGCTTTTTGGCTACATTTCCAGGTCTGAACCCAGACTATTTAGTCCAGCCAATGTTTTAAAAAATGTTAAGCGGTAACCGTGCAGACAGCACCTTGTAACTGGTTAAGCGGTAAGTGGCCGATTTTTTAAAAAAAACGGGTTTTAATTTCCTATATAATTTTATACAAAATTACATATATATGTATATAAATACTAATACTCTTTGAAACTTTTATATATATCTAAAGATTCTAAACACTCTACCCAACAGTAAAAACACCCAATTAGTTTATAAGATAGCTATAAGACAATAATTATAGCCATAATATAATAAATAATAGATTTGACATAGATAAAATACCCCACATACATGATTCAGAAATATTTTTGCATCACATGTTTACATAGTTAAGCAGTAAACAATAGACTCATTATTGGATACCTTTCTAACTTATTGTTATATGTGCATATCATCAATTAGTCATACATTACAGCAGTACAATTAACTAAAGTATGCATTCTAAAATTAGATAATAGTTACATATATTTTACTTGTATAAATTACACTTTACAACAGTACCCTATTATCCCAACTTGCATACAGTAAACAATAGACTCATTATTGGATACCTTTCTAACTTATTGTTATATGTGCATATCATCAATTAGTCATACATTACAGCAGTACAATTAACTAAAGTATGCATTCTAAAATTAGATAATAGTTACATTACATATATTTTACTTGTATAAATTACACTTTACAACAGTACCCTATTATCCCAACTTGCATACAAGTATGCATTCTATTAGACTAGGCTTATCATAGGATATTTAAGTTTAATATATTATAGTCAGTAATACTTGGGACCATATAGTTTATATAAAGTTACAGGTGTACAGCAAAATTTAAAAAAAACGGACAAAAAACGGCCAAAAAGCGGGGAAAAAGGGCAAAAAAACGGAAAAAAGGGTGAAAAAGGGGAAAAAACGGCCGATTAATTACAAAAATGCTAAACGGCGATTTTGCCAAAAATCAAACGGCTGGGCCATTGGGCCGATTAAACGGCCGTTTAATCGGGCGCTCAGCCCGTTTTTCATTTCACTGAGTCCAGCTCAAGTTACCCTAATATATGTGAAATTCATGAGGCTCATCCACCAAAATTCAGCTCAAGTTGCCGTGTTATATGCTGCCTTGCATATTACCATGTATCCTTCATTTTAATGACCTTGATTATAAGTCTAACATAAATGCATATTTAAATCTTTACTTCTCTGAGCTAATATATGTGAAGTTTGTGAGGTTCGTCCACCAAAATCTAGCACAAGTTGCCGTGTTATATGCTGCCTTGCATGTTACCATGTATCCTTCATTTTAATGACCTTGATTATAAGTCTAACATAAATGCATATTTAATTTTTTACTTCTCTGAGCTAAGGACAATGATCGCTTCGTTTATTATTTACTGTACTTCAAAAATTTAGTATTACCTATAGTTGCCATTACTTCCTTAAGTTTTGTTCCATTTTGGGTTTCTGTCTAGGTCCTGGCCACTTTGACCAGGGCCCAACCTGGCCCATGAGTATAATAATGCCACATCAAAGTAGTCAATGATATCCTAATGCTACACAACATCTAGAAGGCCGGATTCTTCTTCTTTTATATCTTATAACCTATAAGGCATCAATCATTTAAATCCGGTTAGGTAAAATTATGTTATCGAATGAATGGTCTATACTTAGCGTGAATACTAAGCATAGAATTAAATGTCCAATTTCGATGCCGTATCCGATGGCCCAAAAACAGAAATTTTTAAAATTTCGGCTGAAAGTTTGATATTTACGGCCCTAATGATTTTGACGACTATAAAAACAAATTAAATCATGAAATTTTACCCACAGTCTAAGCGCCAAGGTCTACTCAAATATGCAATAATATTTCATATTGGATATGGGGGGTGGACTCCCACATTTGAAAGTGAAGGAAGCTGAACAATTTCGACAATATTTCGATGGCAAAATGAAGGAATTAAGTTATGAAATTATGCAAACACAATGTTTAGACATATACCATGGTTATCAAAACCGTACCTGACCGGCTTGTTGAACCGGTTGAACCGGGAACCGGTCACTCTACCGGGTCGGTTCCCTCCCAAAGCCGGAAATGAAGTCTGACTGGCATCAAACCGGTGAACCGACCGGTTGAACCGGTGAACCGGCGAACCAGTCCAGTTTCAGTCTCTCACTTAACAAGTAAATGTATTTTTGCTGCTATTTTTGTTAATTAATATTGAATACTATATAAATGTTGATATATAAATGTCCATGAATAGAATAATATTAGTTATTTGGTCTGTTTATCAAGTTATTGTGAGCAGTTTTGCTAGTATTCATGTTTCATAACTTTTGCAGGGATATTTTAAACTATTAGTGACATTGTGCTGACGTCACCGATTGAACCGGTCAGACCACTGGTTGAACCAGTGAACCGGGAACCAGAGGTCTCACCGGTTCACTTACTGGTTCAAGTCTGATAACCTTGACATATACACACTAGACTATATAATAAATTTATATGTTAAAGGTCAAGGTGGGGTCCATGTCTTGATGAATGAGTGCCCAAATGAACAGAAATGTCAAGTTCGCTAGACAGTTATAGACTGTTAAAAATTTCAAGTCACAGCTTGGAATTTAAAACTTACAATAATAAGTTACAAACTTACGAGCTACAACTTGTGTAAGTCTATTAGCATAAATCTAAGATAGAACTTTGTTAATTTCAAAGTATTTCTCTAGATCTTTATAGAATATGTAGAAATTAAAGATGGTAATGTATAGATGGTCTAGGGATAGGAGAAACATACCTTAGAAGTAACAGAAATAGCCTCTACAAGCAAGAGATTCAAAAAAAAATTGCCAAAATACACAAGATGTGTATTAGCAGCCCTAGGAACAAATTTCTTGAATTGAAGTTGTGTTTCTATGCCATTTCACAAAATTACGGCCCAAACTGGGCTTTTTGCTGCGAAATTTCATCCAGTTTTGTGAAATTTTGCACCAGGGTCGAAGTTTTTGTGAAATTACATCTCATTTATTGTATTTTTTGTGTTTCGATGTCCGATTGCAAAAAAATGAAATTTTGAGCAAAATTTTACAATTTCGATTGAAATTTTATTCCATGATACTAAGTTAACCATTGGGATCATGACATAATCACTAGATAATCATGCAAGACCCTGCAGCAAAGGTAAGCTGCTAGAGACAAATATGATTCTCTGAGATATGCAATATTTTGCATTTGCAATGTAAGGACGAACACCTTCCTTTAAGGATATATTGTACATTTAATATAATAAAAATCAAGATATAGTGATATTAACAAACAACAATATTTGGACCGCATATACTCAATTGAGTGGGGGTGGCGAGCATGGGGGACAAGTTGCACAAGGGCCAACCATATGGTATGGACATGTGCAACGCAGACCGACTAATGCGCCTATACGAAGCAATACTATTGAGGAAAGCACAATTAATAGAAGAAGAGAAAGGCCTAAATTAACATGGGAAGAGATTATAAAGAGAGATTTTGAATCTCTACATCTCAACCAGAATATGACCCATGATAGAGCTGAATGGAAAAGAAGGATCCATGTAGCCGACCCCAACATAGTTGGGATTGAGGCTTAGTTGTTGTTGTTGTTGATGATGATGATGATACTCAATTGAGTTCCTAAAATTGGATGGTGAAATGCATTAGAGAAAGTACAGAGCTTTATGATGGATATGTGTGAACACCTATCACCCCCATATCCACATGTTTACAAATATCTACATCCACAATTCCACATTTTTTCATGTTTTATAACCAAATTTCCTATTAGATAAAATAGGCTTCTAATTTGGCAATGATGTTAGTGGATGAATCAGACCGTGCTTGATTGCTTTACTTATTGCCTTCTCACCTTCCAACCTCCTGAAGAACTGTTGACTTCACAAGTGCATGAACGACCAGATTACACCCCATGACACAATCACTAGATAATCATGCAAGACCCTGCAGCAAAGGTAAGCTGCTAGAGACAGATATGATTCTCTAAGATATGCAATATTTTGCATTTGCAATGTAAGGATGAACACCTTCCTTAAAGGATATATTATTTGGTACATTTAATATAATAAAAGTCAAAATATAGTGATATGGACAAACAACAATATTTGGATGGCATACTCAATTGAGTTCCTAAAATTGGATGGTAAAATGCATTAGAGAAATTACAGAGCTTTATGATGGATATGCGTGAACACCTATCACTCCCATATCCAAATGTTTACAAATATCTACATCCACATTTTTTCATGTTTAATAACCAAATTTCCTATTAGATAAAATAGGCTTCTAGTTTTGCAATGATGTTAGTGGATGAATCAGACCGTGCTTGATTGCTTTACTTATTGCCTTCTCACCTTCCAACCTCCTGAAGAACTGTTGACTTCACAAGTGCATGAACGACCAGATTACACCCCATGACACAATCACTAAATAATCATGCAAGACCCTGCAGCAAAGGTAAGCCACTAGAGACAAATATGATTCTCTAAGATATGCAATATTTTGCATTTGCAATGCAAGGATGAACACCTTCCTTTAAGGATATATTATTTCGTACCTTTTATATAATAAAAATCAAGATATAGTGATGTTAACAAACAACAATATTTGGATGGCATACTCAATTGAGTTCCTAAAATTGGATGGTAAAATGCATTAGAGAAATTACAGAGCTTTATGATGGATATGCGTGAACATCAATCACTCCTATATCCAAATGTTTACAAATATCTACATCCACATTTTTTCATGTTTAATAACCAAATTTGCTATTAGATAAAATAGGCTTCTAGTTTTGCAATGATGTTAGTGGATGAATCAGACCGTGCTTGATTGCTTTACTTCTTGCCTTCTCACCTCCCAACCTCCTGAAGCACTGTTGACTTCACAAGTGCATGAACGACCAGATTACACCCTATACCCGGCCTTAAAAGAATCCCAGTTTTGTTTAAGGAGATAGGTCATTTCTGCTAATGGAAGAATTTGGACCAACTAGTATCCCATATTGTGCTTTAAGTCTTGATATGTTTAAAATCGGGGTCAATGCTTATGTGAACACACATTTCTCAATTAAAAAATAGAAATGTAAACTTGTTGCCATTTAACATTGAAAAAAATTATTCTTATAGATGTTGACCATATAAATTCACTATAACTAAAGTTAAGTCATTTTCTACTTGACAGTTGACAGTTAATTGAATGAATTCATGTGGTCCAAAGTTGCTAATCTGTGCCATAGTCCCTTGAGGATGTACATGAGATGAAGGAGGGCATGCAGAGGCGGTGGGACCGGCTATTTATGACCCCCCATCTGTCACACCATCACAAACAGGAGCAATGCAAGCTTATGTATTATTTTCATTAAAAGTGTGATATCATGGTACGACATATCCGAGTATGAGAACCATACAAATCTCACATTATCTCCTTCCTCCCAAGTCAACTGATGGCATCCTTTCTGCATCAGATATGTAGAGCATCTTTAAGAAGATGCAGCTTTGGTCGGGCTGTTTCTTCAAGCTATACGTTTAAAGAAAATCAAGCTCGGTTTTAAAGAATAGGAATTAAAGCAGCAAGTATTCTATCAAAAAAGGCTGCAAAAATGAATAGAATGTCCAATAACACTCAGGAAAGTAATCACTGACAACAAGTTGAAGGCATATCCCAGAATCTTCAAGCAACAGATTATAATAATAAGCCAACGGGGGGATGTATACT
Source organism: Alisma plantago-aquatica (assembly GCA_963693085.1). Taxonomy (NCBI): domain Eukaryota; kingdom Viridiplantae; phylum Streptophyta; class Magnoliopsida; order Alismatales; family Alismataceae; genus Alisma; species Alisma plantago-aquatica. Next base: position 1,179,313,152 of record OY856411.1, on the reverse strand, counting down.
AAAACGAGCGCTCAATTATTGCAGTGATTAATGTTCGATTGCCCTCTCAAAAAGGATATCAAGAAATGATGCCAAGTACGGATATAGAAACAAACGTCCCCCACAAGCACCCTAGCAAAGAATCATCCATGCCCTTTCAAAGACACAGTATATATGCCCCGTCAAGAATATGACAACTTGTTAGAAAATACCTACAGAATCATTCCACTATGGCACCAAAAAATATCTAGATTCTTTAAAGATTCCAAAGGAATATACCTATCGAGCAGAATGAAAGAATTTACAGTGTTCAATGTGAAACACCAGGAAAAAGCCATAGAGGTGGCGGGAAACCTCCAAATGCTCCATTAGCTAGCAGAGCATATGATTGAGCTCTATCTAGAGACATGCAACGGAACATGTAAAATACCTTCTGAGCTCCTTTGACCCGCAGAAGATAGAAAAAAGACGGCTCTCCGAAACCCAAGGACTCTAAAGAATGTCAAAGCAACTGAGATGTTCTGTTAAAGTAACAGGAGTGGTTCTTAGTTTTTTTTTTTTAATCTTCATTACGGACATAATCTGGCTTATCCGCAACGTACCAACCACGATCACACGTTGGTACTGTTCTCTTCCTTCTCCGAAGCAGATTCACTTCCAGTGACCACAGGAAACCCAGCTTTAGGGGAGTTGTGAACGATGTCCCAGAAAAAATCGGTCAAGACAGACTCGTAGCACGGCATCTTGGCGTAGCCAGGGAAGTAGTTTATGTCGATCACCAGATAGTGGCTCCCGACCTTGGCATCTCTGATCACATCGAAGTTGAACAGGTGGAGACCCAGGGCACGACGGAGCCCCTGAGCAACGTCGGTGATGAACCCTACCGGAGGCATCTCTTTGTCTTCCAGGTGCATCGTCTTGTAGTACTTCTCTTCAGTCTTGTCAGGCGTCGTAATGTTGGACACCTGAGAGAAGGACATTGAACCCTCGGAGCAGTCGAGCAGCTTTTCTTCAGTCACGTCCGGGAGCGACTTGCGCTTGACGCACCTCACGTAGTTTCCAACGACGTAAACCTTGAAGATCACGCCCCCGTGGTTCACGAACTCCTGCAGCACCACCGGGGTCTTAAGGTTGCTCAGCGCCTCGCGGGTGAAGATTAGCGTCATCTTGTGGGACTTGGCACTGCCGTCCGCCACAAGAGGCTTAGCGATCATCGGGAACTTGAGGCCACACCAGCCGTCAGGGTCGGCAAGCGCCTCTCGATCGTAGGCCACTATCTGCTTGGGGATGCCGAAGGTCTCTGCCCAAGCGCCCTGAGGGAGCTTCAGCTCGGACACGACCTGAAGCATGGAAATGCGGTTGCGGAGGCGCTCTATGGCCGCGGGGTTGTCGACGATGGGGACACCGGGGTTCTTGCTCGCGTAGTCTCGGAGCTGAGAATGCCACTGCTCGCCGGAGAACTTGTGGATGACGCAGTCGAAGGGGCCCTGGTCAGACAGCGGGCGGTCTGCGTCGATGGGGACGAGGTCGATCCCGCGCGCCTCCGCGAGAGTGAGAAGAGACACTTGGATGAAGCTGCCCTGCTTCTTGGGAGCGAGAGCGTAACCTATCTTGAACCGCCGGCCTTCGGGCTCCTCCATCGTCCAGGAAGCAGATACGCAACAGATTCCACGCAGTGAGCGGCGGTGCCTGGTGACCTGCGGCCCGGAGCAACCAAGACAGAAACACTGATTAGGGCGCCGGATCGAGGGCGGGCGAGAAGGCGATGAAAAGCGTGATTGCAGGAGAACAGAAATCGCGACTCTGACGTAGCCCTACCGGCAGAGAAGCATAGGGCGAGAGAGAAAAGAAAGCTAGGGTTTCCCTCTTCGCCGGAGCCGGAAGAGAGAAAGCGTCGGAGCGGCCAAGAGGTATGAGCGGTGAGAGGAGACGGAAGAAGATTCACAGACAGGAGCTCGACGCGTTTTTATCGGAGGAGATGAGGATGTGTTCACTCCCGAGTGTACTTACCGCCTACGTCTCCCTCCGGGACTGAGGCTTCTTGAATGCCGGCGGTGATCCGACGAACGCGTGCGGCGGGGTGACTGGACAGGCCAAGATAAGCTTCCCCTCCGGCTCTGTAACCGCGGTTGGGCTACCACAGCGAACCACGGTTTAAGGGAGATTGGCCAGCTTGGCGCAACGGACGGATATATAGCCTGGTAAGAAGAGATGGACGGTGGAGATGGCGCGGCGGCGGCGCGTGGTGGCAGTTGCAATGAGAACAACCGCCGACTGCGACGGCTGTGTGTGATGATCGAGCGGCGAGGACGGGCTGGATTTCGCTGGCTCTGGAATGAGGAGCCTGGACTTCAGTTCTGCGGTAGCGGAAGGGAGCGAGTCCTGGTAAGGAGTCGGGCTGGATTGACGAAGACAAGAGTCCGATGGCGCACGTGCGAGGATAGTGGAGAGGGAGGTGACCACTTGCAAAATTAGATGAGGGCGAATTGGATTCTAGGCTTTGTTCTCGTATAGTATATGTTTTAGGACCAAGGTAAGGAAAGAATGGCATTTAGACCATAGCTTCCACTTTTATTTGACTCAATCATACACCGTCATTGAGTTTGATGGATTACATATTAGTAGCACTTCAATAAAGTTGCGCTCATTGGTACGATGGGAAATGGATAAGATGAGTGAAAGGATGAAATGGGAAGAAAAATGGCATAGGATTGACCTTATTTCCTCCATCCTCCTATGGAACAATGACACGTTAAAACTGTGTGTATAAACATAAGTGTACGCGTCGAGTAATAGAGGCCTATGTGAGGCCCGAGTCGAACTCATAGAGATGTAGTCTCAGTGACTACTACTAACTACGGTGCGATCAGCTAAGCCGATTAAAAGGTTTAGTTTGAGTTTAAACAAAATAAAAGAAAAGTAAATGAAAATTACTGGTGATTGATTCAAATGATGTGGATTCTTTAAGATTACCGATTTACCACGGAGTCTTGTTATATCTTATTTCTATAAAATTAATATAAATTTTACTCCTACCCTGGACAGAAAGCATGTAGTCAGAATTGTCTGCTTCCACGGTGCAATCAACTACCTAGATCTAAGCCAATTACACGTCTGTAGCAATTTATATCTTAGTCTAGGTGCATTATCGAAGACTCTGGGTTTCTTTCCACTAACTGTACGTTACCTTTTCAAAAGAACGCTTAGAAAAGTATATAAATTGTGATTTTCTAACCTTTAATCCTCCTTCCAGAGCAATTATTAGTCTATTACTATATCGATGGTGATCAAGCATAGGTAGATCATTCAAAACACAACTATATATCCAGGAATATTAAAGAGAAATCTACATTAATTCATGCAAAAAGTCAATACAACGAGTCCCCGAGCTACAATCGGGTCCTAAGGAAAGGAGGGGATTAGCCCCGCATAGTTTTCAGTTGCGAATACATGGAGAGAAAGGAGGAAAATGTGGGAAACATGAAAGAAATTCGTATAACCCCTGGAGAGAAGGTGTTCTGGATGATCCTCCTTGAGAAACGCACATTCTGCAGTCTTCCGGCAGCAAAACTGTCCGTTGGAGGTGCTCGGATCTCCCGATTGACGGTCTTTGGCTCTGTGCTCTTCTTTTACCCTCCTCTCTGGCTTTCGTGTGGCACGTAATACCATCCCCCTATGTCTGGCCGTCCTTTTTTAGGTCACAGGCCAACTTACGGTACCACGCAACATGGACCGTTGCATCTGCATGCTTGTTGAATCCGACAGAGTCGGTACCACTGACAAGATGGTCGGTGGCACCGACAACTTCTTATTGCGGTCCTTCCTCTGCTGAGTCGATACCACTGACACGTGGGTCGGTAGTACCAAGTTGGCTCGTCTGCTTGAGTTGTCCTACTGACCAAATCTCAGTGGCACCGACAGTATGGGTCGGTAGCACCAAGTCTGCTACTCACTTATGCCTAGCTACTGATGTGATCTCAGTGGCACCAACTAGATGGGTTGGAGGTACTGACTCTGCATTGTACATACAATACCTAAAAAGTGCAGAGAAACGTGCATAAGTACGGGGAATGCATAAAATCATCTAAATATTATAGATTAAGCATAATTTGATGCAAACAGAGTGTACATGTCAACAATAGTATTTTATGTAGATATAATCAAGATATGACAAATAAATGTACACAATAGGTATAAAATAAGCATGTAAAAGTGACTCAAAACCCGTACATCAAACTTCCCTAATCTTAAACCTTGTTCGTTGTGACAACATAGTTTTACACCATGCATCCATGTGTAGTTTTACACCATGCATCCATGTATGATAACAAAGTAGCTTGAACATCAACAAAATGAAAACATAATTATTGTTCTCTCGGCAAATACATGAGATAAAGAGTTTTGTCCTCCAGGGACTACAATGCTAAAAGTACTAAAGAAAAGAGGATCATAAAGGACACCTAGCCTTATGCTCCTTCGCCATTTAGTCTCCAATCTCAGCAGCGGAATCTTCAGTGTGAGGTGGTCCTTCTGTCCATGAATTTCCCAGAGGGAAAGAAACAACACATGGACCCCATAAAGGGAAGAAAAATAGGGTCAGCTAGGCTGGTACTAATTCAATTATTGAACTATTAAAAAATAAAGAGTTATAGATCAAATTTGGGTAAGATTGCTTGGTGGACTATGATAATAGCAAAAAAAATAAACTAGCTACCATGATAATTTCAAAAGGGGGTACAATAATGCAGAGTGTTAATTAGAATCAACAACAAATATCAACATATCAAATTATTCAAAATGAAATGATTTATCCATTGGCACAGTCAATCTAATATTTTGTCTTCGCCAGTGGCTAGGTGCATAGTGTTCTCCCCTCTATGAGAGAATGGCACTTTGCCTGTGGGGGCAACCAGTACTAGGGACCTCTAGTTGTCCATTATCCACTGCGCCGGGTTGGGGGTCGTAACCCACCGGATCAAGTGAGCCAAAGCTCTTTAGCCAATATTTCGAGTTTTTTTGTTCCAATGTCTAAATCTACAACATTTCAAATTCTCTATAATGTTCAACTTTCAAATGTAGTTGTGGTAAATTTCAACAATAAGGAAAGGGCTAATAAAATGTTTCACCAGTTTTTCAGAGTTATGTAGATGGCATCCAAGAGGGAAATAAATAGTTCAATAAATAATCAAGAATTAAGTACATGTTCGAAATCGAGAACTTCCAATCAAGTTGCACACAAAGATCAATGATGCAATTTCCTCAAGAATCTAGAAAGAGAGGAGGTATTAGAGTTATTTGATGTGTCTTGGCTTGGAATCACTTTCTAGTTTCTTATTAGGTGAAATGACCATTTTACCCTTAAGGAGTATTACCTTGAATTATTGCTTTTGGTTGTTGTTACATCTCGTGTGAGTCATTAGTATGGTACCCATATTTATACATATAGTCACATATAATATTCTAATCATTATCCATGTTCACTATGTACATGATTTATGTATTTGTATGTTACATACCCATTACGGAATACATATAGTATTGACCGCGTGCATATATATATATATATATATATATATATATATATATGTGTGTGTGTGTGTGTGTGTGTGTACTATGAAACCATATCTAGAATTGGTTTTCTACACCTTTATAGGTTGCAAAATTTGTATTATAGCTATTATCTTAAACCTATTTAATTTGATTTTTCCACATATGTCCCTTAATATCCTTAGATATATATAAGGTAGTATTATAATAAGGTCATCAAGTGTATGCCCTTTGGTTTCCCATATTTATTCCTTAATATACGTATTCCTTCATGTTGGTCCTTAATGGTCGAATAATATAATTAAACTAATAAAAATAAGGAAGTATGACTTAATACTATAAGAATTTAGTCTTAAATATGTGACTATAATTATTGAGGATACTTCATGATTTTCTCTTTATTTTGTAGGCTTCATTATAGCTCCTAGATTTCATAATAGACATATTACATAGGTGATATAGATGTGTTTAGGCAAGGCTTTTAGGTGGTTAGGATGTTTCATCATTTGTAATTTGATTCATATATCATAGTATGGATTTATTGACCTTGCCTTTGTATGGTAGATCGTGATTGATTTTAGATATAGAATAGAACATGAAGAGGAGTCGTCGCGGTGTATATACCTTGTGATGTGTCGATGCCTTGGCTGTGATCTCAGCTTGGCTGCACGGTCATGCAGTTGGCTCACCTACTGGTATTCGTCATGGTAGTAGTGACAGCGTTGAGGAGTTAGTGGTGGCTGGCGAGGTTCAACGTTGGTCGTCGGCACAACAGACTAAAGGAAAAGAAGGCAGTGGAGGGGTATGTGTAGATCTTAGATGCAGTGTAGGAGCCATGATGCTCCCTGTCGGTAGTAGCAAGGTTGTCTTACGACCACCGTAGGAACCAGGGTTGGTGGTACTCGTGTTGCTGAGGGTGGCGCATGTATGTGTCGTGGTGTCAGGTGAGGCTCTGGCGGCGCAGCAGGTTGAGGGAGTATGATGGTTAGTGGTCGTTGATGGCAGAACCTGAAAGCAGGTTAGAGAGGAGAGGGTGGGAAAGGAGACGTCATGGTGGAGGCTCGTTGGTGTGCACCAGGCCGAGTGCTACTGCTGCCGGCGAGAAGGAGAACAGAGAGTTTTTGCCCAGGAGGACGGCCGACGGTTTAGGGTGGAAGAGATATGTTGCCGCCATTACAGGGGGTGGCGGTGGTGTCAGAGGGAAGGGTAGCGGCAGATTGAGGGAGGTGGAGATGCATCGAGGGGTGTGGTGTTGTGTATCTTGGCGTCGAGATTGATGGGGATATATATACAAGTTGAATGGTGGATCTAGGGTTTTCATAGAAAGGTGAGGCTCTGCCAAAAGATTCTGGGCGGCACAATGTAGCGATCTGAGGTCTGTCGGTTTCTGTCTTTGCTCTAGGGAGCTTTAATGGCAGTACCTTCGGTAGCATTTTTGGCGCCTGGGGATGTAGCCGTCGGGTTAGAGGATTAAAAGGCAAATTCAAGGCAGTTTGAATTGCTTGAAATGACCAGGAAATGAGGGAGAACATCCTCATCGTTGCTCCTTAGAAAAAAGCAGCCACGACACTGCTTCAACGTGAGGAAGCGGCACCCAGGTCAAAGCCTGGTTTGACCGGGAGTAAAAGGCACATTTAAATAAAATTTTGAAATTTCGAATATCCTAAGTTACATGTCAGTTTTCCTTGAAATTTTCACCACACCTTTAGGTGTCATTAAACTAAATTCTAAAATTATAAACTCCCATATGTATGATCCCGAGGTGGTCAATAAATGTATTCTTTGAACTAGTACATATGTAATTATCTAATTACAAGAATTATTTTTTTTGTACAATTCCAATGCTAAGAGTTTGAGTTGAATTAAATTTTGAGTTGTGGTCCAAATGGAATAATTTGATCAAAATAGGACAAATTGTAGTTAGGTGCCCAAATCTCAACATAATTCAAATGAAGTGTAAATATGAATGGAAAGGTTAAAAAAATGTTTATATATATATCAATAATTAAATTTTGTATTGAATTTTAATATGTTACAACTCATCTCCCCTAAAGGGGGATTTCGTCCTGAAATCTAGGGTTAGTTGGACATATAAGGGTAAGCACATTGTTCAATTTATCTATATTCTGAAGGTTTGACCTGGGCAAGGAGGAAAGGTAGCATGTAGTCTCTAATCACTTCCCACTCATAGAGGAAAGATAAAAGATTATGTCAAGAAAATAGCTTTATTATAAGGTCCTTCCTACTCTACAATATATGTGTCTTATAAATTGTGGCAGTTGGTCTCTACACGACGTCTAGGGTTTCTAACAATTACATTAAAGGTTGTACCAATAATTTCCAGATTTCAAGTAGTTACTAGCAAGTTAATAAATAATAGGTTGGTCAACATACCTTCAATGAATTCATCATTGTTTTGACCTTCCTCAACCCTCATGGCATATAACTTTCCTTGGTGGTGCTCTGTAGGCTTTTGGGCGGTAGCAGGCTTATTGTTGTGGTTGCTTCCTTGACGTGGGGTATCCTGAGCATTTGTACGAGGAGTGCTATTGTTTCTTTGAGGCTTAGGGCAATTTGCATTGCGGTGGCCTGGCTTGAAGCAGTTGAAGCAAAGAGGCGAAGGATGGTAGCATTCTCCACGATGCCTCTTCCCATAGTTGTAACAAGGATCTGGGATGGAGGAAGGAGTTTTGTTATTATTTTCATTCTGACATTTTTTATTGCCTCCATGGTTGTTGTTGCTATGGTGTTGATTGTTCCCATTACTATTGCTATTACTTTTTGGGGGTGCATAACAGCCCAAGTCTTGCAGGTGCATCTCAGTGTATTGTGCTTTAGCAACCAACTGATCAAATGTCAAAGGGAACTGAGGGGCCAAGTTGTCGCTCAGACTTCGGTTGAGTCCCTTCATGAAAACTTGGATCCTTCTTTGCTCAGTAATACCAGTTGCATACCTTTCTAGGAGGGTGAAACGACAAAGGAATTCAGCTACAGAGTCATTCCCTTGGCGAATGGAATTGAATTCCATTTCTTTCTGGATGAGCACAGATTGGGGGACATATCGGTGATGAAAGAGCTTGAGTAATTCCTCCCATTCCAATGATGTCGTACCTCCAGGGAGGGTACTAGACAGATTTTTCCACCAGACTTTTGCCACTCCTTTCAACACGAAGGCAACATACTTGATGTAACACCCCTGACCTAGGTTATGAACTAACCCTAGTTGTTTTGCTTAAAATTATGATTAGAGGCTTGTGGTTAACCCTTTATATGTCATTAAATCTTTATAAGAATCTATATTTTCATTTCTGCCCTTTTTGAACAATGTTGTAAGATTGTTTTGTTTAATAGGGACCTATGTGCAAATTACCCAATTAGAGGGGTTAACTTGCAAATTTCACATTTAAGATGTTCCTCTGATGATGATACATCATAAGAATGAATATGATGTGGTGATATGGATTCCCCAAGCTTGGGCACCAAAATATAGCTTGTAGAGCAATCCTTGTACTTTAAAACCTAGTTTTGGTGTAAAGTGCAATTTACCCAAAACATAGGGTGCAACATGTAAAATATACCCTCTAGAGTACCTCTCATGCATTTTTAGCATCAAGTGGAGTGAATAAAATGAGGGGGGCGCCTCATTTGAGTAACCATATAAGAAGGATAATCATTGTAATTGAATAATCAAGATGTATGCAAAATGACCCTTATATATGTATGACTTAATAAAGTGTTTGGCTTCTTTTCCTCTAAACCAAGGTTGAGAGATAAGTTTGCATGTTATGAGAAGGGAGGAACTTGGCAAAGAAGTAGGAGAGGGGCGTGGAGGATATAGATGTAAAAAAAAGAAGCATTTATCATTGCCTTGGAAATATGCCCAAAAATATATAAGCAAGCTCTTTCCACAATCAAGGGATCGTTCCCTTCATTTCCTCTTCTCATCCTTTTTCTTTGGGCCGACTAAGGAGGTGGTTAGGAGCAGAGTAGGACGACCAAATTTATCTAGGTAAGTTTGGTCATCTTCTAGCTCAGATTCATGGAGGAAATTCCATTACAAGGTTGGTTTGCTAGTATTCCTTACACAACTCTTGCTTCTAGCCATCTTCTCCATCCAATTCTTGAAGAAAGGACCTTGGATGACCCCTGGAGCTCAAGACACCATTAAATATACGGATCTTGGAGCTCTATATCAGATTCTAAGGCGGGTTTTATAACTCTAAACCTTAAAGCTTTGATTATGCATCTTCTTTTCTTGTAAATGTTGATAGTTCTTCTTCCCTCCATCCTTCTTTGCACTCTTGCAAGCAAAACCGTGGAGAGCATGCCTTGATCTGGAGGAAGAAGAAGGGGGCGTGAATACCAATGCTACTTTAGCAAACAGTCTTGCACCCCTTGGCCAAACGGTTTGCAAAACCGTTTGGGGCAAACGGTTTCAAAACCGTTTGAAGGGCAAACGGTTTCGTAAGGTCGGTTTGAGCAAACAGTTTCAAAACTGTTTGAGGGAGTTTACCAAGGGTTGACCGTTTGATATTCCTATTCATAATTATGTTGATTAATAACTCACCAAATTTGATAGATTAACTCCCAAGTATTCGTGAGTTGAAGGCTAATCAATTAGAGAAACCTAATTGGATTAAGTGCTGATTTCCAACATGATTAACTTGACCTTTTAGGGCAAACGGTTTCAGAACCATTTGAGGGAGTTGACCAAGGGTTGACCGTTTGAGATTCCTGTTCATAATTATGTTGGTTAAATAACTCACCAAATTTTATGGATTATTTCCAAAGGAATCATGAGTTGAAGGCTAATCAATTGGGAAAACCCTAATTGAAATTAGTGCTGAAATTCCAATGAGTTGATTTGAGATTTTTGGGTTGATTAGCCCAAACGGTTTCAAAACCGTTTGGGAATCACCCAAACGGTCTCAAAACCGTTTGGGGGTCACCCAAGACCGTTTGGAGGTCTAGGTTTGGATATGGTTAAGTGTTTTAAGATCCAAAGATATGGCATGAACCCTAATCGGCTAAGTGCTGATTTTTGTAAGTATTGAGATGATGCTTTGGGTGATTGAGCCCAAACGGTTTCAAAACCATTTGGGGATTACCCAAACGGTCTCAAGACCGTTTTGAGGTCACCCAAGGCCGTTTTGAGGTCTGGGGTCAAGTATGGTTGAGTAATTGAAGGTCTAAAGATACCAAATTGAAATGCAATCAAGTGCTGATTCGATGATCAACTCAATAGCTCAAACCCTAATGATTGTTTCACTAGAATCCAAGGTTTGGATGAGCCAAACGGTCTCAAGACAGTTTGGAGGCTACCCAAGACCGTTTGTAGGTCTAGGGGTGAGTATGGTTAAGCAATTGATGATCTAATGATACTAAGTTTAAAGTGTAATCAATTGCTGATTTGGTGATCAATCCAATGATCCAAACCCTAATTGGTTGACTTGGATTTTGATGATTTGATGGGCAAACGGTCTCAAGACCATTTGGAGGTCATCCAAACGACCTCAAGACCATTTGGGGTCAGGTCATGTTCAAATTGGATGATGGTTCAATGGGTTCAAATCAATTAGACTCCCATTGAAATATGTTGAAGGGTTGATGATTTCCAAACCCCAATCCAAATGATTCAAGCCCTAATTGATGATCAATTGAGGGTCAATTGAGTGTAAAATCAGTTAAGAGTTGACCTAATTAACTCAATTGATGAGTGGATAATAAGTACATGATCGATTGAGGGGTTCAACATTGGAAACCCTAACTCGTTTGGAGTGGTTAAGACACTCTTTGGTCCATGCAGTTTTGAGGAGGTTTGGACCAAACAGTCTCAAGACCGTTTGAGTCCAAATGGTCTCAAGACCATTTAGGAACAAACGGTCTCAAGACCATTTGGATTCATGCGGTTTCAAAACCATTTGGAGGTTGAAAGTGCAAAACCGTTTGGGATCTTTTAAGTTTAAGAATGCTTATTGCTTTGAAGGCTTAGATGGTTCAATGGTTGATTAATCTAAACCCTAATGATATCCAAAGACATCAAGGGAACAATTAATTAGTTGGTTGATGCATGCTATGACTAATGGTGGACTTTAACAAAGTACCCTTGATGGGTTTAAGTAGTCAACACCTTTTGATCAAGCAAACCCTAATGAACATTGTAGTAATAATGTGACTTATGTTAACAAGGCTGAATTGACCTAACCTAATCATAAGAGATGTAAACATCATATAATAATAAGAGGGGAGAGAAGACTCCTAATATGAATGAGAATCAAGTAATATACTTCCAACATGTATGAATACACATAATTAGGGTATGATCCTTTACAATGGGATCATGGAAACCCTAATTATGATGATCAATGAATCTTAACCTAAGTGAAGACATGAATGGAAGTAATCTTCATACATAATGATGGTATGATCTCAATTCACTACTATGTGAATAGTAAACCCTAATCTAGGGTAATGTGATGTTATGTGAATAGAAAACCCTAATCTAGGGTAATGTGATGCTATGTGAATAGTAAACCCTAATCTAGGGAGATGTGATGATATGAACAAGTAACCCTAATTCTGAGTTATGCTTTTAAGCATGAAACTCCATGATTGATAAATGAGATAGGAATCACTATTCCTAATATAGTTAAGAGGTTGAATAACTCTATTTGGATTAAATGAGAATCCTAACCCTAGAAACCAATCATGGTATTATGACACGGTCGTGGTGAGTCCTTTGTGGCACGACCGTGCAAGATAGCACGGTCGTGGTATCACATATATAATTTGAGAAGAACCTGTATAGTGTTGTTATGATACAATATGCATGGTTTTAGTAAATATTGATCATGCAGGTTTTCATAAAGAGGTGATCATATCCAGGTAAGGATTATGATATCTTATGTATTGAAATTACTTTACATGCTTCAAGTATAATGATATCTCATGATACCTAGTGAATGGTAAATTATGAGTTCAAGTACTTAGATTCTATAATCATTATGATAAATTTAGAAAGGTACTTGATAAGTTGAGGAATTGAGATCCTAACACTTTGTGAGAAAAAGTATGCTACAGGCCATGACTCCCCAATAATAATGTCGGACATTAGATATATGATCTAAGTCTGAAGAGAGTTAGTGTTGTAATAATGGTTTTATAGTAAATAAGTGCCATACATGTTCTTATATTTCTTAGAAGATAAATGACATATGGGTTTATCAAATTATAGTTGTATTGCCTTAATAGGAAGAATGGTTTAATCTGTTAAACATTGTTTTAACTACTCCGAGACAAATATAACTTCTTTGTGTACATTTATTCTCTTAAGCTGCAATAATTATGTTTCTGGTGAAGAGTTATAACTCTCACTAGGACGATTTTATAATTGTCTTACCCCGTGGGAAACATATTTTTAGGTGGATGTGGGCGAGGAGGCAGAAATCCTTCAATAGGTGAAGGGCAGCATCAACAGTACCAGGGACAATAATGAAGTTTCAGGTGGAGAACTAGTTGTTATGCTATGTATAGATGTAGCTAGAGTCCTATGTGTTGTCTCTGTACTCTCAGGTCCTCAGAGTAATAGTTAGTGCTTTCGAGTTTTTGGTCCAGTACCTCGAGATTTTTGTATCTTGCCTTATATAGTTAACATGGTAGTTGATGATTGTACTCTCGAGATACGACCTTACAGAGATGTACTGATGGATCAGTTTGTAAATAACTTATCATGTTGTTTTATGAAAAAGCTTTACCATGTAAAGATATCTTCACAAAAAGTTTTAAATTTTAGTGATTTTTGGTAATCCGCTGCTTAGTGAACGCTTCTGAATTAGTTAATCTTGTTTTCTTGAGATAGATGTTACATTTAGTGGTATCAGAGCTCTAGGTTCGCTGAGTCTACAGAGACATAGGACTAAGGTTGTTGAGTCTGTTCTAAGTGTTTTCCAGATTATCTGATAGTATCTTCCGCTCTCATAGAAGAAGAAGAACTTGAAGATGTCTGGATCACATGAGGAGCATGCTGCTGAGGGCAGTACTGCTGCACCAGGAGGAGGTGCAGGAGACCAGAATAGGGAGGGGCATGTACCTGAACAGCCCCAGATTGACCCAGCTGAGATAGAAAACCCAGCTCTCCATGCTTTATTTGATGAATTCCTGACAGCCATAACACACATAGCAGATAGGGTGCCACCATCTGCACCTAGGGCACTAGCCCATCAGGAAGGTTATGGAGTCGGCAAGACTTTTGAGAGACTTCACCGGGTGGGAGCCATAGACTATGCTGGTAGATCTGACCCAGCAGATGCTGATCTATGGTTGACAGAGCTGGAAAAGGCTTTCAAGATCCTTGATATTCCTGAATCTGAAAAGGTAAAACATGCGGTATACCTCCTAAAAGTGAGTGCTGGTAATTGGTGGATGATAGAGAGAGATAAGAGACCAGGTGAAGAAATAGGATGGGAGGTATTCCGATGAGAATTCGTCAATAGATACTTCCCTAAGACGTATCTAGATTAGAAGATCTCTCAATTTGAGAAGATCACACAAGGACAGATGAACGTTGACGAATATGAAGCTAAGTTCATGGAGTTGTTGCGGTTTTGTCCGCAGATGGCAGTTAGTGATGAAGAAAGAATTCGTCATTTTGAAAAGGGATTGAACGCTGAACTAGCCACTCCTGTGTCTGCCTTAGAGAACAGAGAAAGGTTTGCCACCTTTGTGGAGTCAGTAAGAAGGATAGAGAGGTCGGAAATCGAGAAGCAACAGACAAGTAGTAAGAAGACGTACACCCAGCCTCAAGATCAAAGGCCTGAAAGTTTTAAGAAGCCAAGATTTTCTATACCGACAGCAATATCAAGATTTCCTACCCAGACACAATGGATGTCAAGTGGAAGTAGGGATCATAGTAGTACACCAAGAAGACCCTCTGACATAGCATCAATATCGGTAACTGGATCGTATAGACACTTTGCACCCATGATCTGTTACCAATGTAGACAACCGGGACATCTGGCAAAGGATTGTCCAGACAGGAATACAATAATGACTCAACCTCAAGGACATAGTCTGCAAGGCTCACAAGGGAGGCAATATAATAATAGAGGACGTGGATAGATGTCCCAGACAGGTCAGATGAAATAAGTTTTGTTTTGATATTTCATATCAGGATTCTATGTGTTAAAGATATGAAAATTAGCTATTTTTGAATTCCTTTGACCAAGTCCTAGAAGGACACACGGGAGATAAGAACTTATATCTTACTCAGTATTCTTTAAAAAAATTTATAATCTCCCTTAATTGTGTATTAAAAGATGAGATATAGATGTGATACCTGAAGAATAATCTAGTATGGTAAATCTTGTGTGTATAATGATATGAAAAGTGAGGAATATGATGATAAGTAAAATACATACTACCTAATCTCAATACTTATATACCCTGGCCATGTATATGGTTATTGTAGATAAGGCAAGTATGAAACTCTTAGATTGTTATCTTTTTTATTACTCTGATTAGGTAATTATTCTGAAACAATCTAGAGAGTATAAGGAAATTAATGAGAAAAGCTAAGTGAAACTTCTAAAGAAACATACTCAGTGAATCTTCTTAGTGAATACTTAGTGAATATACTTAGTGAACATACTCAGTGAATCTTCTTAATGAATACTTAGTGAATATACTTAGTGAACACACTCAGTGAATTTCCTCAGTGAATACTTAGTGAATATACTCAGTGAACTTCCTTAGTGAATACTTAGTGAATATACTTAGTGAATTTCCTCAGTAAATACTTAGTGAATATACTCAGTGAACTTCCTTAGTGAATACTTAGTGAATATACTCAGTGAACTTCCTTAGTGAATACTTAGTGAATATACTCAGTGAATACTTAGTGAATATACTCAGCGAACTTCCTTAGTGAATACTTAGTGAATATACTCAGTGCACTTCCTCAATGAATACTTAGTGAATATAGTTAGTGAATTTCCTCAGTGAATACTTAGTGAATATACTCAGTGAATTTCCTCAGTGAATACTTAGTGAATATACTCAGTGAACTTCCTTAGTGAATACTTAGTGAATATACTCAGTGAACTTCCTTAGTGAATACTTAGTGAATGTACTCAGTGAATTTCCTCAGTGAATACTTAGTGAATATACTCAGTGAACTTCCTTAGTGAATACTTAGTGAATATTCTCAGTGAACTTCCTCAGTAAATACTTAGTGAATACACTCAGTGAATTTCCTCAATGAATACTTAGTGAATATACTCAGTGAATTTCCTCAGTGAATACTTAGTGAATATACTCAGTGAACTTTCTTAGTGAATACTTAGTGAATATACTCAGTGAACTTCCCCAGTGAATACTTAGTGAATATACTCAGTGAATTTCCTCAGTGAATACTTAGTGAATATACTCAGTGAACTTCCTTAGTGAATACTTAGTGAATACTTAGTGAATATACTCAGTAAATTTCCTCAGTAAATACTTAGTGAACATACTTAGTGAGCATACTTAGTGAACATACTCAGTGAATTTCCTTAGTGAATACTTAGTGAATATACTTAGTAAGCATACTCAATGAACTCCTTCAGTGAAAGCTTTTGAGACAACATACTTAGTAAATTTACTTAGTGAAATCTTCCAAGACAAATTGCTTCGTGAATCTTCTCAGTGAATATTTCCAAATTAATTGATTAGCAAACTTTCTTAGTGAACTGTTTCAAATAAATAAAGGATTGATGAGTGAATTATCTGTGTTAAGGTATGTATGTTTCTCTTGTGGTAAACATTCTTGGGTGATACTAGAAGAATGTTCTTTTATGCTTCTTCCTTTCAAAAGTATGGACACCTTATGTTAGGGGTTTATGCTTTGCACAAACATAAACAGTGATAAGAAGTAATTAATGAAAGGCACTTTGTGTGAATTACAAATCCATAATATCATCATAATTTTGAGATAATATGGGGAAACTTGAGGGCCTTACTAATGAATAATCTATCCCTTCTTTTCCTGGGATTTCGGGGACGAAATCCTTGTTAGGGGTTTATAATTTGTAACACCCCTGACCTGGGTTATGAACTAACCCTAGGTGTTTTGCTTAAAATTATGATTAGAGGCTTGTGGTTAACCCTTGATATGTCATTAAAGCTTTAGAAGAATCTATATTTTCATTTCTGCCCTTTTTGAACAACGTTGTAAGATTGTTTTGTTTAATAGGGACCTATGTGCAAATTACCCAATTAGAGGGGTTAACTTGCAAATTGCACATGTTAAGATGTTCCTATGATGATGAGACATCATAAGAATGAATATGATGTGGTGATATGGATTCCCCAAGCTTGGGCACCAAAATATAGCTTGTAGAGCAATCCTTGTACTTTAAAACCTAGTTTTGGTGTAAAGTGCAATTTACCCAAAACATAGGGTGCAACATGTAAAATATACCCTATAGAGTACCTCTCATGCATTTTTAGCATCAAGTGGAGTAAATAAAATGAGGGGGGCGCCTCATTTGAGTAACCATATAAGAAGGATAATCATTGTAATTGAATAATCAAGATGTATGCAAAATGACCCTTATATATGTATGACTTAATAAAGTGTTTGGATTCTTTTCCTATAAACCAAGGTTGAGAGATAATTTTGCATGTTATGAGAAGGGAGGAACGTGGCAAAGAAGTAGTATAGGGGCGTGGAGGATATAGATGTAAAAAAAAGAAGAAGTATTTATCATTGCCTAGGAAATATGCCCAAAAATATATAAGCAAGCTCTTTCCACAATCAAGGGATCGTTCCATTCATTTCCTCTTCTCATCCTTTTGCTTTGGGCCGACTAAGGAGGAGGTTAGGAGCATAGGAGGACGACCAAGTTCATCTAGGTAAGTTTGGTCATCTTCTAGCTCGGATTCATGGAGGAAATTCCATTACAAGGTTGGTTTGCTAGTATTCCTTACACAACTCTTGCTTCTAGCCATCTTCGCCATCCAATTCTTGAAGAAAGAACCTTGGATGACCCCTGTAGCTCAAACCACCATTAAATCTACGGAGCTTGGAGCTCTAGATCAGATTCTAAGGCAGGTTTTATAACTCTAAACCTTAAAGCTTTGATTATGCATCTTCTTTTCTTGTAAACGTTGCTAGTTCTTCTTCCCTCCATCCTTCTTTGCACTCTTGCAAGCAAAACCGTGGAGAACAGGCCTTGATCTGGAGGAAGAATAAGGGGGCGTGAATACCAATGCTACTTTAGCAAACGGTCTTGCACCCCTTGGCCAAACGGTTTGCAAAACCGTTTGGGGCAAACAGTTTCAAAACCGTTTGAAGGGCAAATGGTTTTGCAAGGTCAGTTTGAGCAAACAGTTTCAAAACCATTTGAGGGAGTTTACCAAGGGTTGACCGTTTCATATTCATGTTCATAATTATGTTGGTTAATAACTCACCAAATTTGATAGGTTAACTCCCAAGGAATCGTGAGTTTAAGGCTAATCAATTAGAGAAACCTAATTGGATTAAGTGCTGATTTCCAACCTGATTAACTTGACCTTTTAGGGCAAATAGTTTCAAAACCGTTTGAGGGAGTTGACCAAAGGTTGACCGTTTGATATTCCTGGTCATAATTATGTTGGTTAAATAACTCACCAAATTTTATGGATTAGTTCCAAAGGAATCATGAGTTGAAGGCTAATCAAATGGGAAAACCCTAATTGAAATTAGTGCTGAAATTCCAATGAGTTGATTTGAGATTTTTGGGTTGATTAGCCCAAACGGTTTCAAAACCGTTTGGGAATCACCCAAATGGTCTCAAAACCGTTTGTGGGTAACCCAAGACCGTTTGGAGGTCTAGTGTTGGATATGGTTAAGTGTTTGAAGATCCAAAGATATGGCATGAACCCTAATCGGCTAAGTGCTGATTTTTGTAAGTATTGAGATGATGTTTTGGGTGATTGAGCCCAAATGGTTTCAAAACCGTTTGGGGATTACCCAAACGGTCTCAAGACCGTTTTGAGGTCACAAAAGGCCGTTTTGAGGTCTGGGGTCAAGTATGGTTGAGTAATTGAAGGTCTAAAGATACCAAATTGAAATGCAATCAAGTGTTGATTCGATGATCAACTCAATAGCTCAAACCCTAATGATTGTTTCACTAGAATCCAAGGGTTGGATGAGACAAACGGTCTCAAGACCGTTTGGAGGCCACCCAAGACCGTTTGGAGTTCTAGGGGTGAGTATGGTTAAGCAATTGATGATCTAATGATACTAAGTTAAAGTGTAATCAATTGCTGATTTGGTGATCAATCCAATGATCCAAACCCTAATTGGTTGACTTGGATTTTGATGATTTGATGGGAAAACGGTCTCAAGACTGTTTGGAGGTCATCCAAACGACCTCAAGACCATTTGGGGTCAGGTCATATTCAAATTGGATGATGGTTCAATGGGTTCAAATCAATTAGACTCCCATTGAAATATGTTGACGATTTCCAAACCCTAATCCAAATGATTCAAGCCCTAATTGATGATCAATTGAGGGTCAATTGAGTGTAAAATCAGTTAAGGGTTGACCTAATTAACTCAATTGATGAGTGAATAATAAGTACATGATCGATTGAGGGGTTTAACATTGGAAACCCTAACTCGTTTGGAGTGGTTAAGACACTCTTTGGTCCATGCGGTTTTGAGGAGGTTTGGACCAAACAGTCTCAAGACCGTTTGAGTCCAAATGGTCTCAAGACCATTTGGGACCAGACGGTCTCAAGACCGTTTGGATTCATGCGGTTTCAAAACCGTTTGGATTCATGCGTTTTCAAAACCGTTTGGAGGTTGAAAGTGCAAAACCGTTTGGGATCTTTTAAGGTTGAGAATGCTTATTGCTTTGAAGGCTTAGATGGTTCAATGGTTGATTAATCTAAACCCTAATGATATCCAAAGACATTAAGGGAACATGTAATTAGTTAATTGATGCATGCTATGACTAATGGTGGACTTTACCAAAGTACCCTTGATGGGTTTAAGTAGTCAACACCTTTTGATCAAGCAAACCCTAATGAACATTGTAGTAATAATGTGACGTATGTTATCAAGGTTGAATTGACCTAACCTAATCATAAGAGATGTAAACATCATCTAATAATAAGAGGGGAGATAAGACTCCTAATATGAATGAGAATCAAGTAATATACTTCCAACATGTATGAATACACATAATTAGGGTATGATCCTTTACAATGGGATCATGGAAACCCTAATTATGATGATCAATGAATCTTAACCTAAGTGAAGACATGAATGGAAGTAATCTTCATACATAATGATGGTATGATCTCAATTAACGGATATGTGAATAGTAAACCCTAATCTAGGGTAATGTGATGCTATGTGAATAGTAAACCCTAATCTAGGGTAATGTGATGCTATGTGAATAGTAAACCCTAATCTAGGGAGATGTGATGATATGAACAAGTAACCCTAATTCTGAGTTATGCTTTTAAGCATGAAACTCCATGATTGAGAAATGAGATAGGAATCACTATTCCTAATCTAGTTAAGAGGTTGAATAATTCTATTTCGATTAAATGAGAATCCTAACCCTAGAAACCAGTCGTGGTATTATGACACGGTCGTGGTGAGTCCTTTGTGGCATGACCGTGCAAGATAGCACGGCCGTGGTATCACATATATAATTTGAGAAGAACCTGTATAGTGCTGTTATGATACAATATGCATGTTATTAGTAAATATTGATCATGCATGATTTCATAAAGAGGTGATCATATCCAGGTAAGGATTATGATATCTTATGTATTGAAATTACTTTACATGCTTCAAGTATAATGATATGCTATGATACCTAGTGAATGGTAAATTATGAGTTCAAGTACCTAGATTCTATAATCATGATGATAAATTTAGAAAGGTACTTGATAAGTTGAGGAATGGAGATCCTAACACTTTGTGAGAAAAAGTATGGCTACAGGCCATGACTCCCCAATAATAATGTCAGACATTAGATATATGATCTAAGCCTGAAGAGAGTTAGTGTTGTAATAATGGTTTTATAGTAAATAAATGCCATACATGTTCTTCTATTTGTTAGAAGATAAATGACATATGGGTTTATCAAATTATAGCTGTATTGCTTTAATAGGAAGAATGGTTTAATCTGTTAAACATTGTTTTAACTACTCCCATACAAATATAACTTCTTTGTGTACATTTATTCTCTTAAGCTGCAGTAATTATGTTTCTGGCGAAGAGTTATAACTCTCGCTGGGATGATTTTATAATTGTCTCACCCCGTGGGAAACATATTTTTAGGTGGACGTGGGCGAGGAGGCAGAAATCCTTCAATAGGTGAAGGGCAGCATCAACAGTATCAGGGACAACAGTGAAGTTTCAGGTGGAGAACTGGCTGTTATGCCACATATAGATGTAGCTAGAGTCCTATGTGTCGTCTCTGTACTCTCAAGTCCTCGGAGTAATAGTTAGTGCTTTCGAGTTTTTGGTCCAGTACCTCGAGATTTCTATATCTTGCCTTATATAGTTAACATGGTAGTTGATGATTGTACTCTCGAGATACGACCTTATAGAGATGTACTGATGGATCGGTTTGTAAATAACTTATCATGTTGTTTTATGAAAAAGCTTTACCAGTTAAAGATCTCTTCACAAAAAGTTTTAAATTTTAGTGATTTTTGGTAATCTGCTGCTTAGTGAAAGCTTCCGAATTAGTTAATCTCGTTTTCTCGAGATAGACGTTACATTTAGTGGTATCAGAGCTCTAGGTTCACTGAGTCTACAGAGACATAGGACTAAGGTTGTTGAGTCTGTTCTAAGTGTTTTCCAGATTATCTGATAGTATCTTCTTCTCTCATAGGAGAAGAAGAACTTGAAGATGTCTGGATCACATGAGGAGCATGCTGCTGAGGGCAGTACTACTGTACCAGGAGGAGGTGCAGGAGACCAGAATAGGGAGGGGCCTGTACCTGAACATCCCCAGATTGACCCAACTGAGATAGAAAACCCAGCTCTCCATGCTTTATTTGATAAATTCCTGACAACCATAACACACATAGCAGATAGGGTGCCACCACCTGCACCTAGGGCACCAGCCCATCAGGAAGGTTATGGAGTCGGCAAGACTTTTGAGAGACTTCGCCGGGTGGGAGCCATAGACTATGCTGATACATCTGACCCAGCAGATGCTGATCTATGGTTGACAGAGCTGGAAAAGGCTTTCAGGATCCTTGATATTCCTGAATCTAAAAAGGTAAAACATGTGGTATACCTCCTCAAAGGGAGTGCTGGTAATTGGTGGATGATAGAGGAAGATAAGAGACCAGGTGAAGAAATAGGATGGGAGGTATTCCGATGAGAATTCATCAATAGATACTTCCCTAAGACGTATATAGATGAGAATATCTCTCAATTTGAGAAGATCACACAAGGACAGATGAACGTTAATGAATATGAAGCTAAGTTCATGGAGTTGTTGCAGTTTTGTCCGCAGATGGCAGTTAGTGATGAAGAAAGAATTCGGCATTTTGAAAAGGGATTGAACGCTGAACTTGCCACTCCTATGTCTGCCTTAGAGAACAGAGAAAGGTTTGCCACCTTTGTGGAGTCAGTAAGAAGGATAGAGAGGTCAAAAATCGAGAAATAACAGACAAGTAGTAAGAAGACGTACACCCAGCCTCAAGATCAAAGGCCTGAAAGTTTTAAGAAGCCAAGATTTTCTATACCAACAGCAATATTAGGATTTCCTACCCAGACACAATGGATGTCAAGTGGAAGTAGGGATCATAGTAGTACACCAAGAAGTCCCTCCGACATAGCATCAACATCGGTAACTGGATCGTATAGACACTTTGCACCCAGGATCTGTTACCAATGTAGACAACCGGGACATCTGGCAAAGGATTGTCCAGACAGGAATACAATAATGACTCAACCTCAAGGACAAAGTCTGCAAGGCTCACAAGGGAGGCAATATAATAATAGAGGACGTGGACAGACGTCCCAGACAGGTCAGATGAAAAAAGTTTTGTTTTGATATTTCATATCAGGATTCTATGTGTTAAAGATATGAAAATTAGCTATTTTTGAATTCCTTTGACTAAGTCCTAGAAGGACACATGGGAGATAAGAATTTATATCTTACTTAGTATTGTTTAAAACAATTTATAATCTCCCTTAATTGTGTATTAAAAGATGAGATATAGATGTGATACCTGAAGAATAATCTAGTATGGTAAATCCTGTGTGTATAATGATATGAAAAGTGAGGAATATGATGATAAGTAAAATACATACTACCTAATCTCAATACTTATATACCCTAGCCAGGTATATGGTTATTGTAGATAAGGCAAGTATGAAACTCTTAGATTGTTATCTTTTTTATTACTCTGATCAGGTAATTATTCTGAAACAATCTAGAGAGTATAAGGAAATTAATGAGAAAAGCTAAGTGAAACTTCTAAATAAACATACTCAGTGAATCTTCTTAGAGAATACTTAGTGAACATACTCAGTGAATCTTCTTAATGAATACTTAGTGAATATACTTAGTGAACACACTCAGTAAATTTCCACAATGAATACATAGTGAATATACTCAGTGAACTTCCTTAGTGAATACTTAGTGAATATACTTAGTGAATTTCCTCAGTAAATAAATCCCTTTGTTTCGATGATGACAAACATTTCATTCTTGTTAATCTAACGAGCTACTTGAGTGTGCAGGATTAAGGTGGATGACAAAGCAACTAGGGAAAATCCAAGGAGCCTACATATTTATATTTCCATGCAATGTAATCACTGTTGTAAAAACTTGTACAAAAATATAATGTACAAGTACTTAGATTGCATGTAAATCAAGCGTTGGATCTTCCTAGCTAATCACCACACTTAGATAGATCATCCCCTTCAAATAGGATCACATGTGCACAATCATACACATGCTTAGTGGTTAATTAAAAGATTGAAAACAGAGTCAATCTCGGTCGACCACACTCCTCGACCGAGACACTCTCGGTCGACAAACTTCTCGACCGAGAATGACCCAAGTAGCCGTTAGACACAGCTGACAAAGTAGTTGGCAGTTGCAAATGAATGTTGATCCAGAGAGCCTGTCGGTCGACAAAACTTCGACCGAGTAGGTATCTCGGTCGACAAATTGTCGACCGAGATGGTCTCTGACAGCAACTGCAGAATAAAGTAACTAGCCGTTACTAATGCACCTAACTTATATCTAACGGCTAGTTAAGCACTTAGAAGCCCCTAGAAGTTGTCTAGAACGTCCTTAAGTAACCATAGGCCACTCCTATAAATAGGACATACCTTAGGACACCAAAAACACCTAAGATATACTTGTGCTATACTTGAGCTTGAATACTCACTTGCAATCTGTTATAGAGCAATAGAGCAATTCCTACACTTGCCATTCATTCATATTGCTCCCATTTCGTGTCCTATAGGCTAGTATCTCCTATCCACTACAATCACATTGTCATACACATTGGTTAGGAGATCTAAACGCTTGATATAGGAAAATCAAGCCTTGTGCTTACAACGGTATTGTAATTTCTATTTTCCTTCTTGTTCCTTTTTATCTTTTGTACTCTCCTTGCTACTCCTAGGGTTGGAGGCTGCAGATTGGAGAGGGTTGACTTCTCAGGTGGAGAAGGGGACTTCAAGCTACTTCAAGAAGGCTATCGCACGGGAAGCTACTTCAGAAGGCTGGTGCAACGGGAGTTGGTGCACCTACTTCAAGGGAAGGCTGCTTCAAGGTTGGGCGATTACTTATAGGTGAAGGCTGCTTGAAGGGTTTGGGAAAAGAAATTGTATTTTATGTAAAGTCCTTGCGAGGTAATAAAATAAATTTCTTTTCAAAATCCTGGTTGGGTAAGCAACCGGGTAGTGGATTGACGGCTATAGTATTTGCTATAGTTGGAACCACTCTAAACCTTGTGTCTCCTTGTCCAATATTTTCATTGTGGTTGTTTGAGTTCAATAATTGTTAAATTATCTATAAAACTCTATTCACCCCCCCCTCTAGTAGTTTTCAATTGGTATCAGAGCAGGCTTCAAGGAGCCCTAACAAGGTCTTGAAGAAAGGAGGGTGATAGTGTCAACAACCTCAAGGAAAAGAAAAGCATGGACAAATCTTCAACAAGTTGCAATTGGTGCTTAGGAACAAGGCACACGACGTATTGCTGTCCATGGAGGTCAAAGAAGGAAGATGCACATAAAGAGTGTCTCATTGCTACAATCAATGAAGAAGAAGAGGAAGAGGTAAGTCTTTTAGATTTATCAAAAGAAGATCTAATTGCTAGTCTAGAAGAAATGCATGAAAAATACATTGAGTGCAAGAAGAAATTGAAGAAATCAAATAAAGTAAATGATGATTTAAATACTAAACTTCTTGCTCTTGAATCTGAAAATGAAGATCTAAAAAGGGAAATTGAAGACTGTGATCTTAAATTGAAATCAGTAGAAGCTAACTGCAATCTTCTTTCCCTTGAAAAGACTAATCTGCAGACTCAAGTAAATGATCTTCAAAAACAACCTATATTGTGCACCCATGTAGATTATGACAATATAGTGAAAGAAAGGAATTCTTTATCATCTCATCTAGACCAAGCAAAACTAGATATCAAGAAGAGAATAGATGAGATTGCCAAGTTACAACAACAAGTTCGTAGTTTAAGTAACAATGGCATTCTTGATAAAATTCTAGATAATCCGTATCAACAAATTGGAAGAAGGGGACTAGGTTACAAACCTAAAGGAAAATCACACAACAACCTAGTTGGAGAAAGACACGAGCACATCAAGCCACATTTGTACCAAAGAACAACCTAGAACAAAACCATAGAAAAAGACTTGAGGTTGATTCTATATGTTGCCATTATTGCTCACGTCTTGGACATTACTCTTTTTCATGCCCATACAAGAAAAAGAATGTTGAGTTAGTATGGGTTCCAAAACCCCCAAATTGAATTGGTTAGACTAAGTTGAGATATGACCAAAGACTTTAATTTGCATATCTTTATGTCTATCTCAACTTAACATATAGGGATAACAAATTTATATCAAATAAGGTAAATCAAAACTTAAAAGATTTGAATATGATTAGTTGAGATATAATCTAAATGTTACTTTGATATTCATATGTTTATCTCAAACTGATCTTTGAAATAATTGAATTAGATACAGTCTATATTGTACTTGAAATAGAATTCTGAACACTTTCTAGAAATTCGGTCGGTCGAGAATTTGTCAACCGAGTGAACCTCGGTCGAGAAATTGTCGACCGAGCATGTCACTGTTTTTCAGAATGCTGTAAAAATTGGTGAACTCTTTTAAAATTGTTCAAAATTGTTGTCTATTCGTGATTAATGACTGTAAAATAAAGTATCAATTATGGAAATCACCCTTGAAAGATTATGCGAAATGAATTTGATCAAAAACCAAAATTATTCTTAGTTTTAAAGAAAATTTCAGTTCTATCATTCTATCATTACATAGGCAAACAAAAGAATTTATTGGTGATATATCTCTTAGAAATGCTTGCATTACAATGTTTTCAATTGGTAATGTTTTTAAGTGGCTATCCATTTAATGTTAATGAATGTTTCTAAATATAAATGACATCATGTAAATTGATCATGTTTAGAAATCACTATGTTATAATGTTTTACATGATTTTGGTCTATCTATATGGAAATCATAAGTTTAAAAGATCACAATCATTGTATTTCATGGAACTGTCATTATTCTTTCATGATGATGTTGTGTTAGCACGAATACATAATTGCATACATGCTTCAATTGTTCTATCATTACATCATGGATATGCTTCATCATGATCATTATGTTTCATTGGTTTAAAATACGCTTGGATTTATACAAACCATGAATAATCATTGTAATAATTGCAAATGTCATTAGCATAAAAGCATCTTGACATAATAGATAATAATTGTGGACACAGCTTGAGATGATGGTGTTGCTATGACAAGACAAACGGTGCCTCTTAGAACAAAATATTAATGTTTTTATCCATTTGCTTGTTCTAAGAAATCAAAAGCAAAAAAAAAAAATCTTGACTCTTGCTTTTAAAATATATGTTTCTAAAGAATCTTATGATAAAGGTATAAGCAGAAATTCGATATTTATGTACCCATAGCAAAGCATATGAAACATCATTTAAAATGAATGGAAATGCATTCTAGAAAAATCTAGGTCAAAGACTTCACTATGATACTCATATTAAATTTCTATAATGGGTATATCTTAATATGCTTCAAATTGATATCTATAGCTATCTGCAGAAATTATACTTCCCATATGAATGCTTATCTTGGAAAACTGCAGAACATGCCTCTTGGTTAAAACAAAATTTAGCCAAGGGGCGCTATGGTCGTAGTCAAGGGTGACCTAAAATAAGCTTTGACAAAATGCTTATTTGGACATTTTTCTATTGTACTTGATAAAGGTCAAAATCAAAATTTTAAAATCACTTGTGACCTTAGAAGCCTTAAATTACTTAAATTGTAAGATTAAGGGGGAGCTTATAAAAACAAATTTGATTACTTGATTATAAAGCTTACAAAAACATTGTTAACAACATTTGAAGCTTGATACGACCTTAGTATTTTTACTCTTAGTTATGAAGAAATGTATAAATTTCATAAAATTGATATATTTTGTACTTAAAGGAACTCTCTAAACAAATCAGGGCTTAACATCCCTTGCATTTGGTTGGAGACATTTTTATGTACTCTAAGCTTAAAGGAATCTCATTTCATTTTGGGGCTTAACATCCCTTGCAAAATGGATGAGAAATCAATATGTATTATGAGCTTAAGGGAATCTCATATCATTCTCAGGGCTTAACATCCCTTGTAAAATGGGTGAGAAATCAATATACATATGCCATGAACCTAACATGATCTCATATCATTTCAAGGCTTAACATCCTTTGCAAATGATTGAGAAATAAATTGTGGCTAAATTAGACAAAAATGACATAAATCCCTGTTTCTAATAGGATATGTAATTAAGGGGGAGCTTAATATAAAATTAAGGGGGAGACGAAATAAAATGTTCATATTGGATATCTTTTTGAAATGACAAAGGGGGAGAAAGAATATAAAATCAAAAATATAAATATAAATGAGTTTCATCTTCTTGTAAAAAAACAAGAATGGCTACAAAAGGTAATCCTCAGGTATGAAACTCACATGCTTTATATTTCCTTATTTCATATTTTAGGAAATGTTTGTCATCTTCAAAAAGGGGGAGATTGTTGGATAATTTGGACATTATAATAAATCCCTTTGTTTCGATGATGACAAACATTTCATTCTTGTTAATCTAACGAGCTACTTGAGTGTGCAGGATTAAGGTGGATGACAAAGCAACTAGGGAAAATCCAAGGAGCCTACATATTTATATTTCCATGCAATGTAATCACTGTTGTAAAAACTTGTACAAAAATATAATGTACAAGTACTTAGATTGCATGTAAATCAAGCGTTGGATCTTCCTAGCTAATCACCACACTTAGATAGATCATCCCCTTCAAATAGGATCACATGTGCACAATCATACACATGCTTAGTGGTTAATTAAAAGATTGAAAACAGAGTCAATCTCGGTCGACCACACTCCTCGACCGAGACACTCTCGGTCGACAAACTTCTCGACCGAGAATGACCCAAGTAGCCGTTAGACACAGCTGACAAAGTAGTTGGCAGTTGCAAATGAACGTTGATCCAGAGAGCCTGTCGGTCGACAAAACTTCGACCGAGTAGGTATCTCGGTCGACAAATTGTCGACCGAGATGGTCTCTGACAGCAACTGCAGAATAAAGTAACTAGCCGTTACTAATGCACCTAACTTATATCTAACGGCTAGTTAAGCACTTAGAAGCCCCTAGAAGTTGTCTAGAACGTCCTTAAGTAACCATAGGCCACTCCTATAAATAGGAAATACCTTAGGACACCAAAAACACCTAAGATATACTTGTGCTATACTTGAGCTTGAATACTCACTTGCAATCTGTTTTAGAGCAATAGAGCAATTCCTACACTTGCCATTCATTCCTATTGCTCCCATTTCGTGTCCTATAGGCTAGTATCTCCTATCCACTACAATCACATTGTCATACACATTGGTTAGGAGATCTAAACGCTTGATATAGGAAAATCAAGCCTTGTGCTTACAACGGTATTGTAATTTCTATTTTCCTTCTTGTTCCTTTTTATCTTTTGTACTCTCCTTGCTACTCCTAGGGTTGGAGGCTGCGGATTGGAGAGGGTTGACTTCTCAAGTGGAGAAGGGGACTTCAAGCTACTTCAAGAAGGCTATCGCACGGGAAGCTACTTCAGAAGGCTGGTGCAACGGGAGTTGGTGCACCTACTTCAAGGGAAGGCTGCTTCAAGGTTGGGCGATTACTTCTAGGTGAAGGCTGCTTGAAGGGTTTGGGAAAAGAAATTGTATTTTATGTAAAGTCCTTGCGAGGTAATAAAATAAATTTCTTTTCAAAATCCCGGTTGGGTAAGCAACCGGGTAGTGGATTGACGGCTATAGTATTTGCTATAGTTGGAACCACTCTAAACCTTGTGTCTCCTTGTCTAATATTTTCATTGTGGTTGTTTGAGTTCAATAATTGTTAAATTATCTATAAAACTCTATTCACCCCCCCTCTAGTAGTTTTCAGAATATACTTAGTGAACACACACAGTAAATTTCCACAATGAATACATAGTGAATATACTCGGTGAACTTCCTTAGTGAATACTTAGTGAATATACTTAGTGAATTTCCTCAGTAAATACTTAGTGAATATACTCAGTGAACTTCCTTAGTGAATACTTAGTGAATATACTCAGTGAACTTCCTTAGTGAATACTTAGTGAATATACTCAGTGAATATACTCAGTGAACTTCCTCAGTGAATACTTAGTGAATATACTCAGTGAACTTCCTCAGTGAATACTTAGTGAATATACTCAGTGAATTTCCTCAGCGAATACTTAGTGAATATACTCAGTGAATTTCCTCAGTGAATATTTAGTGAATATACTCAGTGAACTTCCTTAGTGAATACTTAGTGAATATACTCAGTGAACTTCCCCAGTGAATACTTAGTGAATATACTCAGTGAATTTCCTCAGTGAATACTTAGTGAATATACTCAGTGAACTTCCTTAGTGAATACTTAGTGAATATACTCAGTGAACTTCCTCAGTGAATACTTAGTGAATACACTTAGTGAATTTCCTCAGTGAATACTTAGTGAATATACTCAGTGAATTTCCTTAGTGAATACTTAGTGAATATACTCAGTGAACTTCCTGAGTGAATACTTAGTGAATATACTCAGTGAACTTCCTCAGTGAACACTTAGTGAATATACTCAGTGAACTTCCTTAGTGAATACTTAGTGAATATACTCAGTGAACTTCCTCAGTGAATACTTAGTGAATATACTGAGTAAATTTCCTCAGTAAATACTTAGTGAACATACTTAGTGAGCATACTTAGTGAACATGCTCAGTGAATTTCCTCAGTGAATACTAAGTGAATATACTTAGTAAGCATACTCAATGAATTCCTTTAGTGAAATCTTTTGAGAGAACATACTTAGTAAATTTACTTAGTGAAATCTTCCAAGACAAATTGCTTAGTGAATCTTCTCAGTGAATATTTCCAAATTAATTGATTAGCAAACTTTCTTAGTGAACTATTTCAAATAAATAAATGATTGATGAGTGAATTATCTGTGTTAAGGTATGTATGTTTCTCTTTTGGTAAACATTCTTGGGTGATACTAGAAGAATGTTCTTTTATGCTTATTCCTTTCAAAAGTATGGACACCTTATGTTAGGGGTTTATGCTTTGCACAAACATAAACAGTGATAAGAAGTAATTAATGAAAGGCACTTTGTGTGAATTACAAATCCATAATATCATCATAATTTTGAGATAATATGGGGAAACTTGATGGCCTTACTAATGAATAGTCTGTCCCTCCTTTTCCTGGGATTTCGGGGACGAAATCCTTGTTAGGGGTTTATAATTTGTAACACCCCTGACTTGGGTTATGAACTAACCCTAGGTGTTTTGCTTAAAATTATGATTAGAGGCTTGTGTTTAACCCTTGATATGTCATTAAAGCTTTAGAAGAATCTATATTTTCATTTCTGCCCTTTTTGAACAATGTTGTAAGATTGTCTTGTTTAATAGGGACCTATGTGCAAATTACCCAATTAGAGGGGTTAAATTGCAAATTGCACATTTTAATATGTTCCTATGATGATGATACATCATAAGAATGAATATGATGTGGTGATATGGATTCCCCAAGCTTGGGCACCAAAATATAGCTTGTAGAGCAATCCTTGTACTTTATAACCTAGTTTTGGTGTAAAGTGCAATTTACCCAAAACATAGGGTGAAACATGTAAAATATACCCTATAGAGTACCTCTCATGCATTTTTAGCATCAAGTGGATTAAAGAAAATGATGGGGGCGCCTCATTTGAGTAACCATATAAGAAGGATAATCATTGTAATTGAATAATCAAGATGTATGCAAAATGACCCTTATATATGTATGACTTAATAAAGTGTTTGACTTCTTTTCCTCTAAACCAAGGTTTAGAGATAAGTTTGCATGTTATGAGAAGGGAGGAACGTGGCAATGAAGTAGGAGAGGGGCGTGGAGGATATAGATGTAAAAAAAGAAGAAGTATTTATCATTGCCTTGGAAATATGCCCAAAAATATATAAGCAAGCTCTTTCCACAATCAAGGGATCGTTCCCTTCATTTCCTCTTATCATCCTTTTGCTTTGGGCTGACTAAGGGGGAGGTTAGGAGCATAGGAGGACGACCAAGTTGATCTCGATAAGTTTGGTCATCTGCTAGCTCAGGATCATGGAGGAAATTCCATTACAAGGTTGGTTTGCTAGTATTCCTTACACAACTCTTGCTTCTAGCCATGTTCTCCATCCAATTCTTGAAGAAAGGACCTTGGACGACCCATGGAGATCAAGCCACCATTAAATCTACGGAGCTTGGAGCTCTGGATCAGATTCTAAGGCGGTTTTTATAACTCTAAACCTTAAAGCTTTGATTATGCATCTTCTTTTCTTATAAACGTTGCTAGTTCTTCTTCCCTCCATCCTTCTTTGCACTCTTGCAAGAAAAATCATGGATAACAGGCCTTGATCTGGAGGAAGAAGAAGGGGGCGTGAATACCAATGCTACTTTAGCAAACGGTCTTTCACCCCTTGGCCAAA
Source organism: Alisma plantago-aquatica (assembly GCA_963693085.1). Taxonomy (NCBI): domain Eukaryota; kingdom Viridiplantae; phylum Streptophyta; class Magnoliopsida; order Alismatales; family Alismataceae; genus Alisma; species Alisma plantago-aquatica. The sequence goes on along the minus strand of OY856411.1, from coordinate 1,179,281,309 downwards.
CGGTTTGCAAACAGTTTCAAAACCGTTTGAAGGGCAAACGGTTTCGCAAGGTCGGTTTGAGAAAAAGGTTTCAAAACCGTTTGAGGGAGTTGACCAAGGGTTTACCGTTTGAGATTCCTGTTCATAATTGTGTTGTTTAATAACTCACCAAATTTGATAGGTTAACTCCCAAGGAATCATGAGTTGAAGGCTAATCAATTAGAGAAACCTAATTGGATTAAGTGCCGATTTCCAACCTGATTAACTTGACCTTTTAGGGAAAACGGTTTCAAAACCATTTGAGGGAGTTGACCAAGGGTTGACCGTTTGAGATTCCTGTTCATAATTATTTTGGTTAATTAACTCACCAAATTTTATGTATTAGTTACAAAGGAATCATGAGTTGAAGGCTAATCAATTGGGAAAACCCTAATTGAAATTAGTGTTGAAATTCCAATGAGTTGATTTGAGATTTGTGGGTTGATTAGCCCAAACGGAGTTGACCAAGGGTTGACCATTTGAGATTCCTGTTCATAATTATTTTGGTTAATTAACTCACCAAATTTTATGTATTAGTTACAAAGGAATCATGAGTTGAAGGCTAACCAATTGGGAAAACCCTAATTGAAATTAGTGTTGAAATTCCAATGAGTTGATTTGAGATTTGTGGGTTGATTAGCCCAAACGGTTTCAAAACCATTTGGGAATCACCCAAACGGTCTCAAAACCGTTTGGGGATCACCCAAGACCGTTTGGAGGTCTAGGGTTGGATATGGTTAAGTGTTTGAAGATCCAAAGATATGGCATGAACCCTAACCGGCTAAGTGCTGATTTTTGTAAGTATTGAGATGATGTTTTGGGTGATTGAGCCCAAACGGTTTCAAAACCATTTGGGGATTACCCAAACGGTCTCAAGACCGTTTGGAGGTCACCCAAGTCCGTTTGGAGGTCTGGGGTCAAGTATGGTTGAGTAATTGTAGGTCTAAAGATACCAAATTGAAATGCAATCAAGTGTTGATTCGATGATTAACTCAATAGCTCAAACCCTAATGATTTTTTCACTAGAATCCAAGGGTTGGATGAGCCAAACGGTCTCAAGACCATTTGGAGGCCACCCAAGACCGTTTGGAGGTCTAGGGGTGAGTATGGTTAAGCAATTGATGATCTAATGATACTAAGTTAAAGTGTAATTAATTGTTGATTTGGTGATCAATCCAATGATCCAAACCCTAATTGGTTGACTTGGATTGTGATGATTTGATGGGAAAACGGTCTCAAGACCGTTTGGAGGTCATCCAAACGACCTCAAGACCGTTTGGGGTCAGGTCATGTTCAAATTGGATGATGGTTCAATGGGTTCAAATCAATTAGACTCCCATTGAAATATGTTGAAGGGTTGACGATTTCCAAACCCTAATCCAAATGATTCAAGCCCTAATTGATGATCAATTGAGGGTCAATTTGAGTGTAAAATCATTTAAGGGTTGACCTAATTAACTCAATTGATGAGTGGATAATAAGTACATGATCGATTGAGGGGTTCAACATTGAAACACTTACTCGTTTGGAGTGGTTAAGACATTCTTTGGTCCATGCGGTTTTGAGGAGGTTTGGACCAAACGGTCTCAAGACCGTTTGGGTCCAAACGGTCTCAAGACTGTTTGGGACCAAATGGTCTCCAAACCGTTTGGATTCATGTAGTTTCAAAACTGTATGGAGGTTGAAAGTGCAAAACTGTTTGGGATCTTTTATGGTTAAGAATGCTTATTGCTTTGAAGGCTTAGATGGTTCAATGGTTGATTAATCTAAACCCTAATGATATCCAAAGACATTAAGGGAACAAGTAATTAGTTGGTTGATGCATGCTATGACTAATGGTGGACTTTACCAAATTACCCTTGATGGGTTTCAGTAGTCAACACCTTTTGATCAAGCAAACCCTAATGAACATTGTAGTAATAATGTGACTTATGTTATCAAGGTTGAATTGACCTAACCTAATCATAAGAGATGTAAACATCATCTAATAATAAGAGGGGATAGAAGACTCCTAATATGAATGAGAATCAAGTAATATACTCCAACATGTATGAATACACATAATTAGGGTATGATCCTTTACAATGGGATCATGGAAACCCTAATTATGATGATCAATGAATCTTAACCTAAGTGAAGACATGAATGGAAGTAATCTTCATACATAATGATGGTATGATCTCAATTCACTGCTATGTGAATAGTAAACCCTAATCTAGGGTAATGTGATGCTATGTGAATAGTAAACCCTAATCTAGGGTAATGTGATGCTATGTGAATAGTAAACCCTAATCTAGGGAGATGTGATGATATGAACAAGTAACCCTAATTCTGAGTTATGCTTTTAAGCATGAAACTCCATGATTGAGAAATGAGATAGGAATCACTATTACTAATCTAGTTAAGAGGTTGAATAACTCTATTTGGATTAAATGAGAATCCTAACCCTAGAAACCAGCCGTGGTATTATGACACGGTTGTGGTGAGTCCTTTGTGGCACGACCGTGCAAGATAGCACGACCGTGGTATCACATACATAATTTGAGAAGAACCTATATAGTGTTGTTATGATACAATATGCATGTTATTAGTAAATATTGATCATGCAGGTTTTCATAAAGAGGTGATCATATCTAGGTAAGGATTATGATATCTTATGTATTGAAATTACTTTACATGCTTCAAGTATAATGATATGCTATGATACCTAGTGAATGGTAAATTATGAGTTCAAGTACCTAGATTCTATAATCATGATGATAAATTTAGAAAGGTACTTGATAAGTTGAGGAATTGAGATCCTAACACTTTGTGAGAAAAAGTATGGCTACAGGCCATGACTCCCCAATAATAATGTCAGACATTAGATATATGATCTAAATCTGAAGAGAGTTAGTGTTGTAATAATGGTTTTATAGTAAATAAATGCCATACATGTTCTTCTATTTCTTAGAAGATAAATGACATATGGATTTATCAAATTATAGTTGTATTGTTTTAATAGGAAGAATGGTTTAATATGTTAAACATTGTTTTAACTACTCCCAGACAAATATAACTTCTTTGTGTACATTTATTCTCTTAATCTGCAATAATTATGTTTCTGGCGAAGAGTTATAACTCTCGCTGGGACGATTTTATAATTGTCTCACCTCGTGGGAAACATATTTTTAGGTGGACGTGGGCGAGGAGGTAGAAATCCTTCAATAGGTGAAGGGCAACATCAACAGTACCAGGGACAGGAATGAAGTTTCAGGTGGAGAACTGGCTGTTATGCCACGTATAGATGTAGCTAGAGTCCTATGTGTCGTCTTTGTACTCTCAGGTCCTCGGAGTAATAGTTAGTGCTTTCGAGTTTTTGGTCCAGTACCTCGAGATTTATGTATCTTGCCTTATATAGTTAACATGGTAGTTGATGATTGTACTCTCGAGATACGACCTTACAGAGATGTACTGATGGATCAGTTTGTAAATAACTTATCATGTTGTTTTTTGAAAAAGCTTTACCATTTAAAGATCTCTTCACAAAAAGTTTTAAATTTTAGTGATTTTTGGTAAGCAGCTGCTTAGTGAATGCTTCCGAATTAGTTAATCTTGTTTTCTCGAGATAGACATTACACTTGACCCATAAGTGTAATGGGGAACTCATACTTTCCAGTATATCCTGAGTGGTCAAAAGCCAATCCTTAGCTTTCTCGACTATGTCTCGTTCACTTTCCCCTTTGAATTCAGAAGGTTTCATCTTCAGAAAATCAGCGAGCGTAGGTTCTTTGAGCCCACCACTTCTATGAATGAATTCTTCCATGGTTGTCCCTAAGATTGATTGAAGTTGGTCCAGTTGGGCAGCTGCATCGACCTTTGGGGGGTGAAGGGGGTCCTTCGCAGTGAGAAGGTTGATCTCTCTTTGGTGAGGGGGTGTAGTACAACTTTCTTTTGTAAGAAGAGGATTTTCTTTTCATCTCGGATGAGGGGATATTGTGCTTTCATTTCTTTTCTGAGAAAGTATGATGCTTTCTTATCTTCTCTGTTGAGGGGGTATGATTCTTGCTTTTCCTCATTGATCGAGTTGGGGAGGGGGTATAGTACCCTTCACTATTAAAATTTGGCATATCAGGTTCAGATTTCTCAAAGTCAAATAGGTTACCTCTCCTAGAAATGAGAAAAGTTATGTGTCAATAAGGGAAAATATACGAAACCCTAATTCGGAGCAAAGGTAGATGTCGATTGTTGATGACTCTGATACCATTTCATGTGATGACATATTTTTACACCATGCATCCACGTATGATGACAAAGTAGCTTGAACATCAACAAAATGAAAACATAACTATTGTTCGCTCAGAAAATACATGAGATAAAGAGTTTTGTCCTCCATGGACTACAATGCTAAAAGTACTAAAGAAAAGAGGATCACAAAGGACACCTAGCCTTATGCTCCTTCGCCATTTAGTCTCCAATCTCAGCAGTGGAATCTTCAACATGAGGTGGTCCTTCTGTCCATGAATTTCCCAGAGGGAAAGAAACAACACATGGACCCCATAAAGGGAAGAAAAATAGGGTCAACTAGGCTGGTACTAATTCAATTATTGAACTATTAAAAATAAAGAGTTACAGATCAAATTTGGGTAAGATTGCTTGGTGGACTATTATAATAACAAAAAAATAAACTAGCTACCATGATAATTTCAAAAGGGAGTACAATAATGTAGAGTGTTAATTAGAATCAACAACAAATATCAACATATCAAATTATTCAAAATGAAATGATTTATCTATTGGCACAATCAATCTAATATTTTGTCTTCGCCAGTGGCTAGGTGCCTAGTGTTCTCCTCTCTATGAGAGAACGACACTTTGCCTATGGGGGTAACAAGTATTGGGGGACCTCTAGTTGTCCATTATCCACTGCGTAGGGTTGGGGGTCATAACCCACCAGATCTAGTGAGCTAAAGCTCTTTAGCCAATATTTCGAGTTTTTTGTGCCAATGTCTAAATCTACAACATTTCAATTTCTCTTAATGTTCAACTATCAAATGTAGTTGTGGTAAATTTCAACAATAAGGAAAGGGCTAATAAAATGTTTCACCACTTTTTCAGAGTTATGTAGATGACATCCAAGAGGGAAATAAATAGTTCAATAAATAATCGAGAATTAAGTACCTGTTTGAAATCGAGAACTTCCAATCAAGTTGCACACAAAGATCAATGATGCAATTTCCTCAAGAATCTAGAAAGTGAGGAGGTATTAGAGTTATTTGATGTTTCTTGGCTTGGAATCACTTTCTAGTTTCTTATTAGGTGAAATGACCATTTTACCCTTAAGGAGTATTACCTTGAATTATTGCTTTTGGTTGTTGTTACATCTCGTGTGAGTCATTAGTATGGTACCCATATTTATACATATAGTCACATATGATATTCTAATCATTATCCATGTTCACTATGTACATGATTTATGTATTCGTATGTTACATAGTCATTAGGGAATACATATAGTATTGACCACGTGCATATATATATATATATATATATATATTAATATATATATATATATATATATATATATTTGTAATATGAAACCATATCTAGAAATTGGTTTTCTACACCTTTATAGGTTGCAAAATTTGTATTATAGCTATTATCTTAAACCTATTGAATTTGATTTTTCCACATATGTCCCTTAATATCCTTAGATATATATAAGGTAGTATTATAATAAGGTCATCAAGTGTATGCCCTTTGGTTTCCCACATTTATTCCTTAATATACTTATTCCTTCATGTTGGTCCTTAATGGTTGAATAATATAATTAAACTAATAAAAATAAGAAAGTATGACTTAATATTATAAGAATTTAGTCTTAAATACGAGACTATAGTTATTGAGGATACTTCCTTATTTTCTCTTTATTTTGTAGGCTTCATTATAGCTCCTAGATTTCATAATAGACATATTACATAGGTGATATAGATGTTCTTAGGCAAGGCTTTTAGGTGGTTAGGGTATTTTAGCATTTGTAATTTGATTCATATATCATAGTATGGATTTATTGACCTTGCCTTTGTATGGCAGATTGTGATTGATTTTACATATAGAATAGAACATGAAGAGGAGTTGGCGTGATGTATATACCTTGTGATGTGTCAAGTCCTTGGCTGTGATCTCGGCTTGGCTGCACGGTCATGCAGTTGGCTCATCTGCTAGTATTCGTCATGGTAGTAGTGACAACGTTGAGGAGTTAGTGGTGGCTGGCGAGGTTCAACGTTGGTCATTGACACAACAGACTAAAGGAAAAGAAGGCGGTGGAGGGGTATGTGTAGATCTTAGATGCAGCACAGGAGCCATGATGCTCCCTACCGGTAGCATCAAGGTCATCTTACGACCACTGTAGGAACTGGGGTTGGTGGTACTTGTGTTGCGGAGGGTGGCGTAGGTATGTGTCGTGGTGTCGGGTGAGGCTCTGGCGGCGCAACAGGTTGAGGGAGTATGATGGTCAGTGGTCGTTGATGGCAGAACCTGAAAGTAGGTCAGAGAGGAGAGGGCGGGGAAGGAGATACCATGATGGAGGCTCGTCGGTGTGCACCAGGCCGAGTGCTACTGCTGCCAACGAGAAGGAGAATAGAGAGTTTGTGGGTCAGGAGGACGGCCGACAATTCAGGGTGGAAGAGATATGTCGCTGCCATTGCAGGGGGTGGTGGTGGTGTCGGAGGTGAGGGCAGTGGAAGATTGAGGGAGGTAGAGATGCATCGAGGGGTGTGGGGTTATGTATCTTGGCATTGGGATTGATGGGGATATATATACGAGTTGAATGGTGGATCTAGGGTTTTCATAGCAAGGTGAGGCTCTACGAAAAGATTTTGGGCGGCGTAATGTAGTCATCTGAGGTCACATATATTTATGGTGATAGTCGTAGTCACTTTATAGTTGCATGAAATAAATGTCAACCAAGCATTTAATTTCAAGCAACTGGTAAAACTTCAGAAATCACCGTGAAACTAGAGCAATCAATCATAAGCGTAACCACATGCCCGATTAGGAGACAAAAGAAACAAGATATCCAAATCCAACTAGATGTCCAATCAAGCATGGTAAGAAAAGAAATCAAGAAATTCTTGATCCTAAAAACATGTATAAAACCTAGTTGTTACCATCACATCCCAAACAAGTCTTTATTGACTTCGGTTTCTGTCTTTGCTCTAGGGAGCTTTAATGACAGTACCTTCGGTAGCATTTTCGGCGCCTGGGGACGTAGCCATCGGGTTAGAGGATTGAAAGGCGAATTCAAGGTACTTTGAATTGCTTGAAATGGCCAGGAAATGAGGGAGAACATCCTTGTCATTGCTCCTCTGAACAAAGAAGCCGCGACACTGCTTCAGCGTGAGGAAGCGGCACCCGGGTCAAAGCCTGGTTTGACCGGGAGTAAAAGGCACATTTAAATAAAATTTTGAAATTTCGAATATCCTAAGTTACATGTCAGTTTTCCTTGAAATTTTCACCAAACCTTTAGGTGTCATTAAACTAAATTCTAAAATTATAAACCCCCATATTTATGATCCTCAGGTGGTCAATAAATTTATTCTTTGAACTAGTACATATGTAATTATCTAATTGCAAGTATTGTATTTTTTGTGTGTGATTCCAATGCTAAGAGTTTGAGTTGAATTAAATTTTTAGTTGTGGCCTGAATGGAATAATTTGTTAAAAATAGGAAAAATTGTAGTTAGGTGCCCAAATTTCAACATAATTCAAATGAAGTGTAAATATGAATGGAAAGGTTAAAAAATATTTATATATATATCAATAATTAAATTTTGTACTGAATTTTGGTATGTTACACTCGTCCTCAAGCAACAAAACCTTTGGATCTAATTGAGATAAGTTAGCTGAAAGACATTAGTGCATAAAGTACATCTAAAAAGTCCCCACCTTCGGTCTTCATATCGGCCCTCACTGACCACTGAACACTAGTTGTCATTTCAGTGACCAAAAACCTCTATAAAAGATGTTTGTCCCCCAATCACTGAAATACTATCAATTAAGAAGTTAATATGATAGACTTGTTCAGTTCATACTTGGTGCATCGTCTGATCTCCTATCTACATTGCTCTTTTTCTCTACCTACCATCTAGATGGAAGTAGTTCTCCTGATAGATAATGACTGAGGAGAAAATCATGAGTGGCCTACCGATAAGAGCAACAGGTGGTCGGGATGGTTGGCTGTGGACATGCAATCAAAAATTATGATGAACCTATGATGATGAAAATTTATAAAATGCTCCTAATTCCTACTCATTAAGGTGGAATGATGCATGCAACTATTATTTCATCTCGAAATAAGACAAAATATCTACAAACTATATCATGTACTAGTTCTTCCTTATGATATAGGTAGGACTATGCCCTTTCTCCCTCCTCTCTCTGAAGCTATACTCAATTTTTTTTTCAAAGCCCCCTTTTAATATAATATTATGGGATTATACTTCCACTACACTTTTCTAATCATGACACTATTTTTCTTCTTTCTTTCAAGGGTATGGACAAAATCACTACCTTCTTATGTTTTAGAAGAATAAACTTAGTACATGATGATACTAGATGCTTTATGTAATGCAGTTGTAACTATATGAACAAAGATGTTATGCAACTAAATGGCATGCACCAAAATTTTTGTTGTGCATGTATGTTTTTCCTTTTTTTTCACCAAAGCAAGCAAAAGTAAACAACTATTATGCAAGGTCTACCATGCAATATAAATGCAATCAAAAGAAAGAATGATAACATGTACTCAATCTTCTTATGGTGGAGTGTAAAGCGGATGTATGTTGTGGATGAGATCACATGACTAAGGGATAGAACCTTCAGAGAAAATCATGTATCCCTCTCTAATGACATGTGTACAAGGAAATCAAGGGGTTTCTCTCTGAAATTGTAGTTTAAGGTCACGTTAGTGTTTGGTCAGTTTGGGATCAACAACTTTGTCAATCACTTTCCTTGTACAATTCAGATGGTCATTTATATCCTCATGTCCTGCAGCTGACTCACCCAAGCACTTCCTCAGTTATGCAACTCAATTACTCACAAAATAGGCTCACAATTTTTTTTTTAATTTACTCATTTTTCATGTGCATCCAACCCCAGAGATTGATATACTCAAATGAAACCATGCATTTACTATTCCACATATTACACTAGATAGCTTGTAGATCATACATAAACATAAAACCTAAAAAAACTAATTTTACCAAAATAAAAATAGAATGCTAAAATGAAAGAACTAAGATAGAAGTTGTTCCAGCACCCCCCAAGCTTGAATATGACTATGACCTCATAGTCAAAATTCCAACTTAAGAGGTGGAATAGATATACCCGACTAGTATGGTGGTGGCTGGCTGGCTAGGGTCCTGGGGAGGAAACATCCCCTGGAAATTTGGATCAGAAGAGGGCATAGGCAGTGGCATCTGATAGCCTCCAAAGTATCCATGGCTCCAATAATGGTCAAAGAATGGCTACTATATTTCTCCATCCTCTGCAGGTGATGATGCATGGTCTCTTGGTTGGCCAAGAGAAGACGTTCATTCTCATAGATTGCCTACTGGTTGGTGTACAACCGACCCTACACATCTTGGATTCCAGCTAGAGATGTTGTGTGCTATTACTGAGCGGTTTGAATATCCTGCAACATGGTATACATGCCCACAATGGAGTAAGCATCCTCTCCTTCTTGAGAGGGTGGTAGGACAGAAGAATTGGAGGCTCAATAGTGTCGTGGGTGCTTTCGCGGAGCTACTCGATGCATGATGGGGATGGTGGGATCCACCTCCTCCACGTCATCATCATCTGGCTGCCCGTCCTCATCGTCATCTCCTTCTTCTTGTTCATCTTCATCATCAATGTCTGGCCATCTATAGTGGTCAACTTGCCTGATGTTGAATACAAGATCAGGTAATTGACGCTCGTAGAAGCTATCATTGACCGAACAACTTGCAAAGATGGTGTTGTGTCGGACAATAATAAGACCGACCTACTCAAAGTGGATGTGGTCTATGTGGTTCTTGGACTATAGCGGCTTAAGTGTAGAGAGATCCAGATCTAAGTGGAAATCTATGGGGGTGATAAGTCCCCCAAAAAGGATCGGTGTGCTCCTCCTTACATTTCGCTTTACCGCCATCACATGGGTGAGGAAGAATGCCCCGAAGTTTACCGGCCTCCTCTCCAAAAGCTGGTAGAGAAAGTGTAAGTTTGGTTATTGAACCTTCTCTTGCCCTTGAGTAGACTTGGCAAAGATTGTGTTGGTGAGCATGCAGTGTAGCACCCGAACAAAGGGGTGCTCGATGTCAGACATGGAGTTGTGGTGCCAATTTATCTTGTAGCATGCTGGAACTGTCACAAGATCCTTCCATAGTGCGTCGTAATTGACATTCTCGAGCCGACGGCATGGCAGATGAGGCCATCCATAGATCTCATTGAAGGCACAAAGGGTCATGGAGTGGTTGGTGTTGTAAAGGAAGAAGTCCACCTTCCCTTCTTTCCACTCACCTTGTGTCGAGCAGACTGGGTCAGGGGCCACACATATCTCCAGGGAAGCCATGAACTCGAGCACGATCTCCTTGTATGTGGGCCACCCACTGAAAAAGGGTTTGAGGCCCCTTCATCGAACTCTTGCCCTTGGAGGACAACCTCCATGTTGTCAGTGAAGCCCATGTCCTCCATCGTCTTTCGGTCCCCATATCTCATCGGAGCAAATGGCCTTTTAGCAAACTCCTTGTACACCTTCCGCACCTCCGGTGAAGGATGACTTATCCTGGGTCGTGGCATCAAACCCCTAGAAGATCATGTCTCCGAGGTGGAAGCTTCTCTTGTCCTTGCCATGGTGTTGACAAGATTAGAGAAGGAGGTTGACAAAGTAGAGCTTGGTGTAGCTTCTAAGTGCCCAGTGTAGTTGCCTAAACTTGGGGAGGAGTGGTGCTTGAAGGTGTGGAGAGAAACACTCCACCACCTCCCCCTTTATAGTGATGGCCCGACCCTCCTGCTGCTGATTCGGTGCTATCGAGTGCATTGCCAGTGGCATTGAGTTTGAGGTCCATCTGTGGCCTCAGTACATCGACGGCTATCAGTGCTCCAACTTGGACAAGTGGATTATCGACGTATCGGTGCCACCAACAAAATAGTCGGTGCTACCAATCGTCGATCATGGTTGTATCTAGACTGTCAATGAGGGCACCCATGGATCAGTGATGTCATCTGTCGGTGGCACCGACGGATTAGTCGATGGTATCGACATGATTTATTCTTCTTAGTGTACCGATGCACCCACCAAGCTTGGAGCGTCCATCGTGTCGGTGCCACTGACCCACGTATCGGTGGTACCGATGGTTTATCAGTTAGCCGCCTATGGTTTCTCTACATTTCTTCAGGGTTTTTGGTGCCACCGACTGGGGTGTCGGTGGTACCGAGTCTTCTATATCAAATGAGACCTCTCACTGACCAGAATTCAGTGCCACCGATGGGGGTGTCGGTGGTACCGACCCTGCATGTTCCTGCACACTCAACAAACAGGAAAAGGTATCATTTTTACAAAAAAATTATGGAAATATAAATACAACTAAACCATAATAATGTAAAGGAATGAAATAAAGGTCCTAATGGTTGGGTTGCCTCCCAACAAGCACCCTTATTTAACGTCCTAGGCTAGATAAGTCCAGTTTAAGATCAATTAGTAGCAAGGAACCTCACCTCATGCTCTTTCCTTTTAAAGTCTTCCCCAAAGTAATGCTTCAGTCTTTGGCCATTAACCAAGAAGGATCTCTATCCGTCCTTGATTTTAACTACCCCATGTGGAAAAAACTTCCTATATGACAAATAGTCCACTCCACCTAGATCTCAGTTTACCAGGGTGTAATTTCAATCTCGAATTAAAAAGCAACACATTCTCTCCCAGATAAAAGACTCTTCTTGCTATGTGTCGGTCATGTATTTTCTTAGTTCTCTCCATGTACATTCTTGAATTTTCATAAGTGTTCATCCTAATTTCATCCAACTCATTCAACTCTAACATCCTGGTCTTGCCTGCTTCATCAAAGTCAAAATTAAGCTTCCTCAATGCCCAATGAGCTTTATGTTCTAATTCCACAGGGATATGACACGCCCGTCCATAGACTAACCTAAAGGGTGTAGTACCTATCAGTGTTTTATAGGTAGTCCTATAGTCCCATAGCGCATCAACCAACAAAGCACTCCAATTCTTTCTACAAGAAGATATCATTTTCTCAAGGATCTTTTTAATATCATGATTTGAAATCTCCACCTACCCCTGAGTTTGGGTGATACGGCATACCCACGTGGTGCTTCACCCCATATTTGCTTAAAAGTGCCCCAAACTTCCGATTGGTGAAGTGTGTTCCACCATCACTTATGATCATCCTTGGCACTCCAAAGGTGACATCCCCAAATTTCTATATACTTTCCATAGTGACATTCATAGATATGCGTGCACTCATATCTATATATGTCAAAAGGGAAAATATAAGAAATTAAGGTAGTCAACTAAAAACAGAGATTGAGCCAAGATCAAATCCACATCGTCTCATAAAGTCACACAAACATTCATTCATATAGATAGAATAAAGTCATTACATATGGAGAGGAAATATTGATTTAGAGAAAGATAACTTAATTACATAGGATATCAATCATCCTCAACATCAACTAGGAAAGAAATAAACTAACATCCAGCAAGAAATGAGATAAGAGGAATAGATCTATCTAATACATCCTCCATGCTTATTATTTGTGCCTTCAGGTACTTTGAGCATGTGTTACATTTTAGTTGTCAATTGTTCCTTGTACCTAGAAAATACAAGAAACAAAACATCAGCAGGGCTGGTACGTGGTAAAAGTTACACTAATAAGGTTGCATAAAGGAAAATATTTGAACAAGAAGAAAAAGAGAGATGAATCCATTTCTTAAGATGAAAATCAGGTAAACATCCTTTTTATTGCAATCATTTTGATGCGGCTGTACTACACATATCGCACTTGACTTACATATAGTGTGGGTAATATAATATCATCATACTCTAACATGGGCCAAGGAAACATACATCCATGTTAGGCCACATACATCCACACCAGGCTATGTGCTATAGTAGCTACAACCCATCATAACCATTTATGTTACATTAGGTTTGGTGAAGTATAACTCATACTAGTCAACCAAGCAATCATATTCAAATACGAGCATTCAAGGTATACATATCATAGGCAACCAGAAATCTAGTCTTATACTTATAAGACCACATACATGCTTGTTCAAATCAGATATCCAAAGATTTAGAATCAATCAAGAATTTAGTCACCCTGCAAAGAAAGCAAGGGTACAACATTACTATTGGTCCTTGTGACCAAGACTAAGATATGTCATTAGTTATTATTCCTTTTTATGTTATCTTAATCCAGATCAGGGATTTCCCATATTTTAATTGAGTTTAGAGATATTATCAGGTATGATTCATCATTAATTAGTTTGCTTAAAAGATAGCATTTAATTAATCAATTAGAAGATTTCCATAAACTAGGGTTTATAAGATGGTTGGATAAAAGGGAAAAGCAACCCTAAACATATTAACCATTCATAACATCAAAGTTCATTTTACAGATTCAGACCAATCATAATCACTAATTATCATCTAGTGATATTAATTTTGTTATAAAGATATATCTTTAAATCCATGTATAAAGAGAAACTAGATCTAGGGTTTCTCCTAATCCTTTGGTCATTTATCATCTTGGAATAGTATTTCAATTTAATTAGAAATCAGGATTCATTTAGGGTTAATTACACTTTAGAAAGTCATACCTCATCAAGACAAACCATTATCAATAATTAATTATAATCAAGGAGGTCATTTAGGCTTTAGGCAACTATTTTTGAAAAAGACAACGGATCTAGGTCCTCGTAACATTTTATTTGGATAGAGAATAATTTTCTAATCAAAATGGTATATAGGTTCGCTACAAACCGATATTCCTAGCATCTTTTATGATTTTTCTAAGGTAATGTATTATCTTGAGTAAAAAAAAGAATAACTAAATAAAAAGAAAGGAATAACCTCGATCAATGGCCGGATCTGACGGATCAACGGATCAGATTGATCCCACAATTGCAAGAGGTGGGGCTGGCTTGCTGATTGGGCATCCTAGGATTTGTCCAGCTAGCAGCTGGTCGTATCTACGCGGACAGCACCTCCCTGGGCTTACTGCTTGTTCGAGCAGCGAGAGGGGAGACTTCGGTGAGGGCTCTCTTGTGCTCAACTGATATCCACGATCAAGAGATGGTTGGAAAGGACTTAGGGGCTCGGTCCAAAGCCAGCAAGGGTTAAAATAGGGCGCGAGACCCCGCGTAGCTTGTCGCCGCCGCGTGGGCAAGCAAGGTTGCCAGAGCCGAGCTCGATATGAAGTGGAAGGTGATCGGAGGCCTCGTGGTGGTGACGGGGGGATGCACGGGGTCTAGATGAATGTGCGGGGGGAGATTAGAAGGGAGCAGAGGATGTTGTGGATCTCGCTTGGTGGTGGTGGCTGGAGGTTGAAGAAGGTGGAAAGGAGTGTATGCTCGGGGTGCCCTGGGTGAAAAAGAAGTTGCGGGATGATTAAAAGGGGAGAGGCGGAGCTAGTGGAGGCCTTATATAGGCGTGAGAGAGGCTAGGCAAGGAATCCCTAACTCAGTCGCCGCTGGGAAAAGAGCAGCGAAAATGGGGGAGTTCATTCTTCCTGCTCCGAGGGATATGGGGGTCAAGATATGGCTAGATGGCTTCGTTTTGGTGAGACGGAGATATCCCTTCATAGGATATTTTGTGGGAGGGGTGGATGTGGCACCTAGGAACAAGGATCGGGTTCCCTATCTTCCCCGCTCTTTGTGGGAGGTTGAAGACAGGTTCCTATCCATTGGATCAAGGCAGAAAGCCGAGGGCCTCAGATCAAACGACTGAGAATTGGCCCTTCGCCAATTGATCCGCGCCCAGCCTTAATTGGGTTGTGTGACACATCAAAGGGTCATTATAAAGCACAAACCTAAGTCCTAGGTCATAAAAAGGTGATCTATTTACTCAAAATTAAATTGGCCATAACTCTTGATTGGTAAACCTAATTCTAATGAAATTTTAGGGGTAGCTTCATAAGGTATGCTACTATGATATAAATTTGAGATCCAAATTCGAATATTTGATGTGTTCATTCACTAAATACATTAACATATGTATTTTATCGTAATAGCATACTAGGGCTCACATATTTTTGCAATTTGTGACACATATTTATCCAATTGAGTGAGGGAAGTATATGAGGGTATTTTGGTCAAAAAATTTGATAATAAAACTTTTAAGATAGAAAAGATATTATAAAAACTCATGGACGGCAGCGCGCTAGGGCTTGGCGGTGCGCTAGGGTTAGAGAAGATACCAGGGAGGCAGGAAGATGAAGGAGACCCAGGGGGGGTAAACGGAAACTCCATTCCGGTAGGGAACACCGGAATTCACTTCCAGTACACGAACATGATTCCCCAGAAAAGCTTAGTACAAGACGAAAATGGACACCATGGGCAGCACGGCTCGGCCATGGAGATTGAAACTAACGAAAACTCCTTTCCACCTTTGGGAAACGGAGTAGGAGCGGCGACGATCAGCCAAACGACAACCGCAACAAACGGAGAGCCTTCCCCGCAGAACCAACAGATGCAATACAAAACAGCAGTGACGGGAAACCAAGACAAAGCCCACGGCTATATTCATATCGATGTGGAAAAAATAGGAATCAAGATTCAGAAGGAAGACATCATCATCTCAGAAGCAGAGGGATTTCCAGCCTTCAACCTAAAGGCGGAAGCACGGAAGGAACTGCTGAAACCATGGCAATTCGTTGTGGTAGTGAAGGTCATCGGAAGGGAAATAGGCTATATGACACTACGAGATAAAATCCGGATCATGTGGGCTCCTGATGGAGGATATAACCTGATCGATCTGGACAATGACTACTTTTTGGTGCAACTCCAAAAGATGGATGACTACCTAAAGGCTCTCACAGGAGGACTGTGGCCGTTGTTTGGGTCATACCTGACGGTGCAAAGGTGGAACCTGAGTTTCTCGCCGGAAAAAGCACACCTGGAAAGTTTTATAGCCTGGGTCAGAATTCCTAATTTGCCCATCCATCTCTATCACGACACGTTCCTGGAGGCTATCGGCAACAACATAGGGCAGACAATTAAGGTGGATACTAACACTACTTACCAGAGAAGAGGGAAGTTTGCGAGAATAGCAGTTGAACTACAGACTGGGAAGCCACTAGTACCCACTATAATGGTGGAGGGGAGGAGATTAATGGTACAATACGAAAACATACCGTTCATCTGTCTGAGATGCGGTCATCTAGGCCACATAGAGCGGGAGTGCACCGTTTTACCTCAGGAACCCCCCCAGCAACACGAGAATAGGGGCGCAGAAGGAACACCTAACACAGAAAGTCCACCGGTAAGAATGGAAGCTTTTACTGATACTATACATGCACAACCAATTGTTAGGAGACCGAGGAAAAAACCCCAAGAGAATCTGAAGAAGAATATTCACAACCGAAACAGGTTCCAACAGCTGGAGGACTCAGAGGTCGAGGAGGTAGAGGCGGCAGACTTTGAGAATCACAGGGACATTGAAGCTACGGCAGAACGAATTGCAAGAATTGACTGGAATGCTAGAAAGCAAAAAACCAGACAGGAAAAGAGTACACAGAGTACTCAACAACACTCACCACTTGGTGAGTCGATCCTAGCCAACCAGAACACTAGAAAGGAGAAGATCGCCGAAGAAGGAAATGCAGATAGTAAAGGGAAAGAGAATGCTCACTCAGCAGTTGTGTTGATGGGAGACGAAATCATGGAAGGAAACCCTGGTAACTCAAATACTCTGGGATGCGTACCTGTAGCTAATTTCTCAGTTGGGACATCAGAAACATCCTTCTCCTTCCCAGGGAGAGGGAGCGTGGGAATTCATCTCAGAAACAGGAAGGTCCTAACCCAATCCATGCCATTCGAACCAGGCTCAAAGAAACGAGGTAGGAAAGGAATGAAGGAAAGTCCAGTGGAAGGTAGTGAAGTAGAAGGAGGACCCCATCCAAACCCCTTCAAATGATCGTTGTTAGCTGGAACGTCCAAGGTATCTATCACAAAGATACCCAAACAGCCGTCCGAGAACTAGTCAAGAAGTACCAAAGCACGATCATGGCAGTAATTGAGCCCCGCACGAGTGGGAGGCAAGCTGACACCATAATCAAGAAACTCGGTTTCCCTCGGTCCCATAGAGTTGAAGCTATTGGATACTCAGGGGGTATCTGGGTGTTATGGAACGACAGAGCGCTGGAACTGGAGATCATCCTGAGCCATCGACAATTTGTTCATTGTCGGGTGAATAAGGTGTTCATTACCTTTGTATACGGCAGTACCACACGCCAGGGAAGGCGGCTGTTGTGGAACAGATTGGGCAACATTGCCCAGACGATGAGGGAACCGTGGATAGTCCTAGGGGACTTCAATTCCCACCTAACGCCTGATGAGAAATCTGGAGGAACGGGCCTGGATCGAAGAAGTTGGGAGGATTTCAGTGATGCCTTGGCGGCTTGTCAGCTGGTGGAAATGGAAGCCAGCGGTCCGCGGATGACTTTTAGAAGGGGCCTTTTACAGGAGAAGTTAGACAGAGTACTCGGGAACCTGAGCTGGCTAGAATCCTTCCCTAGAAGCAAGGTAGAGGTGGTGGAGCAGCTTAACTCCGACCATGCTCCGCTTCTGGTGATTTCCGACGAGCAGGGACGACAGCAAAAGAAACATACTCGCATCAACACTCGAGCAAGCTGGCAACAGATGGAAGGTTTCCACGACCTACTATCATCTGAATGGCAGAACCAGATGGAGTTCCCCGAAGCGACGCGCCATTTCCTCAGTAAAGCGGCGAGGTGGTACAAATCAGCAAACCAGAAAATGCAGAGAACCAAAAGAGCTCTCCAGACCCGCCTCCTCCTCACCCAAGAACACCTATCCCATGGGTACGATCCTCAGGTGGAAAATATAATGCTTGATCTCCAGTACAAACTAAATGAAGTGCTGAAACGGGAGGAGCTAGACTGGCAGCAGAAAGCTCACTGCGAGTGGCTGCATCTTGGTGATAAAAACTCAAAGTTTTTTCACGCCTCCATTAAAGAAAGGAGATGGAAGAATAAGATATCGAGACTGAGAACGGAAAATGGAGAATGGCTTGTGGACAGCGCACAAATCCGTGCACTGGTCAGAGACCATTTCATCAAGCTATTTACAGAAGTCTGCCCAGGAGAAAGACATCAATGGTGCGAGGATTACATCGGAGATTTTCCTAAGCTTACTACTGCACAACACCGGAACATGGGAAGACCCCCGGACCAGCTTGAAGTGCAGAAGGCACTCTTCTCCATGGCCAAGTTCAAATCTCCCGGTCCAGATGGGATCGATGCTAATTTTCTGCAAAATAATTGGGAAACTATTAAACCATCTCTGTTTGCATTTGTGCATAACGTTTTTGTAGGTAGCCAGTGGAACCATGATGCAGCCAATGCCTTGATGGTTCTCATTCCAAAGAAGAACAAACCAGAATCATGTGCTCAGCTGCGCCCCATCTCGTTGAACAATGTCTGTATGAAGGTTGTTATGAAGATTATAGTTGCAAGACTGAAGCCATTCCTCAGTAACTGGATTTCACCTGCTCAATCGAGCTTTGTCCCAGGGAGGAGAATAAGCGACAACACTATTCTTGTCCAAGAAGTAATCCATTCTATGGAGAAAGCTCGTACCAAACATCATACAATGGCCATCAAAATTGACTTGGCGAAGGCCTATGACAGAATGAGTTGGGAGTTTATCTTAGACACCCTCCGACGAACGGATATTCCGGAAAACCTGATAAAGATAATCATGGAAGTTATTTCAGCAGGTACAACGACAATGTTATGGCAGGGAGAAGAGACGGAAGCGTTCCAGCCTACTAGGGGTGTCAGACAAGGGGATCCATTATCCCCCTATATCTTTGTTCTGTGTCTAGAAAGACTGAGCCAAGCTATCAATTCTGCCAGACACTTGGGTGTTCCCATCGTCCACAAAAGGAAGACAAAGGCCTTATACCTTTACACAACCACCGCGATTGAAAATAAGATCTCTGGCTGGGCTGCGAAGAGCCTCTCCCTAGCAGGCAGGATTACTCTAGCAAAGGCGGTCCTTACCAACTCGGCCACATACCTAATGCAAACAACCGCTCTTCCCCTATCAGTCTATGACAGGATTGATCAACTCATTCGCAGGTTCGTGTGGACGGGTGATCGTAGCTCGAGAGGAATTCCGTTAGTAGCATGGAGCAGAGTCATTGCCCCGATCGCGGAAGGGGGTATGGGAATCAAATGTGCCAGAGAACAAAATAGTTCAACGTTAATGAAGCTAGCCTGGGAATTCATCAACCGGAGGCCATGCTTGTGGGTAGACATGATGGAAGACAAATATAGAAGAGGGGATGCGTATGCTGCGCATGGGTCCGTAACTTGGAGAGCGATCAGAAGTCGCATGACAGAGGTCTACACAAACTCGAGAAGGACGTTGGGCAATGGACAGACAGCAAACGTCTGGACTGACAGCTGGGTGAGAGGTGGACGGCAACCTACTACCAAGGCAGGGAGAAGCATTCCAGATTCCTTGAAGGATATGAACGTTTGTAGCATGGTCACGGACCAGGGAAGCTGGGACCTCGGATTTCTAACAGAATGGTTCTCACAAGAGACAGTCGAGGACATATTGCTGATGGGAACACCGCGACCGGAATGCGGAGAGGACGGGTGGTACTGGCTAAAAGGAAGTCATGGCTATGGCTGCTTCACCGTCAAAAGCGCCTATGAAGAGCTCATCAAGGCGAGAGCAGAAACCTCCCCTGGGGAGTGGAGTATCATAGCTACTGCAAAGGTTCCCCAGCGAGTCCGAACCTTCGGTTGGCTCGTGGGACATGACAGGCTGGCGAAAAACCTCCTTCGCAGGAAGAGGGGCATGACCACATCGGCGACATGCGAAAGGTGCGGGGAGGAGGAGTCTGTCCTCCACGCCATTCGGGACTGCAGAATCAGCAAATGAACGTGGGAGCTTGTCTCCACACAGCTGGGTGCCAGATTCTTTGAGGGGACGGACATCCGACAGTGGATGACCTACAATCTCAAGAACCTAGGAGGAAACAACGAGTGGCGAGCTACCTTTCTGATTGCAAGCTGGATCTTGTGGAAGAGTAGGAATGAATACATATTTGAAAACAGAAAGCCCTCAGCTGAAATAATAACTACTAGAATTAATCTCGAAGTGAAGGCCTGCAAGAACGCACTCAATGGTGAGTCTGCGAACTCCCTGAACACTCTACACACCTCACAGAGAGCACCAATGGTACCGGCGGAAGGAAACAGATTAAACGTGGATGTGGCAGTGGACAATAAGAAGGAGAGGATATGTACAAGCTGGGTCCTCCGAGATCAGCAGGGAACATGGACAAGCGGTGGGGCTTATAGCATGAGGGGCAAAGATGTGCTCGAAGGAGAAATGCAGGCTATCTCTAAAGGATTGGACGCTATCTGTGAGCTACGGCAACATATCAGTTGCATCATCACCGACTCACAACTATGCTACAGAATCATAAAGAAGGAGATGGGTACACCAGCTTATTTAAGTATGCTGAGACGAACTATCGAGGAAAAAATGAAGCGTAATAAGGAACCTGAGCTTTGCCATTGCAGCCGGGAGCATAATAAGATGGCCGACGCCCTGGCCAAATGGTTCTTGAAGCTACCTGCCCCAAATATCAGACTTCCTTGTTGCCCCGATTCCCTCGTGAATGTTTACAATATAGAACGTCTCCCGGAGCCCCTTCCATGGCGTTATAATGGAGGAGATATGGATAGGAGGTGCACATGTAACCAAACTGTTTGAATTTTAATGCTATTGGTTTGAAAAAAAAACTCACTTTGTCACATTCTCCCCTGCTTTTAAGAATTTTGTCCTCAAAATTCAAGCAGCCTGAAAGAGATGTGGATATTTCCGCTCGACTTCGGACTTGAGCTCCCATGTGGCATCAGTTTGATCATGGTGGCTCCAGAGAACTTTCACCATATCTATATGTTGATTACTGCAAATCTCCTTTGTCTTGAAATCAAGAATTCTGACTGGTGACTCAGCATACATCAGATCATCTTTCAGCTCGAGAGGCTCATGATTTAGAATGTGACTGGGGTCTTTGACATAAGGCTTTAGATTAGATACGTGAAAGACATTATGCATAGCACTATATTGAGGTGGTAAAGCAAGACGATAGGCACATTTTCCAACCCTTTCAAGGATCCCGAAGGGTCCCACATAGCGAGGACTGAGCTTCCCTTTATTCTTGGCTAAAGCCCGAATAGGTCGGATCTTTAGAAAGACATGATCATCTTCCTTGAACTGACGTTCCTGTCGGTGAGCATCTGCATATGATTTCTTCCTATCCTGCGCTTGCTTCATTCTCTGCCTGATCAGTGCAACTTTATCTGCATACAACTGCATCTCCTCGGATTTCATCAAGGTGTGTTCTCTGACATCGTCCCAATGTAATGGAGATCTGCACGGTCGGCCATAGAGAGCTTCATATAGTGGCATCCCAATACTCACCTGATAGCTATTATTATAGGCGAACTCGGCTAGAGGCAGGTAATGGTCCCACGAGCCTTCCCAGTCCAGCACACAAGCTCATAGAAGATCCTCCAGAATCTGCACTGTTCGTTCTGACTGTCCATCTGTCTGCGGATGGTATGCTGTACTGAAGTTCAGTTTGGTGCCCAATTCCTCTTGAACCTGCTTCCACAGCTTTGAGGTGAACTTCGGGTCTCGGTCCGAGACAATGGACGTTGGAACCCCATGCAGACGTACAATCTCCCGTATATAAAGGTCGACCAACTCAAAAACTTTCACAGTAGTCTTCACAGGTAGAAAATGAGCTGACTTGGTGAGACGATCCACGATGACCCATGCAGCGTCGTACCCCTTCCTGGTCCTGGGTAATTCCACTACGAAGTCCATAGTGATATGTTCCCATTTCCATTCTGGGATCTCGAGGGGTTGCAGTAGACCACCTGGTCTTTGATGCTCGACCTTGATTCTCTGGCATGTCAGACACCTGGACACAAAATCTGCAATGTCGTGCTTCATGCCTCTCCACCAGAACTGACGTTGTAGGTCTTTGTACATCTTCGTCGTACCAGGATGAACTGTGTACTTGGACCCATGTGCCTCACTAAGAATGGTTGTCTTTACAGCTGACTGCTCAGGGACCCACATACAGTTCTTGTATTGAAGACCACCATCAAGACCCACAAACAGATGTGTATGAGGTTTAGCTAGGAGAGAGGAGAGCTCTACAAGCTAGGGACTAGCCTTCTATGCCTCCAGAAGTTCAGAATGCAGGTTGGATGTGATAGAGATGTTATTGACATGCATACGATCAACCAGGAATTGTGGTCTCCAACTTGCTAGGTCCTCCATGTTCCTCCATTCGGGTACAGACAGGAACGCACAAATAACTCTTTTCCTACTAAGAGCATCTACAACCACATTGGCCTTACCTGGATGGTAGCCAATGGTGAAGTCGTAGTCCTTCAGGTATTCGATCCACCGTTGTTGTCACAGATTCAAATCATTTTGCGTTAGAATGTACTTGAGGCTTTTATGGTCGGTGAAGATATCAAATGTTGCCCCGTACAAGTAGTGCCTCTAGATTTTGAGAGCATGGATGATAGCAGCTAACTCCAAATCATGCGTAGGGTAATTCAACTCATTGGGTTTCAGCTGTATGGAAGCGATGGCCACTACTTTCCCATTCTACTGTAGGACACACCCTAGACCATGTCGGGAAGCATCAATGAATATCACAAATCCTTCATTGCCAGATGGTAGGACAAGGACAGGTGCTGACGTCAACTTCTGCTTTGAGCTCTTGGAAGCTAGACTCACAAGCAGCTGACCAGATGAAATGCTCATCCCTATGAGTAAGCTTAGTGAGAGGAAGTGCCACTTTGGAGAAATTTGGAATAAAATGACGATAATATCCGACCATGCCTAAGAAACTCTAGATTTCAGAAGGATTGCGAGGAGGTTGTCAATCAAGTACAATAGATACTTTAGCAGGATCGACAGATATGTTACCCCCAGAAATGACATGACCAAGAAACATAACTTTGTCAATCCAGAATTCACATTTAGAAAGCTTGCCATAGAATTTTTGGGCTCGAAGAATCTCAAGGATAGATTTCAAATGCTCTTGATGTTTCTCCATAGAATCAGAATAGATCAGAATATCATCAATGAATACAACCACAAATTCATCAAGATAAGGTTGGAAGACTTTGTTCATCAAGTTCATGAATATGCCAGGTGCGTTGGTCAACCCGAACGACATCACCATAAATTTGTAGTGCCCGTAACGAGTTCGAAAAGCGGTCTTAGATATGTATGTATCCTTGACCTTAAGTTGATGGTAGCCAGAACGAAGATCAATTTTTGAGAAAACTTTAGCAGTACGAAGTTGATCAAAGAGGTCATCAATACGAGGGAGAGGATATTTGTTTTTAATGGTATCTTGGTTCAACATATGATAGTCAATACACATCTGTATTGAACCATCTTTCTTTTTAACAAAATGGATAGGTGCACCGCAAGGGGAAACACTAGGGTGGATAAAACCCTTATCAAGAAGCTCTTGTAATTGTTTCTTCAGCTCCATAAGCTCAACAGGTGCCATCCTATACGGTGCCCTAGAAATCGGAGTGGTTCTAGGAAGAAGATCTATGGAGAACTCAATGTCTCTGTTTGGAGGCCGCCCAGGAAGCTCCTCCGAAAATACGTCAAGGAAATCACGTACCACCTCCAGTCTTTCTACAGGCCCGTTGTCAGGACTAGTCTCTGAGACGAATGCGAGGAAGACTTTACATCCTTTAGATATGAGCTTTTTAGCTTTAAGAGAGGAAATTATTTCATTATTATAGAATCCACTTCCCCGAGGGATCACCACAGGAGAGGAATGAGGTTGAGAGAGAACAACCATCTTGTTTCTACAGTCAATGTGAGCATGATATGTGTATAGCCAATCCATGCCAAGAATAACATCAAAGTCTTTCATGGTTAAGAGAATGAATTCGAAGGGCATGTCATGATTTTCAAATTTTAGAGGGAGGACATCGGTTTTCTGCAATGTTGTGAATATTTTTCCACTAGGAGTTGACACATCCAGAATATATCCCAAATCCCTTATATGTAAGTGCAACATTGAGGCCAGATTTCGAGAGATAAACATATTTGTGGATCCAGAATAAAAAAATGCTTTAACAGGATGTCCATTCAAGAAAACAATGCCTACATATGATAAATACATTTTAAATAATTGAAGGCATTGAACAAGATATTAGATATATGAAAAAGATTTAAGGTTACCTTTGACAAGCTGGTTCGGATTTGCCCTAGACTCCTCTGCTGTTACTGCGAACACCCTGGCATTGTGGTGTCCCTGAGGGGGTGGAGCACCTGCTGGAGGTTTACCAAGGATAGACACATTGGGGCACTTGGCAAGGAAATGTCCCTCCTTCTTGTAGTTGTATCAGACTGGCTTGGTGTAGCGACAAGGCCCATCATGTCCTCGTCCACAAGTCTTGCATTTGTTGCGGTAATCCATCAACTTGCTATTCTTCTATCCTTTCTTCCCTGAACCTCCTCCTTTTCCTGATCCTTTGTTATGGCCGGGGTGGAACTTCTTGAACTTCTCTTCCTCAGTGGTGGTCAACCCTAAATATCCCATGCTAGAAGGCTTCTGCAATCCCTGCTCCCTTTCCTGCTTAAGGGCCATGTCTAGGGCTTCATCAATGCTTCGGGGATGAGAGGCTATAACTAGGGTTTTCAGGTGTGCAAAGAGACAGTCTACATAATGCTCAGTGAGGCGGTCCTCAGTCCGGATAGGGGCATAGCATTCCAGAAGCCTAAACTTCTGGGTATAATTGGCCACTGAGAGACTACCCTGCCTAAGCTCCATGTACATCTTCTCTTTCCTCTTCCTATCAGTTATGGACATGAAACGGTCGGTGAAGAGGGTCTTGAAGGCTTCCCACCCCAAGTTGTCTACTTCCTCTCCCCGATTCCCACCATAATTCTCCCACCAGATCTTCGCCCATCCCTTAAGCAAATGGATGGCGAATTTAACCTTCTTTTCTTCAGGTACTTCTAGGGTACAGAAGGCATTCTCTATGGAAAGGACCCAGGCCTCAGCCTTGTCCATGACTTCGGGTTGGTCTTCCCCCTAAAAGTTGTCAGGGTTGAGCTTAATGAAGTCTATCACTGTCACTTCCTTTTTCCTAGAGGAGCTAGGTTCAGGGGTTCCTTTTGTGGCGAGGGTTTCCATAAAATCTAGGAGGATTTTCTTATGTTCCTCCCACCTTTCCTTAGCCGCGACATCAGTATCAGGTACTCTAGAGGTTTCAGGCTCTTTTCTCTTCTTAGAGGATGATTCCTCCGAGGCCTTTGAGTTGCGAGTTTAGGAGGCATCCTGTAATTAATATGAACATATCAGGTCTATTACTTCAACAATTATTCTCGTCATTATCATTATTATTATCACATGATATTTCATTATTCTCCTTTATCAATTATTAATGTTCTTAATGTTGTGATTTATGGAGGATATCCTAAAATCCTTATCAGTCGATCCTTAGGACTTTCTAAATAGAGAGACTCCTTCCTAACCTTATAACAAAGGTAAGAGGGAAAATTTTATTTTAAAACATAGATGAGAGGGAGAAATTTTTCCTATAGAAGAGGTGAGAGGGAAAATCTATAGATGAGAAGGTTCCTAAATTAAGGTACGCCCAATAATAGGGGACACTCAGGATATCGTCCAGGTAGACTTATACTGCCATAAAGGTAGCCTCATGATTGCCAAGCTAAGTGGCTCGGAGACTTCAGTCAGACCCATGGCAGATGCTACCCTAGACACCTCCACCCTTCATATCCCTAACTCAAGGACTAACCTAGACTCAAATAGGGTGAATGAAGTTCATGTGACTTGATGTGTGAACATTGGCTCTGATACCAACTATGACGTCCCCAAATTTCTATATATTTTCCATAGTGACATTCATAGATATGCGTGCACTCATATCTATAGATGTTAAAAGGGAAAATATAAGAAATTAAGGTAGTCAACTAAAAATAGAGATTGAGCCAAGATCAAATCCACATCATCTCATAAAGTCACACAAACATTCATTCATATAGATAGAATAAAGTCATTACATATGGAGAGGAAATATTGTTTTAGAGAAAGATAACTTTATTACATAGGATCTCAATCATCCTCAACATCAACTAGGAAAGAAATAAACTAACATCTAGCAAGAAATGAGATAAGAGGAATAGATCTATGTAATACATCCTCCATGCTTATTATTTGTGCCTTCGGGTACTTTGAGCATGTGTTACATTTTGGTTGTCAATTGTTCCTTGTACCTAGAAAATATGAGAAAGAAAACATCAACAGGGCTGGTACGTGGTAAAAGTTACACTAATAAGGTTGCATAAAGGAAAATATTTGAATAAGAAGAAAAAGAGAGATGAATCCATTTCTTAAGATGAAAATCTGGTAAACATCCTTTTTATTACAATCATTTTGATGCGGTTGTACTACACATATTGCACTTGACTTACATATAGTGTGGGCAATATAATATCATCATACATCTAACATGGGCCAAGGAAACATACATCCATGTTAGGCTACATACATCCACACCAGGCTATGTGCTATAGTAGCTACAACCCATCATAACCATTTATGTTACATTAGGTTTGGCGAAGTATAACTCATACTAGTCAACCAAGCAATCATATTCAAATACGAGCATTCAAGGTATACATATCATAGGCAACCAGAAATCTAGTCTTATACTTATAAGACCATGTACCTGCTTGTTCAAATCAGATATCCAAAGATTTAGAATCAATCAAGAATTTAGTCACCCTGCAAAGAAAGCAAGGGTACAACATTACTATTGGTCCTTGTGACCAAGACTAAGATATGTCATTATTTATTATTCCTTTTTATGTTATCTTAATCCAGATCAGGGATTTCCCATATTTTAATTGAGTTTAGAGATATTATCAGGTATGATTCATCATTAATTAGTTTGCTTAAAAGATAGCATTTTATTAATCAATTAGAAGATTTCCATAAACTAGGGTTTATAAGATGGTTGGATAAAAGGGAAAAGCAACCCTAAACATATTAACCATTCATAACATCGGGGTTCATTTTAAAGATTCAGACCAATCATAATCACTAATTATCATCTAGTGATATTAATTTTGTTATAAAGATATATCTTTAAATCCATGTAGAAAGAGAAACTAGATCTAGGGTTTCTCCTAATCCTTTGGTCATTTATCATCTTGGAATAGTATTTCAATTTAATTAGAAATTAGGATTTCGTTTAGGGTTAATTACACTTTAGAAAGTCATACCTCATCAAGACGAACCATTATCAATAATTAATTATAATCAAGGAGGTCATTTAGGCTTTAGGCAACTATTTTTGAAAAATGCAACGGATCTAGGTTTTGGTAACATTTTATTTGGATAGAGAATAATTTTCTAATCAAAATGGTATATAGGTTCGCTACAAACCGATATTCCTAGCATCTTTTATGATTTTTCTAAAGTAATGTATTATCTTGAGTAAAAAAAGAATAACTAAATAAAAAGAAAGGAATAACCTCGATCAATGGCTGGATCCGACTGGATCAACGACTCAAATTGATCCCACGATTGCAAGAGGTTGGGCTAGCTTGCTGATTGGGCATCCTGGGATTTGTCCAGCTAGCAGCTGGTCAGCTCTACGCGGGCAACACCTCCCTGGGCTTGCTGCTTGCTCGAGCAGCGAGAGGGGAGACTTTGACGAGGGCTCTCTCATGTTCAGCTGATATCCACGATCAAGAGATGGTTGGAAAGGACTCAGGGGCTCGGTTTGAAGCCAACAAGTGTTAAAATAGGGTGCGAGACCCCGTGTAGCTTTTCGCCGCGGCGTGGGCAGGCAAGGTTGCCAGAGTCGAGCTTGATATGAAGTGGAAGGTGACCGGTGGCCTCGTGGTGGTGACGGGGGAATGTGCGGGGTCTAGACGAATGTGCGGGGGATATTAGAAGGGAGCAGAGGATGTTGTGGAGCTCACTTGATGATGGTGGCTAGAGGTTGAAGAAGGTGGAAAGGAGTGTGTGCTCGGGGTGCCCTGGGTGAAAAAGAAGCTGTAGGATGGTTAAAAGGGGAGAGGCAGAGCTAGTGGAGGCCTTATATAGGCATGAGAGAGGCTAGGCGAGGAAGCCCTAACTCAGCCGCCGCCGGGAAGAGAGCAGCAAAAATGGGGGAGTTCGTTCTTCCTGCTCCGAGGGCTGTGGGGGTCAAGATATGGCTAGATGGCTTCATTTTGGCGAGATAGAGATATCCCTTCGGAGGATATTTTGTGGGAGGGGTGGATGTGGTGCCTCGGAACAAGGATCGGGTTCCCTATCTTCCCTGCTCTTTGCAGGAGGTTGAAGATGGGTTCCTATCCGTTGGAACAAGGCAGAAAGCCGAGGGCCTCAGATCAAATGACTGAGAATTGGCCCTTCGCCAATTGATCCGCGCCCAGCCTTAATTGGGTCGTGTGACACATCAAAGGGTCAATATAAAGCACAAACCTAAGTCCTAGGTCATAAAAAGGTGATCTATTTACTCAAAATTAAATTGGCCATAACTCTTGATTGGTAAACCCAATTCTAATGAAATTTTAGGGGTAGCTTCATAAGGTAACTATGCTACTATGATATAAATTTGAGATCCAAATTCGAATATTTGATGTGTTCATTCACTAAATACATTAACATATGTATTTTATCGTAATAGCATACTAGGGTTCACATATTTTTGCTATTTGTGACACATATTTATCCAATTGAGTGAGGGAAGTATATGAGGGTATTTTGGTCAACGAATTTGATAATAAAACTTTTAAGAGTGAAAAGATATTATAAAAACTCACTTTTTCACACCAAACCTGCAAAAAATGTGATCCTTGACAAATTTTCACACAACATTGGCATCATTGGTGCGGGTTGGAATCACTTCCACCCATTTTGATACATAGACTATATCCAGTAAGATATAGAGGTTAGAGTTAGAGGACATAAAGGGTCCCATGAAATCAATACCCCATAGGTCAAATACCTCTACTTCCTGAAACACGTTCAACGACATCTCCTGCCTCTTTGATATATTACCTGACCGCTGACATGTGTCACACCTACGCACAAAATCATATGCATCTTTGAATAGGGTCATCCAGTACAAACCACTTTCCAAAACCTTTGCAGTTTTTATGGAACTGGCATGGTATCCACCTATAGGTAGTGTGTGGCAATGTTTCAACACACTATCATATTCACATTTAGGTGCACACCTCCTCAATATTCCATCCTTGCACTGTCTCAAAAAAACAGGGTCATCCCAAAAATAATAGCGCAATGAATGAATGAACCTCTTCTTTTCTTGGTACACCCAATAATTAGGTAATTCCTTGCAAGCTAAATAATTTATGTTTTTAGCTAACCAAGGGTCCCTTTGCTTAACGGCAAACAACTATTCATTAGTGAAAGTCTCTAGAATGGGTATATTAACATCTTTTTCATCTACCCTCACCAGTCTATATAGGTGGTCAGCCACCACATTTTCAAGCCCTGCCTTATCTTTGACCTCAATGTTGAACTCCTACAGTAAAAGGATCCATCTAATCAATCTTGGTTTCACATCCTTCTTTTGCAGCAAATATTTAATTGTTACATGATCAGTCCATGCCACCACCTTAGCTCCTACAAGATATTGCCTAAATTTCTCAAAAGCAAAGACAACAGCCAATAATTCTTTTTCAGTAGTGGTGTAATTTTTTTGTGCGTCATTAAGTGTTTTAGATGCATAATATATGACCGTAGGAACCTTGTCCAAATTTTGGCTCAACAAAGCCCCTACGACATAGTCTGACGCATCACACATCAGTTCAAAAGGTTGACTCCAATCTGGAGTCTGCACAATAGGTGCGAAAATGAGTTTCTCTTTTAGGATTTCAAATGCTTTCAAACATTTTTCATCAAAATTGAACTCAACATTTTTTTCCAATAATTCAGATAATGGCTTAGCGATTTTTGAAAAATCCTTTATAAACTGACGATAAAACCCAGCATGGCCAAGAAAACTCCTAACTACCTTCATAGACATCGGTGGCGGAAGTTTTGAAATCACCTCTATTTTGACAGGTTCTACCTCCTATCCTTTGTTGGACACCTTGTGTCCCAGCACTATGCCCTCTCTAGCCATCATGTGACATTTTTTCCAATTAAGCACTAGGTGTGCGTCTTCACACCTTTGCAAAACTTTATCCAAAATTTTCAAACAATCGTCAAAAGATGCCCCATGCATAGAAAAATCATCCATAAAAACCTCGAGACATCGTTCCACCATATCTGAAAAAATCGCAAGCATACAACGGTGAAAAGTGGCGGGTGTGTTGCACAACCCAAACAACATATGGAGATATGCAAAAGTGCCATAAGGGCAGGTGAAGGTAGACTTCTCCTGATCCTTATGCTCGATTAAAATCTAATTATATTCAGAATAATCGTCAAGAAAACAAAAGTGGGAGCGACCGATGAGCCACTCTAAAAATTTGGTCAATGAATGGTAACAAAAAATGATCCTTAAGCGTGGCGGTGTTCAATCTGCGATAATCTATGCAAACTCGCTACCTTGTCACTAACCTAGTGGTTATTTGTTCATTAGAGGAATTAGTAGTGACAATGATTCCCCCTTTCTTTGGTACTACCTATGTCGGACTAACCCACATGGAATAAAAAATAGCATAAATCATACATGCCAACATGAGCTTGATTACTCCTTCTTGACTACCTCCGTCATGATTGGATTTAAGCGAAACTGAGATTGAATGGCCAGTTTTGCTCCTTCTTCCATCCGAATCTTGTGTTGGCACAATGAGGGAGAGATCCCTTTGATATCAGCCACAATCCATCCAAATGCACCTCGGTGGTTCTTTAACACAATAATCAGTTGTTCTTCTTCTAATTCACTCAATGATGCAGATATGATAACCGGAAACTTCTCCTCTACAACTAGAAACACATACTTCAGATGAGGTGGCAGCGGTTTGAGCTCCAACTCAGGTGGGCTCATGAGTGAAGAAATTAGTGGTGATGGTAGAGGTCCCAAATCCTCGAAGTGTCTTATGTAGTAACACGATAAAGCCTTCAGTAGCCTTGCACATTCTTCTAGTGATCGGCTCTGCACACAATCATCTATAATTCCTCTAGCAGGAGTTGTGGATGTATTCGTACTAGAGAGTCGTCTCCATCCTTGTCCATGATGGATGAACACCATTCATTATGTTCATCATCTGGATACCCTACTGTATTGGCAAGTGAGACCACCTTAGTGTTCTCCATGATGTCTACAACTAGTGTACCCTTTTCCGCCTTTGTCATTACATGTGCCATGTCCAAAAATGGTTTTCCCAAAAATAAATATATATTATTATCCATGTGCATCATCATATTACACTGCTCTTGATCGTTGGGTGACCTCGAATTATCTGGCATATTGATCTCAAACCTGTCATCTTTGATTCCCATGGTCAAACGACCTCTACCCATCTCCAAGATCATATTAGTTGTTGCTTGGAAGGGTCTCCCTAATAATAGTTCATTTCCATGGTCATCCTACTTCTCCATCACCACGAAGTCTACAGAGAAAACAAAACGATCCACCTTACCAAGTACATCTTCGCAAATACCATACGGTTTCACAATTGAGTTGTCTGCCAATTGGATTTTCATGTTGCTCTTCTTAGACGGTTTGAGACCGAGCTTCCTTAAGGTAGATAGGGGCATCAAATTGATGCTTGCCCCTGAATCACAGAGTGCATCCCCAAACTTTGTTTTCCCAATGTAACATGTGATGTTGAAGCAACCGGGATCCTGTCTCTTTGGTGGTAGTGTGCCTAAAATGAAGGCACTAACCTGCTCCCTCAGTACTACTACCTCAACATCTGGGATCCTCCTCTTCTTATTAATAATATCCTTCAGAAATTTACCATATGATGGTATTTGTTCAATCACATCAATCAATGGTATGTTCACGGAAAGCTTCCTAAAGCTATCTAGAAATTTCTTGAATTGTTGATCCATCCTTGTTGCCTTCAAGCTATTAGGATATGGAACATGTACCGTCTATGTTCTTTGATGTTGTGGCACATATGAAGTCCTCTTATCCACTTCAGATTCTTGATTCTGCTCTTCCCATGTGTTGCCTGCCTCAATTTCTACTTGTTCTGGCTCTGCCACTGGGTCACCACTGTCAGTAGGCTTGGTCACCTTAGTTTCCGTGGTCCTTGGAGTCAATGTCTTCTTCCCATTCCGCAGTAGTATTACCTTGACCTACTGGTTTCCTATTGGAGTGTTAGTGTTTCCTAGAAAACCCTAATGTGTAGGCTTCTTCAAGGCCGCCACATCTGCCACTAGTTGAGACAAAGTTGTCTCAAAGCTCCTCATCTGGGCCCCTTGGTTCTAGAGATCGCGTTGGAAGTTGTTTATCAATTGTTCATTCTATTTCACTATCCTATTCAGGATTTCATTTGTGTTCTCCTCTGCTGCAGGTCGCTACTACTAATTGTTCATGTGTTGGTTCTGTTGATCCGGATCCTGTAGGAAGTTGTTTGGGTCTTTCTAAGAAAACTTGGGATCCTTTCTCCACAAGTGGTCACTGTTCCTATATCCTTGCCGACGTATATACTTCACTTATCCTTCTTCATCTAACGAATTGTTTTCCTTCTCTAGTAGGCTCCTTGCTATCAAGTCTAGCTTCTCATTCAAAGTGGTGATAACTTTAGACTCTCCTATGCTTTTGATCTGCTCTAGATGATCTCTCTCATCACCCCATGCCTGATTCTTTGCCATATTTTTCAAAATCTTCTGACACTTAGGGGGTGAGTTGTTGAGAAAGAACCTCATGCCTGCACTATCTAAGTTGACACTTTTGTTTTTGTGGAGCCCAAAGTAGAACATCTTGACTTGGTTCTCCAGATCTATGTCATGGTCAGGGACTTTCCTGAGCATGTTCTGAAAATGCTCCCAAGCTTTGGAATAGGATTCAACTGCCTATTGTTTAAAATTGTGAATGTTCTTCACCAGCTCATTTGTCTTTTCTGAAGGAAAGTACCTTTCAAAGAATGTCTCAGTCATTTGATCCCATATCTCAATCGATTCCTTTGGCAGGTTGTGCAACCATTCTTTTGCCTTGTCCGCCATTGATGATGGGAACAACTTCAGATAAATGGCCGTCTGTGGAAACCTATCCACTTTCACCATGTCACAACACTCTACAAAGTTGCTGATGTGTGCCACTGGGTCTTCATGAGTGTGCCCATAAAAAGCATGTGACTTGACGAGTGCAATCAGGCATGGATCAATCTTGTATTATGCTACATTCACATTCTATTTCTTGATAGGTCCTATTGGTACAGCTGAGTAAGATGCCTTAATCATCTCCCATATTGTCTTCTCAGCCCCTGGATTACCGTCCCCCATTGCTTGTTGCTTGGTTGTCAACGGTATGTCTTCCGATGAAGTTGTTTGAACTAGAGATGGCGTTAAGGTTATGACAGACCCTTGTGGATCCTCAATAGTGATTGGGACCTTTGGTCTAGATTCTTTGTAGTCCGTGTTCCGTGTTTGCACCATGCAGTAGTGCCTAAAAATGTGGAATCGGTTAATCACGGTACTCAATAGAGAAAATTTGTTCTATATATATGCAATGAATTTCAATGATTAAAATAAAGTTGTAAGAAATAAAAGATGGCCTAAAGTGGCCACCCACAACACTCGTAGTGCTGAAACTTTGTCATCTCCTCGACAATGGCTCCAAAAATGTGACATGTTAAAACTATGCGTATAAACGCAAGTGTACACATCGAGTAATATAGGCCTATGTGAGGCCCAAGTCAAACTCAGGAAGACGTAGTCTCAGTGACTACTACAAACTACGATGCGATCAGCTAAGCCGATTAAAAGGTTTAGTTTGAATTTAAACAAAATGAAAGAAAAGTAAATGAAAATTACTGGTGATTGATTCAAATGATGCATATTCCTTAGGATTACCGATTTCACCACGGGGCCTCATTATATCTTATTTCTACAAAATTAATATAAATTTTACTCCTACCCGGGACAGAAAGCTTGTAGTCAGAATTGCCCGCTTCCACGATGCAATCTACTACCTAGATCTAAGCCAATTCCACGTCAGTAGCAATTTATATCTTAGTCTAGGTGCATTATCGAGGACTTCGGGTTTCTTTCCACTAACCGTACGGTACCTTTTCCAAAGAACGTTTAGAAAAGTGTATAGATTGTGGTTTTCTAATCATTAATCCTCCTTCCAGAGAAATTATCAGTCTATTACTCTACCGATGGTGATCAAGCAATGGTAGATCATTCAAAACACAACTATATATCCAGGAATAAAGAGAAATTTACATTAATTCATGCAAAAAGTCAATACAACGATTCTCTGGGCTACTCCTGGGTCCTAAGGAAAGGAGGGGATTAGCCCCGCATGATTTTCAGTTGCGAATACATAGAGAGAAAGGAGAAAAACATGGGAAACATGAAAGAAATTTGTGTAACCCCTGGAGAGAAGGTGTTCCGGATGATACTCCTTGAGAAATGCACATTTTGTAGTCTTCCAGCAGAAAAAACGCCCGTTGGAGGTGCTCGGATCTCCTAATTGATGGCCTTCGACTCTGTGCTCTTCTCTCCCCCTCCTCTCTGGCTTTCGTGCGGTGCGTTATACCATCCCCCTAGGTCTGGACATCCTTTTTTAGGTCATAGGCCAACTTACGGTACCATGCAACGTGGACCGTTGGATCTATGTGATCAAATTTACTTGCTGAATCCGACAAAGTCGGTACCACTGACAACTTCTTATTCCGGTCCTTCCTCTGGTGAGTCTATACCACCAACACGTGGGTCAGTAGTACCGAGTTGGCTTGTCTGCTTGAGCTGTCATACTGACCAAATCTCGGTGGCACCGTCAGTATGGGTCAGTACCATTGAGTCTACTACTCACTTATGCCCGACTACTGATGTGATCTCAGTGGCACTGACTAGATGGGTCGGTGGCACCAACTCTGCATTGTATTTACAATACCTGAAAAGTGCAGATAAACGTGCACAAGTATGGGGAATGCATAGAATCATCTAAATATGATATATTAAGCATAATTTGATGCAAACATAGTGTACATGCCAACAATAGTGTTTTATGCAAATATAATCAAGATATGACAAATAAATGCATAAAACATGTATAAAATAAGCCTGTAAAAGTGACTCAAAATCCGTGAATCAATCAACCAACGGTCTCGAGGGTTTGATACCATGTGTGTGTGTGTGGGTGGGTGATTTCAAATATTGAGATAGGTAGAAGTTGTTGATGAATGATCGGAACCACCTATTTAACATTTTTTTTACCGATGAAGATAAAATAGGAGATGTTTTGATCGAATTGAGTATGGCCTAAAATGTAGTCACGTGATAATACGTGGAATGACAACTAATGCATCAAATACAAAAGAAGCTTCATAGCATGCCTTCATATCTTGTTGTCCAAGAGGGAAGAGAGATTGATATGGGATCCTTTATGTCACTACTGATAGCACTAGTCTATCGCCCATCATTGCCCATGGGCACAAGGTTAGAACTTGATTGGCACAATATACTTGAGAAGAAATGTGGTGGGTTGTATAACACATGGGCCATGGTCACAAACATGTTTGAACCTTGACAAAGTTGCCTCCACATACATCTATAGTGGAATCAAATGGAGCCTATTGATGATAGTTTTTTAGGTAGATATTGTTGATATTTCCTTTGGAGGTACCTCGATCATTGAATTTCACACTAATCGTGAGAGAAGGTTGTGGATGTGCGTCATGGAGGTCCAGTAATGTCTAGCAGAGTTAGGGTTGGAACAAGGGAGGGGATGCCAAGTAGAATTAGTTATCAAACAAGAAGGCCAGTGAAACAATATATCAACCCCATCCATGCATATTAAAGTGTTTATGGTTAGATTGATAAGATTTTCAAGTTCCACTGGCCATGTGATTTCCATTGATATTGTAGATTATGGACGTCAACTATTGTAGGATTAGCATATGTCTCTTATGTTCTCACTATCAAACAACATAAAAGAACATTCTACAAGACCACTATCATGCATTTCCCATTAAACAAATGGGCCCCTTAGTAGTTGAGTCCATCCCAAGCCTTTATTAGGTTCATTGATTAATTGTACACTACATATACTTTTAAAGTGTCATTTTTAAGAGAGAAAAAATATCTTATCATATTAACTCAGTTTTAACTTCTCATTTAGGATAGTTATATTCTTTATATTACACATTTTTATGTTTTCTTAAACTAGATAATGTATTGTACTATTACCCTAAACTTTTGAGGTGTTTTTGAATTTTAGGTTCATAACATGCAAGTAAGAATTTTTTTTAATGTAAATAGATGAAAAAATATATATTGTAGAATAATTAGATGTAAATACAAAAGTAAAGATAAGAAATTATGTATGCCTTATAAATAATGCAATGTAGTGATTCTAGATCCACAAGAAGAGAGGATTTTTTCCCTTTTTATGTGCATTACAAATAAAGTAGAGGGAGGGGATATATGAGTGATGGAAAAAGTTTTCCCTCACATACATTAAAACCCTTTTCAAGATTTCTTATAAAGTAAGATGAGCATCCCCATTCATGGTCCTTCCCCATTGATCAGTTGGCCATCACCTCCTTCACTCCCACTTAGTGTGTGTGTGTTTCATAATCTCAACTTGCTGATTATATATTGAAAAGAAAACTACACATTCATTTGGAGAAGATGGCAACTTGTTTTATTGACACTTCATATAAAGTAGATATAGATTTTCATGATCCTCTAGATTAAAGTTCTTGATTAAGTCATGGGGTATAGGATTATTTGCAAGTTTATTGTGAGACCATGAACCTAGCTTAACCTACTCTTCCTCTAATCTTGATATATTATCATATTTGTGTGCTTTATTAAGTTTTGGTATCAATTTATTAGAATATATCTCTTATTGGGTTTAATTTGCACATTGGTTGCTCTAATATTAAGTTTCCTTGTAAAATTTAACTTAATTGTAATTTGAAAAGTATGAGGGTATAATCACAAATTATGTGAAAAATATTTAAACATAAGTTTTCCCTTAATACTTATACATTTTTATCCTTATAATTAATTGGATAAGACATGACTCTAATCTGACTTCAATTGAACATTATTTGCTTTTATTTACAATTTCAAGTACAATACAGATAAATATGCAATTTCCCCTTAATCAAGGGCCTAATTTTACAAATTGAGTATACTTTATATAATTGCATGTCTTGCTTCATAATAATCTATACTTTTATGAGATTTGATCTTGGATAGTATGATATTTTATCCTATAAAGTGTAGTAGTTGATGAGGACCGATGAACCTCTCAATCGATGGACAATCTAGAAGATTGTCAATCTGATGAAGATGATGAAGACCACCGGTATGATGAAGATCATGAGGGTCATTAATCCAATAGGATCTTGAAAACCATTTATCTGATGAGGATCCTAACAAATGTCCTTCGAAGGAAGGACCCTACCAAATGATGGAAGATGCACAAATGACCATTCTAATCTCTACCCTGATGAAGACTCTGGACCGATGAGTGTTCTGTGTTTGGAAATCGATGGAATAACTGAACTTGGGGACCACCGAGAAATTTATATGGGTAGACCACGGGGATGGGGAGCTTGAACACTGATGGGGACTCTAAGTCATCAACCAATGAGAAGACTAGGCATGTGAACCGATAGAGCTCATATTTGTGTGCAGACCGATGGAAAACCTAAATAGTGCAACCACTTATGGTCCATTATTGGAGGTCAATGGGAATCTTTGTAAGGCCCCTAAACTTGCTTAATGAGTTGAATTATATTAATTATCATAATTTAATTCTTATAACCCTAATATAAACTTTTTATATGCTTTGAAATCATAAGGCAAGCTTAAGTTTCAAATTTGGTCCAATTTGGACACTGTTTGAGCAAGTTATGCAATTTTATGCACATTTTGGACTTTTCTACAATTTACCCAATTGATAGGTTTTCTTTGCGATTTATCACTTGCATTATGTTCCTTGGATATTATCTCATCATTCTTGAGCTTTTTGATCCATGGGGAACCTATTTAATCCTTGGTTTGAAGGTGTTTCATTTAAGGGTATTTTAGGGTTTACCGCTTCATGGATGAGCTACCTTTAGTAGCTATCAACTAATGAATTATTTGTTTTTCTTGGAAATTCAAGAAATGAGGGATAAGCATGTCTCTATGGATGGTGGGGGATCTGATTGTGAGTGTTATTGTATATTCTGAATAGTTTAAGGACATGTACACTTGGAAAGATACTAGAACTTCAACTTTTTCTTTTTCTTTATCTTAAAGTTTCATATACTTATCCCTAAGAACAAAAACGAGCCATTTGATCTCCACCACTTCCCTCCTTCTATGAACCTCGTTATCCATCTGTTCTTCTATGAATTTCCTGTCCAAGGAAGAAGAAAGAGGGGATCTTCTTGGAAAAATAATCTAGGGTTGCAATTGACTTCCTTTTAGGGTTTGAAAAGCTTCCTTCTAGTGATCTTGACCTGAAAGAGTAAGAATCCCCTTATTCCCTCCATTTATTTCTTTGTTATCCTTCCTCCTACCTTTCTATAGGTCATAACCTTGTTGTTCCATGGTAGAAATTGCTCTAAATCTCTAAAACCCTACCTTTCTTGTTACTTATGCTTAGGGTTTGCTCATTTGATGAAGAAAGGTGCTAGATGGACGAGTTCACAACTTATGCTTGGATTTCCTACCCTACCTGATCATGTTTTCTTATATTTGAGAGTTTTTATTCTAATTGGAGGCAAGTTTTATAACTTGCTGCACGTTTATTGCTTACCATAAGCTTGCTAGCTCATGTTCTTGCTTGAAAATGATGATCCATGCACTAAAAGGCTATGCTTGAATTGGATTTTGATTTTTATAATGTTCCCTATTCTGATTTCAGTTCTAGATGAACATGTGATCATGTGTACATTATTCCTAAGGTATAATATGACTTAGATCAGGTTGGTTTGACAACCTATGGTGTTAAGCACCTATCAACCAATGGCCAATTTTAGGGTTTAAAGTTGATTTCTTCTATAAACACATGACTCAATGGTGGTACCATTGCAACAACCGATGGTGTTGTCTTCATGACAACTGATGGTTGTGAAAAAGGGTGTCAACTAACTTTCACCCCTTAGGTCATGTTTTGGCCTAATTATAGGCCTAGTGATTAACAACTAAGTACCCTAATGATGCTATTAATCAATGGTGATATTAGTTTGATGTTTTTTTTTGGTCGGTAAAAACTCGTGTTACTAAAATTTGATGTCCAAAACTTTGGGTACAAAGATATTGTGCCCCAATACAGACCAGGATGAAACATCCAAACAACTAAACAAAACATTCTCACACTAAGATACTAACTAGTAATCAACTACCTAGATAATAGGAGGAACATTATAGCAATACAGACTCAAGAGAGACCAGAAATACAAAAATAATGACACTCCCGAACAACTCATGTTGACACAAGCATTAAAACCAAACTTCTGAAAGTATGACAACAAGGGTAGCTAGTAATTTCAGTTTAGGATCAGGAACTCACAGGAGTAGCACCGCAAAAGGCCCGCTTCTATCATCTGGGTCATCAGAATTCTGGCAGACAAAGAAAAAACCACAAAAACCTACGAACCATTAATCCTTTTGCACAAATTAGATCATTCAACTGAGCAATCACACAACTGGCATTAACTTCATCTTCCTGAATGTGAGTGGACTACACAGCCAACAGAAATCCAATCTGAAGCCAAAGAAAACATGTCCAAAGCTCATCCGATCAATTCATCTATAATGCCAGAAAAACCAGCTGCTACTCCGGTAGATAAGACTCTCATCATGGACATAGAACTGGATTCAAAGTCATAGAGACCCTATTGAACTGAACAATCACACACTAGTAATAAGCTCACCACTAAATTTGTGAGGACTGGTCAGCTAGACATAGACCAATATAACCTTGAAAAAACCAACACCAAGCCCAATGATAAGTCCTTATACACATCCCGAGACCTGCAACAAAAAAAGAAGAGGGCCAAAGCAAAAACTCAACCCCCATCTCTTTTCATCTTTGCGGATTTCTTTTTCCTGTTGTCCCATGATTCTTCGAACTCCCGATATTCTACCACCAACCGGTCAGATTCAATACCTGAACAAGAGCCATCCAGGGAGCCGACATCTTCCTCAAAGAGTTGTTCTTTTCTAATTTGGTAGTCGGTAGAGAAGCCGCCACTTTCCCAGATCTTATTGACCTTCCAAGATTCAGAGCAGCTATGAGCAAACTCCAATTCCCATTCAAGATTGAGACTATCGAGATTGCATATCAGGGAAGACCCAAACATGTCCGGTTCCATAGTCCCATCTCTAGCAGCTTTGGGTATATGATCGTAGGTCGATGTACTATAGGAAATGACAACGTCTTGAACCTGCTGAGCAATGAGTTTCTGCAAGCAATCGTCATCTTCATCAGTACCAATCTTCAACGATGAAGAACCCCCTAGCTCTATAGTAGCTAAAACCACCTTCTCTGAAGAGGCATTTAAACAAACACCTTTCTTCTTCCCGTACCTAACCAGCAAGTTGTTGTCCGGAGGAGGTTTCCTAGCCTTAGACGGGCAGGAAGAAGCTCTGTGACCGAACAGCTTGCAGTTTGGGTACGAAGCAGGTTTCAAAACTATCTCGATCTTCAATTGCTTGACAATGGAGTCCACTTCAACCTTCGTCGAATTGGGCAAGGCGGAGCCACTGCACACTTCGACGCAGGCTGCTGCAGCACCAAGGCAACCAGTAGTCGTTGAGCAATCATCGTAAGCCACTGGCTTCCCTATTATACTGGCGACCTTTGCAATGCTGTCGCGCGTCCAAGGAACACCTGCATTCTCTATTTTAACCCAAATCGTAACCTGAGAGAAATACATAGGAGGAAGAGGAGTGCCAGGCTTCCACTGATGGGCAATAAGCAGTGACCCATCCATAAACCATGGTGCCTCATCCAACACTTGATCACTCTCAGTTTTGGATGGCAGCTTGATTATGAACCCCTCCCTCTCTTTGGCGAAGATCTAAATAGGCCCGCTGGGACACCATTGCCTTCGAATCCACCCTTCCAGCTGCTCCCAGTAGGGTTTCTTTCCTACAAATCGAACATAGACAAAATCACCCCAATCCGGTACAGGGTACTCCAGACTAGAGATCGAAGCACACTTTGCT
The DNA here is from genome assembly GCA_963693085.1 of Alisma plantago-aquatica. Lineage (NCBI taxonomy): Eukaryota > Viridiplantae > Streptophyta > Magnoliopsida > Alismatales > Alismataceae > Alisma > Alisma plantago-aquatica. Next base: position 1,179,239,619 of record OY856411.1, on the reverse strand, counting down.
CCATCCCTGAGACCTGGTTCAACGTAGTCGATGGCGGCAACCCCTTCAACATCCTGATCTTGTCTACTGGAGATCAACCAGTCGGCGATCTGAGGAGCAGTGGTTGCTTTTTCAGGGTGGGGTGGCGGGGAGGAATAGGAAGAAACTACCACCGCCTCCTTTCCTTTTGGTTGTGCGGGCGAATCAGCATGACCAGGATCGATCTGCTTGCCTCCATCTCCAGGTTCTACTGATGAACGATCTGGAGGAGTCGTTGAAGACAGCTCTGCAGCAACACGGACCTTCTCCCCACGGCCGCTAGGGATTTGCCCCTACCTCTCCCACGCCCTCCGTGGCCTCGAGCCATCTCCTCCAATATTAGTTTGATATTTGATGTTGATTAATGAATATAGTGCTAATATAACAACCTATGGTGATTTAATGGTCAATAATGATGGTGGATCAGGTCTCCAAAACCTATGGTGAGTTAATCATATAGTTGTAGCATCAATTAAGCCTTAGACCAATGGTTTTTTAGGTCACTTGATGCAATGGTCGGACCTATACTGTAATTGATGGTTTTAATATATGAACTTGACCCAATGGTCAAGATCTAATGTTTATTCCTCTAATAAAGTGGAATAATGGCTAATGTAATATATTTGTCCTAATAATGTGATTTTCTATGGTTTCCTTTATATGATCAACTTAAGGAGTTTACTTGTTGATAATGGATGGCTTGTTTTAAACGAACAGTCGATTGTGAGTTTTACCCTACTCTCAACAGAACCCTTATTGTTGTTAACCAAAGGATGTCTAGGGTTAAATGGTGAATTTTATAGATCACAACTCAATAACATCATAGATTATTCATTCAAGGTGTTTACTTATGTAAACAACCAATGGTCTTACCTTTTAAACATCCAAGGTTCTGGGTGAAATTGTGGTATGGTGATATGGGTTGAATGATGATGGAACAAATGGAGGGTTACCCTTAATAAGGTAGTCTTACCTATTCACTCATATGAATAGAATGGATGATAACCATATTGTGTTGATATGTAACCCTAATGAGGTATAGCTTGTTATACCTAGCTTTAATATAACTAAACGATGGTAATTGGTTATGAATAGACCTTGAATGACTAATACAATCATGGAGTACTCTGTTACTATTGTTGAAACCCTAGTATGCTATAACCCGATGGTTACACCTTGATTTATGTGTGGGTTCATACTTGAGAATAGTATGGAATGTGATGGTGATGCTTCACCTTATGCATCCATGATCCCATGGGGATGCCGTGAGTTAGGGTTTGGGTATAAGTGATGATTAGTAACATTAACATAATTTATCTTGTTGAACCTAACTCTAATGCAAATAGATAAAGATGAGTATTCATGTTTAACATTCTTATATGATGGAATGATGGTGGAATAACCTCCTTAATATGATCATAAACTTAATATGTTAATTGGTGGTTATCATAGCCACATGGTTGATACTTTCTTATGGTAAACATGTGCATTATGAATATGATGAGGGTTAACCATATCTAGATTCCTTGCATGTTGATGTCATAAAGGAATGTTCTTAATGTTAATATTACCCTGCTATGATTGTTTGTGAATATCTCCTAGCTCATTAATGCAATATTGTGTTGATCCACTGTATTATATGTAAGTGTTGTTGTTGAGCCTTGTCATAAGGCATGCAAAGATAATGATTATCTTGCAGGGAATAGTATGATGGTCTTAATGACCTTTGGGCATGGTTGATCCCTGAATGAGGTGTAATCCTCTTGTGTTGATAAGGGTTGATACCCTGTGATACTATGAAAATGATTTATATCATGTGATAGTATGATGGTCTTAATGACCTTTGGGCATGGTTGAGCCCTAAATGAGGTGTAATCCTATTGTGTTGATAAGGGTTGATACCCTGTGATATTGTGAAAAAGATCTATATCTTGTGATAGTATGATGACTAGTGTGGTCTCATGAATGGCAAGTGAATAGTACGATGTGATGATGATATGAGAAATTATGTTCCACACATTTTATATCTTTTAAAAGTTGTGATATTTATACACTTGCTAGAAGTGAATTAGGGTTTGTATGTCCACTTATTTGATGTAGCCTTAATTCACCCAATTGGTATAACTAATCAAGTGAAACTCTAATCATGTAGTGCTCTGTGCCGTAGAGCCATCGTCAGTGTCAGAACTTGCTAGATGGTGAAATGAGTATTCCTAAGGGAAACTCAGAGCACATACTGTTGAGTATGTGGGGGTGGCAAGTTGAGGATATATCCTTTTCATCAACAAGGTAGTTTGTGGAGGATGGCTATGGTCATGCCTCATACATCTGATGTGATTGAGGAAAACTGTGGTTGTACCTCATATTAGAGGGTTTTGTATACCCTGGTTTCTTGTATCGTGACTTGTACCAAGGGCAGACTAGTGGTTAGCAGCTTTACTATATGTCACTATGGTGGCAGCTTTGACTGATATGTCACTACCTTTTTACTCATATTGACCGAGGGGAAGAGATATTAGGATACCGACATTCCTAGATCTTGTACAAAACCGAATAGCCCTTCGCAGGGGTCGGTTGGACTGTATGGTATGATTCAAATTCCCCAAGACATAATAAAAGATGTAAGAAAACAGTGTAGCATATTTTTTTAGGGTTATACACAATGCTTCATATTGGATAATAACCCTTGTTTACTTTCTTTTCATTGAGATCATGTATAGTATAATAGAGATAATAGATATGCTTATGTTGTAGTTATGCTCATGTTGTAAACATGCTTATGTTGTCAAATATACTAAGATTGATGGTTAAGATGTTGCTTCTAGCTGTGTTTAATATTGCTAGCCATGCCTATGTAATTAGAAATGCTTAAACTGCTAATCATGCCTATGTAGTTCATTGTGTTATTATGTTAGTTCTACTTATGATATAGATCTATTCCCTTTATTTGAGATGCCAATATTTATAGCCATGTTATGTTACTGGACGTATTCATGATGTCAGGGATGCTTATGCTACTAGATTGCTTGTGTTGTTAGCAAGGAATATGACGATAGTCAGATTAATGATAATGATTGTTGTTAGATGCAATTTGATGATATTTGAGTAGATATCTATATAAAGAAATGAAATTATTTGTTATCTATATATGCATTGATGATCATACTTGCTGCTACGATTAATTGCTTAATCTCTGTTTAGCATACTTGAACTGTTCAATCTCTTCAATTGATTATTAAATACTCCAACTACTTAGTTATCTACTATTTAAAATGGTGTAATCAATAAGTGTTGTTGGAGGTTATATCTCTTGATGGGACATGGGTCTCACTCTTATGGTTCGCTACATATTTTTAGGTAATCTGAAGTGACAAAAACAAACATGTGGTAGCAAAGATGAGCTATAGTAATGAATCTTTGAGAAATGTGATTAGATGTATAGTGTGTCCTAGAGTCATCCATGTACTCTCATGTCTGGGTAGGAAAAGTTTGTATATGGTGTTTCAAACGAATTGGAATTTTTAGCATGTTAATGTTTGTTATGTGGCATATACAAATATTGTTCTCCTGTGTAAATATGTTGTAGCTAAGGTGATAGAACAATTTATATTAAATTCCTGGCATAGCATGGATACAAGAAAGATATTGAGCTCTTATGTAAATATTTCTGAGTGGGTGTTGATGTTGAAATCAGTTTTAATTTACTCATATTTTTGGGTATGTGGTTAGTTGGTGATTGATTGTGTTTGATGTTTTGAGTAATCTCGTTTAGTGTAGTGGGCTCTCACAAGTTGGTATCAGAGCTTTAGGTTCATTGAGTCTGCAGGGACACTAGGACTTAGGACTAGGATGGTGTCAAAATTAGGAATATGACATAAAAATATGGTGCATACTGCCTAATCTCAGTATTTGGGTACCCTGGCCAGGTATTCAATTATTGAAGAAAGGTAAGTATAAAACTCTTAGATTGTTATCTTTCTAATTACTCTAATCAAGTAGTCATATTGAGACAATATAAAGAGCATAATGAATAAGAAATCATGGTGCAAATATCTCAACCCTACCTTAAAGAAGATGAGAATTGCATCATAATCTATCAAAACTTGAATGTTTGGTAGCTAAAGAGAAAGACACAACACCAAGAAATCTAAATCCGAATACAAATTAGAAAAAGAGGAGTTCTTGAAGATGTGATTCAAGAAGATAATAAAGTAAAAGATAGATAAGTCTATACCTATAAAGTGAATAAAGGTATGAAATCCACATAAGATGGAAAGAACTCCTATAACAAGTATAAAATGAGAAGATAAATGGGAACAATGACAAAGGAATAAGGTGGAACCTGAGTTAATCTCAGACCAACCTATGTGTGTAAGAAAGTGTTAATGTAAAATCAACATAGCGTGTGAAAGAAATTAAGCCAGATGATCCATGTTTAATGAAGAAAATGTGAAATATGATTATTTACCTATTGATAAGTGGTTGAAAAACATAATAAAATAAGAGAACATACCCAAGTGTAATAAATAGTCATCAAGGAAGGAGTAATGAGATATTTTAATCATGATGATTCCTATGATAATGGCAAGGAACCCGAAATGAAAAAGGTAAAATGATACATAAGAAGTTGTAACTCGCATAATGAAAATAGAATCGGTTACATTTTTGCTAGTGACCCTTGAACAATGTTGCTATGGTATGGGAAGTGTGTTTCCCTTTGTGTCTTTCCTTTCTAGGTCACATCTTTCAAGTAGATCATTTGCCACTTAGTACATGTGGATTCACCACAAACATGAGGGTGGATAGATTATTATATCATAAGGTTGCTTGGACTATGGTTCCAAGATCATAAAGTTTGTGATGAGTTTGCTTTTAAGCCTTCCAATAATTAGGAAGACTCCTATTATATTTCTAGATATTTGTTATGTTGGTAAAAGTGGATGAGATAATGATGTGAGTTCCTTATAACACATGAGGCGGATACCAAGGTAATGAATCCTAGTATCCAAGATGTTTCAATAATATGAGAAATATGTGAAGGTTGGTGATGTTTATTAAATGAACATTCCAAGTATTCCTCTCTAGTAGAGAGAGAGAGAGTTGATGATGATCCTATAAATGTTGTTTGGAAAGAAAAATAAAAGTGACTCTATAGTGTTGTGTATGTCTAGTGATAGTTGGGCAAGACCACTATCAAGGATATATGGTTTGTTGATACAAGATATAATTTTAGGATGATAGCTATAATTTAAAGTTGAAATCTACTATTAGATTTGTACATGTGGCACAACAAGTTTCTATGTTCCATATTTGCAAATGTCTTCTTATGTGGGGGGTTTTTGTGTTGACCCAAGATGAGATATGTATGAATGATGTGACATCACCTTGATATGAAAGTAACCATGTGAAGGTAATAGTATGAGGTGCAAATGAAGTACCCATCTTTGTTTTCCTTGGATTTCGGGGGCGAAATCTCTCTTAGGGGTTTATAGCTGTCAGGCCCCTAAACTTGGTTAATGAATTGAATAAGCTTATTTAACATAATTTAATTCTTATAACCCTAATATAAACTTTTTATATGCTTTGAAATCATAAGACAAGCTTAAGTTTTAAATTTGGTCCAATTTGGACACAGTTTGAGCAAGTTATGCAATTTTATGCACATTTTGGACTTTATTGCAATTTATCCAATTGAGAGGATTTCTTTGCAATTTATCACTTGCATTATGTTTCTTAGATATTGTCTCATCATTATTTATCTTTTTGAGCCATGTGGATCCTATTTAATACTTGGTTTGAAGGTGTTTCATTCAAGGGTATTTTAGGGTTTACCCCTTCATGGATGAGCTACCTTTAGTAGCTATCAATTAATGAATTATTTGTTTTTCTTAGAAATTCAAGAAATGAGGGATAATCATGTATCTATGGATGTTGGAGGATCTTCTTGTGTGTGTTCTTGTATATTCTTAATAGTTTAAGTCCATGGACACTTGGAAAGATACTAGAACTTCAACTTTTTCTTTTTCTTTATCTTAAAGTTTCATATACTTATCCCTAAGCACTAAAACGAGCCATTTTCTCTCCACCACTTCCCTCCTTCTATGAACCTCGTTCTCTCACTGTGCTTCTGTGAATTTCCTGTCCAAGGAAGAAGAAAGAGGGGATCTTCTTGGAAAACAAATCTAGGGTTGCAATTGACTTCCTTTTAGGGTTTGAAAAGCTTCCTTCTAGTGATCTTGACCTAAAAGAGTAATAAATCCCCTTATTCCATCAATTTATTGCTTTGTTATCCTTCGTCCTATCTTTCTCCAGGTAGGAATCTTGCTGTTCCATGGTAGAAATTGCTCTAAACATCTAAAACCTTACCTTTCTTGCTCCTTATGCTTAGGGTTTGCTCATTTGATGAAGAAAGGTGCTAGATGGATGAGTTCACAGCTTATGCTTGGATTTACTACCCTACATGTTCATGTTTTCTTATGTTTGGGAGTTTATCTTCTAATTATAGGCAAGTTTTATAACTTGCTCCACGTTTATTTCTTACCATAAGCTTGCTAGCTCATGTTCTTGCTTGAAAATGATGATCCATGCACTAAAAAGCTATGCTTGACTTGGATTTCGATTTTATAATGTTCCTTGATCTGATTTTAGTTCTAGACGAACCTTTGATCATTTTTACGTAATTCCTAAGGTATAATATGACTTGGATCAGGTTGGTTTGACAACCTATGGTGTTAAGCACCTATCAACCAATGGTCAATTTTAGGGTTTAAAGCTGATTTCTTCTATAAACACATGACTCAATGGTGGTACCATTGCAACAACCGATGGTGTTTTCTTCATGACAAATGATGGTGGTGACAAAGGCTGTCAACTGACGTTCACCCCTTAGGTCATGTTTTGTCCTAATTAGAAGCCTAGTGATTAACAACTAAGTACCCTAATGATGCTATCAATCAATGGTGATATTAGTTTGATATTTGATGTTGATTAATGAATATAGTGTTGATCTAACAACCTATGGTGACTTAATGGTCACTAATGATGGTGGATCAGGTCTCCAAAACCTATGGTGAGTTAATCATATAGTTGTAGCATCAATTAAGCCTTATACCAATGGTTTCTTGGGTCACTTGATGCAATGGTCGGACCTATACTGTAATTGATGGTTTTAACATATGAACTTGACCCAATGGTCAAGATATAATGTTTATTCCTCCAATAAAGTGGAATGATGGATAATGTAATATGTTGGTCAATGTGATTTATATGGTTTCCTTTATATGATCAACTTAAGGAGCTTACTTGTTGACAATGGATGGCTTGTTTTAAATGAACAATCAATTGTGAGTTTTACCCTACTCTCAACAGAACCCTTATTGTTGTTAACCAAAGTATGTATAGGGTTAAATGGTGAATTTTATAGATCACAACTCAATAAAATCATAGATGATTCATTCAAGGTGTTTACTTATGTAAACAACCAATGGTCTTATCTTTTAAACATCCAAGGTTCTGGGTGACATTGTGGTATGGTGATATGGGTTGAATGATTATGGAACAAATGGAGGGTTACCCTTAATAAGGTAGTCTTACCTATTCACTCATATGAAAATAAAGGATTATAACCATATTGTATTGATATGTAACCCTAATGAGGTATATCTTGTTATACCTAGCTTTAATATAACTAAACGATGGTAATTGGGTATGAATAGTCCTTGAATGGCTAATACAATCACGAAGTACTCTGTTACTGTTGTTGAAACCCTAGCATGCTATAACCCGATGGTTACACCTTGATTTATGTGTGGGTTCATACTTGAGAATAGTATGGAATGTGATGGTGATGTTTCATCTTATCCATCCATGATCCAATGGGGATGTCGTGATTTAGGGTTTGGGTATAAGTGTTGATTAGTAACATTAATATAATTTATCATGTTGAACCTAACTCTAATGCAAATAGATAAAGATGACTATTCATGTTTAACATTCTTATATGATGAAATGATGGTGGAATTACCTCCTTAATATGATCATAACCTTAATATGTTAATTGGTGGTTATCATAACCACATGGTTGATACTTTCTTATGCTAAACATGTGCATTATGAATATGATGAGGGTTAATCATATCTAGATTCCTTACATGTTGATGCAATAAAGGAATGTTGTTAATGTTAATATAACCCTACTATGATTATTTATGAATATATCCTAGCTCATTAATGCAATATTGTGTTGATCCAGTGTATTATATGTAAGTGTTGTTGTTGAGCCTTGTCATAAGGCATGCAAAGATAATGCTGATCTTGTAGGGAATAGTATGATGGTCTTAATGACCTTTGGGCATGGTTGAGCCATGAATGAGGTGTAATACTCTTGTGTTGATAAGGGTTGATACCATGTGATATTGTGAAAAGGATTTATATCATGTGATAGTATGATGGTCTTAATGACCTTTGGGCATGGTTGAGCCCTGAATGAGGTGTAATCCTCTTGTGTTGATAAGGCTTGATACCCTGTGATATTGTGAAAAGGATTTATATCTTGTGATAGTATGATGACTAGTGTGGTCTCATGAATGGCAAGCGAATAGTACCATGTGATGATGAGATGAGAAATTATGTTCCACACATTTTATATCTTTTAAAATTCGTGATATTTATATGCTTGCTAGAAGTGAATCAGGGTTTGTATGTCCACTTGTTTGATGCAGCCTTAATTCACCCAATTGGCATAACTAATCAAGTGCAACTCTAATCATGTAGTGCCCTGTGCCATAGATTCATCTTCAGTGTCAGATTTTGCTGGATGGTGAAACGAGTATTCCTAAGGGAAACTCGGAGCACATACTTTTGAGTATGTGGGGGTGGCAAGTTGAGGATATATCCTTGTCATCCACAATGTAGGTTGTGGAGGATGGCTATGGTCATGCCTCATACATCTGATGTGATTGAGGACAACTGTGATTGTACCTCGGATTAGAGGGTTTTGCATACCCTAGTTTCTAGTGTCGTGACCTGTACCAAGGGTGGACTAGTGGTTAGTAGCTTGACTATATGTCATTGTGGTGGCAACTTTGAGTGATATGTCACTACCTTTTTACTCGTACTGATCGAGGGGAAGAGATCTTAGGATACCGACACTCCTAGATCTTGTACGAAACCGAATAGCCCTTTGCAGGGGTCAATTGGACTTTGTATGGTACGATTCAAATTCCCCAGGGCATAATAAAAGCTGTAAGATAGTCGTGTAGCATATTTGTTTAGGGTTATACATAATGCTTCATATTGGATGATAACCCCTATTTGCTTTCTTTTCATTGAGATCATGTATAGTATAATAAGATATAATAGATATGCTTATGTTGTAGTTATTTTCATGTTGTAAACATGCTTATGTTGTCAAATATACTAACACTGGTGGTTAATATGCTGTTGTTAGCTATGTTTAATATTGCTAGCCATGCCTATGTAATTAGAAATGCTTAAACTGCTAATCATGCCTCTTTAGTTCATTGTGTTATGATGTTAGTTCTACTTATGATATATATATGTTCCCTTTATTTGAGATGCCAATTTTTATAGCCATGTTATGTTACTGGACATATTCATGATGTCAGGGATGCTTATGCTACTAGATTGCTTGTGTTGTTAGCAAGGAATATGATGATAGTCATATTAATGATAATGATTGTTATTAGATGCAATTTGATTATATTTAGGTAGATATCTATCCAAAGAAATGGATTTATTTGTTATCTATATATGCATTGATGATCATACTTATTGCTAAGATTAGTTACTTAATCTATTTAGCATACTTGAACTATTCAATATGTTCAATTGATTATTAAATACTCCAACTGTTTAGTTATCTACTATTTAAAATGTTGTAATCAATTAGCATTGTTGGAGGTTATATCTCTTGCTGGGACATGTGTCTCACTCTTTTGGTTCGCCACATCTTTTTAGGTAATTTGAAGTGACAAAAATTAACATGTGGCAGAAAAAGGGATCTATAGTAATGAATCTTTGAGAAAGTTGATTAGATGTCTAGTGTATCCTAGAGTCGTCCCTGTACTCTCAGGTTCGGGCAGGAAAAGTTTGTATATGGTGTTTCAAACGAATCAGAATTTTGTTTGCATGTTAGTGTTTGTTATGTGGCATATACAAACATTGTTCTCCTATGTAGATATGTTGTAGCTAAGGTTGTAGAATAATTTGTATCAAATTCTTGTCATAGTATGGATACAAGAAATATATTGGGCTCTTATGCTAATGTTTTTGAGCAGGTGTTGATGTTGATATCAGTTTTAATTTACCCATATTTTTGGGTATGTGGTTAATTGGTGATTGATTGTGTTTTACGTTTTGAGTAATCTCATTTAGTGTAATGGGTTCTCACAATCTTGTAGTTGATGGGAAACATCCTAGGGTTGATAACAATGAAAGGAGGTCAATGAAAAAGCTTCTTTGACCAATGGAAGCCATGCTTTGACAAATGGTTATTCTAGAGACTAGTTATGGGCAGTTTGACATTTGCACACATTCTAGTATATATACCTTCCCCATTCACCCAATAGGCTTATTTGACACCTCTTGTACTTTTAAAAACCTATAGGGAGTCTGGAGGTCGATGGAAACCCCTTGAGGGTTGATGGCTACAGATGGGAGCTTACAAGTGGATGCATGTCAAAGATCAAGAAACATCGTGGTGTTTTCAAACTTCCCAACCTTATTTGTGAATTAAAAAATGTAATATCCCCCCTAATCTCTTTTTCCTTCTATTCTACACACCCTCTTACTCCTTGAACTAAGTCCATGGTCTTCCACGGCGGTAACTTGCTCATCTAGCTAAAGTACCCTCTTTTTCCCTTATTTGCCCTAGATCTACCATGGAGGAGTCATCTTGGAGGTAGAAAAGTGATTTTGGATGTGGAAAGAAGGTTTCTTGGAGGTAATCTTGTTGTTCTTTACCTCATATTATTCCTTTGGTCGAGTCCTACAGACTTTAATAGTGGAACCTACTCCATTTAGCTAATGAACCTCCCGTTATCCTCTCTTTGACCTAAAGGAAGCTAGATATTGCTTGGAGATTTCATTTTGGGGCTGCTTGGGAGATGACCTAGGATTTGGAAGCTAGTTCTGTTGGTATTTATGCCCAGAGAGCCAGTCATTTGATTATTGTAATTGTATATCTTGTAAGCAATTTGATTAAAATAAAGGCAATCTTCCAATTTATTCCATTTTATTTTGTTATGAGATAATGATGTAACATAATAAATGTCTAAAGAATGATGTTACTCAAAGACATTTGTCTTTAGGTTGAGAACGTGAACAATGAGATCATACATATGTTAAGAGTACATACATTCTTGTTAGGTCCCTAATTAGTTGTTATTGTGGAAGTTGACAGACAACAATAACACATAATAACTAGAGTGTATTTGGCTGATGACATAATTTACCAAACCAAACATATGGATACTTGTTAGAGAATAGTGTATCATGGAAACCATGAATGGTGGTCAAAATCTTCTCTCAAAGTAATGGTGGTGATTGTGGTTCTTAGACCTAAAATCAGTACACTCATCATATGTTGTTTGATGTACTTTGACATCATCCATCGTGACCTTGTATAAGGGTTGCCATAAAGGTGGTGCTCGGGTGCATGTGACACATGAGGATGACTGTAAGTGATGTAGATGGGATTTATCCCTCCTATAGGAGTATGATATCACAAACACTTGATAAGCAAGACTGAGAAATGTATGGCCATGCCCATGCGAGTCAATATGTAATATTAAGCTTACATATATATATTTCAGATAGTCTACTCTAGTTTAAGGAAATTAGATTCAAAGTTGACAAGGATGATGATTTCATGCCTCAAGTTCAATTTGGATATCCATGAATAAGGAACTATATGATCACTACAACACCAATCATAGATTATAGGTTGAAGTTGTTCTCCAACTTTCTGATTACCTGGGTAGCAACGATGTCTTTCTAGATACCACTCATTGTGTGTGATGTCATAAATGAGTTATGGACATTTACTGCCAATATAACTTGGAACTTATAAGGTCACACACATAATATATACATGGATTAGGAGTTTATTCATGAATATAGTTTAAACTTGATTACTAAATTGTTAGGTATTCAATTCAAACAACAATGGTTGAAAGTTAACTAACTAGATTGTGAACCAACCAGTTCAAGTGTTGAATTGATCAATTCAAGTGTCAGGTAAATTTGAACCAACATTGGCAATAAAATCAATGAGAGGACCGGTCTAGCAAGTGAACTGATTAGCTCAGATATGTGAATCGACCGGTTCAGGTTGTGAACCGACCTTTTGGTTGATCAATACAATTGGATCAAGGATTGATGTTGACGTCATGTTGTGAATTAATAGAATATTAATTTTCAATACAATTGTGATTGGGAAACATAGTGAAACAATCAGTTCAAGTGTTAATTAATCATCTCATGTGTGAACTGGTCAGTTCACTAGTGAACCAACCATTTCGTCATTTGCAACTTTTGAAAATTCCTATAAAATCTGTCTCTTTAACTCGCGCTCAGACTAGGACTCTAATCATGACCCTCCTATAAATAGAGGGGTAGTCAAGGCTTTCTAAAGAAATAAAAATTATCTATGACAATTGTTACCTTCTCATAGGTTTGGTAGCATGAGAACTTGAGACAGTCCTACCCATCAAAAGGAGGGATAGAAAGGGAAAGACAATTGGGAAAGCAAGTTGGTGCTATCACACTGACTAGAAGGGAAAACTCCTTCTTGTCCATTCAACTAGAATGATAGGAGTTCATGATGGTCTGTGTGGACTACTACATAGGCGAGAGGTTGTTGCCACTTGGCCGTTAGGAGGACGAAGTCAACCATTGTCAACGGTGATCAACTAGGAAGTTGTTGCTGATGTTGTCCATGTGAAACTTGAAGAAAGATGCACACTATACAAAGGGATAGGTGATGTACTTTCTCCAGGATTAGGTATAAACCTTGCAACCCTCCTCCCATTACATAGTTGTTTACGTGATCTACTGTTCAAAGGGGAATATGGAAGTTAGATTTTTGTTTCAATCACCTTATCTGATGCCATATTTTCTAACAGTGGTATCAGAGCCACATCAATTTACTATGTTTTGGGATTTAATCAATACGATTGGATTTTGGTTTTTATTATTTATATATTACATATAATGTGGAAATTTAACTTATTAACGTACATATTGGAATAAAGACCATATGTGATCCCTATGTTGGGAAATACGGGCACATAGTATAGCAGCTGAAACAAAGTTTTTATCTATCTGTATTCCCATAACAACAAGATCACCTCAACTACTATGAAATAGGAAGGATTGTTTTAGCGAGTTATACCTGGTCCTGGAGCATGTCCAATGACAAAACTCACTTCTTTACAACTACTAATAAGGTTTTCCTAGATAGTGGTTTTGCAGCTCCTGGTCTTCACCACGAATAGATGTCTGCGCAACCTCTGTAGTGACTCTGGTGGTCTCGCCACAGACTGTAGGTTGACTTTGCTCTCTGAGTAGAAGCCAAAGGACTCCTCCCTCTAGAGTAGTTTACACTGACCAAGTAGAACTCCTATCATTCACTAAGAACATACATGAAGGAGTTTTCCCTCTCGTAGGTGTACTAGTAACCAACCTACTCTCCCACCAACAACGATCACCAATTGTTTCTCTCACATAGTTATCCCTCCCTAGTCAGGTAGGACTTACTTGGGCTCTCTCGATTACCAAAACCAGAGAGGACAATAGTTGTCATAGGAATTAGTTCTCAGTTGTCTGTGTTGTGCTTTGGGAAGCCCCCAGTACCCCTCCTTTTATAGGCAAGGTTAGGGTCAGGGTTCCCAGTCTGTACGAGATTGCGTGGGAGTGGAATGGACCGGAAGAATTTGAACTTTTGCAACCTGTGAGATGCCAAACCCATACGAGCGTCTGGTATGCGAGATGATCATCTTGCATTTCCAAACGTCATTTGACAGTTTCCCAATCACACACTAATTTGGCAAATTTTATTCCAATTAATATCATATGTTAATATACCTCTACCCCAAGTAAAGTAAAATTGAAACTATTTGGGAAACATATCAAAACTTTATTCTGGCCAACCGAGTCATCTCACCCAGGAGAAATGCACATATCTCTCACCCAGATGCCCGTCTGGTGAGTCGAATTGAGCCAATCGATTCAATCATATTGAACTGATCGGTTCAAGGGCACAACTTAACCAATTTGAACTCTGATCACCCTGACAACCCAAACGGCCGTCTCAACACTTGAGATGCCCATATAGCTGCCCAAATGGCCTTCTCACTTAGTGACATGGTCGTTTGGTAGACGAATCATCCAATCAGTCGATCTATTGCATAAATTTGAATACCTAAACACTTTAGTGATCAATATAATTGTCATTCAAGATCAAACTCCTCTTATAGATGAGTTCCTATGTGTGTGACCCTATAGGTCCCATGTCAAGTTGGTAGTGAATGTCCATAACTAGCTTATGTCATCACAAGCAAAGAGTGGTGCCTAGTCGCACATCAGTGCTACCCAAGTGAATGGAAAATTGGCAAACAACTTCAACCTACAATATGTGTAAGGTGTTGCAGTGATTGTATAATTCCTTTGTCACTGATATCCAGGATGAACTCGAGGCATGGAAGGTCATGCTCTCAACATTCAATCCATGTTCCTTGAACCAAGAGTAGACTATTTGAGATAATGTGACCTCAATATCATATATTGATTCACATGTACATCGCATGCGTTTCTCAGTCTCACTTATCAAGTGAACATGATATCATACTATACTAGGAGGGACAAATCCCATATCTATCACTTACAGTCTATCCCCATGTGTCAAAGTCACCCAATCATCATCGTTATAACAACCCATGTTTCAGGACTGCGTTTGATGATTCAAAGCATGCCCAACGACATCTGATGAGTGTAGTGATTTCAGGCCTACGAATCACAATCACCACCTTCACTATGAGAGATGATTGTGACCACCACAACCATGTGTCACTCTCAAGGTGGGTTTGTCTGATACAATGTTCCCTAACATGTATCTATGTGTTTGGTTTGATATAGCCATATCATGACTAATGAGATTTAGTCATCAACCAACTCACACTTTGATCTTATGTGTTATTGTTGTCTATCAACCTTCCACAATAACAACCAATCATAAACATAATGAGAATATGTATATGTACTCTTAACATCCACAAGGGTAGTAACTTGAATACATACATCATTGAGCAATATTATTCTCTAGACATTCATAGTGTTTCCTCATTATCTCATAATTGAATGTAACAGAATGAATTGGAAGCTTGCCTTAATAAGTACTAATCAAATCCTTTAAGGTATATGCCATGTCAATCATCACATGATTGTATCTATGGGAATATATTACCAATAGAATCCCACTTGCACTTAGATCCAATCACCAATAGATCTCATCCTGAGTGACTTAAAACATGTCCAACATGCTTCTGCTACACTAGTGCTGATTTAGCAAGTTAGCAACACTTTGCTTATAGTTGACATATTGTATGTTTCTTTATCTCTTGGCTTTGAGATGAAACCTCCATAATATGGTATCTGATATTCCATGCCTAACACTTATCTCCATTTTTGTCACAATATCACTATTGAGTCATCAATGGTTGGATCATCTATAAGTTCATCATATGAACTTCTAGATCCATATAGTATCACTCTATGTTCATAACACAAGTATACCCAACTTCTATTGTACAATATAATTAATGGCTATTAGTTCGGAACCTTTCCAACTAATCATCACTTGTGCCTTTTAAATTAAACATACTTTAATTTGCAATCACTTTGTCATTATGGAATCTTGCATCGATGTAATCCTTTGCATCCAACTCTTCCCTCTTATTGCTATCATTATTGACTAGCAATTCATCCCTTAGTACTTCACAAGTACTAATGGATGTCTTTAATGACATTCCAATAACCCTTATTGGAATTTATCATCATCTTGTCATGTCTAGTACATACAAGATTGTATGGGATAAGCATGTTAATAGCTTACATGATAGATCCATTGTCTTAGCCTATGGCATCTTAATCATGTCATTTCCATTCTTCCCAAGCATTGGAACACATGGTTCATGAGAGACAAATATGAATTCTCCCTCATTGAATCATTTATGTGTTGAACTCTTTCAATACATTGCTATTGTATGTGTTCAAACTTCCCTTATAAAACATTCAAGAACTATCTGATAGATTTTGATCCTTATCTCATAAGATGTTTCATCTAATCCTTCATTACTAAAGGAGTTTTTAATGCCAAATATCAATATTCACAATACTGAGACATTATTTCTCATCTCATGTGGAATATTTGTATATGCTCCCACTAAATATTTTATAAACACAGATTTCATCTTTTTTCTTGATTTAAGTCAAAATGTTTGACTATCTTATTAAAATAAAAATATCCCATCTCTGAGATGCTTGTTTCAATCCTAGATTGTACTTTGTAGTTTATAGACTTTATTTTCATTCTTGAAGTTAAAAATCCCTTTAGGTTGTGTCACGTACACATCCTATAATGTATTCCCTTAAGGAATCTAATTTTTATCTTCATATACGAAATCTCATAGTTAATTTCAATAACAACAAGCTTTTCAATTGGTAAAGGAATTTCTATCATGTTCAACAACTTGAACTGATTTGAAAAATCAATTTGTCCTCTTATGTTATCCATGTATGTCTTTGCCACAAGACCCTATTTCACCCTTTAGGTATTACTCTTTTAGGTGACTCTATCAAGGTCCTACCTTATTAGCTTACATGGTTTCCATATTACTCAGAAATATCTTCTAGTTGACTAGTTGGCTCATCCAATATGACCAACCATCCAAATTGTTGGATTCACAATCATTCAAACTCAGATGTGTTCTACTAGAACTACTTCATTCTGTGTTACATGATGAACCCGAGACTCCACAAAAACTTGTGATTCTCATGGTTCTTTTTTTTTGGTCCGCAAAAAATCCTATTACTATTAATGATACCAAACTTTAGATACAAGTTCGTACCCCCTAATCCTTAATAGGATTACAGAAAAGACAAGAAGACCTACAAAGAAGTCTCGACAAAATAGAAGACCAAACCGAAGTAACATACAGACCAGGAGGAGGTAGCCAACATAAAACACAAGAAAGAAAAAAGGAGCTCCATCACCCTAAAGAACTAAGATACTACACTAAGCATTAAGACCACTCAAAAAATGTGTAGTCTTAGAAAGAGAATGGTGACAACTCCAACTAACCCCTGAGTCTCAAGCAGGCTACACTTCTGGTCTGGTGCACAAATAGTCTCACACATCTGCAATATATGTAGTGTCATAAAAACTTTGTCACCCAACCAGTGCGATGAGAAGACCCAACCAACAAATTGTGATGAACAAAATAGGTGAATCAACCCCAATACACTCCTTCTCACATAGCATTATGTTCACCTTCAGAGTAGCAAACAGGAGAATAAGGGAAATGATGCACACCACCAGCCAACACAGATTAGAGCCTAGATGAGCTCATCAAAACCGAGTAGGCCAGAGACACCATCACAAGGGAGGATAGGGCTAGCGCCTGACCGTCATCTTCCTTGGTGACTTTTTCCTCCGATTCGGTCTATATTGATCGAAACACGATGAGTCAGGCTCCCAGGGGAATGTATCAGAATCTGAGCACAAATCCATCTTTGAGCAAACATCATCTTGAAATAGTCTCTCTTTAGCATGTGAATACTCTACAGAGAAACCTGCATTCTCCCAAATCTTGTTGAGTTTCCAAGATTCAGAGCTTGATTCTTTACCTCTACTCCTGTTGGCATTCAATTCCCAGTCTAGATTAATGGACCCTTCATACCACACCAGTGAAGATCCAAACATATCTGGCTCAAGTTGGGGAATGAAAGGCACCTTAGAATGAGATTGTTGAATAACTGAAGTAGAAATAACAACGTCCCTGACTTGCTCTGCAATCAAGTTGCAAAGATTCTCCTCCAACTGGGTTGCAGTAGACTGCTCCGCAGTTAAGGACTCATCAGGCTCCTTTGTCTTGCCTTCGACATTACGTCGAGCACCTGGAGTCTTACCGACCTAGATTCTCATGGTTATCATTGTACCTCTTTGTTGATCTCAAACATTTCAAGTTCTACTATTACTCCCATTGATTCTTTTGTAACTAAGTTATCCTATCAACAAAAATCTTTGTTTAGTGGATTGGGATTAATAGTGTTCAATAATTGTGGTTTGTGGATGAACCTTTTCAAGAAACTACTTTCTTAATGTTGGTTTCAATCCCTTAGACTTATTGGGACACTCCCAAATCATATCATATATGATGTCTCATAAACCTCTCAGATGGTACTTTATTTAGTGATATATATATATATATATATGTGTGTGTGTGTGTGTGTGTGTGTGTGAATGTAAGAAGACTAGATTAATTGATTAATTATATCATGATTCATCATGATGTAATTCCTTCATTCTGACACATCACCATGTTTAGGAAGATTTGACTCGTGATACATTATCGCATTTCTTTCCTAAAGGTTCTCAAGACATTGATGCAAGGTATTTCAAATTTTGATGTCATCAAAGTTTCTTATTACTTTCATCAAAGTTGTACTTCATTTATAATCTCCTTGAATACTTCAAGAGATTTATAATTCTATTTTACTGAGTACATATCATCATGTTACTAGTAAATGAAGCAAAGTATGAGTAATTATCTACATCATTCATTTCATAAGATCTTCGTGCATCACATGTATGAGGTCTAATGGAAAGCTTATCCTCCCACTACATCTAGTGAAGGATGTCATGTCATATTGTGTGTGAATAAGACTTGCATGTTTCCTTAGGTTCAATAACCAAGGGAATCTAGATCAACATCAATATGTATTCTAGGCATGCAATTCTCCTATTCACACAGGATGACTAATGGAAATGATAGTCTTGGGTTATCGATTATAATACTTTGGTATAAACATTATAAAGATTCATCTTTGGATCATTTCACATAAATATTACAAGATGTTTTTAGGTCAATTCCATACAAGATCATATCTTTTGAAATAGAAGCACTAACAAATCTATATTTATAATCATCCTTGTCCATACAAGATTCATAAAGAAAATGTTTCTATTCTAATGGCATAATGAAATAGCAGTTCTAGTAACTCTACTACATACCCATTGGTCTAAGATAAACTTAAATGTAGACTATGGCTTCTGCAACACTTGCTCCACCTTTTCCATCTTTGTCCTTCTATGAGGGCTTTTACTTCTTGTCAGATCCTACACATCAGTATGTCAGGTCTCTTATCTGGTATACTATACTAAAACTCAAGAAGTAATCAAATTGATCTTATATTGTTTATACCTGAAGTGGAGGCCTCAGTGCCAACTGAATCTAAATACTAATTGCAAGATAACCAGGCTAAAACTTTATAGTTAGTATTTTGATCATATTATATTTCGAAAAAACAACCTTAAGATTAATGTCAATTTCTTTTCCAATGTCGAGGTTGGTGACAATGGTGACAATCACCTCTTTGTTTCTTTACTCCACCTCTTGCCTTGAGATATGAAGATTTGGGCTTCTGGCTAGCTTTAGAACTCTTCTTAGCTTTGTGTTTGCCTTTAGACTTCCCCTTTATCTTGTTGATCAACATCACAAACTTGGGCTTGTCTTTCTTCATTTGTGTCTCAGTTGTCCTCAACATGCCCAACAACTCTGTCTACAACTTGTCAAAGTTGTTCATGTTGTAGTTCATGACAAATTGACTATATGACTTTGGAAGGGACTATAGAATCACATAAGTGGCCAACTCTTGGACCAAGGGGAATCCCAGTCTATCTAGGTTCTCCACATACTCAATGAGCTTGAGTACATGAGGACCTACTGGATCTCCTTCTTCCATTTTGCACTTGAACAACGCCTTGGAGACATTGTATATCTCCTATCTTTCCTTATCTTGGTACATATTCTTGAGATGTGTGACTATCTCAATCAACCCCATGTTCTCATGATGCCTTTGCAACTCCTAGTTCATGGAGCATAACATCAGACACTTGACATCCAGGGCATATTCAGTATGCTTTGTATAAGCATCCTTGTCCATCCATGGAGCATTTTGAGATGGTTCCTCTGGTTCTGGCATTTCCAGGACATTGAGCTTGTGCTCCTATGTGAGAACAATTCTCAACATCCTAAACCAGTCATTGAAGTTGTTTCCGGTAAGTTTGTCCTTCTTAAGGACCGATAATAGAGAAAAGTGATTGTTTGTTGTTTCCATTTGGTTCTACAAAAGAATTTGCAATTTTATCAAAAACTCAATTTTGATTTGATTTGATTAAATTTGGGCGATAATAATTAGGTCTTTAATTAATTGTCATTCTCATTATTTTTTCAAATTGATATTCCTCAAGTATCAATTTGGAAAATTGAAGCGAATACTTTTCCAATGAGCTAAGATACAAAATGATTCAATTATTACCTGGCCTACACCAGCGTCCATAATCAGTTATTAAGGTAGGCAATCTTGCCAATTGCATCATATGCAACTCATGGATAGATGATATGCGCAACTCCTTGCCATAATCATCTGCATGCTTCTGAACTTAAACTCTCAAAGAATCACCAGTTAAGTTTGACCCAATAGCCAATATGATAATAATGCACCCCGCTTTAACATAACCTACATTACTACCATCACACTTCTATGAGGTAGACAACCCACCACGCTTTGGCATAACTTGCGCTTGGTTGAATAAGGTTTTCATGTGTATTGCTATTAGAAAGCATCTTAGACTTATATGTTTGATTGTGGGGTTTTATATATGTCACATATATACATATATTGTATCCAATCACCACATATATAACATGTATCATATACATGTTATATCCCACAACATAAACATGCAATATAAAACAAATGGTGATGGATATGTTCATGTATACTTGTAATTATTTGTAGCCACAAGGAATTACTACCACCTAGGTCAATCATCACATAACATGTATGAACCTAGTGTTGGTGTAGACTTGTGGTTGCCAATCTGGGTAGATCAATTCAACCCTTGAATTGGTCATCTCGCCTCTTGGCCGGTTGGTTGGTCATCCGGTCCAACTAGTGTTTGGACTCTTTCCAAATGGTTGGTTGGTCCCATAGGGACGGTCATATGAGCTCACATCTAACCAATGTCTGGACTCCTTCTAGATGGTCAGTTGGGCCCATCAAGAAATCATGTGGTTCCATTGTTATGTCATCTATGATCCTCCAAACAGTCAGATTGTCTCATGAACTAGTCGTCTCACCTGGCAATGATCATATTCCTCATTATTGTAAGAAAATAAACTATCCTATTGCTATTTTATTACATTGAATAAGAGAAACCTCAAGTTACATTTGAGGGGAGAAAAGGTAGGAAAGTATTAACTTTACATTGGGAAGAGGTAGAGGCTCAATACGTAGACTGAGATTAATAGGAACCAAACTGTAACATCTGGGCCCACTACCCAAGGCCTAGTAGAGTTTTAGGAATGACGACTGGCCCCACAAACCACCACTAGCCTTAACTGCGCACTTTGTCCACATTGACGCGCAAGCCAGGATCAACTTCCCGACTGGTCACCCATCCTAGTACTACTCCAAGCTGAGCACGCTTAACTATGGAGTTCTTTAGTGATGGGCTCCCGGAAAAGGAGGTACACCTTGGTGATATGGGTAGTCCAATCATTCCTTATAAGATCTTTTTATATGAGGCCTCAAATCCTGGGATGTTACAATCTCCCCCACTTAGACTCTTGACGTCCTCATCAAGGCTCAACTATAAGGCCTCATAATCTCTTCCCCATTTCAGTGCAGACCCACAATGGCCCATGGACACCCAGCTCCCGATCACGGAATACCAGCGCAAGGGTGGCTACGTCAACCATGGACATCCCTTTCCTACATGCCTGGACCGCACGACTCAAGACTGGCATGCCATGCCCATGTGGGCCCCACCTACTGGAGTGGTTATGGCTCTGATACCATTTGTAACGACCCTGCCTCCCGGTAACCCCCAATTAAGGGAGACCCAAAGGTCAGAGCTGTTAATCAATTAATAGGATCAAAGGTTCGACAAATAATCAATAATAATTATGAAATTCTACTAACTAACTGGAATTTGGTATAAAATTAAAACTTTACTTACCTTTGAAAACTTTGGAAATCTATTTATCCAGTGTTGAATCATTCTATCTAATCCTCCTTGCACTTTATTTCTTATTTCCACAATGTGTCAATTTACTGTTTGTTCTTTCAATTGTTGTTCCTAAAACGCCGACAAACAAAACGTCGGTCAGTATATCGAAATATACTGGTATGTGGGGGAAACAATAATTGTGCAACTACGTTAACAATGTAATCAACCAAATATCATTTAACATCCAGGATTACGTTTTAAGCAATACTACTCAATCCTTGCCTATCCCCTTTCTCTGTAACGTCCCTGCAGTGGACATGGATACCACTTCTCTCATATGGTAGATCCTTACCCCCATGGCCCTACCACACAGGTAGCCAATACCTAGGGTTATGGAGTCGCATGGTCCTACCCAAAGGTAGACCAATCCCTGACTCATGATGACTTGATGGACCTACCCCATTGGTAGCCATTTACTAAGTCATTTAATGACCTGATGGACCTACCCCATTGGTAGCCATTTACTAGGTCAATCTATAAAGCTACAGAGGGGACTAGGATCTGAGCTAGTAGGCACATCTCTTATGTGATAGTCATATTCACATTATAATTTGCATGAATTAAATGCAACCAACAGTTTAATTCAAGTCATCGATAAAACCTCAAAAATCCTCGAGAATCTAATTCAGGATATTCATAGGCGTAACCACATACCTGTCAAGTTAATGTGAGACAGAAACAATCCAATCAACCAATAGGCAAGCAAGCATTCAATAAGATCCTGAAACAATTATACAATTTCCTTTTATTACTCATGTCATTAAGATCAATTAAATCTAGCTCGCTTCCTAGGGTTTCTAGTCCACTTTTAGGGTTTCCATTGCAATTAGGGTTTCCCTTCATCTTTTATTATTTTAAACCCTAATTTAACACAATTGATTACAAACCCTAATTATTCCCACATCTAATCCTCAGTTCCGGATTAAAGGCATAATTATCCATTAATTAAGCTCATTAAGCCCCTTTGACATTAAAGCTACTATTTTTATCCTTTTAATTCATGACAAGATCATTATATACATTTATCATCAATTCATAGTTCATTATGGTCCAAATCATATATGAACCTGATTTGCCATTAATTCCACCTTTTATTCATGAGAAAACCTTAATTATTACATTTAGGGTATTTATCCACAAATTAGGAACTTTTAATGCTCAAAATAGCTTAGATTCAACATATTCCAACTTTAATCATGAAATTAATCAATTAAAGCCGAATCAGTCAACATTAGGGTTTCAAGGCCCATTAAAGTATATTCATGCATATGAAACTCTAAATTAACTAATTATATGCAAAGTCAATCCTTTTTCTTCCTAATGTTCCTTTTTATCATTAACAGGCTAATATCAACTTTAATCATCTATTAAACCCTACTAATCACTTTAATCATACCAAAATAGGGTTCTTTAAACATTAATACATTAAAATTGATATCTTCCATTATTTTTCGAATTGCATAAGGAATCAGGCTTCAACTATATTTTTATTAGATTCCCCTCGTTTTTCTGAGCAATTTACATATATAACTTATCGAAATCAGAGTTACCAATTTTATTCTATAATTATTTCATGATTAGTCTTGTTTGGGCCAATCAACGGCCGACACATCAACAAAACTAACCTTTATTCTTGGCCGTCTCAGGACTGGGAGAAAGGACTTCAATGCCCTCGTGTCTTGAACATGCGTACAGGGGTGTATGAGTCTTTTTTTGATCTGTTTCTACCTTCAACCTCGCCTTCGTTGCGGATGAAACCTGCCCGCACGCTCACACGATGCTGCGACAGGGCATCTCCGATGACCAGGCTGTAGGGCATCGCCACCCCAACAACGCTGCCCGACCCATCACAGCCCTCTACCACGACCACTGAGGCACTGACACCTACTGCGACAAGGCCAATGGTTCTCACTGGTGGTTCGATCTCTTCTCCGCCGCCCACTGCACATTGGCACTCAATCTGCAAGACCTCCACACATCCTCGTCGGAGATGTCTGGCTGACTGGTATCCTCCTCCGAGACACCTGCACGATCCACCGCCTCCGACCCCGCTCTATATCGCGTGAGTTCCCCATCTTGGCTCCGTGTTCGGCACAACCGTGATCGTGCTACTGCCAGCGCCGCATGCAGTGTCGTCTCTGGCGCCTGCCCCTTTCAGTCATCGGGGTGTTGGCCTTTGGGCTCCCCTTCGTTGTCGCTACCCCATAGCGCATCCATGTACTGACCTTTCTTCAACTACGACTATGTCGCTTTTCCGGCAAGCATGATGCAGACACAAATGCAACCACATCTCCCGCCACAAGGGGTGCCAATCCTGACCCCTGCTCATGTGCCTGCTACAACTACAGTGGTGGCCGCATCGTACTGCAGTGCTACCCTCCAAGCTTATCGGTGGGGTCTTCTTCTTCCACAATGTTGTCAGGTGACAGCAGCCTAGACCCTGAGTCGCTGCTGAAGCAAAGCTTCTCCTTGTCTAATTGCCAAGACAACAGACAGAGGTATAAGAGGGGCCCAAGGTATCGACATCCATGTCACCGATCCGCGCCAAGACATCGACGACGATCGCGAATCCACGTCAGCGATCCGGGTGCTGCGTCGATACTATCGACTTCTGTCAATGGTATCGACACGTCAGCAATCCGGGTTTCTCGATCCAGCAAACGTCAGCCATCGATACTCGCGAGGGAGGAGGATACCAGTGAGACGCGTCGATACCATCGACCCGCGTCGATGGTATCGACGGGTCAACAGTAGCGCCGACCAAGTCTATTTAAGGAGAATTGCAACGTCATTTGACGTCACACCTTCAGAGCAAACGTCCTCCTTTGCGCCGAGCACTCCCCCGAGCCTTCCAAGACTGAAGAGCAGTGACAACGAGCAGGGATCTTCACCGAGCGGAGAATCACTTCTCCATCTTCCCCGAGCTCTCTTTTTCTAATCCCATCTTCTCGCAACCATGGTGCATGCCGCCGGAGCTTCGTCATCGCGCACAAATCCCATGGAGATCGAGGAGTTTGTTCCTCCCCCGACCGCTTCTGTTCCTCACCCACGCCTGATTCACCCTTCCATGGAGGCGAGGAAGGTTTACGAGGAGATTATGAAGTGGAAGATTGAGCCGACTCGGTATGTGGACCGGGGCATGCTTCAGAAGCTTGGTTTCGAGGCCAACTTGGCCTATGTGCTTCACGGACAAGCACGTCACACTAGCCGACGTCCCGACGAGCTGCAGTGCCATGCGGACGGGCAGCCGTTTTTCGGAGAATGGGCCACCTACAAGGAATTGGTGGCGGAGTTTATGGCGTCCCTCGACGTCTGCGTCATGCCAAACGACGTGGTGGCGTCGGATCGTGAGTGGATCAGGGGCCGGGTGTCCTTCCGGTTGTTCAACAACAACTACAACATCACGCTGGTCCAGTTCAATAAAATCTTCAATTGGAACCACTCCCAACATGATCACCGACGTCCGGACTCCCGCACCGACTACGACAAGATCTTCGCCGAGCTAGTTACAGTGCCGGCAGGAAAGACTGTGAGCTACCATAATGCAGCGGTAGCAGATTTTGAGCACCCGTTTGTCCGGGTCCTTCATAGGATGTTGAGCTTGACGTTCTTCGCTCGGAGTGATTTGGCGTTGAGCAAGTTTCAGGAGAGAGATCTCTTCTTCCTCTACGCACTCCTGAAGCGACAACCATGCAACTGGGGGGCGTTCTGGCTACAACGCGTCCTGGCGGTGAAGAGGAGTACAAGGAAGGCTCCGATCCATTTTGGTGGGCTCATCACCAAGTTGGCGTCCTACTTGGGGCTGAATTTTCAGTCCATGACTCCGATTTCCACAAAGAGTAAGGTGAACGTGCAACACTTGCACCGTTCAAACCTTATCCTTCTCCGGGATGGGTTGGCGTACGCACATTGCCACGTCAACCAAGCTTATCAGGAGCGCTCACTGCCGGACGACGTCTTCAACATAGAGGGCGCGCAACATTTTAGGTGGCCAATCATAGCCATCGAGTCCTCCGAAGAAGAAGACGGCAACGACGAGCAAGGAGGCGAGGCTGAGGAGGAAGAGGAGGCTTTCACACCTCTTCATGCACGAGTAGCACCACAAAAGCATCCTAGGATGCATCCGGGTGCGTCTTCATCATCACAGCCCCCGCCGCCATCACCACAGCCCTCGCAGCCAGCCGAGGATCCCTACTCCATGCAGGTAATGTACACGATGCTACATGATATACAACAGACTCAGCAGCAGCACATGTCTATGTATACCGGTATTCATGATACTACGAGCCGGGTACTTGATAATCAACGGGCTATGTTCGAGAATGAACGTCTCCTCCTCGCCATCCAAGAACAGATACACAACCGGTTGCAGCGGATGGAGATGTAACATGAGCCATTTTATGACCATTACTGGAGTCAGGACTACTTTGGAGGCTATCCACAGCCTCCGCCGAGGACCCAATATGATCCAAGCTTCCAGGGGGAGTATCCGTCTTGGGATCCTACAACCCCGCAGTACCCGCCTCCGCCTCCACAGGATTGATCAGGGTATCTCTGTTCCACCCTTAGGTTTGTTTTTGACTATGAGGCCATAGTTGAATTCAAGCTTAGGGGGGTAGCTGGAACAACTCTATCTTTTCTTTTGTTGTTTTTAGTTTTTGCTTTGTTATTTTTTCTTGCATTTTTAGGTTGTGTTTAGGATCCACATCTATCTAGTGTAACCGTGGATGTCGTAAAAATTGTCATCTCGCTGTTTTCATGGGAAATTTAAGGGAATTTTAAAAATTTTGTGTCTTTTGGATAGCTTGACTTGGTTGTCCTTGGGGAACTTATCCGATGAAAATGATTGATTATGTCAACTTTAAAACAATATGTCACACCTATACTCCCTTGGACTCATGAAAAGTGGATAGTAACAGTTGTTTGAGCCTAACCTAACCAAATGGTAATGAGACCTTAATTGGACGTAAGAGAGAGAATCCTTTGAATAACTACACATGTCAGTAAGGAGGGACACATAATACTCTTCTAAGGTTCAGTCATCTAATCTTGTGATCATTCCACTTCATTCTTCCATAATCCACCTAAGAATTAGAAGTAAAGCACAGTTTTAATTCCTTCTTGTGTGCATAGCATTTAGATAGGAATTGCATAGATATTTTCCATACTTTTGCATAAAAAAGAGAAAAATATAGGGATTCATGCACATTACCTTTAGGTGCATGCCATGTAGTTGCACTCATGAATCTCATGATTTCCATGCATAAAGTACACCATGTATCTCAGTTTTTCCTCAAAAGTGATCTAAACTGTTCCATACCTTCGAAATATCGCAAAGATTTCCAATCATGAAGAAAACAGCCCAATACATGTATCGCTAAGCAATTATGGATATGTGGGCTACAAGAAAAAAAAGAGAAGAATTTTTTTTTTCTGAAGATCTGAAAAAAAATTGAGAAACGAAAAAAAAAGAAAGAGAATTTAGAAGGAAATGGAATAAGAGGGAGAAAGGAACATGATATCACTCGCATTACAGGAAAATTGAGTACATGATGTGGCTTAAGTAGATTTCCATCTCATTTTGAGGTGGAAGGGTAGTGCATGCATCATTTCACCCAATTTTAGGCATTAGGGCATTTCTAATGTGCATTTGCATCATTTAGGACATTTTGTTTTTAAGCATATTGAAACTGTGCAATACTTCCAAGTTCTTCCATGAACCACCCATTCCATCCACCCGTTGCTCAGATTGGTAGGCCACCGTGAATTTCTCCTCACTAATGATTATCAGGAGAACTGCTTCCATGTAGATGGTAGTGAGGGCGAGCAATGTAGTGTAGGCGATCACAAGATGCACCAATGCTGAATCGACGAATTTTATTATGTTAACTGCCTTATGTGATAGTGTTCATCGGTTTGAAGGATAATTTCTCTTATTGACGATTATTGTCGCCTTTAGGGTAATTACTGTTATGTGGTTAGAGAAGGCCGGTTTGAGAACGTTCAGTGGGAGTCACATGGGATGTGGGTTGGTGTGTTGATTTTTAGTTGACATCTGCAATTCTATTCTAGGGATTAGTTGCTCGAGGGCGAGCAATGTTTAAGCTTAGGGGAGTTTGATGCGATGATTTTGAGTCGCATTTATAGACCTTTTTCATATGTGTTTTGTGCTCTAATTACTCATTTTTATGGATAATATTGCATAATTCACTCATTTCGGTCTTTGCCTTCATATTATGTCAAATCCCCTCTGTTTTACTATTTTGAGCATTATTTATCATAATATTATTATTTGTGTGGATTTACTTGGTCTTGTTGTGAAATTTCAGGAAAAACAAGTATTTGCTTCCGTCGATACCATCGACGGAAGTCGATACCATCGACCAAGCCACAGATTGCCAGCCGAGAGGAGCAACACAGAGTCGATACCATCGACACTCAAGTCGATGGTATCGAGATCCCTTCAGGTTGCTGGCGAGGAAACTGTCGATACCATCGACCCAAGTCGATGCCATCGACACATGGAGAGCTACAACGTCGCTAAACGACAACAACCGACGCTAAAGAGAGTCGATACCATCGACCCAAGTCGATGGTATCGAGATGACCACAGGCGCTCACATCAAAAGAAAAGAAAGCTGCCGCTAATCCGCTGGGTCGATACCATCGACCTGCGTCGATGGTATCGACGCCGGCAGATATGCGTTGGATCTGTTTTGATCTCGATCGGATGGCTGTTGTTATTTGACGACCTAATTAGGGACTTATACCTAATGACGGCCGCCCACACGAGAGGGGATCTCATATCGCATTGCACGAGTGCCGAGGAAGGAGAAAAAGGAGAACGGAGGCTAGAAGCTCATCCCGGGTGATTCGGACGCTGCCGAAGACGAATTCCACCACCGACAGGCGGAGAAGTTCGTATTCTACGCCAAGGATCTGCCGGTTCTTCTCCGTTCAGGGGTTTTCCCACTTGTTTCACGTTTTTCTTATGAATTCCCCTATTTCTACCATGTATTCGTGTGAGATGAACATGAGAGGCTAAAACCCTCCATCTTTAGGACCGGGAGTAGCCCGGGAATGCATTGTATGACAATTTTATATTGATAATTCATATTTTCTCTCTCAAATCCGTGGTATAGATTCGTTTTCTCCATATATATTGTTATGCTTGATCACCATAATAATAATTTAATGCCCTTAATCACTTCGACAGAAGGATTAACGGTTGAAAAGAGACGAAACCTACATTAATCAATAAAACCCTTGACAAAGGAGTTATAAAATTAATGGTGGGAACTGAGAGACCGTTTTTAATGCGCTTAGTTTAGGGGAATGATTACTACGACGGTGGAATCAACCTAAAGCTAAGTAGTGAATTACACCACGACAGTGGGTAATTCTGTTTTCAGGCCACTACCCGGATAAAGAGAGAAGAGTGAGGAATTATATAAAACTTAATACAATGTTGACCCGCGGTGAAACCGCCATCCTAAAGATATCCTTTTGAATTGATTAAACTAACCTTTAATCAATTGTTTTCTTTATTTCGTTTGATTTTCTTTTAATTTCGACAACAACCCTTACTTTGTTATTCGGCCTAGATGATTGCGATTAGTTAGTAGAAGTCTCCAATAATTCACGTATCCCTGAGTTCGACTCGGGCCTCACAAAAGCCTATATTACTCGACGCGTATACTTGCGTTTAAGCGCGTAGTAAAATACACGTCATGGCTTCACCCTTTCCATGGTGCTTCCCAAGAACCTTCATCATCTCATATTCTTCCATTTGAGTTCTTTCTTACCTTGGTATATCGTACCCTCATAGGTGACTCAGGACATTTCAACCTCTCCAAAGCTGAATAGGTTCATGGCTCAACACATGGCTTGGGTACCTCACATAGTGCTCTAGATCGGACTCATGCAACACATCATTTTATCCTGAGGGTCAGGTTAACACAACCATACCCACCAATCCATCTCAAATGGACCCATATATCGGGGACTCAACTTTCTCAACTCTAGCTCAGAGGGGTCGGATTTTCATGTCACATATTCTCCCACAGTGAACTGCATGTCAGTCTACCTTGCATCCGCTCACAATTCTCGTCATCTCTAGGCTCCTTTCATCCCTTGGATGATCAAAGCGACTTCATCTATACACACTGTGGTCCTTTTCTAACCATCATGTGGTCCTTTCACCAACATCACCTTACTGAAGTGGTGACCGACACAACCTCCCTTATAGAGCTTCTTTAAAACCCGATACTGGATATGGTTAGTATGATCCAGACTAAAGGGTCTGATGAGAGCATGTGTGCTTGTTCAGGGTGATATCTAGTGACAGTTCTTGTCCTATGAAAGATGTGATGAGTCTTTTTTTGAAACCCTAAAGGCATCTATGAAGGGAGGGAGCGGCCTTTAGGGCCCCACCTACTGGAGTGGTTATGGCTATGATACCATTTGTAATGTCCGGGCCCCACCTACTGGAGTGGTTATGGCTCTGATACCATTTGTAACGTCTGGGCCCATTGCCCAAGGCCTAGTAGAGATTCAGGAATGACGACTGGCCCCACAAACCACCACTAGCCTTAACTGGGCACTTTGTCCACACTGACGCGCAAGCCAGGATCAACTTCCCGACTGGTCACCCATCCTAGTACTACTCCAAGCCGAGCACGCTTAACTATGAAGTTCTTTAGTGATGGGCTCCCGGAAAAGGAGGTGCACCTTGGTGATATGGGTAGTCCAATCATTCCTTATAAGATCTTTTTATCTGAGGCCTCAAATCCTGGGATGTTACACAAACCATCCAACCATACATAGATATAGGGTTTAGGCCATAACCATACTACACATCCACCATCAAAACTGCTTTTAGGGCGACACGTGTAAATTACATACATACATACATACATACACACACACACACACACACACATATATATATATATATATATATATATATATATATATATATATATATATCTTTGGGATTATGTGGTCTTTGATTGGATACACATTTGAGAATAGTTTAAGTGTTCACATCATATGTAATAAATAAATGATAAAACTAAAATCCAATCATATTGATTATCCTAAAATATAGTAAATTGGCGTGGCTCTGATACCACTATTGGAAAATACGGGCACAAAGAACATCAGTAGAAACACAAATTTTATCTATCTGTATTCCCATTACAACAAGATTGCATCAACTATTATGAAATAGGAAGGATGATTTTAGCGAGTTATACATGGCCCTAGAGCAAGTCTAGAAACAAAACTCACTTCTTTACAACTACTGACAAGTTACTCTTGGACGGTGGATGTACAACTCTTGGTCTTCACCATGAACATCTATTTGTACAACCTCTATAGTGACTCTGATGGTCTCGCCATGCAATGTAGGTTGACTTTGCTCTCCGAGTAGCAGGCAGAGGACTCTTGCCTCTAGAGTAGTCCACACAGACTAACTAGAACTCCTGTCGTTCACCAAGAACAGACAGGAATGAGTTGTCCCTCACGTTGGTGTACTAGTCACCAACCTACTCTCCCACCAACAATGATCACCAATTGTTTCTCTCCTATAGCTATCCCTCCCTAGTTGGGTAGGAATTTTTTGGTCTCTCTCGATTACCAAAACTAGAGAGGACAACAGTTGTCAAAGGAACTAGTTCTTTGTTGTCTTTGTTGTGATCTGGAAAGCCCCTAGTACCCCTCCTTTTATAGGTGAGGTTAGGGTCAGGGTTCCCAGTCCGTACGAGAGTGGAAGGGACCAGAAGAATTCAAACTTTGCCAACATACTGGATGCCAAATGGTCATCTGGCACACCCAAACAGTCATTTGGTGTGCGAGAGGTCATCTCTCACTGCCAAATGGCCATTTGACAATTTTCCAATCGCACACGAATTTGGCAATTTAGAATCCAATTAATATCATATATTAATTTGCTTGTACCCCAAGTAAAGTACAATCAAAACTATTTGGGAAATATCTTAAACCTTCATTCAGCACAACTGAGCCATATCACCTAGACCAGACGCATGTCTCACTCACCCAGATGCCTGTCTGGTGAGTTAATATGAGCCAGTCAGTTCAATCATATCAGTTGGTTTAAGGAAAAAACTTAACCAATTCAAACTCAGATCACCCTGACAACCCAAATGGCTATCTCGACACTAGAGACATCTATCTGGTTGCCTAAACAGCCATCTCATTGTCATTTAGTAGACCAGTCAGCCAATCGGCTGATCTGTTGCGTGAATTGAATACCTAAATACTTTAATAATTGATACAATTGTCATTCAAGATCAAACTCCTCTTCTAGATGAGTTCCTATATGTGTGACCCTATAGGTTCCATGTCAAGTTGGTAATGAATTTCCATAACTAGCTTATGACATCACAAGCAAAGAGTGGTGCCTAGTCGCACATCAGTGCTACTCAAGCGAATGGAAAGTTGGAGAACAACTTCAACCTATAATCTATGTAAGGCATTGCAATGATTGTATAATTCCTTTGTCACTGATATCCAAGATGAACTCAAGGCATGGAAGGTCATCCTCTCAACATTCAATCCATGTTCCTTCAACCAAGGGCAGACTATTTGAGATAATGTGATCATAATATCATACATTGATTCACACGTGCATGCAGATGCATTTCTCAGTCTCACTTATCAAGTGGCTAAGATATCATACTCCAGTAGGAGGAACAAATCCAATATCTACCACTCACAGTATATCCCCATGTGTCAAAGTCACCCAATCATCACAGTTATAACAACCCATGTTCCAGGAATGTGTTTGATGATGTCAAAGCATACCTAACGACATGTGACAAGTGCAGTGATTTCAGGTCTAAGAATCATAATCACCACCTTCACTATGAGAGATGATTGTGACCAACACAACCATGTGTCACTCTCAAGGGGGTTCTACCCGATACACTATTACCTAACATGTATCTATGTGCTTGGTTTGATATAGCCATATCATGACTAATGAGATTTAGTCATCAACCAACTCACACTTTGATCTTATGTGTTATTGTTGTCTATCAACCTTCCACAATAACAA
The DNA here is from genome assembly GCA_963693085.1 of Alisma plantago-aquatica. Classification (NCBI taxonomy): domain Eukaryota; kingdom Viridiplantae; phylum Streptophyta; class Magnoliopsida; order Alismatales; family Alismataceae; genus Alisma; species Alisma plantago-aquatica. Next base: position 1,179,206,146 of record OY856411.1, on the reverse strand, counting down.
CCGATCATAGACATAATGAGAATATGTATATGTCCTCTTAACATCCATATGATCTCATCCACAAGGGTAGTAACTTGAATACATATGTCATTGAGTAATATTATTCTCTACACATTCATAGTGTTTCCTCATTATCTCATAACTAAATGAAACAAAATGAATTGGAGGCTTTCCTTTATAAGTATTAATCAAATCCTTTAAGGTTTATGCCATGTCAATCATCACATGATTGGCTCTATGGGAATACCTTACCAACATCCTATATTTATATGTGTCACCCTAAAATTGGTTTTGATGGTGTATGTTAGCTTGGTTATGGCCAATAACCCTATATCTCTATGCTTGGTTGGATGGTTGTTTATTCCTGTTTTATCTCAGTTTGCATATTGAGCCTATATCTTCTCTTTCATATATAAAAGTATTAATTCTCTCCTTCCTATGCTTCCCTCAAATGCAAATTGAGGTTTTCCTATTACCATGTAATATGTTTAATAGAATTAGGATCGTTTTAATTCTTGTTACAAAGAATAAGACAGTATGCACTAGATGAATCACCCATTTTAAAAGACAGACTAATCAATTGGAGGACTGAGGAGGCCTGGCGATAGGAGGAGACAAACTGATTGTTTGGCGGCCCAACCAATCAACTTGAGGTGTCCAAAAGATGTTTTGATGGAGACTAGACGACCGTTCCTTGAGACCAATCGACAGACCAGGAGGCAAGCCGATCAGTTCAAGAGTTGAACTGATTTACCTGGATTGGTTCGAGAACAAATCTTCATCAAGAACAAGTTGTTGCATATGATGTAGACCTTAGGTGGTAGTAATTCCTTGTGGCTCCAAGGAATCACAATAATGTGTCCATAACCATTGCTTATATTTTAATTGTATGTTTTTATTTGTGGGATATAATATGTAAGTGGTACATATATGTATGTGGTGATTGGATGTGTGTATATATAAATATAAAATCCCTCAATATAATATTAAGTCTTCGATGCTTTCCATTAGCAACACACGTGAAAATCTTGATCGATGTCACTCGGTGTTGGTGCAAATGGTTAAGAGGGGACCCTACCATCTACCCCACACGGGTTCGAATACCTACGTGAGGGAGCTCTAAGAAAAAAAAATGGTAGGTAGGTGTTCCGACCAGGCAACACTGTGAAGACACATCACGCTATTGGGTGTGGTGCATGGGTGAGTGACCACACTGCGTCTGACCCTGGGGTTTAACATGCTAGGGGGAGTCCTTTAGTGGCTCATTCAAGGAGGTGTTCCTTGTCATAAAAAAATTGATCGACTAAGCATGGGCACGCCAAGAGTGGTGTACTGTCCATCTCTTAGAAGTGTAATGGTAGTCATGTGGGTCTGCCAAGTAGGGTGCATTACTATCGTGTTGAGTTTTCAGTCAGACTTAACTAGGTGATCGTAATGAGATTAAGTACCTAGAAGCATGCAGATGACAATGGCAAAGAGCTGCGCATACCATCTATCTAAGAATCACATAAGATGTAACTGGCTAAATCTTCCTACCATAATGATTGATTATGGATGTTGGCATTGGCCGGGTAATAATTCAATTGTTTTGGGTCTTGGTTCACTAGAAATTTATACACGACAACCATCCAAATAGATATGTGAGGGATATCAATTTAAACCAAATCATGGGAATGATAACTAATTAAAGGCCTAACTAAACATCATCAAATTTCATTTTAATCAAATCAAATCAAAAGTGTTTTGACCAATTGCAAGTTTCTCTTGTAGAATCAAATAGAAACCAATAATATGTTTTCTCTGTGATTAGTCCTTGAGAAGGACAAGTTGAATGGGAATAATTTCTACAACTGGTTCAGGACATTGAGAATTATTTTCATATAGGAGCATAAGCTCTATGTCCTGGAGACATCAGATCAAGATGAACTTGTTCCCAATGTGCCTAAGGATGACAAGGATGCTTACAAGAAGCACACTGAAGATGACGTTGATGTCAAGTACCTAATGTTGTGCTCCATGAACTATGATTTGTAGAGAAAACATGAGAACATGAATGTTATTGAGATGGTAACACATCTTAAGAACATTGATCAAGATTAGGAAAGACAAGAGAGATATGATGTTTCTAAGGCATTGTTCAAGTGCAACATGGAAGAAGGAGATTCAGTAGGGCCCCCCTATGCTCAAGCTTATTGGGTATGTGGGGAACATTGCTAGATTGGGATTTCCCTTGGGTCAAGAGTTAGCCATTGATGTGATTCTCTAGTCACTTCCAGAGTCATACAGTCAATTTGTCATGAACTACAACATGAATGATTTTGACAAGTCATTATCATGTTTACTTGGCATGTTGAAATTAGATGAAGAGCAAATGAAGAAAGACAAGCCAAAGTTTGTGATGATGATCAATAGAGGAAAGGGGAAGCCAAAGGGAAAAGGTCGAGCTAAGAGAGGACTTCTAAACTAGATAAGCCCAAGTCTTTTACACTCAAAGAAAAGGGAGGGGTGACCAAGGGAGGCAATTGTCACCACTGTCACTAGCTTGGACATTGGAAAAGGAATTGCCCTCTCTACCTAGAGGAACTGGGGAAGACAAAGGAGAGGATTGAGATCTCCACTTCAGGTATATACACTATTGAGATAAATTTGTCTGCTTCTTCATCTTGGGTACTAGATACAATATGTGGATCTCACATATGTTTGAATATGTAGGATCTGAAAAGAGTTAATCTTTTATGAAAGGGTGAGTCCAACTACAAGTCACAAATGGAGCAAGAGTTGATGCCACTGTAGTTGGAACCTATAGTTTATCTCTACCCATAAGGCTTGTTATGAGTTAGTGAATTGAAATTTTATACCTTCTATAAATAGAAACATTGTTTATGTATCTTTTATGGATAAGGATGGATATAAATTTCATATAAAGAATGGTCAATGTTCTATTTCAAAAGATGAGATATTTTATGGTGCCCCAATGTCTTATGGTCTTTATTTGCTAGATCTAAAGACAAATGTTTATAATGTACATACCAAAAGATTATAACTCGATAACTCAAACAAAACATATAATCTTGGCATTGAAGTCTAGGGCACATCAATGAGAATTGCATATCTAGACTCCATAAAGATGGTTATCTAGAATCTTTTGATTTTGAATCAATGAAGACATGTGAGTCTTGTTTGTTGGGAAAGATGACAAAGACTCCCTTTACTGGACACAATGAGAGGGCTAGTGATCTATTAGGACTCATACATACTGATATATGTGGCTCACTTAGAACAAATTCTAGAGGTGGTTATTAATACTTCATTACCTTTACTCATTTAGTAGGTATGGTTATGTTTACTTGATGAAACATAAGTCAGAAACCCTTGAAAAGTTCAAGAAATTCATGAATGAAGTACAAAACCAACTTGGTAGAAGTATTAAGGCGCTTCATTCTAATCGAGGTGGAGAATACTTAAGCCAATAGTTTGAGAACATTACGTGAGACTACGATATTATATCACAATGGGCTACACTTAAAACACCATAACATAATGGTATTTCATAGAGAAGGAATCACGCATTGCTAGATATGGTTTGATCAATGATGAGTTTAGACGATCTTCTGACTTCCTTTTGGGGTTATGCTCTTGAAACCACCACATTTAAACTAAATTGTGTACCATTTAAATCAATTTAAAAGACGCCATATGAAATATAGTATGGAAAGTGTCCCAATATGTCTTTATTGAAAATTTGGGGTTGTGAATCTTATGTGAGAAAGTAGTTTCCCGAAAAGGTTGAAACCATATCATACAAATGTTATTTTTTTGGATATCCCAGGTAAAACCAAATGATATTACTTATATACCCCATATAACAACAAAGTGTTTGTTGCAAGGGATGTTGTATTCCTAGAAAAGAAATTCATTTCTAAAGGAATCAGTGGGAGGAAAGTAGAACTTGAAAAAGTTTAGGACCAACAAGAAAGCATTGAACCTATAAAGGTACACGAGGAACATAGAGACTCACAAACCATTATGGAATCTCAAATTCCACATGTAATACAAGAACCTCATAGATTTAGCAGGACACGCCTTGAGACAGATAGATTTCGTTATTTAGTAACTATAGAAGGTGATGAGTCAGTCATTGATGATGATCCAAATACCTATATAGAAGATGTTAAGGGACCACAATCTAAGAAATGGCTTGAGTCCATGATATATGAGATGTAATCCATGTACATCAACAAGGCATGGACCTTGGTGGATCCACCTGAAGGGGTATAACCCATAGGGTGAAAATGGGTCTTCAAGAAGAAGACTGATGTGGATGGTAATGTATTATAGAGTTTGATTCATTGCAAAGGGTTTCAAACAAGTTCAAGGTGTTGACTGTGATGGAACCTTTTATCCAATTGCCATAGTTAAGTCCATCAGGATCATGCTTTCCATTACAACTTATCATGACTATGAGATTTGCCAGATGGATATTAAAACTACATTCCTTAATGGTAATCTTCTTGAGAATGTGTACATGACACAATCTGAGGGTTTTATAAATCCAAAGAATGCAAGTAAAGTCTGTAAGCTACAAAGGTCAATCTATGGATTAAAGCAAGCATTTCGAGGTTGGAATCTTCAATTTGATGAAATAGTCAAGGAGTTTGGTTTTTGTCAAAATGAAGATGAACCTTGTGTTTATAAGAAGGTTAGTGGGAACATGATTGTATTCCTCATATTGTATGTGGATGACATACTTTTGATGGGGAATGGCATCCCTACTTCATAGATGGTAAAGACCTGGATAGGAGATACATTTTCTACGAAAGACTTATGCAAAACATCATATATTCTAGGAATCAAGATCTATAGATCTAGATCTAGAAGGCTTCTAGGCCTAAGCCAGAGCACATACATTGACAAATTGCTGAAGAGGTTCGACATGGAGAACTTAAAGAGAGAGAACTAAACCATGTATCATGGTGTTAGTATCTTAGAGATCAATGTACCAATTCTTGTGAAGAATAGGAGCGCATGAGTAAGATTCCATATGCATATGGAATAGGATCTATCATTTACACAATGTTATGCACTCACCTTGATGTCTCATATGCCTTGAGTGTGACTAGAAGGTATTAGTCGGATGTTGGTGAATGTCAATGGACTATCGTAAAGAACATCCTTAAGTACTTGAGAAGAAATAAGGATCAATTCCTGGTATACACTGGTGAGTAAGAGTTGGTGGTAAATGGATACACTGATGCAAGCTTCCAAACTGACAAATATGACTAAAGATCATTGTGAATTTGTGACAAATATGACTAAAGATCATTGTGAATTTGTGTTTGCCCTGAACAATGGAGCTATAAGTTGGAAGAGTTCCGAGCAAGAGACAATTGTTGATTCTACAATGGAGGCAAAGTATATTGTTACATGCAATGCAACAAAGGTGGTTGTTTGGATCAAGAAGTTCATTTTAGAACTTGGGGCAGTTCCAAGCATCAATGATTCAATTAAGCTATATTGTGAAAATGATGGAAATATTGCACAAGCGAAGGACCCCAGATCACATCAACATTCCAAGCATATACAAAGGAGGTTCCATCTCATACAAGTGATCATATAATGAGGAGATGTGAGGATTTGTAGAGTACCGACTGAGAGTATAGTGACTGACCCTTGACAAAAGCACTTTCGCAACAGAAGAAGAAAAGTCATGTTAGATCAGTTAGGGTCAAGTTCATGGGTGATTGTAAATGATTTAATTAATAATAAAGGCAATCTTCTAATTTATTCTATTTTATTTAGTTATGAGATAATGATGTAACATAATAAATGTCTAAAGAATGATGTTACTCAAAGATGTATGTCTTCAAGTTGAGGATGTGAACAATGAGAAGATATGGATGTTAAGAGTATATACATTCTTATTATATCCATAGTCAATTGTTATTGTGGAAGTTGATAGATAGCAATAACACATAATAATAGAGTGTGTATTGGTTGATGACATAATCTCATCAAGTCATTATATGTGATATCAAACCAAACACATAGATACTTGTTAGAGAACAATGTATTTGATAGACCCACCTTGAGAGTGATACATGGAAACCATGAATGGAAGTTAGAATCATCTCTCAAAGTGATGCTATTTATTGTGGTTCTTATACATGGAATCACTACACTCATCAGGTGTCGATTGATGTACTTTGACATCATCCACTATGACCTTGAATAAGATTTGCCATATAGGTGGTGTGGGTGCATTGTGACACATGGGAAAGATTGTGAGTGATGTAGATGGAATTTTCCCCTCCTATAAGAGTATGATATCCAAGCCACTTGATAATCAAGACTGAGAAATGCATGGCCATGTCATGTGAGTCAATATGTGATATTGAGCTTACATATATCTCATATACTCTGCTCTAGTTCAAGGAACATGGATTGTACATTGAAGAGGATGACGATTCCATGCCTTGAGTTCAATTTGGATATCAGTGACAAAGGATCTATATGATCACTACAACACTAACCACAGATTGTAGGTTGAAGTTGTTCGCTAAATTTCCAATTACTTGGGTAGCAATGATGTCTTGCTAGATATCACTCATTGCTCTGATATCATAAATTAGTTATGGACATTCACTGCCAATGTAACTTGAAACCCATAGGGTCACTGTAACATACTGAAACCTATCATCTTGACTTTAGAAACTCTTTTCCATGATTAGGAGTAAGATGTGCTTGGTTATCTTAGATTAGACCAAACACAGATAAATATATACCTACAAATAGTTAATTGAAACTCAAAATGTTAATGCATGAATAAATCACCATAACATGTAGACATATAAACAAATGTGATCAAAGTCTCTCTCATTAATCTTTAGACCAATAAAGGATACCTAGAATACGTCACATGAGATAAATGATAAACAAATCGAATTTCATGCACAAAAATGATATATAACCTTTTATGTTGTAATATGAAGGCATGAGACACAATTAGTTTAATAATAGTAATAATGATGAAATAAAATGATAACTAAAATCATAATGGGCCAAAAATATTAATTGCGGCACATCTCATATAGGGAAATCTCAAAAGTGGAAAGAAACCTCAAATTCTTAATCTACATATTAAAACCAACCTATATGTCAATTTTCATCTTATTTGGACTACCTTAAGTATTTAGGTTAAGTTTAGGAGAGAGAAAGAGTGTAAAAGCCCTAAATAATAAATAATGTGATAAAAGACTTCAAAAGATGGAATAAAGGTAAACACATATCGAATATGCTTAAGTTTGCTTGGGAAGAAGTTTCATCAAATTTGGATAATCCTAGTGTCATTAATGCATGAGGAAAGAGAAAATATGATTAGCTTAATTCATATATCTAAAGTTTCCTAATGTACAAACTAATGGCAAAATCAGAATCTACATGACTTAATTAGCTTAGGTGCAAAATTTCATGTAATTAGGATATTGTTTGGACCCTCAATTGAAGAAAGAGAAAAAGGAAATTAATTTTAAGTCACATTATTAAAATTTGATTTGATTTCACATTAAATGTCACGTTGTCACATTGATTTTTGACTTTAGCAAATAGACACATGTTTTTTCACTATTGGATCTAGATCTAGGGGCTTCTGTGTGTTTCACCTTGTTCGAGAAAATTGGGAGAATCTGTCCTTTTGTGGCTGCAAGATGACGATCCGACAAAGGGGAGATCATCTCCTACCTCTGGTCAGACTCCTGTTCATTCACGAATAGTAGCCTCTGATTTGCTTTTTGCTTTTCTCTTGCTCCTCCCAACCTTTCCTCATGATTTCACCTCCAACACATGTATTACAACTTTCTGCTTCTTTTAATCCCAAGTTTGCCTACTCGATGTTGCCTCTCACAAAAACCCCCAAAACCCGCTTCTACAACACTTATTCCTGAAGCCTTGATATTTGACCCTAAGTATAAAAGAGCATACCCTTGGTTCTGTAGTCATTGTTATGGGTGATTTCTCCCCTCAATTTCTCCAAAACTGCCCCGCACATGCTCATACTACTTCATCATCCTCCTGTGGTTCTCAGGTTGGGCATTGCCAATCCTCATCCCTACAACTCAATTCATTACGTCCAAACCTTCTCTAAATCCTTTCGGGAAAGCCCCAAACTTCTTTTGCCCCCTAGTTTTGGTATTTTGATTCCCCTACTTCGGCTTCTGGTTCTGCCGACAGCTCCTGTGAAGAACGATCTAGGCTTCACTACAAACTCAGGGTTAGTTCAGGAAGCTTCATGGCCATGTTGTGAAGCCTCCCCAAGCATCATTTGTCTCTAATTCATGGTAAATCCTTGCTTTCCTTTTATTCATCTTTTTCTCTAAAGCTGTGATTTCCTTCTGTTGGTTTTCTTTACGGTTCTCAATTATTTTTGGCCCTCTACATTTGCATGAACCTAGCGAATTTGGCTATGCTATATCCTTCCTATTTTCATTTTAGTTTTGAGCTTCTTGTACCGTGTGAGCTAGGATACCAAGTAGTTCATACTCTCTCATGGCCTGTGTTGTGGGATGATGATATGGTAAGGTTTAGGTGTGTATAATCCCAGTAACACCCTTTGATGTATGCACATTCATCAAGGTCTAGTCGCCTTGTCTAGCCCAATTTTTCTTACATTCTCGCATTTATTGACCATATCTTCTAACTTTTGACTTATTTTGGTTTAATCGGAATTTTTCCTATTTTTATTGGATTTTTGCACCTTTGTGCAGATCATTTTGGGCATGTGGGCCTTATCTTCTCGGCCCAGTACTATATTTGGGCCTTGGTCTAGGTCATCAGTAGTCAACGCATCCCCCTTCCTTCCCCACATACACAGCTGGACTCCTCTCTTTTCATCTGCGAGTCCACACCTTCTTTTCCCCACCTCGGATAGCTGTCTGAGGTTTCTCTCACGCCCGCGGTCTTCCACCCGCTCTCCCACTTCTAACCACAACCGCGATCCCTTTTTTCTCCTTCACCCCTCCAACCGTACACTGCAGTCTGCCTTGACCGCGACCCGCGGTGGCACCTCACCTCCCAACTAACCGCGGGCAGATCATGCAAACAATCGCGACTCGCGATCAACGCAACAACTAAACACCGCAACCTGCTCTGCCTCTCAACCACCAAAGCCAGCTACCCTAATTGCGGTCGTGGTCTCTCCTCTCCATCTGCGATCTCCTCTCTGCACCAGATCGCGACCTCCCCATGGACCCGCGGCTGTCTCCCTCATACCTACTATTGACTGTGATGTCTAGTTCCACACTTCTTCTCCCTCCACCTCTGCTGCCAATAGCAAGGGACCTCGCCCGTGGTTCTACCTTGCATTAACCACAACCTCCCTCTCAGTCAACCACGATCGTCTCCTCTTACGCAAACCGCAACGCTGCCTGCAGTCATGAGCAACTAACAGACCCGTGATGGGATCCATCACTAGCACCTGCTACTGTGCCGTAGTCGCGCCTGCCAGGTCACGGTCCACCCAACAAAGATCCCATCCTCCACCATCGCGACCAACATAACCACAACCCATCTACAATCAAGGATCGTGACCAAGTCAGGTACGAGAGATCGCAACCTCAACTGCATGTGTATAAGACCGTGACCCCATCGCCAAGTAGCTGCAACACCACGACCTCCTACAAACCGCGACCTGCACCCACTCCAAAGATCGAGACCTGGAGCAGCACTTCTAAGATCGCGACCAATTCCCCGCCCTCCATAACTACGACCTGCTCACCCAAGGCTAGTAAATCCGCCATATGCAGACCGCGATCTACAGGCCGAGAGAGAAAAGAATCGTGACCACCTGGACCAAGAACCGCGACCTCACAGCAGATCGTGACCAAAACTACTATGACCTCCTGTACTGGCCACAACGCCCTCGCCTCCTTCCTGCTTCATCGCAACAGCACCTCCTACTGCACCAACCCTAGCAACATCACTGCTGTCTACCACCACCTCTTCCCTCATCACGACCTGGGTGCACGTTCGAAAGAGAGAACCACGATCTGCTGGCTAAGGCAGAGAAGAATCGCGACTAGTGGGAAATCGTGACCAGAAAACTTGTGACTTGCTGTCAAACAACCGTGATGGCGAATGTAAGTCAGTGCCAGCCTATCTATAAATATAATGCGACCCCAGCCATTGGGGGTGCCTCTCTTGAGATGTCGTTAGGCTGACAGGTCTGTCCTGAGTCTAAGGAGACGATCCCCACAACCAAGAGCCTTCCTCCGTGGTGGTCTTGCGCCCTCGTTCATCCAGATCTGAAGTGGAAACTCAGATCTGCAAGCCACTCCATCTAGATCTAGATTTGTTGCATCTACGTCGTGCCTACACCGCCATCACAGCCACGAGCTGATCCTCCTATGGTGAGTGAAGAATATAAGAAGAAAGAGAAGGTGGAGAGAGGAGATCTGCCTCGTCTACCATGGTGTTCTTCCCTCCTTGTCCAAATCTGCCCCGATGTTGTGTAGAAGACCGTTTCTCCACCAAGCTGTGATCATCTTCTTCACCATGCTCATGGAAGGATCTTCTCTCTCTCTTTTTATTCTCATTTCTCTCACTATGAGTGAGTAGTTTCCTTTCGTTGGGGTGCGGGGACTAGCCCCGCTGCCCATGCTTACATGTTTATTTACTAAACATTCCATGACATGTATATAACTTTTCATTTCGTTGTTAATCGTTGATGTGTGCTTGTGGATTGATCACCTGCTTATATTTATCTTGTTCTTTTCCTATGTTGTGAGAACTTCAATATGTAGGATTTGAATGTCAATTAACGAGGTTGACTCCCAAACTAAAAATAGAATGAGATTCCTTGAGGTCGTAAGTGTATGATCCGTGAGGGGACGAGCCATCTAGCCCACGGTGATGCTTCTATGTGTCTATCGCCTGTATAGGGGGCCCACAACTTCAGTTGGATTTCTATATCTTCGGAACTGTAAGTGCATGATCTAGATGGTGATGAGACATCTGATGCCTAAGGTGATGCTTACGCAAACCTAAACATCCCTCAGGAGGTGGGGGGGGGTTCGCAGTAGTTCTATTTGTATGGTTATATCTAGCCAGGATGTTTGATGTTTGGATATGTTTGCATGTGCAGTGGTGGTGAAACCCGGGACCATCCCAGCAATTCCCATCATTAATATTTAATTAAATTTTAATCTTTCTCTTTACTTTCCTTGCATTTAGTTTAATTAAACTCAAATCAACCAACCTTGTTCTAAATATTAGTCTTGATTCAACTAGATTCGACTAGTAAAGGATTCTTAAACACATTATCCCTTGGGATTCGATCCTCAACTACACTACGATAAGACCTGTCTGCTTGCAGGTGGTATTATTGTACAAGGTTTTGGTTAAAAACCCAGGGATTTCATCCCTGGGTGAGTTTGTTAGTGTGATAATAGACCATGTCAAATTCTGCCGCCGTTGCCGGGGACAACGAAATCATCTGGTCAAATCTAGTTCTTTTGAGACTAATCTAGGATTTTCTTTTAATTTTGATACAATCGAACATATACTTGAATTCAGTTCTACTCTGTCCATCTTACTATCAAAAGATCTTTCCATCCTAGGTACCAACAAATTCTATTGTATGCGCCGTTCGGATAGTCCCGGACTCTCTACTAGCTTTGACCCTGAGATAGATAGAACCTTTCGTTGTCAGAACAGAGAGAACCAATCAAGAATGGCTCAAGAGGAGGAAATTTCCCGAAGGGTAGCTCAAGCCCTTAATGCGCAAAGAAACAGGCTTATGCAAGAAGCCTAAGCTACAGTTCCAGAAGAAATCCAAGCAGCTCAAGCAGCAGCTCAATAAGTTGAGTTACAAAAGGACCTTAGGGAGTTCTCCATCCCTAAAGTTGTTGACGTTCATCATCCAGTGCAACCCCCTCCCATCAATGCTCCAAATTTTGAGATCCGAGCACATTGGGTTACACTGCTTCAGAATAGCCCTTTATATGGTAAGCAAGGAGAAGATAGTTAAGAACATATTTTAAGGTTTAAAGATCTATGTGCTATGACAAAGCAAAATGGAGTCACAGATGATGCCATCAGACTCCGTCTCTTCAAATACTCTCTTTCCAATAGAGCCATGAGTTGGTATAACTCCTTGCAATGTGAACCCATCACTACTTGGGAACAAATTCAAAACGTTTTTTTGGAAAAGTTTTATCCTCCTTTTCTCACCTATGAAATTAGGGGCCGAATAACACAATTCACTCAGGTCCCTGGTGAAACCCTTGTAGAAGCATGGGAAAGATATAAAGAGCTCCTATGCAAGTGCCCACATCATGGAATTCCTAAGAATCAACTCATCGAAATTTTTTATAGGGGTGTGGATGATGACATCAAAAAGTTTTTAGACTCCTCATCTGGAGGTAACTTCATGCGTCAAAGCTATGATAGCACATGGAAGGTTGTTACCCTTGGAGATAAAAACCAAGCTAATTAGGGTAGACCCATAAGTAAAGGAGTGCTGAAGGTTGCTATGGAAGAAGCTACTCCTGAGTACAAGTCTATTGATGAGTCTCTAAAGCTTCTAGTCGCATAGCAAGACCAACTTGAATCATCTTTTGCCGCTTATAAAAGAAGGCACTCACCCCCTCGACAACAAGAACAAGTCAAGTTAGCTTCACTATTTTGTGAAGCATGTAAAGGAACTGACCATTCTACTCTAGCCTGTAACATTCTCTATGATGTCATTTTGGGTAATACTTGTGGCCAAGGAGATAATGGTCAAATGGAAAATCTAAATGGTGTCAACACTATCCCCAGTCAAGGATATTATAACCCGAATCAGAGAAGGAACCATCCAGGTTTTCAATATGGAAATCCTTCTGGAGTGGAAAAATCATGACAGCTTGGTTCAAATAATCAACAACGAGGCCCACCAGGATTCTAGTATAACCAACAACAAAATTTTGGAAATCAAGGGAATTATAGGGGTAACTTTCAGAATAGGAACTACAAAAATTATCAGAATAACTCTCAGTTCTAGAATCCCAACCAAGTCCCTTACCAGAATCAACAACAAGGGCAAAAAGCCGGTCCCATCTCTCCCGATGACAAATTGTTAGCTATTGAGAAGATGCTGCAATCAAAACAGACTATGATAGCTAACCAGCAAGCCCATCAGAAGGCTATTGAATCTCAACTAGCTCAACTTTCAGCTAGACTCAAGCCACCTGCTGGAACTTTCACTGGACAACCAGAGAACAATCCTAAGCATCATGAACAACTGAAGGCTATTACCACCAGGTCCGGGAAAGAATACTCTGACCCCCTACCAAGATACCAACAGTAGCAACAAATGATGATGACTTTGTGAATGTCCAAGACTTTACAATACTTGAGTCTCAACCGAAGGAACCACCAACCGCTGATAAGACATACAAAGCAAGATTGGAGGAACCAATTGCTGTAGAGGCAGAAGACACACCTGAGCTGGATGTGCCAGTGTACAAGCCTCATCCTCCTTTCCCTGCTCATTTAAAGCACACAAAGCTCGATACTCGATTCAACAAGTTCAAGGAAGATATGAAGAAGCTTCATGTCGATATACCCTTTCTAGATGCGCTGGCTGAGATACCAGCCTGGACTAAATACTTGAAGTCACTTCTCACAAGGAAGTATATAACCGAAGAATATGAGACAATCAAGTTAGAAACAACCACTTTCGATATCATACAGAGCAAGATGCCCAAGAAGTAGAAAGATCTGGGATCCTTTTGGATTTCGTGCCATATCGGTGACTCTTCATGTTAGAAGGAATTGGACAATCTTAGTGCTAGCATCTCTATCATGCCACTTAGCCTTTGCAAGAGGCTAGGGTTTGCAAAACTGCTTCCAACTGGCATGACCATACAACTTGCAGACAATTCTATGACTCTTCCCTTGGGAATCATTGAAGATGTCCCAGTCAAGGTAGGAAAAGACTCTTATGTCCCATGTAACTTTGTCATCATGGACATAAAGGAAGATGCCATATACCCTCTTATCTTTGGTCGTCCATTCCTTGACACCACAAGAGCTCTGATTGATGTTGAAGCAGGAACCTTGCTGCTCCGACTAGGTAAAGAAACCCTCAAGTTTAAAGTTTTCGAAAGCATGCGAAGACCAAGCATGCATGAAGAAGTCTATTTGATTGATTGTATAGAGAAAATGTCACTCCTCACACAAGAGGAGTATGAACAAGACGATCCTTTATAAGTGACTCTTACAAACCCATATGCGACAACTCCATTGACAAACAAGTTAAAGATTGTGTTCTTCACCTCAACACTGTCGAAGAAGATCCAGAAGCCAAATTTGAGGAACTCAAGGTTGTGAATGCAACTAAAGAGCCGTGCGAGAAGCCATAAGCCCCTGAAATGAAGCCCCTTCCCAAGGGACTGAAGGACGTGTTTTTGGATGATCTCAAGGTATGCCCAGTTATTATAAATTCCGATCTAATGACCAAACAAGAAGATAAACTCCTGAAAGAATTAAAAGAAAGAAGGAAAGCTATCGACTACAAGATGAGTGATCTCACCGGCGTGAGTCAAGCGCTTTGCATGCATAAGATCCCTATGGTGGAAGACCACAAGCCGACTATTGAACATCAACAAAAGCTTAATCCAAATATGAAGGAAGTAGTCTGCCATGAAGTTATTAAATTTCTCACTACTGGCATCATCTAACCTATTTCTAACTCGCCATGGGTGAGTCCGGTACATGTTGTCCCAAAGAAAGGTGGAACTACTATGATACAGAATGAAGATAATGAACTCATACCCACTCAAATAGTTACTGGGTGGAGGATGTGTATCGACTATAAGAAGTTAAACAAGGCCACCCGCAAAGACCATTTCCCTATGCCTTTTCTAGATCAAGTTTTAGAGCGATTGGCTCACCAGGAATATTTTTGCTATCTCAATGGTTACTCTGGATTCTATCAAATTCCTATACATCCAGATGACCAAGAGAAAACTACTTTTACTTGCCCCTTTGGAACCTATGCGTTTAGAAGGATGCCATTTGGGCTATGTAATGCGCCTGCAACCTTCCAACGTTGCATGGCAACCATATTTGCTGGTCTAACTAAAACTGTTATGGAAGTTTTTATGGATGATTTCTCCATATATGGAGATTCATATGATTCATATCTAAAGCACCTCTCCCTCATCCTCAAACGATGTGAAGAAGCACATCTAGTGCTAAATTGGGAGAAATGTCATTTTATGGTAAAGGAAGGCATTGTCCTCGGCCATAGGGTTAGTAATTGAGGAATCGAAGTTGACAAATCAAAGATTGAAGTAATTTCCAAACTCGCTATCCCAACCAATGTAACAGAGGTTCACACATTCCTTGGTCATGCAGGCTTTTACAGAAGATTTATCAAATATTTCTCAAAGATAACCAAGCCTATGACCAACTTGTTACTAAAGGATGATGATTTCCATTTTGATGAAGAATGCATCAAAAGCTTCGACAACCTAAAGCATGCTCTTACAAAAACACCTATCATCCGATCTCCATATTGGGGGAACCCATTCGAAATAATGTGTGATGCCAATGATTACGCTGTGGGTGCCATTTTAGGCCAATGTATAGAGAAGAAACATCATGTCATTTACTATGCATCAAAGACCCTTGACGAAGCTCAGAGGAATTATGCAACTACTGAGAAGGAAATCCTAGCAGTCCCGTATGCCTTTGACAAGTTCAGATCCTACCTCATTGGTTTGAAGGTCGTTGTCAATATAGATCATGCTGCTATTCATTACCTCCTGAAAAAGAAAGATGTAAAACCTAGGCTGATAAGATGGATTCTCCTCCTGCAAGAATTTGATCTAGAGATAAGAGATAAGAAAGGTACAGAGAATGTTGTGGCAGACCACTTGAGTCATATCCACACCCTGGACACTGAAACTACCCCTATTAATGACTCTCTTCCAGATGACCATCTCATGAAAGTCTCAGAAGCTACTCCTTGGTACTCGGACTACGTGAACTACCTTGCCGCTGGTGTCAACCACCCCGAATGTACTGGAAATGCATTGAAGAAATTCATGCATGATGTGAGACAATATCACTGGGATGAGCCATACCTCTTTAAGCTCTGTGTTGATGGTCTCTACAGACATTGTATAGTTGAGGAAGAAGATCGTCTTGTTTTAGAACAATGCCACTCAGTCCCAATTGGAGGCCATATGAGTTCTAAGAAAACCGCTCTGAAGGTTTTGCAATGTGGTTTCTTTTGGCCAACCATATCCAGAGATGCTTACAACTTTGTCTTATCATGTGACAAGTGTCAGAGAACGAGAAACATTATGAAAAGAGATGAGATGCCACTTAAGCTATGGAAAGAAGTTGAGATTTTTGATGTTTGGGGAGTGGACTACATGGGTCCATTCCCATCCTCACATGGATTTTCCTACATCCTAGTCACGGTTGATTATGTCTCCAAATGGGTAGAGGCAATACCAATGGTTACTAGCAATTCAAAACCCATCATCAAAATGTTAAAAGATATTATTTTCCCCCATTTTGGAATCCCATGAACTGTGATATCTGACGGAGGTTCTCATTTTTTGGAAAGAAGCTTCGAAGCACTGTTAAGGAAATATGGTGTTACACACAAGGTAGCCTCCCCCTACCACCCACAAACAAGTGGGCAGGTAGAGGTTTCGAATCGTCAACTCAAAGTTATCCTGGAAAAGATAGTAGGACACAACCGAAAGGATTGGTCAGTGAAAATCAATGACGTTTTATGGGCCTACCAAACCGCGTTTAAAACTCCTCTTGGAACAACACCCTTCAGACTCATCTATGGAAAATCATGTCACCTGCCCATGGAACTGGAACATAAAGCATGATGGGCAATAAAATAGCTGAATTTTGACATTAAGAAAGCTGGCAAAGCTAGGATTCTATAACTTCAAGAGTTAGAAGACATCCGGATGACATCTTATGAGAATGCATGAATCTCTAAGGCATGCACGAAACTTTGGCATGATGGTCATCTGAAGAGGAAGGACATTCAAGTAGGAGACCAAGTTCTGTTGTTCAACTCGAGACTGAGGTTATTCCCAGGGAAACTCCATTCTTGATGGTCTAGACCATACATTGTCAAGAGCATCTTCCAACATGGTGCTTTTGTTTTATGGAGTGAAAAGTCAGGTGATTTTGTGGCAAATGGCCAATGCTTGAAGAGATATTTCACCATAGCTGATACTAGCACTGATGAATCAATGAATCTTTCCAAACCAACATATCTACCAAAAATTGAAGGAATCACATCGAGCCATCGACGTAAAATAAAGGCGTTTGTCGGGAGTCAACCCGATCAATAATTTTGTTTTTACTTTTAATTTTGAATTAGAACTTTTCCTTAATTTTGTTTTTACTTTTTAGGAAATTTTGCACCTGGTAGACAATGCATCACAAGATGCATTCTTAAGTTCTGATAGTTTCCATTTTTGAGATTTCAGATGGAGGACGCGTCGCCGAAAGGAATGCAACCACATCTGGTGGACCAACCGGCACGAGTTTTTCCCTCCATCTCAGATTTAGAGTTTGCTCGGGACGAGCAAATTTCTAAGTTCGGGGTGGAGGGTGGGTGGTATGTACTTTACTTTCGACCCACTCCTATCTATTTTAGATTAATATTTCATCGTTGCAATTTTGAGCAAATTTTCAAAATTTTGAAGTTTTCAAAGTAGTTTGTAAAGAAACTTGATGAAGTTTTGACACTTTTGTTTCATAAAAGCCATTACCTAGCTGGCTATCCTATTTTTTCATGCAGTTTTGAATCATTATACCCTCCTTATCTGAAGCGAAGCCTCAAGGGGAATAAGTTTTTGAAACTAGCCAATGGTTAGAAATCTCTGTGTGAAGCTTATGAATCCTAACATCACAATCAATAAAAATGGCAAGTATCTATCGAACTGAGAGGGATCAAACACATTGTGCTTCCTAACTGACTAGAATCTCCACCGGATCCACATCAAGTCATTATTTGAGCAGAGTATGATAAGGAGAACAACCCGGTGCACTGAATTGGAAATCAAGTTGCATTCTGATCTGAACTCTCTTCTACACTTCTTCTATCATCTTCTTACCCCTCCATCCATAAAAAAGAAACAAAAATAGCCAAAATAGTGCCAAACCCTAAGTTCGGGGTGGTACACCTCCTCCCTCTTTATTCACTTCTTCCATACCCCTCACTAATTAATAGGGGCGTACCACAAAGAAAAGATGTCAATGCGCACACAAAAAAAAATTTACAATCTCGAGTCGAATAGAGGAGAGATTCACACACAAAAAATGCAATCAATGAAATTGCAAGCATATAATAAAAATCTCGAGTCGAATAGAGGAGAGATTTATTTCTTCCTTCCATACCCCCCTTCATTCCCTTTTCCACCTACTGGCACAATGAGTGCCTACTTTGCCAATATCTTGAAAAACACCAGTGTCAAATCAGGTGCACACTTGTTGTTCTGCGGGTATCTCCGGACTCTTATGAAACTCTTAGACATGCTTGATGTTATAAAAAGTAGGGAGGAAGTGATGTTGGAAAACGAACTCAGGAATGAAGATATTGTAAGATGTGTTCTGTGATCTCAGGATATTGAGATGCTTAGTCATACAGAGTAGAGGAGAAACAAATGTGATGTGAAAATGAGGCAATCACACGAGTGAAAGTGCTTGTTGGCGACTGTTTCAGATTTTGTGTTACTCGAGGACGAGCAATGTTTAAGTTCGGGTTATTTTGTTGTATGCACATTCATCAGGGTCTAGTCACCTCATCTAGCCCAGTTTTTCTTACATTCTCATGTTTATTGACCATATCTTCTAATTTTTGACTTATTTTGGTTTAATCGGAATTTTTCCCTATTTTTATTGGATCTTTGTAATTTTGTGCAGGTCATTTTGGGCATGTGGGCCTTATCTTCTCGGCCTAGTACTCTATTTGGGCCTTGGTCTGGGTCAGCAACAGTCAACGCATCCCTAGCTGTCCGAGGTCTCTCTCACGCCCGTGGTCTTCCACCCACTCTCCCGCTTCTCACCACAACCGCGAACCCTTTTTTATCCTTCACCCCTGAAACCCTACACCGCAATCTGCCCTAACCACGACCCGTGGTGGCACCTCACCTCCCAACTAACCGCAGGCAGATCATGCAAACAATCGCGACTCACGATCAACACAACAACTAAGCATCACGACCTGCTCTACCTCTCAACCACCAATGCCAGCTACCCTAACCGTGACTGTGGTCTATCCTCTTCATCCACGATCTCCTCTCTGTACCAGATCGTGACCTCCCTACGGACCTGCGATGGTCTCCAACCACCTGCATCGTGATCGTCTCCCTCATACCTATTGCTGACCGTGATCTCTGCTTCCACACTTCTTCTCCCTCCACCTCTACTGCCAACAATAGGGGACCTCACCCGCGGTTCTACTTTGCATTAACTGCGGCCTCCCTCTCAGTCAACTGCAATCATCTCCTCTTATTCAAACCGTGATGCTACCTACAGTCATGAGCAACTAATAGACCCACGATGGGATCCATCACCAACGCCTGCTACTGCGCCGTAGTCACGCCTGCCTGGTCACGGTCCGCCCAACAAAGACCCCATCCCCCACCATCACAACCAGCATAACTGTGACCAGCATAACTGTGACCCATCTACAATCAAGGATCGCTACCAAGTCAGGTACGAGAGACTGCGACCTCAACTGCATGTGTACAAGACCGCGACCCCATCGCCAAGCAACTGCAACACCGCGACCTCCTACAAACCACGACCTACAACCACTCCAAAGATTGCGACATGAAGCAGCCCTAACCGTGACCAGGTCGATGATGATAACTACAACTGAACATCACTTCCAAGATCGCGACCACTTCCTCACCCTCCATAACCGCGACCTACTCACCCAAGGCCAGTAAAGCTGCCATATGCAGATTGTGATTTGTAGGATGAGAGAGAAAAGAATCACGACCACCTAGACCAAGAACCACAACCTCACAACAGATCATGACCAAAACTACTGTGACCTCCTCTGCTGGCCACATCGCCCCCGCCTCCTTCCTACTTCATCACATCAGCACCTCCTGAAGCACCAATCCTAGCAATAGTAGCACTGCCTACCACCACCTCATCCCTCATCGTGACCTGGGTGCACATTTGACAGAGAGAATCACGATCTACTGGCCAAGGTAGAGAAGAACCGTGACCAGAAAAATGTGACCTGCTATCAAACAAGCGTGATCGTGAAAGTAAGTCGGTGCCAGCCTACCTATAAATAGAACGCGACCCCCAACCATTGGGGGTGTCTCTCTTGAGATGCCTTTAGGCTGCAGGTCTATCCTGAGCCTAAGAAGACGATCCCCATAGCCAAGAGCCTACCTCCATGATGGTCTTGCACCCCGTTCATCCAGATCTGAAGTGGAAACTCAGATCTGCAAGCCACTCCATCTAGATCTAGATTTGTTGCATCTACGCCGTGCCAACGCCACCATCACGTCCACGAGCTCCTCCTCCTACAGTGAGCGAGGACTACGAGAAGAATAATAAGGTGGAGAGAGAAGATCTACCCCGTCTGCCATGGTGTTCTTCCCTCCTCATCCAGATCGACCCCGACGTTGTGTAGAAGACTATTTCTCCACCAAGCTGCAATCATCTTCTTCACCATGCTCATGGTGGAATCTTCTCTCTCTCTCTTTCTTATTATTCTCATTTCTCTCACTATGAGAGAGTAGTTTCCTTTCACTGGGGTGCGGAAACTAGCCCCACAGCCCATGCTTACATGTTCATTTACTAAACATTCCATGGCATGTATATACATTTTCATTTCGTTGTTAATCATTGATGTGTGCTTGTGGATTGATCACCTGCTTGTATTTATCTTGTTCTTTTCCTATGTTGCGAAAACTTCAATATGTAGGATTTGAATGTCAATTAATGCGGTTGACTCCCAAACTAAAAATAGAATGGGATTCCTTGAGGTCGTAAGTGTATGATCTGTGAGGGGACGAGCCATCTAGCCCACAGTGATGCTTTTTTGTGCCTTACACCTATATAGGGGGCCCACAACTTTAGTTGGATTTCTATATCTTCGGAACCGTAAGTGCATGATCCAGATGGTGACGAGACATCTGATGCCTAAGGTGACGCTTACGCAGACCTAAACATCCCTCATGGGGGGGTTCGCAGTAGTTCTATTTGGATGGTTATATCTATCCAGGATGTTTGATGTTTGGATATGTTTGCATGTGCAGTGGCGGTGAAACCCGGGACCATCCCAGTGACTCCCATCATTAATCTTTAATCAACTTTTAATCATGCTCTTTAATTTCCTTGCATTTAGTTTAATTAAACTCAAATGAACCAACCTTGTTCTAAATATTAGTCTTGATTATTCAACTAGATTCGACTAGTAAAGGATTCTTAAAAATGTTGTCCCTTGGGATTTGATCCTCAACTATACTACGATAAGACCCATCTGCTTGTGGGTGGTATTATTGCACAAGGTTTTGGTTAAAAACCTAGGGATTTCAATCCTGGGTGAGTTTGTTAGTGCGATAATAGACCATGTCACCCTTGAATTCATGTTGATTTTTGCTGCATGATGCATGGGCAATTTCATCTTTTCGACTGAATTCATTGAGTGTTTGACTTATGTTGACCCGACCCAATTGGCATGCACCATTGGTCTACTTAGGCAACGTGAATGTGGGATACCATGTCTTTTTGCCAACTTGGCTTTATGTGAGTTTCTTATTGGCTAAAATTTGTAAAATTCATAATAATTAAAATGTAAGTCAAAAAAATTAAGAAAAAAAATGTTTTGGAATTAGAAAAATGTGATCTTTCTAATAAAAATGGTTTCAATGCATGATTTCCATGATTTTGGATAATGAATTTAATGCTTAAAATCCATAAAATATCACTTTATCATATAAACTCCAAAATAGACATAAAAATATGTTTTCTTGATCAGGACAACCTAATCAGTCGTTTGGTCTAGCTTTTGTGACTAAAGCTGAGATTTTATAGTTAGGTCTAGAATTAGGGTTTCTTTATACATTATACATTATAAAACCTTAATACATGTGAATAATTTGTAATTAGGCAAAGTTGATCTTTGAACAACTAGATTGGTGAAGAGTATTTCTAGGACTTTAAAATAAGGTAAGTTTGCATCCCTTATTTTCCTTTTGAGAAATAACCTATTTTCATCTATCTCTTGGTCCTATGGACATTATCCTACACATTATCTCTTTTTCTTTGAAAATTATGGTTCACATGAACTACTTTATTTGTTACTGATCTTGTGATCATATTATCCTATTTGACATTCTTTTGGACTCTTCTTTATATATTGCTCATGGTGGAACATTCTTTGGTGATATGTGCTTCTTTGCCGACCTTTGTAGTGGATGTTTATATGACACATTATGTGATGGCATGAATCCTCTAATTCCACTTTATTTTGTTGGATGTTATCATCTTTCTTATTCTCTTTTACATTGCTTATTCTTTTGATATGCATCATGTGGTGACTACTAGCATAATGTTACGTGTTATTTTATGTGGATGTGAACATTCTGACATATGAATGTAGATGTTTTAAATTCTTGCATACGAAAATATTTTGAGTAGATGTGTATTTCTTGCTCAGGGTGGATGTATACAATTCCTACCCACTCCACATTTAGAGTGGATGTATACAATTCCCACTCACCCCATATTTTTTTAGTAGGTGTGTTATTTCCTACCTACATGTTTATTTTCTTCTGGTATTGTCACAGGTGAAACATATGGATGCTTTATTCTTAGACTTTTCTCTTATTTATCTTATTGTGATTCATTTCTTTATATGCCCAATTGGGTACTTTTTTTTTCTATTCTATGGGAAGCCTTTTATTTTGACGTCCTTTATTCCATATAATGCTCAATTTCCTTTTTATTATGCACATACCAACCTTTTCTGATGTCATCTATCTTTCTCTTCTTGCTGGGGTATGCTTCCAACCCTAGGTGAAGGACTTGGATGACATGGCATGAAGACTTGGACTTAGCTTAAGGAGTTAAATCTTGGATGCAATCTTGTTATGCTTTATATTTCTCTCTACTAGATCCTTATGATGTAATATCCATGTAAATCCTATGTGGGAGATTATGATGTACTTTTGAAATATTAATTATAGTGATTACTTTTATTCCGCTGCTATACTCTTTGGTCTTTTGTATACTATTATTTAAATTTTGAAAATTTTACACATGTTCTGGCATACCTTTTGAGTGTGTTTGGAATGGATGAGTGGATCCCCGCTAGGTCCAACTCTTTACAACATGGTATCAAAGCCCATGGTAGCCAGAATCTGACTGTTACAATTTTGTCTCCCTAATTAGGACCCTTGCCTTACATAATTACCCTTAGGTAAGATGTTTTTCAGGAGATATGATGAGGTTTAAGTTATCTTACCCTACTATATAGGATAATGGTGATATATATCTTTGGATGTTATGAGGTTTTGGCTTGAGGATAGAGTCATGTTATGAGGGTGAGTTACTGGTAGGATAAGGAGATCTTATTATGGAAAGTTGTGACTTGGTTACCACTTTTATTTTGAGCTTATCTTTGTTTCATAAAAAATATCTTCATTATACTACTATATGTACAAAAAAATCCTCTGATTTTGTCAATGTTTTGTTGAAGCTAAGTCACAATAATGAGATATGTGAAGTTTTACTAGAGAAACCCTAGAATAATAATAGATTCTTAACCCTAGTTTTGTCTATGAAGAAGTGATTAGGAATATGTGGATTGATATAGAGGTGTAGTGGACCTACCCTTTGTACCTTATGACTTTTTGGGTTGAAAAAGTGAACCTTAGGGTTTTTAGGTTAGAGACACAAGGACCTAAAGCTCAACCCTAGTTGGTTATGACTTTTTAGTTGGATACATGAACAACATAAACCCCTAAAATATTCATATTTAAAAGACATATAAGTAACCATAGTACCTTGATGTTGGTTAGTTTGACTTGTTAGGATGAACCTTTTAAGGGGTGGAGAATAGTTAGTTGTGATGTGTGGATGATTATATTTTGAGGACAAAATCCTTTTTAAGGGGTGGCATGTTGTAACATACGGAAGTCTTACATCTTGACTCTAGAAACCCTAATTCCATGATCGAGAGGATGATGTGGTTGGTTCTTAGATTTGACCAAACAAGGATAAATATATACCTATAAATAGTTAACTGAAACCCCAAAATGTGAATGCATGAATAAATCACCATAACATGTAGACATATAAACAAATGTGATCAAAATATCTCTCATTAATCTTTACACCAAAAAAGGATACCTAAAATAAGTCACATGAGATAAATGATAAACAAATCGAATTCCATACACAAAAATGATATATAAAATTTTATGTTGTAATATGAAGGCATGAGACACAATTGGTTGAATAATAGTAATAATGATGAAATAAAATGATAACTAAAATCATAATGGGCCAAAATATTAATTGTGATATATTTCATATAAGGAAATCTTAAAAGTGGAAACAAACATCAAATTCATAATCTACATATTAAATCAGCCTATATGTTAATCTTCATCTAATTTGGACAACCTTAAATGTTTAGGAGAGAGAAATCCTATAAAATCCCTAAACAATAAATAATGTGATAAAAGACTTCAAAAGATGGAATTAAAGGCACATTCGTATCCAACATGCTTAAGTTTCTAGAGAAAGAAGTTTCATCAAATTTGGATAATCCTTGTGTCATTATTGCATGGGGAAAGAAAAAATATGATTTTCTTAATTCATGTATATAAAGTTTCCAAATGTACAAACTAATGCCAAAATCAAAATCTACACAACTTAATTAGCTTAGGTGCAAAATTTCATGTAATTTGGATAACGTTTGGACCCTCAATTGAAGAAGGAGAAAAAGGAAATTCATTTTAAGTCACATTATTCAAATTGGATTTGATTTCACATTAAATGTCACACTGTCACATTGATTTTTGACTTTAGCATATACATGTGTGTTTTCTCACTGTTGGATCTAGATCTAGGGGCTTCTGTGCATTTCGCCTTCTTTGGGAAAACTGGGAGAATATGTCCTTTTATGGCCGTAAGATGATGATATGACGGAGGGCAGATCATCTCCTATCTCTGATCAGACTCCTCTTCTTTCACGAATAGTATCCTCTAATTTTCTTTTTACTTTTCTCTTGCTCCTCCCAGCCTTTCCTCATGATTTCACCTCCAACACATCCGTTACAACTTTCCGCTTCTTTTAATCCCAAGTTTGCCTACTCGATGTTGCCTCTCACGAAAACCCTCAAAACTCGTTTCTACAACCCTTGTTCTAGAAGCCTTGATATTTGACTGTAAGTATAAAAGGGCATACCCTTGGTTCCATTATCACCATTATGGGTGATTTCTCCCCTCAATTTCTCTGAAACTGCCTCGTACATGCCCGTACTACTTCATCGTCCTCCTATGGTTCTCATGTTGGGCATTGCCTCTCCTCATCGCTACAACTCAATTCATCGCTTCCAAACCTTCTTTGAATCCTTTCGGGCAAGCCCCAAACTTCTTTTTCTCCCTGGGTTTGGTGTTTTGGTTCCCCCTACTTCGGCTTCTGGTTTTGTCGGCAGCTCCTGTGAAGAACGATCTAGGCTTCGTTGCAAACTCAAGGTTAGTTTGGGAAGCTTCCTCGCCATGCTGTGAAGCCTTCCCTAGCATAAACTGTCTCTAATTCATGGTAAATCCTTGCTTTCCTTTTCTTTGACTTTTTCTCTAAAGCTGTGATTCCCTTATGTTTGTATTCATTATAGTTTGCGATCGTTTTTGGGCCTCTGGATCCGTATGAACCTGGCAAATTTGGCTATGCTATTTCTATCCTATTTTGGCTTTGGTTTTGAACTTATCACACCCTATGAGCCAGGATACCAAGCAGTTCATACTCTCCCATGGCCTATGTCACATGGTCATGATCATGTAAGGGTTCAAGTGTGTATAATCCCAGTAACACCCTTGATTTCATGTTGATTTTAGCTGCAAGATGCAGGGGTAATTTCATCTTTCCGACTGAATTCAATGAGTGCTTGACTTATGTTGACCCATCTCAGTTGGTCTGCACCATTGGTCCACTTAGGAAACATGAACATAGGATACCAAGTCTTTTTGCCGACATGGCTTTTTGTGAGTTTCTGATTGGATAAAATTTGCAAAATTCATAATAATTAAAATGTAAGTTAGAAAAATTAAGCAAAAATATGTCTTGGAATCATAAAATGAGATATTTCTAATAAAAATGGTTTCAATGTCTAATTTCCATGATTTTGTGAAGGATGATTTTTGATAATGAATTTAATGATTAAAATCCACAAAATTGCAACTTTATCATATAAACTCCAAAATGGACATGAAAATATGTTTTCTTGATCAAGACAACCTAATAAGTCGTTTGGTCTAGGTTTTGTGACCAAAATCTGGGATTTTTTAGTTAGGTCTAGAATTAGGGTTTCTTTATACATTATACATTATAAAACCCTAATACATGCGAATAATTTGTAATTAGGCAAAGTTGATATTGGAAACAACTAGATTGTCGAAGAGTATTTCTAGGACTTTAAAATAAGGTATGTTTGCATACCCTATTATTCCTTTTGTGCAATAACCTATTTTCATCTTTCTCTTGGTCCTATGGACAGTAGCCTACACATTATCTCTCTTTCTTTGAAAATTATGGTTAATGTGAACTACTTTGTTACTGATCTTGTGATCATATTATCCTATTTGGACATTCTTTTGCATTCTTCCTTATACATTGCTCATGGTGGGACATTCTTTGGTGATATGTTCTTCTTTGCCCACCTTTGTAGTGGATGTTTATATGGCACATTATGTGATGACATTGATCCTCTGATCCCACTTTATTTTGTTGGTTGTTCTCATCTCTGTTATTCTCTTTTATACTTGCATATTATTTTGATGTGCATCATGATGTGACTACTAGTATAATGTTACATGTTATTTTATATGGATGTGAATATTCCCACATATGAATGCAGATGTTAAAAATTCTTGCATATGAAAATATTTTGAGTAGATGTGTATTTCCTGCTCCGGGAGGATGTATACACTTCCTGCCCACTCCACATTTAGAGTGGATGTATATATTTCCCGCTCACCCACATTTTTTTGGTAGATGTGTTATTTCCTACCTTCATGTTTATATTATTCTTGTATTGTCATAGGAAAAACACATGGATGATTTATTCTTATACTTTACTCTTATTTAAGTCTCTTATTATGATTCATTTCTTTTATGCCTGATTGGGTTGTCCTTTTCTTTTTCTATGGGAAGCATTTTATTTTGACATCCTTTATTCCATATATTTCTTAATTTCCTTTTTAGTATGCACATACCAACCTTTGCTGATGTCATCTATTTTTCTCTTATGCTGGGGTATGCTTCCAACCCTAGGTGAAGGACTTGGATGACATGGCATGAAGACATGGACTTAGCTTAAGGAGTTAAAGATTGGAGACAATCTTGTTATGGTTTATATTTCTCTCCACCCTGTATGATGTAATATCCATGTAAGCCCTATGTGGGAGATTATGATGTACTTTTGAAAAATAAATTATAGTCATTACTTTTATTCCGCTTCTATACTCTTTGGTCTTTTGTATACCGTTATTTAAAATTTGAAAATTTTACACCTAGTTCGACATACCTTTTGAGTGTGTTTGGAATGGATGTTTTATTGTTCAAATTTTTAATAGGGAGTGGACCCCCTTTGGGTCTGACTCTTTACAGTCACACACATAGTATACACCTGGAATAGAAGTTTATTCATGAATGTAGTTTAAATTTGGTTACCAAAGTGTTAGGTATTCTATTTAAGAAACAATGGTTGAAAGTTGATCGAATACACTTATAACTGACTGGTTCAAGTGTTGAACTGATTGAATCAAGTGTTAGTTGAATTTGAACCAACATTGGCAATAAGATCCATGAGACGATCAGTTCAGCAAGTGAACCGATCAGCTCAAATCTGTGAACCGACTGGTTTAGGTTGTGAACTAACTGTTTGGTTGATCAATATGATTGGATAAAGGATTGATGTTGACTTCATGTTGTGTATTAATCAAATATTAATTGTCAATACAATTGTGATTGGAAAACATAGTGAAACAACCAGTTCAAGTGTTGAATTGATCGTCTCATGTGTGAACCGATTGGTTCACTAGTGAACTGACCAGTTCATCATTCACAAGTTCTAAAATTCATAGAAGTACATCTCTTTGATTCCCACTCAGCGTATAACTCTTAACCCTAACCCTCCTATAAATAGAGGTGTAGTCAAGTCTTTCAAGAGACACAACAATAAGCTCTGACAATTGTTGTCTTCTCACAATTGTGGTAACCTGATAACCCTAGCAAGTCTTACCTGTCATAGGGAGGGATAGCAAGGGAGAGACATTTAGGAGAGAAAGTTAGCATTAGAATACTAAATAGAAGGGACAACTCCTTCTTGTCCATTCAACTAGAACAATAGGAATTTTTGGCGGTATGTGTGGACTAATACAAAGGCAAGGAGGCCATTACCACCCGCTAGGAGGATGAAGTCGACCACCGTCCATGGTGATCAACCAAGAGGCTGCTGATAATGTTGTCTAGGTGAAATTTGAAGAAAGATGCACACTATATCAAGAGATTGTCACCAGACTTACTCTAACACCAACTATAAACCTTGCAACCCTCATTCCCATTACACAGTTATTGACACAACCTACAATTTAAAGGGGAATATGAAATTTAAATTTTTGTTTCCACTACCTTATCTAATGCCATATTTCCCAACATATTTGTAGCTGACTTATATGAACCTCATGATAATCAATATGAGA
This sequence comes from Alisma plantago-aquatica, assembly GCA_963693085.1. Classification (NCBI taxonomy): domain Eukaryota; kingdom Viridiplantae; phylum Streptophyta; class Magnoliopsida; order Alismatales; family Alismataceae; genus Alisma; species Alisma plantago-aquatica. The sequence goes on along the minus strand of OY856411.1, from coordinate 1,179,177,163 downwards.
GGCAAATGATATAACTTTTCCTAGCATTCTTTTTCCTACTTATACATGCAAATACTTAAACTTGCTCTAATATACCCTAATCTTAATCTATGATCACCTTATATGCTATATGATTATTTCTTAAGGACTATTCTAAATGGATCAAAGGGAAATAGGAAATTTGAATGTTCTTCATAACCTTCTAAAAGTAATCTCTAGTGTTATTTCTCATGAGTACTTAACATGTTTATGCTAAAATTCGAAATACATGTGAAATGTTACTAAAATGGTATCTTTATGGCGTCTTGGTGCCATATGATTTGAAATTAATATAGATGCCATTCTTACTTCCTAGAAATGAATATAGAGTGATCTTAAGGATCTTACAGAACCGTTATACATCTGAAAATTTCATTTGAGTTAGACCTATAGTTTGGAAGTACTCCATCAATGCATGGTATTGGTTGTGTTTATATGTAATATCTTGTAATTAATGTAACTCTTTCATGTCTTTGATTTTTAAAATTGAAATTTGACTTGATGGTTAATCACATTTATATGATGTAGAATCAAAATTTTATGTAGTTTTGATAATCATATAAGGTCTTGTCCTTAGTTTGGCCTTATGGGCAATTTTAGCCTTTTATGACCAATGGGTTGATAGTTTTGTGTCCTAATGAGTACCTTGGGTAATAGAAGAATCAAAATTCATTCTGAATTAAGAAGCATGATCACATGAAAATACATGAAATGCATCAGGGGTTAATCAACAAAGTATGCATGTAGTAACTCATATGTTTCTTAATCAATGTGAGTTTTATTAATGGATGGAAATCCTTTTATGCAAAAGGGATCTGAATGGTATAATCTTATAACAGTTGATAATTTTAGAAAAAATCATCATACCAATGAGGATTGGATTATATACCCCTCTTTGCTTGACCGATGATTGGGCCCATCTTTCATCGGACCAACGAGAATACTGATGTCAATGGTCCAATAAGATCTTTACAAATTTGACCAATGAACATATTGGTTACTATCCCTGACAAAAATTCTACCTTAGACCCTTTGACTTATAAGATACATAGAATTCTCTTCCTCCTATGATTACATATGTATCTCATATCTCCTTTCCTCTATTATCATAGGATATTGATTAATTGTGTGATAAAACATGATAATACAAGATGTATCTTGGATATGTATATATATATATATATATATATATATATATATATATATATATATATATATATATATCTACATCTATATATATATGTGTGTGTGTGTAGGCTTGATGCCTTAAGGTTAGTACATTGGGTTAAATGGTGTAGTGTCATCATTGGGATGATGGTAGGGACCAAATTTCAAGGTTAATTCATGATTGTTGGATAAAGTATAAAACAATAGATAAATTGGTGAAAAGGATAAGTTGGAAAATAACATGATTTTATGGGGTTGATAACCTTGTAATAAAAAAAATTGTACACTTGTCATATCCAAGTGGACTCTAATTTATACATGTAATGAAAATTGGTTTATTTATCTAAATATTGTTAAATACAATGCAATATGGGAGTTCCTCATGAGCGGACAAGGACATTGTTGATCATATCAAGAGTGTAATCATTGAAGCACTCAATGTTGGTGATATTCCCCAATTGACAATCTTATGATGATTGTAATGTCACATCTTATAATTGATATCATTATTAATAAAGGCCTTTTCAACTACTATATTTCTTTCAATATGGGATAATGCATATATATAATAATGTCCTAAGAATGTATGATTCAATAACATGTTATTTCAGTTTGAGGACCTAAACATGAGATCATGTTATGTTAAGAACATTCATTCTTTTCTGAGTCCCTAGTCAGGAATTATTATGAAAATCAGGACAACAATGATATGTTAAGACCAGTATGTGTGTTGGTTGATGACTAAGTCTCATTAGTCATGATATCAGATATCAAATCAAACACATAGGTACTTGTTATGAACAAGTGTACTAGACAAAACCAATTTAAGTGTGATACATGGAATCCAATAATGGCAGTCATAATCACATCTCAATGTGACCATGGTGATTGTGGTCCTTATACATAACGTTACTACAATGATTGCATGTTGTTTAATGTGATTTAACACCACTCAACATGACCTTGAAAAGGGTTGCTATACAAATAGTGCTTATATGTGTTGTGACACATGTGGATTATTGTGAGTGATGTAGATGGAATTTGTCCCTCCCATTTGAGTGATATCCTAGCTACTTGATGAGTGAGACTATGAAATGCATGGCTATGCTCATGTGAGTCAATATATGATATTGAGCTCATATGCATCTCAATAGTCTACTCTAGATCAAGGAACAAAAATTGAACATTAAGAGGATGATGTTCCATGCCTCATATTCAATCTAGATATCAGTGACAAAGGGATTATACAATCACTATAACACTAGTCATAATACTAGGTTAAGTTTTTCTCCAACTTCTCCAATTACTTGGATGGAAATCAAGTCTTTCTAGATACCAATCATTGCTTGTAAGAACAACAAACATAATTTGGAGACTATAGGGTTATACACATAGGATGCATTAGAATAGGAGTATAATTTTGGATATGATTGGAAATATTCTGAGTCAAGTTGACTACTAAAACATTTACGTAATCAACCAAAATAATATTGAAATATAATCTAACTTCATTGGTTAAAAGGTTTAAGCCAATTAATTGGAATTAAATTGTTGACTTATATAAATGGTTGGCCAGTTAACCCCGAGAGATCAGCTAGATCTGGATGATGGAAAATTAGACAAGCAATTAATATGATTAATTATTTAATTAATAAACAACATGATTCTAATATATTCTAATTGCCTATTTGGTAGTCTAGGAGCGACCCATTTAAATACAACCACAACCTTTCGTTTCCCAGGGTTTTTGGGAAACCCTACTTTCTTTCCTCTCCTATTTATAGGGGCGTGATAGCCATATTTTTATAGATGCTCTTGTACATGAAATCATGTTGTTATCATCTTTGAGTGAGAGAGAGAAGGAGAGTGACCACGATGCTAGCATGTCACTAAGAAAAGGCTGCTCCTTCCAATCGACTCATGCATCACAATGAGGACTTCTAGTCGATCCATGTGGACTACATAGACACACAAGCATTGAGCGTCTGCATTCTAAGGATGTCTTTGAGGATCATCTGTGCATACGAGGAATGCTTCATACCACCATGAAAGGAGGAAATTTTTGGACCTATCTATGTCAAAGTATACCTCACACACCCTTTTTCCAAATACACTATTTTCAACGATATCTACCTGTAGGAAACATAGATAATTTTTTTTGTTTCCGCTGCGCCTTTTTCCTCCAAAATTCCTAACACTTAAGACATCACATAGACTGAATCAAAACAAGACAACCAAGACACCATCTATAGTTTATACTTTTAGCTCTCTCATTTCCACAATAGAGGGACACACAAATAAAAACTTATTCGCTATGGATGAAACAAGTACCACGTCATCCAATTCATCACCATCAAATATTATTTCTGATGAATATATTTCTATATATCAAAATCATACATAGAAAATGCACCACTCATTGATAATATTTCTAATTTAGCATCATGGCCTGATATTCATGATTTCACTAGTTTTGCATCAAAAATAGACATTATGTTTGATAATGATTCACATGCTAATATTGCTTTATCTAATATAGAATGATTCATAGGATGGGATTACATCCATTTCATCCATCAAGCCAATAAAAAGATATATGCTCTTAACATATAGCTAACCAATTATCCTATAGCTATCTTGTTGACCCAAGTACACATTTTTGCTTCTCATAATTATAGCGTCATTATATGATTTTGGGGCCTCTTGTGCCAAACAGAGAAAAACCATTAGAATATTTATATATACTAACAAAATAAACATCATCACCATTCAATAAGATAAGGCCCATCTTGCACTATACATTCTCAAAACCATAGGAGGGAAACACTATATGAATGGATTCAAATTCCACCTAATGGATTTAACAGAGTCATCACCATAGCAACCAACAACAACATCTTTCAAATCACAAACTAGTTCATCAAAAAATAAAGCATCACCATCACTATCATAACCTTCATGATCACAACACATGGAACTTCATAGGTGTTTATGGAGACCCAATCCAGGACAAGCAAACTTTCATAGATGAACTTTATGACTTAGTTGATACCTATTCGTCATTGTCATGGATCCTTGTTGGAGATCAAATTGTCACTGGCCACCATGAAGGACTTAACACTTGAAACTCTAACACATCATATCTCAACAGATTTGATGAACTATTTCATCAACTCATTTCTGACTACAAGCTTACAGACGTTTTGGCATTAGACTCTCAATTTACATGGAATCATGGTTCCTCATGGGAAAATATTGAATGCCTCTTATGTTCACAACTTGGGCATGATACTTATCCTCCAGTGTACTCATATGCATCCAAGAGAACTATTTCTAACCATTTCCCCATCACAGAAACACCACAGACATTCCAAGGGGGCATAAACCTTTCCGCCATGAAAAGTTTTGGATGAACCACCCAAAATTCAATGATTTGATACAATTCTACTAGCCTATCCTTACACACCTTCGCAATCTTGGTATACATATACTAAGAAAAATCAATCGTATTTGACATGCTTTAAAAAATGGAACAAAAACAATAATGAAAACATTCACAAGAAACTACACAGTCAAGAGTTACAACTTCTAAAACTTTATAGTAATCCCCTGGATCATCCAACCCACATACTAGCCATCAAAGCCAACACAGAAACCTCACCCACCAAAATGAGATCACATGGAAACAAATACAAAAAATTAAATGGATGGAAGAGGGAGACAATAATTTTTTCCCACAAATGTTGCAATTATAACACTAGGGTTAATTCCATACACAACTTAGATATTCATGGTCAACACACAACTAATCTACATATCATCACAACCCACATCGTCCATCACTCCAAATAACTCTTTAACAATAAACACCATAGATCACCTCACATACGCATAATGTGGGAGACCAGTTGTCCCAACTACATCAAACAACCATCTCACCTTGTTTCTCCCTACATTGAAATTGAAATAAAAAAGGTTGTTTTCCTACTTGTATTTGACAAATCCCTGGGACCAGACATAATTAACACTAAAATCTACCAACATATGTGGGTACACATCAAATAGGATCACATAAAGTTGCTTCACTATATCTTCACAGATGGTGAAATTATAAGACAGATAAAATCCTCAACCACACACATATTGCCTTCCTAAAAAAAATTGACCAACCATAAACCATCGAACACTTTAGGCCCATCAAAATAATCATTTCATTCCATAATATCATAGTCATAACCTTAATACTAGGATGAAAACACATTCATAGAACATTATTGGACCTCAACAGTGTGCCTTCATCAAACATAGAAACATACAAGATGTATACATCATTGTCAATGAAAATACACACACATGGCACATGAACAATACCCCTATCCTAGATTTAAACTATAATTTAAAAAAGCTTTTGACAACATAAATTGGGACTACCTCATTTAGTCCCTGAGATGGTATAGTATCCCTCACAAATGGATCCAATGGATTATATCTTGTATATCCACCTGCAAATTTCCACAATCATTGTTGGATCACCATTCAATTACTCCATAGTTCAAATGGACTCAGACAAGATGACCCCCTCTCCCCATACCTTTTCATCCGTGTTGCATCCATCCTTACTAACATAATCAAACTTGATACTCAGTATGGTCTGACCACATATCCACATGTGTGCACCGAAAACACTATCTAATATGGTAATGATACATACCATCATCTTCTTAAAACCAGAAGACAACAATGTTACTAACACTATCCGTATTTTAGGCATCTTCTTATACATTTTTGAGCTCAAAATCAACCTTGAAAAATCTGTGATCATCGACACTCACATGGGTCTAAATGCGATCAAACAATACTAAACTCTCCTTAACTGCAAAGTAGACGAATTGCTTTTACTTACCCGAGACTTCCTGTTTCACACCAGTTGATGCCAAAATCTATCTGGAAACCCATCATTTAGAAACTTAATCACTGCCTGACATCACAGAGAAATTTTTTTCTCAACCTATCTGGAAGATCACTCTTCTCAATAGATCATTCACCACATTAATTACCTATTATACGAGTTGCATTCCTCTCCCATCCCACATACACCATACTATTCAAAAAATCGACATGAATTTCCTCTATGATCATAGGAAATAAATTCCATTTGGTTAATTGGGGAACCATCTATGCACCTAAGAAATATGGTGCTTTGGGCATCCTAAACATCAAAACACATAGCCTATGTTTGATTTTCAAAATAATTTCTACCTTATGCACAAACAAAAAATGCATTTGAAATGAACACATCTGTGTCAACCCACCATGCTAAAAGAGATTACTCGAAAGAAAAATCTCAATAAAAAACTAATTAATCATATTACCATAGAGGTACATAATTAATATTAAAACAAACTTTCTATAAATGTGGGAGAACATTTACACAAATTCCAACATCTTGAACATACATATACAACCATACCAGGTATCTTTACATCTACCACGGTCTCAGCGACAACATGTATACAAAACATATTGTCCACATATTTACAACATGTAAAAAGCACAAGTACACTACATGAATCTCGAGTCAATGTACATCATCTACAAAACTTCCCTGCCCCAATTTGAGAGTATAAGGATGATTATAGGACTCACTAAACAATACATTGACCTTCTTCCTCTATAGATCTCCAAACCGATCCTCCTTGATACCACGGGTCTGGCAACACTGTTGATGATCCCCTCAAAAGATGTGGTGACCCATGAGGTGAGACCCATGTCCCAGTGAGAGATATGATTTCTAGAAACATATATTTCTTAGAGAAAGATTATGTACTTTAAACAATTAAAGCATATAAGATTATAGGGTTGAAGGACTATATAAGTTTCACATAAGATCAGACATAGCTAGACTCATAAGTATAGTTGATTTCTCTTACCCAATTATAAAGAAGATATAAATCAAAGAATCATAGCAAGTATCATCATCCAAAGTGATTCGCCCAAAACCCTAACAATTGTACTATATGACTGAGTTATCTATTTTATTAAGCCCTGGGTAGTTTGAGGCATACCACCCAAACTACTAGTTGATCATTGTGAATTCATAATTAGCCATGTATAAGATCTAGGATGTCTGGAATACTAAAGACCTCTTCCCATCGGTCAGTGCAAATAACAAACTATATTGGCTCATTGGCCCAACTACTAAAACAACCTAGTTCGTCCTAGGTAACCGATTCTAGACACTAGAAAATAGGGTATAAACCCTAATAATCTAAATTATCACTGCAATCTCTCTCAATACATATCACCTTCGAGACACAACCTCGACCACTCTCTAAAACCATGGGATCTTGATGATAGAGGTATACCCTCTATGCACTTGCATATATTCAACTGCATATGACTTTGAGTTCCTTTTGGATTACTCATTTCATATCCAACAAGTTTTGGCACTAAGATAACTCTATGATCTTAGGCCACTACATGATCAAGGTTATACTTTTTAGTTACACCGGTTAATTATTTTGTCTACATCAAACAAGCTACATACAAGCTCCTATAGTATGATTACAAAATAAAATATAGAATACAAATTCAAAAGAATAAAACATATGAAATGTATTTCATGTCATTCCAACATGATATATTCAATTACTTTTGGCCTTGAAGAGGCCTAAGTATCAAACTAGGGCACATAACAACCCAAAAAGTCCCTTTAGATAGAAACAATAATAATTTCTTTTAGGACTGACATGGGCCTAAAAAAATTTGCAGAGAGCCTAATGAGTCATAGACAGGATATCACCCAAAATTTCTACATAAAAGCTTGTTGGACATAAAATTTATGGTATTTCTAAGAATTAGACATTTATATGTTCAAATACTAGCATGAATGAGCTCCTTTCAGTATTATGATTATGTCCAATTATCATTTTAGCACCAAAACAATAAATAAAAGCATTACAATCACCATGGGTTAACCACTATATAGTAAGGTTTAAAGTTTGGGCCGGACTTATGTACATTGGATACCAAAACTACACCTATGTGACATTTTTAGAAGTCATAACACCACCATTTCTGATTTCATACCTTGCATGTTTAAGGAAAAGCTCATTCACAGAAGAAGAACCATTCATATGGTATAAGGAAGGTGTAAGAACTTGTATCATCATCATTATCATATCAAACCTTGCACAAAAGACCATCTTTTCTCATATTACAAATTTTCTAGAACAAGATTTACATGAAACAGGTTATGAGTAGGCAAGAAACGCATTAAATGTTATATCTCTTACCTTAAGGTGAAGAAGAACGTCCAAAAAGCAAGGAGTCCTAAAGAAGAAAATAAAAGATCCAAGATTTATACTTTAAAATCTCCAAGGCACCTCCTATCTTCAAGAACGGGGTAGATCTAGAGCAAAAGAGAGAAGAAAGAGGGTTCTTCATCCATATGCTTGAGTTTCCAGCAAAAACACCATGGGTTCCATCCAAGTGAAGGGAATGAGAAGAAGGAGAACAACAAGAAAACAATGTTAGGAGGAAATATCTTACATGTAAGAATCAAGGAACTAAGAAAGAAAGCTTCAAACGGTCTTAAGAGAACAAGGGTCGAGGCTTGCACCCACATGCAACCACAATCTCGCAAAGCTTCTCCTTTATCAACGACGACTTTTGATGATCTTCAACAACAAGAACGTGGTGCAAGATTCATTTGAAAGAAGTGATGAGGGATATTTATAAATAGGATGAAAAAAGGAGGTCAAAGGTCAAACACTACTTTACCATCAGTCAAAGGCCAAGTTTTCCATCGATTTGTACAACCAGAACCTCCATCAATTTTTAGCCATCTAGGAAAACCATTGGTTTATGAACATGCATTTCTATCATCAGAAGGCACACCTAGAACTACCATTTAAAGGCACACTCAGAACTACCATAAGAAGGCACACTCAAAACTACCATATGAAGGCACACTCAGAACTACTATCAGAAGGCAAATCTAGTCCAACCATTGGAAGAAACATACCATCCCTTCCCCCACAAAACAAACATCAAGGGTTGGTACCTTTATGCAAGAAGGTTTAAAATCATTCAAATCAAATAGAACTCATCCAATTTATAATGAATACTATGTCACAATATTCATTTGTTAAAATTTTAGTTAGATCACTAGAAAAGGTAAAATTGCATATAGGTTCTTACAAGTACATCAATTTGCAAAACTTGAGCAAACGAAGTCTGATTTGGACCAAATTTGAAAAATATCTTTGTAAATTGATCTCAAAACATAAGATAATGTTTAATTACAAAACCAAGCACATAATGAAATCAAACAAGTATGTTTAACCATTAAACCGGGTCAGGGGTCTTACAACATCCTTGAAAAACATTCATACAATAGAAATCCATGGTGGAATATTACCCAGATAAGGGCCTCACCACTTTAGAAACACATAAACCAAAGCATACAGTACATATAAAGCTGTATAAAAAATCCACCACATGCTATCAACAATGTCAAATTCTGATAGACCCATGGTTTCAAGGACAACATATCACCAACATCATCATCAACTTCCATATACCACACTCCATATCCAATATCACCACTGCAAAAGCTTTGAATCTACTAGGTAGACATAAAAATAATATTCTAAAAAGAATACTAACCACTACTTTATCATATGATAAATGCTTTGACCTCTACAACCACCTAGAATCAAACACCACAACTAACATTTCATGGATATGGGGACCCATCTACACAAGGAAGGTAGCTTATCACTTGTTGACTTACCGTGGGTACCAATGTCCCACCAAGTACATATGGAACATCGTAGGACCCCAAAAAATCAAACTCTTCACATGACTTATCTGGTATGATAAAACCCTCACTAATAGTAACATGAAAAATTTATACTTCAAGGACCCTTTAGATGTCACCTTTGCAAATAGACAAGGAAACAACTACACACCTCTTTGTCCACTGCCCTATCACAACTCATGTTAGAACACATTTTTCGTGACATATAATAGACACACAACCTCTACTTATGACCTGCCATAGATGTTTCGCTACCAAAGCTAAGATAACTTGATGTCAAATTCAAAAGCACACTAATGAATGCTATTTTTTGGACTATATGCATTGAAAGAAATCATAGAAGATTCAACAACCATAGAAATAACAATCACACACTCATCCATCGTGTCACATGTTCACATGAACTATTTCTTCATTGCATATACACAAGCCAACCTAGAGCAGAGCAAGGAGAATGAACACCTTTACCATTTGGAGGTGAGGCGTGCCCTCATAGGACATACACCATGGAAGAAATCTTAGCTGGATCAAATGATTTTTGATATATGTTTATTATTGTTGGATATTCCATCTTAGAGGATTATTGTAGGGGTGCCTCCCCAATTATTAGTATTTCCACAAAACAATCGAGCTACACTTCCATAGTATTTCTAGCACTCCTGGTGCTACTAAGACTATGATATGTACCACCTACATTTTTTTACCTTTTTGTACTTCTCAAATTAGCATGCGGTTTGTATGTTAATTGCTATATAATATATGACCTATTTCATCAAAATAAATAAATGAATAATGATGATTATGTGCTTATACGATGTCTTATCCTATATGATGATCTTGGGAATTTATATGCATTGTATAGTGACATAACTATTGTGATACCATTGGCATGGTGAGATGAAATAGTAGAGGGAGAAATATCTTTTGTATTCTTTTATTAAATCTAATGTTCCATGAATGAATATGTTGGGCCTTGTTGTGACTGAGAATGATATATGGTCCTAATTGTTGCCAAGAATGATATGATGGACCTTGTTGTGGTCGAGGTTGATACATTCGGCCTTTTGTGGCCAAAGATGGTTACATGTGCTGACATTCAGTATCTTTATATCTTCGAATACATTTTATATCATTTAAAGTTATTAGTCTTGATTAATATGGTGATTATATCACTTTGCATTGTTTGTAAGTGTTTGATACAACTGAAATACTAGTAATTGTCTTAAATGGGTAAAGGTCACATAAATGTCCAAAATAAAATGGGAGTTGCAAATATTTATTCTTTAGGACTAATCACGTTCCTACAGGCAAAATTCCCAATTCATCCTTTTCCACCTAGAAGCATTATATATACACATTAGTCCACCATAATATTGTTTGAAGTAAGATATTTTAATCAAAATATTTATTTGTATCATTTAGATCTCAAGATTATTAATTGATGTTGAATTATTGAAGTATCCTTACTACCCATTTCTTGGGTTTTGTTTTACAATAGTGTATAATAGGTTTATGTAAAGATTTTGCCATAGTGAGTTCTTGAAATTTCATCTCTATTTATTATTTTGATCAGTAAGCATGTTACTCTTCTATTTCTTTTTCAAATTCATTTACAAAGGAGAGAAGCAAAGCTTCAATAGAAAACCTATATATGCAAGGATTTTAAAATCTATGAATAGTTTGTTCCAAACACTTGTCATGCTCATATTTTCAAAAATTGCTTGGTTTCTAGTAAACCAAATGGTAAAGAATTTGTACGCATATGGTTTTGCTTCAATTGTTTATAAAATTTAGTAGGTCTTCTAGGGATGAGGGAATAGTAGTTTTAGTCTATCTTGCCCTTACTTAGATTTCAATAGCAAAGTTGCACTCCCATAGGATGTGCTTCACAGTTTAAATACTACAAGTACATAAGATGCATCTCAAGGCAAGCTGAAAGCCTCTTATTTGTAGATAATCTTCAATTGTAATCTTCTCTTTTAAAATCCTCTGGCAACTAACGCGCATCCTTTGTGGTTCCTTTGAGCTCCATAGCCAGCAAGCCCAGTCCTTTTCAAGATTGCAGTTTCTGCATATGTTCGATGCGTCTTTGAGTATGAATTGTGGTAACCCTTTAAAGTGACAGAGATCATTGTCTACACCTAATTGCACAGTAGCGCATACAAATTTCAATTCCTCCCCTCCTCGTACATTTGGTATAATCCAAGTGTTTTGTTGAATAATAGTGCTTAGTTTCTTTTTAGTTCTCAATCTTAATCACATCATTAGAGAGCTAGCATCATCTAAATAGTGACTAAGAAATTTTCCCTACAACCATGGGTCATTCCATAAGGAAATGGATGAATCAAAGAATGAATATTCGTAATTAGAATCTAATATATACAGTTTCATATTTCTATTTAATACTATCAAAGAACTAATATATGTAATTAGAATCTAGGTTTTGTTGATCAATAATTTCCTTATTAGAGACAGATTTGAACTCTATTCATCTCCAAACATTGTACAAAACATCATTAGTATAGGATGTATTATGTTATTGTATGGCTAAGGAATACTATACTTATATCTACCGATTTACTGTAAACACATATGTACACACACACACACATATATATATACATTCATATATATATATATATATATTCATTCAATACCTTGCAAACTATTACTTTTCATCCATACTAGTTAAAATCGTAATAGCTATAACAAATATACAATTACATGTTTATTCTAGAATTTTTGTTGTGTATTTTATACGGTTTTACTTTTTGAGTCGAGTAGGTACTTTTTGGTCAATATAGTTACTTTTTTTCTAGTGAGTTACTTTTCTGACCGGATAGTTACTTTTTTAGAGGCACGGGTAGCGAATTCCAGGCTACCCATGGGGGTATTGCAGATGGACCCATATATATGTATATATATGCAGTGTGTGTGTATAACAGTAAAGGATTTGAGTGGGTTAATCAAGGTTATGTTTTTTTGGTATGTATCCATTCTCTTAGATTCTAAGCAACCTATCATCTGGGTTCTAAAATAAGAACACATAAAGATGAGGAGATACTTTTCTTTGGAATCAATTTTTAATAGGAAGACCTAAGGCGGAGATCTATTGCATGGATTTTCTTCATCATCCTTTCTTACTGGGATAACTCGACCATGACATCATGATGGAGGAAGAAATTATGATACCCAAGATGGAACTTGATCATGTTTAACTCCACAACAAAGGTAGGTTGTTCCCAAGGTGGAAAGATGGTTTAATGGTTAAGGTTAGAGCAAGGAATGAACAGAGGAGGTGCACCTTAGATAATAACTTAATGTCATCATTATTTATTGAGATGGTTTATTTTAACTTTCTGGGTCATAAGGCATCTAATAAAATGATCTTAAAAGGAATGATTGGACTACTCATATCACCAAGGTGAACCTCCTTTTTAGGGAGCCCATCACTAAAGAATCCCATGGTTAAGCGTGCTCAACCCAAAGTAGTACTATGATGGGTAACCAGTCAAGAAGTTGATCTCAGCTTGTGCTTGAGTTTGGACAAAGCATGCAGTTAAGGCCAGTGGTGGTTTGTGGGTCTAGTTGTCATTCTTGAAACTCTACTAGAACCTTGGGTAGTGGGCTGGAGCTTTACAAATGGCATCAGAGCCAAAGTAGTAAGCAACTTGACTATTTCAAGTTATCCCATATTGTTCCATAATTATGTACTTAGGTGACCTTTTACATGCAGTTGATGTACCTATTCCTGAGTAGTAGAACACCAAATAGTGTTTCAATACAAATCTATTTTGGTGATTTCCACTCCCCAAATGACCAAGTTGTTGAGACTCAATTTTTGAAAACCCTAGTTAACCTTACACCCTTTATGGAGTATAAAATTTTCCTACTTAGGGGTTCCTGATCATTAGATTCTATTTCCCATATTAGGGAAAGATAGTTGGCGACTAAAATGTAGGTTAACTTGAACACTCAAATATGCTTAACCCTAACTCCCACCTTGGCTCTTTCCTTGCTGTTTTTCTAGAATGCCTCAAATACTTCCAATGGGAGGATACTTACTAGTCAAGTTGGACCCTAAACTAATGAGTGCAACCTATATCACTAAATAATGTCAACAATAAGCTTTTATCCAAGGTGATAGTTGCTAGGACTAAGATAATTTTGAGTGATTGGATATCTCATGTCCAAGCCCACTTTTTCCCAAGGAGGAGGATAAATGACAATGTCATATTGATGAAAGAAATTGTTCACTCGATGAAGAGAAGGAGGGTTGGTGCCGAAACAATTGTAATGAAATTGGATCTTACCAAGGCGTACAACCATGTGAATTGGTATTTCATACGAGATATCCTTCAATGGACGACCATTCCTTATAGCATTTTTCTAATTATTATGTAAATAATTGTGTCTAGCAAGTCCTCTATTCTCTGGAATGGAGAGATGTTGGATGCTTTTAAACCTACCAGAGGATTCAAGCAGGGTGACCCTCTTTCACCTAACATCTGTCTAGATAGACTCAGCCAAGCTACCTCTATTGAGGTGGAGAATGGAAGATGGAAGACAACCAATTTTGTAGGTGAAAAGTCCTCCAACGTTTGCTTTTCTAGTGACATTGTTATTTTTGGTTTAGATTCAAGGAATAAGGATAGGGTGATGATGGACACTGTGTCAAGTTTAGAAAAGGATTTATGCCAATTACTTCTAAAGGACAACTTGTCTTTATTATTAACAAAGGGCACATCCAAGGCATTATGTAGGCAAATTAGCAGGTACACCAGCATTCAACAAGTGCAATACCTCAACGAGCATCTTAGGGTCCCCATTGTTCATAAGAGAACTACAAAGGATTCTACTCAGAGCTGATCAACAACATGAGGAGAAGAATTGGAGGGTGGGTGCATAAAACTTTATCCTTAGTAGGTTGAGTCACTCTTGCTCTCGCTCACTACTAAACTCTACTCTTATATATGTGATGCAAACCTAAATTGACTTCTAATTAGGTTGTGACAAGATGGACTAGGTCACAAGGAGGTTCATATGGAGTGGAGGTCTGGACAATAGGAAGATGAGTTTGGAAGCCTAGAGGAAGGTAGTGGCCCCAATGAGTAAGGGGTATTGGGGGGAAGGCTACCATGGAGTACAATGATGCCTTACTTATGAAATCTACTTGGGAGTTTAAGAAGGTGAGTGATTCCTTGTAGTTATTTTATTTTTATAAGAGTATATCAGGAGGAGTGGCTAAGATAAGAATTGGTCCATGTTGTGGAGGAGTATCTTGAATAACTTGAATACAATCAAGGCCAACTCATCTAGGGATGTTGTTTGCAAATCTAAGATCAACATATGGAACGACAAGTGGCTCAAAGAAGGGTTGATACCAGGTTTTTAGGATAACATGAAGGTGTCGGGATTGCATGTTGGGTTAGTGATAAAGGGCAGTGGGACATGAACTTCATATGAGTGGTTCAATGACTGTACTATCAGTTGTCTGAGAAGAATGATTTCTTCTGGAATAGAATATGGTGAAGATGACTGAAACTGTCTACCTACCCATAATGGTGAGTCCTCAGTCAAGTCTTCATATCATTTCTTAATAGAAGGGCATGCAATTATCTCTGAAGGGAACTAGGACGACATCTAGAAAGCAATATATAACCTTATAATTCAAACTTTTCTATGGAATCTACAACACAACCAGCTAACGACGAATGAAGATGTTAGAATCCAACTGTTACCCAAGTTGCGATGAGTAGGAGACTTGTTTGCATGCCATAAGGGACTATCTTGCGAGTAAAGTAGTTTGGGAAGGTTTGTAGTTTCCTTTGATAAGATTTTTTTGTTCAAAAGCTAATATGGTAACTAGATTGCCAGTAACATCAAATACAAAAGAGACAATGTTGAACAAAGTACTTTGTTTGCGATCAAATCATGGAAACCATGGAATGTAAGAAAGGAAAAGGTGTTTAATAATCGTATGCTGTATAAAAATTGAGTATCATTAATATCGAGGCTACTAATAAGGAGATTTAGAAAGTGATTAGAAGGGGGAATGTAAATAAGAATATCATAGACCTGAAGATGCTAGGGTGTAGAGGACAAGTCTGATTGAGGGGAGCATAACTATCAATGTTGACACAGTTGTTCATCATTGGAGTAATTCTTAGAGTGCCATCCATGTTATCAGAAGCAAACATGGAAAGTGGATTGTTGGTGGCGCCTCCAGACATAATGATACAGACCCATTAGAAGGGGAAATTATGGCTATTATTGATGGTATTAATGCGGATAGCCTACAGGGAGATAAGGAGATTTTGCTTTTCTCTAATTCCAAGATTGTTGTTGATATCATTTACAATAACTCTCATTGCCCTAGAAGATACCATATAATGGTTGAATCTATAAGTCACATGATTGGAGTACCAAATAATGTTCATGTTTAGTTTACTCCAAGGCCGAATAACATGATAGTCTATAGGTTGGTTAAGGATCAACTGAAACTCTTTGAACCATGTCTTTTCATGAGCTGCCCACCTTGGGTTAAGGACATATTTTTGGCTGAACGTGGAAGGATCTGCCATGGTAATATTTGTAACTTGGGAGTGGAGTCGGTCTGAATGTAGGGTTTGAGGGAGTTCATGCTTTTAAAAAGTATGATAATAACATAAATCATAGTATAAAAATAAAATCCCCATTACAAGGTCATTATGGTCTGATCCAAGAAGCATTTATGGTCTAACATCTTTGGAAGCAATTATACCATGCCAATACAATTAGGTAAAAATATAATATGTATTTAATGAATGAGGACCCACCACACTAACTATATTGATTAGCTCCCAAGAGGTAAAACAAATTTCAAACCAAAAAGTAATAGTAGCTGCAAGGAGCTACCACAAGATAAACTTATGTATGTACTACATTAAGAAATAAAAGAATAGAAGTAGAAGAACAATACCAAGACACAAAATCTCAAATCCTAAGATAAAAACCAAACTGATGAAAGTGACAATTGTAGTAGATCAAGGATCCAAGTCTGAATATAGCAATCCTAGCATCACTTACTTGCTAAGTTTAGTGGTGAAACAACAATACAAATCAGAGCAACTATTAAACATGTCTTGTTGAGCCAACAACATGGCTAAGCAGCAACCACTGATTTCATGTTGCAGGCTGAAAGGTTTGTGCCCACTGAAGAATAAAGAATTGGATTGTATTTTAGATTGGCTGGCATGTTGTAGTACTGCACCGACATATATTATTGTATTAGCACTAAGTGGGATACTATTCCTACTTCAAAGAGTGACAAGCATTATTATATTATATATTTTATAGATCCCATCTCATAAATCAATCATTGTGTTCTATTCAATCACTTTTGTTAACTCATTATTTTATATTATAAAATTACAATATCTGCTTTGTGTAGTTATTTTTGGACTCAGCATGGGACACAATCTGTCTTTTTTCACACAAAATAATGACAAACAAAATAATAAAACATTTTGTGATGTCCTTTGTTTTGTGTGAAAGAACAAAATGTATCCCATTTTGAGTCTCAAAATTGAGTCCACATAGCATTTTCCAATAACTATGTAGGTTTATATTGTCACTACATGAGGCCTTCATTAGTCTATTTGTTTGAATCATTCATTATAGGTTTGACTATTGTTATATGCATAGATGACTAACATTTATCATTTGCAACAATCAAGCCTACTAGTAAGACAATAATAAAATTTAGATGCAGAATAATACAACTAAGTTCACCCTTCTTAACATAACCTCATTGATCAACCGATGAGAAATCATTAAAGCTAGGCCTTGTAGATCTAGATAGCATTCGTCACTGTCCATAAAACATGACAATAAAATATAATGTTAAAATTTCAAAACTTCACATGAAGGTATGGGTAAAAACTAACAACACAATGGAAACATACAATTATAACTTTTCTTATGTTGTTTTTGACGAAAAGTGAGAAGCTTTCACACTATAAACTTCCTCACATCTTTTACTTTCTTTGAGACATTTGTCTTTTGAATGATTCATATTTATAATTTACTTATTAAAATAAGTATTTGGTTGTCCATTTTCATTATCATGGGATATGTGAACATTCCCCAAATGAAATGAGGCAAAAGTACACCACATTACAAGAAATTCTGGAAATCATATATTTAATAAAATAAAATAAATCTCCAAAAATAGAGGTAAATACCTTCAACTAATAATATTCAAACTATAGTGTTATATAGAATAACATTTTAAAGACTTACTTCTATCATCTCATAGGTATGTAGACGTAATCAATCAATGGCACCTTATGCGTGATGGTAGCAGTTTCATCTCACTTAGAAAACTACTTGAACTTTCTTTTGGTCAAAGGGATGCATGATAATTTAACACCTAAATCACTCTATTCTTGTTGTGGTAGAATTCTGAGGCAATGTTTGCAATTGTGAATATGGGTCTCCAAATTAGAGTAGGTCACATAGTAGCAATTGATTATGAGATACACAGAAATGCCAAAAAGAAATCAACATACTAAAGGTTGCACCTACCTTTCCCCTTCCTTATATCCAACACTATATAAGTCGTCGACTAGGTTACAACAAATAATAGGGTAGGTGGAAAAGAAAAGAGTGGTGTGCTTGGTAGTGAAAAACTACTCGATTAAGGTGAAAGGATGCTTATATCAGTAGTCGATCGACTGGGTAAGAGGGAAAGGATGTACCATTTCCACTACTTGTGGCAGACCAGGGGTGTACATAGCTATTTGTGAAAGCTCTTTGCATTAAAAAGATCCTTCAATAAGGAAAATTTTGATTGAGGTGATGAGAAGTGTTTTTTAGGCCTTAACCTTCATAGAGAACTAATATTTATGAGGACACAAGGAACTTCATCAATGCCCCCAAGTAAAAGTCAAGTTTTTTGAAGTGAGTGACCTTTGATATAGGGCTTCATACATGAAGATGGATTAGTTTGATATCCTAATCCATATCCCATTGAATGAACCTAACAAATATAAGATTTTGAAAACTAAAGAACCTATTCAGGATAGGGCTTAATGTATAATGGATGTGGTCTATTTTAGGATCTTGGTACAACACCAAAATGGAATAATGGTGATGCCCATCTATAATAGTGATTTGCATTTCATGTTACTTTGGGTTAAATTTGATCATATGATGTCTATGAAATTTTGAAAATATAGTCATAGAACCTAGTGAAGATTTATCAATTGAAGTTGAGTGGTGTGAACCACGTTACATGATTCAATATCCAATAGATTATTTTGTTACAAGAGTGGTCACATGATTTTGTATTCCTTGCAAGATTATATTATTTAAACATCAAGGTAAAAAATGTTATATATTCATATTTTTACAAAGTTTGAGTATTTTATTCATAATTTTTTGGGGGTCTATGAATTTTTAATGAAAATTTGAAGGATGGTGGAAATTCTACTAAAAATCTAGGGACATGTTTTCATATTTTTCAAAGGTACCTTTTTAAGTAGAGATGAGGAGATCTCCGACATCATCCCCTTCCTCTCAAATTTTAGTAGTGCTAACGTGAGCTAAGGAGATATTGGCTTGTAGAACGATTCATTTTGTAGTAGGATACAATAGAGGAGTGTGGTGTTCTACCAAGGAGCTACACTCAAGTACATATTTTAGGCTTTAATTAGCTTTAGATATGCATCACACTTTGTATTTAGCCTATTAACATTCATTTCTATCCCTCTATGAAGGATTTTTGTTTTTGGGCTTCCAGATATTCTAGAGGTTGAAGATGGATGAGCTTGTGTTTTGCCTCACAGTATATCTGTTGTTTGCCATTAGGTCATTTATGTGAGTGTTTGATGCTTGATTATGTATATTCAACTTGTGTATCAAAATTGATTTCATTATGGATTTGTATGATTGATCACATATGTCATATCTAGGATATTCGTGCAATTGGGACCATGTGGATATCCCTAAGGATGATCCCACATTGGATGAACAAGAGGCCACTGATGAGTGTGAGAGAGATGAGACTTATCCCAAGTGAGTCTGGAATTTCATCCGCTGAATGTATTTCTACAAGAATAGGGAAGTTTTGATATTTATTTTATTTGGGAATTTGTCATGCATACAGAAGAGAATTTAGGAGGACTTCTTCCTATCAAGGATACTATGCTGGCATCAAGTCTCTTGTGGCCTAATTTCCACCATCACAGGTGTCAAGTGGGAAATGAGGTACATCTTTAACATTTTTCCCTTATAATTTTCTTTGATTACCAACTTTAGATCAAGCTTCGATTATTTTTTTTCCTATATTTGATGTTTTTTTCTTGCTTTGACTGTTATTTTAGGGTCTCGATGCAATTTTTTATTAGAGCCTCCTGGGAGGAGTTTTTGACAGTTGCACACCATTTGAGTTGGTTCTTCTGGGGATGTCTGACTTCAGTGATGTTTGTAGATATAGGATTGTAGATAGTAACTACATCGTCCCATGGATTGAGAGTTCTCTTCTGGAGACCATATTGTTTCACTTTGGGTTTGGTAAATTAAACATCACACTAAGTGAGTTCACTAGTTTATTTGGTTGTCCCCAATCAATAGTTTCCAGAAAGGCAATCCTAGGAATATGCACATGTTTGTTACATTCTAGGAGTAGATCTATCTAAGGGAGGTACTAGATATTAGTATGAGGTCAAGAAAACTTGGATGCACTATTCACTCATCAAGGGGGAAATGATGGGTTTGCATGACCCTTAGTTCACTACATAGCATGTAGTTATATTTGTGTTCTTTGTGGCTGTTGGTTTTCTTTTCACAAAAATTGCTATAAATCCCCAATAGATTAATTGGTTCTCCTTCTTGGAAGATTTGTATGTTATTCCTTAATTTGATTGGGGTGGATGCATGTATTCCCACTTGCTAATGGGATTGAGTAGGTACATCATTGGTAATTTCACCACAGACGAACAAATTCATCCTCTCAAAAGTTGTAGAGGCCCCGTTGGCCTACTAGAGGTAATTTTCTAGCTTTTTGTCATTTGTTATATGTTCAAATTATCTATCTTTTGTCACAAATTTCATTAATATTGAATTTTTATCTTTGGGGCTATGAGAATTTTTAGGTTGATAGACCTCAAAAGTAGAGTGGGTCAAAAGGTCATCATATTCACCTTTGTCTACATGCCATTACTAGTCTGGGCACAATAGTTAGTCCTCTTATGAGTGGTGGAGGGAGGATATGGATATAATGTTAGTTGGAGAGTTAAGTATTGCAGCTTTTGATATTGTTTGATAAGTAACTTTTCTATTTGTATAATCTTTAGCTTGTTATACCTTTTATAGGCCAGATTCATGATCTTCTCTAGATTCATCTTGGTTTGACAAGTACAACATGTGTTGCCTTATTCCACTCCTTAAACATGGATGCGCATAAGATCTAGTTTGAGTCACCATTATGGAGTGTCTTTTACATGGGTGAGTGTGTTTCTTGAAAGTGAGAGGAAGGTTGGCACATATCATTTAATCCTTCCCTAGGATTGGTATAATACGACACTAGGTTCGATCCAACATGGATCCTAATGGGCATCCAAGTGAGCCATGTGGTGTATTAGTAGTGGTTCTACCATATTAGTCCTCCATTGATGTTCTCGTAGGGAGCTCATAGTGTCTAGAATGCCCTCCACTAGCAATCTCTATCTTTAGAGCATGTCATTTGTATTTCTTTAGTTTGTTGAAGCATCTTAATTTGACGTTGTTATTTTTGCATCTAAAGATGAGTGAAAATGATTCATTGAGGACTGCAATGTTATCAAGAATGAGTTGTAGTATCCTCATCCTCATAGAGGTCAACGTCATTAAGTAGGGTTGTAAATAGTGCAGGTATGGTGCAAGTATGACCATACCAAGAATCAAGAAAATTATTATTATGAGAATCAACGTTACATAGAGTCATACATATAGCCTTGTCTCAAGGTATATTGTACCATAGACACAACATAACATAAACTAGACTAATGCTAATGGGCCTAAGGTGAGTAAGCCCAATTAGCTAATACATGAGAAAATAAATAACATAAAATACCACCAACACCCCCTCAAATGGGAGAGTACACATATGTGTTCCTATCTTTCCATAGATATATGAGAAGGATGAAGGTGGAGGAGGCTTGGTGAAATATCAAGAATATGTTCTCCAGTCTTTACATGTGGTATAATTTTTTTCTTATAATGAATCAGGTTTCTCACAAAGTGGCAGTCAAACTCAATGTGTTTGGATGTTAATGAAAAAGTGGATTATTAGTTATATTAATAGATTTTTGATTATAGCACTTGGGAGTTGCTAGAGAAGAGAGAGGAAATCCTAATTCTTGAAGAATACATGTCAACCATTGAGTTTCATAATAGATGTGTGACATGGCACTATATTCTACCTTAGTACTTGAATGAGCCACAAACGACTGCTTGTTGCTCCACCAACTAATGGGATGACCTCATAAAAGAATGTAGAAACCAAAAACAGATCTCATGTCATTCACATTTTCAAGCCAATCAACATTTGCATAGTAGTTCAAAGAGATATATGGAGATTGTGATTTCTTGTAAAGGAGAACTCTACCAGGTGCATTTTTGAGATAGAGTAGAATGGGTTGTACTTGACTCCACTGGCACATAGACATTTATTGACTAACAATATTGACAACAAAAGAAATATATGGTGGAATAATTGTAAGAAAGTGAGTTTCCCAACATTGCATTGATAATGTTTAAGATAGGAAAGAGACTGTCCCTCAGATAGAACTTTGTTGTGATAGTCCATGGGAGAAGAGACATTCTTAGAATTTAGCATAGCAATATCCTTCAATAGTTCAATGATGCACTTTTGTTGAGATAAATAAGTGCCTTGATGAGAACATAGAACCTCTATCACTACTACAGAATATGCCTTTGGCGTCAGTTGTTTAACCCCCTTTGGTGACGGTTTTCAAGCGACGCCTATGTGGGCGCCGCTAAAGGTCGAACTCTTCGGCGTCAGTTTTCTAACCGACGCCTATATGATCTATAGGCGTCAGTTATATATAGTTATCCGACATCTATAGGGTTCGCGCCACAAAAAAGGGCACCACCTAGGACACTTTCTGCGTCAGTTTTCTAACCGACGCCTATATGATCTATAGGCGTCAGTTATATATAGTTAGCCGACGTCTATAGGGTTCGCGCCACAAAAAAGGGCACCACCTAGGACACTTTCTACTTCGGTTAACAAATGAACAACTGAAGCCATACTCCCAGACGACACGGCCGTGCTTCGCTGTACGGCCGTGTTTAGTACTATAGGCGTCAGTTTTATATGAATAAGCGACGCCTTTTCCACCACGGCTGTGCTTTCCTGTACGGTCAGGTTGTTTGTCATATTAGGTGTCAGTTTTTATCTATTAACCGATGATGTAGGCCTTTTATGACAGTGTTCTATAAATAACCGACGCCTATACTTTAAATTTTTTTTTTCTTATCAGGCTGGTCAACAGGATGAGAACCTATAGTTCAGTTTTCTAAACTGCAGGTTTACGACATCCATTGATATCAGCCTACAAACATGCCACAAACCTGTAAAATCAACAAATATTTTTTCACACAAGTAGATACATTCAGACATCAATTCAATTCTCACATTCACACATGTAGAAACATTCAAATACATGTAGAAACATTCAGACATGTATAAACATTCAGAAATATTTATTTATAAAATATCATTCAGCATCGCTATCAACATCCCAATTATATCTTACAATCACCACTGCTTGTATGGCTTTTGTCCATTCTTCTCTTACTTCATTTAATGCTTCCATCGTATATGGAGCATGTACATTTTTTAAGCGTTTACCTATAGTGTGGTCAGTTTTAAACACCTGCAAAGAGAATGATGTATATATAAGTAATAATATAAAAATAAGATTGATATATTTCATACTAACTAATGAGACTATATATAATACCTCATGTATGGTATTAATATCCAATGCGGCATGTCGGATAATCATCTACATAAATCGCATTACATAGTATGTGCATGCCCAGTCGTTGTCTTGTTTAGCGCACTATAAATTGAAACATACAAAATATTAAAAAATACAACTAAGCACAATTCACATAAATAATATATACATTGGAGTCGGGAACTTACTTTTACGTTCTCCCAAATTATTGGTTGGTTCTTTCTCCTTGGGACATTTCCTCCAGCATTTTTGAATGCATATAAACCCCTACATGTTAATGTAACACAATAAATTGCATAATTAAATAGTAATGTAATAACATATGTTAACGGATATAAAAATGAAATATTTCTCACCAGAATAATGGCATTCTCAATATGTGTCCAATTTTAGTGTTCAATGTACTTCCCGTAGGATCTAGATAATAAACAGTGAACGTCCTGAGGACAATAACTAGTAACTCCCAATGTCTACCGCTAGAGGTAAAAAGGTTAAAAATTAATAACTCAAAATGTACAATAAAAATGGAATTTTCTTAAGTCCAAATTATAAATAAAGTAAACTTACTTGACATTGAATGGAGCTATTATTATCGTCTTCTTTTGCTGACCGAAAATAGTAAAAGCATCTATACAGTATTGTTGAACACTATCAGGGTCTTTAGCTACCATACTAATCAATGATGGAATCAAAAAACCCACATGATCAAATGCAAATTGTTTGCATTGATCTTCAACTAAGTAGCTGCAAAACATGTATTATGTATGCATTAATATATAAGAAACTAGATCACCGGATCTTACACAAGGTATATGGATGTATAAACAAGATCTCACCTTATCCATGTCTCTATCATTGATGTATTCAGCCAATCATACATAAACAACTCAATAATATCTTGTATAAATAAAGAGCTATCATATGATTGACCTGCATAATCTGCTTCTAAAGAAACAATTATAGGGAAATGTATATTATGTGCCCGTAGCCAACATGCCATTCCCCTACAAGCAGGACCTAACGAGTATTTTAGGTCAGTTGGAACCCAACTTGGTAATGCAGGAAGTGGAGGTGGAGGCCTAGGTGCTCCGGGTGTCTTCTTTTTAACTTGTATATATAATTTCAGATCAGTTGACCTCATATATACACATTAACAATCTGAAGTAATATAAATTTATCTTAAAATTTCAGTAGTGTAGACGACATCTGCTTTGGGCCATAATATCAACCCGCCTTCTGCCTCACCAAGTGTATCAATATCTAGGTGGGAATATGGCAATGCAGCTTCCCTCCAATCGGGTAATACACATATCAGGCTCACACGAACGTAGCCCTGTGGCATTGGAGTCCCATGAAACATTGTCCCAGGAAGGGACTGGTAAGCCTGCGCCTCTGCAACAACATAGTCTTGCATTCTTAAGCGGCATGGCTTCAATGCCTACAAATTTACGTAAAGAATGTTATACATATATACATATCATCTTGAAAACATATCATCTTGAAAAGACTAGCTACAATGTCATAAACAATACTAACAACAGACGTCTTAGGCGATGGGTCTCCAGGATTACTCGCAGTCTGTGCATTAGGAGAAGAGTGGGTCACCATAGGATGATTGGAAGCCTGAGATGCCTGCCACCGCACTATTTCTTCCTTGACCTTCTCAGCAGCTATATCATTGACCTTCTTAGCAACTATATCCTCGGCTCTCTTATTCTCCTATACATGGATAAAAGAAACATTAGCTTCTTATTATTGAATTCCCTTTTGCAGTAACATTCTAAAAAAAGAATAGGTTACCTCTTCTTGTGAAAGTCCCGCTCTGGGTTTGTGCTAGGATGGCCCAAAGAATGCTTTGATGCCCACATCAACGCTTGCACCCCTAACACATCCAGGATGCTCTGGGTTACCCAGAGCAACTGTCAATTCATCCCTTGTGCCATGACGGATGAACGTGCCTTGTTTCCTCTGCTCGTGCAGCTCCCGCTAATCACCATCAATAGAAATTGGTAAGTTAACACCACAAATAATCAATATTCAAACGATTGCTCTAAGAGTTGTATTTTACCATTTTTGCAGCCGCCTCAGCAGTTACGGGCTTCTTTATTTCACCCTTCTTGTTTTGCCTCCCAGCTATCCAGATATCATGGCGAGGCATGGGTGTGGCAGACTCCTGAGTAGCAGCAGACTCCTGAGTAGCCGCAAACTCCGCCTGTAGTCTTTGGCGAACGCTTGCATAGCCCTTTGGACCCATAGTGTGGTCATGCACATTCACTGCACGCCTTGCATTTTGCGCATAACTGAGGGCCTAGTTACTATGCACATTAATGATTTGGTTAGTAGCACTAAATGTTAATCTTGAATAGGTGAATACAACGTATATTAATTAAATTGGGAGTGACGCCTAATACCTTGAATTCTTCAGATTTTCTTGAAGCAACAAAATTGTCCCAATCTTCTTTGTCCAAGAAGTTCCACTGTTCAAGGGCTGACTTCTTCTTCTTATCACCATATTTTATGTATTCTCTGTTGAGATTTGTCCTATAGTTCCTAAGCATCTTTCCAGCGCGTTGCATCATGCTTTTACGATGCAACTTCTCATCCAATGCATAAAGATTCTGTAAAATAGAATTCTTATTAACTAGTATCCAAAAATAGAATTGCAAATAATATAATTTGTAATCTACAAAATAGAATTGCAAATAATAATAACTCACACATAAATCCTTCCATATCAAGTCTTTCTTCCCCTGAGGAACTTTATGCCAATTATTATACTTAACACCACAATGGCTTCGAGTGACACACCCAAGATAGTTTACAAAATTATTGCGGTTCACTCCAATTGCATTTCCTCCATTATCAAACTCCACAACCAATTTGGATCCACTACCACTTAGCGCTATTAACTTCTTCAACAGAGTGATGCCCCTTTTCTTGTTAAGTGTTTGGTGTTGCGCATCAAGTTACTCCAGTGCTTCAATGGGTACATGTACATCATCAACCTAAAATTTGACAAAAATAAACCCACTGAATTAGTGCAATATAGAAATATGGGATATATGACATAACTAGAAGATAATGAATTTTATAGAAATACATGATATGTTTTTAGAACTTACATTGGTATCCTCACCGTGCTCGTCATGGACAACATGCTCATCATGGACTTAATGCTCATCATGGACATCATGCTCATCATGGTCAGCCATCTGAAAATGTCATTAAAAAGGCAAACATTTAGCATTTGTATTAACTAGAAGATAATGTGATTTTTTATAAACATACATGCCTCTAAAATTGTGATCTTTTATCAATTAACAGTCCTTCATTGTGATCTCCGCGCACATATAAGTCATCATTAGCTTCAATATTTTGTGGAGTTGGAAACCCAACTGAGAATGGACTGGAGTCATCATACTTATCATAGTACTCTTCTTCATCTATAGGATCTTCACTGAACTGTCTTTTACCATGAAGAACAACCGACCATTTATCATTTGCAGGATCATTGATATCGAATATTTGTTTCACCTGTGATGCCAATATGAATGGTTCACCCTTCTCGCCAATCTTTTCAAAGTTCACCAAAGTAAAAACCCAATTCATCCACTATAACTCCTTTGGTGTTATCAACCCAATTACATTTAAAGAGCAGAATTCTGAAATCTATGTAGTGAAACTCCCATATGTCTTCAATGACACCGTAATATGACATTTTAGCTTCATGTGGACTGTTATCCTTTGCACTTGCAAAATACATAGTCGACGCTTGAAGAGTGACCCCACTATTTTGGACGACACTCTTATCATCTAGGCACTTTGTGTAATATGTGAACCCATTAATGTCAAACCCTTCATAATACATAACATTCAGTTTTGGTTTAAAGGTGAGGCATTTGATAGTTTCTGTAATATCATTTGGTGTTTGACATAAGGTGGATCGGTGTGCTCTACCCTACAACTATCCAACATCGCATCAATGATGTCTACTGGAACTGGTTCGTTCACATCTACATCATCGGAGGCAATTTCTTCTTCCACCCAAGCACTGTTATCGACATCTACTAGTTTCGAGTTTGAAATCTCTCCATGCCAGTTCCATTCTGTATAGTCTTGTACAATCCCGTTGCACATGACATGACTTTTGATTTCCTCACTAGTGTTGACTTTCAAGTTGTTACCGCAATGCCTACATGGATAGTAGAACCTATCTGTAGGTTTTTTCCTATGTTCCTTGACAAATCTAATAAACTGATCAAGACCAGATATAAACTCTGGGGTGCAGTGATTGCGAATGGACATCCATGATCTATCCATTCTATGATCAAAGAGAAAACAAGTATATATTAAGACAAGATTAGGGTATACACTTACATCCTATCCAAGATTTACTCCTATTATCTACAATGAAGCTGGACTCCATACAAACAATATATAATTTAGTGATTGTTCATTCTAATTTATACCAATGTACAAACGGGGAAATGCTACCAAAATTTTCTCGAAAACCCAATAGACATTATACACTTACATCCTAAGTGAGATTAGGTGTTCAAGAACAGTCCCAAACCGGGGACTATCTAAGAATTACTCCTAATGAGTAAATCTTGGACGGGTTTCTAGGCCAACAAACACATGTGATGTCATTCTTATATATAATAAATGTGTACCACCTATCCCATCCTTGAACACCTAATCTCACTAGTAAGTGTATAATGTGTATTGGGTTTTCAAGAAAATTTTGGCAGCATTTCCCCGTTGTTCTCTAAGTACATATGTACTTAGAGAACAAATGGGGAAATGCTGCCGAAATTTTCTTGAAAACCCAATACACATTATACACTTACATCCTAAGTGAGATTAGGTGTTCAAGAACAGTCCCAAACCGGGGACTATCCAAGATTTACTCCTAATGAGTAAATCTTGGACGGGTTTCTAGGCCAACAAACACATGTGATGTCATTCTTATATATAATAAATGTGTACCACCTATCCCATCCTTGAACACCTAATCTCACTAGTAAGTGTATAATGTGTATTGGGTTTTCAAGAAAATTTCGGCAACATTTCCCCGCTGTTCTCTAAGTACATATGTACTTAGAGAACAAACGGGGAAATGCTACTGAAATTTTCTCGAAAACCCAATACACATTATACACTTACATCCTAAGTGAGATTAGGTGTTCAAGAACAGTCCCAAACCGGGGAGTATCCAAGATTTACTCCTAATGAGTAAATCTTGGACGGGTTTCTAGGCCAAAAAACACAATAATAGATATGTACATGTTAGGGTTTCATCACAATTAATGTTAGGGTTTCATCACAATTGATGTTAGGGTTTCATCAATGTTAGGTTTAATCAAATAAAATTAGGATGCTAGAATCGACAAGTTTAAATCTTATTTCAACATGCATCAAAATTTACTGAATTAAGTCAAACATTAGGATTAGAAGCACAAATATATGAAAGAAAAAAATTTGTTCATATCCTAGGATTTACATAAAGCATTACATAAAAATTTGTTCATATCCTTACCAACAACAAGCACGGCCGTGGCTGTGTTGGCCTACCACGGCCGTGCTGGACAACACGGCTGTGGTAATGGTCGTGGTTGTGTTGCCCTACCACGGCCGTGCTGTCCAGCACGACCGTGGTAGGGCAACACAGCCATGGTCATGCTTGCTGTTGGTAAATAGTTAGGGAGAAGCAAGCAAAGAGGTAGGGCTACCTGGAGCTAGCGTGGAAAGCGCGACGGCGAGCGGTGGCAGCAGTGGCGGCGGAAGAAGAGAGAGCAGAGTGGCGGGCGGTGAACAACAGTGGCACCGGGAATGAGCAGAGCAGCGCGCGGCACACCAGCAGCAGCGGTGGCGGCAAGTAGAGGTGCACCAGCAGCAGTGGTGGCGGCGAGCGGAGAAGCACCAGCAGTAGCGGCGGCGAGCAGTAGCGGCGGCGAGCAGAAACGGGGTCGTCGGGTGATTTTAGGAGAGCGGCGGCGAGCAGCAGCACAACAATATCACGATAAAACAGGAAGAAAGGCGGAAGAGTCAGGTGATCGGGTTTATTAAGTTGGTCAACAGCGTCGGTTATCTACAAAACCGACGCCTATTATGATTTAGCATCGGTTGATAGTAAAACACTGACGCCCAACTAGAAAACCTTTACCCTAAATTATTTGGTGGGAACCATTATCAGCGTCGGTTATCGAAGGATAACCGACACTAAAAGTGGGAGTTTTCACGCAAATTTTCATTTTAAATAGGCGTCAGTGAACAGTTAAAAAAACTGACGCTGTAGGTGACCTAAAATGTTTTTGCTCAAAAATTGGATTTCGCGGGCGATTTTAGGCGTCGGTCTGTTATAACCAGCCGATGCTGAATACAAAGCGGTACCTGTGTCTGGCTGGTCTTCGAATATAGATGTCGGTTTGCATAAATAACCGACGTCTAATATTATAGGCATCGGTTTTCCTAAATAACCGACGCCCAGAAAAGCGACACTGAATGCTGTTTCCGTAGTAGTGTATGCCCAAAAAGTAGCAAAGTTGTCCAAGATCCTTGGTTTGAAAATGTTGTTGGAGTGCCTTTTTCAATGATGAAATCTGATGTGCATCACTACCAGTGATAATGATATCATCAACATAGACATTAAGGATGATGGTTCCATCTTGATAAGACTTAAAGAATAGACTATGATCAATAGATAATTTGGAGAAACTAGATAGCAAGAACACCATTGAGTTTTGTAAACCAGGCCCATGGTGATTGCTTGAGACTATACAATGAACGTTTGAAGTGACAAACTCTTTGGGAAGACTCCCCCTGAGTACAAAATCCCGAGGGCTATTTCATATACACTTCTCCTCTTAATCACCATGAAGGAAGGTATTTTTCATGTCAACCTAGAACATAGGACAGTCAATGTGAGTGACAAGGGAGATTACAATCATAACAAAAGCAATGCGGGTGATCCGTGAGAAGGTTTCAAACGAATAACGTCATATTTTCGGTAAATTCTTTGGAAACAAGACAAGATTACGTTGTTTTGATGATCCACCTGAATTAAATTTGATAGAGAAGACCCACAAAAAATCAATAATAGTTTAGTCTAGCACAGGAGGGATAAGATCTAAAGTCCCATTCTCACACAATGTTGTCATTTCCTCATGCATTACAACTTTCTAACCAGGGTGGTGAAGGTCCTTACGATTGTTTTGAGGAATCTAGATAGAGTTGAGCTATTGGGAAATGGATTTCGTAGTATGGGAAAGGTTGGATAGTCAATAGGTTTGAGTTATAGATGTTCAAAAGTGTAAGGGAGGTCCTTTCCAGAGAGAGATGAGATGGGCTAGATCCTAAGAAGGGAACATTGGTGTTGGGTCTTGTTTCGTAGGAGGATGAATGATAGGAAGGTGTTGGATGGGTTCATGATCCACTAGATTAGAAAGATCAGGCGCAACAAACCAGATTGAGGTTGAGGTGAAGAGGGTATTAACATACAATCTAAGAAAATCTCATATTCATGAAAGGTAACATCAACAGAGACATGCATGCAACAGTTCCTTGGAGTATAACAGTGATAACCTTTTTGAAAGGTAGAATATTCAACGAAAACAATCTTGATAGAATGGGAAACAAGTTTATCCGCTCTTGGATCAAAAATTATGCACAAAAATAGTACACACAAAAACACACAAAGGAAGATGGAAAGCCATTTGTGTGGAAATCCGCCACACAAAATGAGATTACTAAAAACCAAAACACAATCGATCACTAATTAATCATGTTACTAAAAATAGGCATAATTAAAATCAATTTAATCTTCACAAATTTGTCCAATACATTTACATACAGACCTAATATCTTGTGAGAATTCATATATCTTACCAAGTTTCCATTACAATTGCTCAAGGGTCTTAGCCACAAAATATATATAAGAGATGTTATCCACATACAAAACATGTATAAACATCAAAAAGCTATCAAAGATCGATTCGATGAAACACCATATGCAAAACTTTTCCACCCGCACTTGAGAGTACAAGGACGACTCTAGGACACACTAGACATCTAATGAACCTTCTTCAAGGTTCATTACAACAACTCCTCCTCACTGCCACGGGTCTGCTACCGCTGCTGATGAGCACCTAAAAAGATGTGATGATGTACAAGGTGAGACCCATGTCCCAGCAAGAGATATAACTCTCAACAATATTTATTGCTCACATCAGATAACAAAATTAATTAGATATTGTAGGTAATTTAAAATGATGGAAATACCAAATACAAAATCTTCATTAAGAGCACTCCTAACCATAGTCTTAACTATAGGATTGAAAGGTTAACATCATTAACAAAAGATCATGCATAGATAACATCATAGACATAACTATCATCATAAGAATGGATACATTTTAAGCATGGCTAACATCATAAGCATAGCTAACAACATAAGCACGGATAACAGCATAAGCATGGATAACAACATAAGCATGGATACTTTCTCTTATTGCAATTTATGTCATCTCTCTACACACACACAAATATATATATAAATATATATATATATATATATATATATATATATATATATATATATATATATATATATATATATATATATATGTGTCGTTCATTTCGTTGCCCGATGGGTAGTGTGGATTTTTGCTACCCGTGCATCCCAAGAAGTAACTATATGGTCATAAAAGTAATTCTCTGGACAAAAAAGTAACTATGTTGATAAAAAAAGTAGCTATACGGCTAAAAAAGTAAATCTCGGTAGAATACAAAACAAATATATATGTAATTGCATATTTGTTATAGCTGTTACAAATGTAACTATTTATGCATGAAAAGTAACAGTTTGAAAGGTAAAGTAACCCTCTATATGTGTAAAGTAAGAAACTCTGAAAAAAGTAACCAAAAGAGGGGGTGGGTAGCTACCCGCACATGTATTGAATATGGGCCCATATATATATATATATATATATATATAAGAAAATCAAGGGTTATAATCCAAAATGAATCATTATATAACTAACAGCTATGCTACACGACTGGATTATATCTTTTATTAAGCATGGGGAGATTCAGGCGTACCATTCAAGCTTCCAACTGACCATTGTGGAGTCACAATTAGTTCCATACTAGATCTAGGAGAATTGGAATCCTAAGATCTCTTCCCCTCGATCATTATGAGTTTGCCACAATGACATATTTGTCAAGATACAATCAACCTAGTTCGACCTTGGTACACATGACACAACACTAGAATTCAGGGTATTCAATCCTATCATCCGAGGTACAAACATAGTTTTCCTCAATCACATCACATATACATATTCACATTTATCCGAGATATGACCTCGACCATTCTCTATAACCTTGGGATCTGGATGACAAGGATACACCTTCCATGTGCCCGCATATACTCAACAGTGTAGGACTCCGAGTTTCCCTTACAGAAGACTCATTTCTCTATCCAACAAATTCTGAGATTGGAATAGTTCTATGGCACATGGAACTACATGATTAGGGTTTCACTTGATTATTTATTACCAATTTGGTGAATTCAGGATGCATCAACCAAGTTTTTCATAAAAACCCCAATTCATTTCTACAATACAATGGTACATAACAAATCCAGAAGATATAAAACATATGAGACATATTTTTTATCACACAATCACATGATATTAATCCTTTATCACACATGAAGAAGATTACACCTTCACTAGGGCTCAATTCATACCCAAAGGTCATTTAGACCATTCATAAAATATCCTAAAAGAACATCATTATCTTTCAACACCTTTGTAAAAGGTTCCACAAGTCATCAACACACTTGTTGTGAACATATTTAGCATAATGATGCATGAAACATGAGTGCCTTGATGTTCACAAGGCAACATGGCAGGATTACCATTAGCATTAGGAGAATATCCTTCCATTATAACAACATAAAGGAAGACAAGTATATTTAACCATAATCACTTAATTACTTCAACTTAGGCCCAACAAGATAGATTCAATTGATGCTACAAATCAGCACTCATAAATAAACCATAGGTTTGTACACACACTTAGGCAAAAGCATAAAATCTTACACCTAGCATCCCCATCGGACCATGGATGCCCTTTAGCCAAAACACTACCTATTGGATCACGTACTTCAAACACAACCATCAGATCATATACTTCAAACACAACCATCATATTGTATTCACTAGCAAGACCATCGATTCACATACTAAACACAAGCATAGACTCATATATAACACAAGGCATGACCATAAAATCTTACACCTCAATCAAAACCATCATATTCCATATAGGGAAAAACCATTGAATCATGCACCTAGAGAAACCATCATTTCCTGAGCTTATTTGTTAGATCACTTCATAGAGTAGTAACACCTTCAGTTGAGGGGCATTGAATGAACCATTCTTTGAGAGAGATAGACAAACCATCGATTGTGAACAACAATCAACCCATCGTTGTGAACACAGGAAGACCATTGATTTCAAGTGATAGAAGGACTATCATTTGACAAGCTATTTAAACCATTGTTTGTCAACTCTAGGTGAGACCATCATCTATCAAGGGAGATCAAACCATCGTCTATAAAAACTAGAGAAACCATTGGTTGTGAGAAAAAGTAGAGCATCAATTGTGATTACTAGACAAACCATTGTTTGTTACAACCAGGAAAAACATCGAGCATTCTACTTAAATAGAGCAGTAAATAAACCATCGATCCTCAAGACAAGAAAAACTCTAGCTTTGTTTACTAGTAAAATCATCATTTGATATGCTCAAGGGAAGCCATCAAAACAACAAATAAGGATAAACCATTGGTTGGTTCATGAGGAATCCAACCATCGACCATAGTACTAATCTAGAAGTTAGTTTATAACACTTAAGGAAAAGCCATCATTTCAAGGAAACAAAACCATCGACCTCCACAAAAAAATGTAAGGTTTAAGTAGCATGATACAAAGGGAGATAATACTCTAGATCTAGAGGTTGTTATCTATGAAAGAACTATTACATATGCTCAAACCCTAGTTAAAAAAACATCTTTCTACTTGTTACTATGTTCTTAGAGAAAGGTCTACTTAGGGCAAGGTAACAGTAAGCAAGAAATGTGAAGAAAGTTATATAACTCACCTCAAGGTAGGTGATGAAGGTCCAAATAGAAAGGTAGATTTAAAGGGAGAAGATAAACCCTAGCTTGAGCAATGCAAACGTTCAAGCTAGTTCCTTTCTTCAAGAACAAGGAAAGCCTAGGGAAAAAGAGAAGAAAGAAGGGTTCTTCATCCACATGCTCAAGCCCATAAAGAAAACCATGGATGCATCCAAGAAGAAAGAGAGAAGAAGGAGGGAAGAAATTAAACAAAGATAAGGACGGTGATCTTACTTTCTTAGGTCAAGAAACAAGGTTAGGAAGCTCCACGTACTCCTAGAGAGGGTAGATCCAAACCCTAGAGCACATACAATCAAGATCAACCAATATTCATCCTTTAGATATCTTCTCCTTCCACCAAGAAAGAAGGTAGGTCCTCTCAATTAGCAAGAAGGAAATCAATGTGTGTAAAGAGTTCATTTAGGTGAGAGGAGAGGGGTATATACAGCTTAGGGTGAGAGAGAAAGGCAGGTTGAGGGTTAAAGGCATGCTTGCTATGTGTCCAAAAGCCAAAACCTCTCATCCATGCAACCATATATGCCATTGGTTCTTGATGTTAGGGGGACCATCGATTGTCCACCCCAGGAGCACCATCGAGTTCTAGCATCTAAGAGACCATTGAATCATGCCTTCACCTGGCCACAAAAGCAAACCCTAGAACCTCCATAGATTGGTGCACCTCCAATGGAAGACCATCGACCTTGTTGCATCAAGAGGAAAACCATCCGATCTCATGCTACACAAGAGGACCATCAGATCCTACAACCTCATAGTGGAACCATCGGATCCCAAGCATATAAAGAGAAACCATCAAGTTGAGGCATGTAGGTGAGAAACCCTAGTTCTCAACTCTAAGTTAGATAGCACCCCACATCCAATGGTGCATATAGGTACTCAAAGTTGCAACTATATCAAAAATTTCATAAAAAATATGAGGCACAATATACATTGTGAAAATTACAGACCCTAGATATGGGAAAATTGCAAAAAAGTCCATATAAGCACATAAATTACAAAACTCAATTAGACATTGTCCAAACTGGACCAAACATGGAACATAGCTTAGTCATATGATATCAAAGCATATATTAGGGTTTGATTAAGGTTTTAAGCAACTAATTAAGTGAAGAAAGCATGTTTAATCCTTAAGCCATATTAGGGGTCTTACGACCATAAACTCCTAACATGGATTTCTTCCCTAAAATCTAAAGTAAACAAGGATGGGTACCTCCTATTCATCTCATCATCTAACTGCCACATGGCCTCTTCCATCCCATGGTGATGTCACAACACCTTCACTAAAGCTATGTCCCTCTTCCTCAACTTCTGTATATGTTATCTAGGATCAACACATAATCCTTCACACAAAAACATCCTCTTCTAACTAAACCTATATTACCTGTATCACTTGTTCAGTACCATGGTGAGAATTTCTCAACATGGAACATAGAAACTATTGTGCAACCAATGAAACTTTGGTAGTAACTCCAACTTGGAATTCTAGTGGCTCCCCATGGTTATCAACATATGATTTTTTCCTGTCTTGAGCTGCTATCAACTATTGTTAAAACATTATGACCTTCACTATAGTTTGTTATACTAACATGACACCCACAAGTTGATACTTTCCTGCTTTATACCAAAAAAAGAGTGTCCTGCATCTCCTACCATATACAACTTTATACAGTGTCATGTCTATGCTTCTTTGGTGGATATTGTTGTAATCAAATTTGACCAGACTCAGGTGGACATCCTTTAATTGTAAAGAATTGTAGGACCTATGTTCTCAAAGATTCTCTGATTGTCAGAATGATTCTTTCCCACTAACCATCTATTGTGGGTAAAAGGTTGTGCGAACTTCAACTACATCCCTACAAGCTTCTGATATTTCTCCTTGACTTGCAAACAACTGGACACTTGACCATAATCTTTGCCACATCACGTTTCAGACTTGGATGTCATCGTATATTCTTCATATTGTGATTGCATCTATGTACTATTAGATATATTGCATTTATTGAGGAATGATCATCCTTAGATACTATATTACTCAGACCATTAGCATCTGAAACCATTTTCTTGTTGTGGTAACCCACTATCTGATCACCTGACTCATGGAATCCATCATGCTTCCCACTACCAAACTCTAATCTAATGTTCGACATCATGGTGTCACCTATCTGTACACCTTTGATCTACTATAATAGTCTTGGTTTGAATTGTAGCCATGACAACAATCCTACCAATAGAGATACTTCCAATTGTACATCCTTCTGGCAAAGCGGTACTAGCATGTCTCATTTTGACACGTCAAGGGGTATAATTGGCTTTCTATGCAAATCTGATGAAGATTACTTCCTATTTAGTGCATCAGTTACCATATTATCCTATCCTAGATGGTAGTCTATCGTACAATCATAGCCCTTGATTAGATCCATCCATCTTCTTGATTCAAACAATGTCTCCAAATATTCAGGGATAGCATTAGAACAGCTAATTCCAGTTCATTGGTTGGATAATACCCTGGTTCTCTTAAGTTGCCATGAAGAAAAAAGGAACCATATTCTTGTCCTACATCAACACACATCCCAAGTCATTGTTTGAAGCATATCAAATGATGACATAACCTTTCCCTTGCCTTCACAACACTAACAGTAAAGCACTCGTCAACTTCTCTTACAACAACTGAAAATAACACTTGTACTTGTCATCCCAGACAAAAGGAACATCTCTCCTAGTCAGCTAGTGTGACATCCTTTGCCAAATAAAATGAGATTACAAAAACTAAAGAAAAAAACCAAAGCGTGGAAACCAACACTACTACGGATTATTGAAAAACACTGGAAATTAAAATTGATTATGGTAAGGCACAACACTGGAAAGCTTATCATAAGGAGATCCAAAGACACTTGTCATCTGCATTATATAACCTGAAACAACGTTATGTACAACATGATGCATACAAGGACCACCTGCCACACACGATATATGTTCCACTTACATCAACCTATACAACAACCAACTATACAACAAGAGGCGGTCAAACCCAAAACTCTCATCGATATCATCATCAACAACCGAGCAAAGCCATATACAAAAACTACCCCAAGGACTTGAGTGTATAGGGATGACTCTAGGACTCTAACAACAAAGACTAGCAAGAAGCACTCCAACCTCAGCAACTACTATCCTTCTTGTTGCTGCTCAGCCTCCACATCACGATCCTCATTCACAACCACCTAAAAGATGTGGGAAACCAACGGGGTGAGATTCCAAATCTCAGCAGGGGATATAACTCTCCACCAACTCTATTATAACATAGATATAAAATGTATGGAGATGATAGTAAGGCCATTACTATGATATGTAGGTGTAATACTAATGTAAGAAGGATGATCATCAACTAAGCATATTAGATTACTATAACATAGGAGACATGATTAACTAAACAGATCTGGTAGATATCAATCAGTAGAACAGTTATATGGCTAAGAAGGAATATGAAGAACATGTATCTCATCTATCAATTATACTATACAAAGCAAGCAAGGCCTCATCCAATATTTCTATATTTGATCCTATGCAAGTCTGCTACATGACTGATTTCTTGTTTTATTATGCCTTGAGGATTTGAGTCGTACCACCCAAATCCAACCGATTACTGATAAGTCAAAATCGGTACCATACAAGGTCCATGGAAGAGATGCAATCCACGACCTCACCCCCTCAGTCAGTACGAGTGAACCTATAGTGACATCACAAGTCAAACTGCTATCAGCGGCATATAGTCCAGCTGTAAAAGTCTAGCCCACCTTGTATAGGTCACATCGCTAGTGGAACTGAGCTATGACCTGCAACCGCACTCCTACCAGGGTATGGCCCGCAACCAATCTTGTATCACATATCACTAAGCTACGACCCACAACCACACTCCTATCAGGGTATGGCATGTAGCCAATCATGTATAACATATCACTAGGAGACCAACTCATGCATGGCTATCTCATATATCCTGGACGTAAGGGAATATTCATCCTCACCCCCGCATATTCAAAAATACGCGCTCTAAGTTGAACTCGTTTCACCATCAAGAAAGTGCTGACACCGAATGGATCTATGGCACAAGGTAAAAATACATGTTTAGGTTCCACTTAATTAGTTTAGTGCATTATAATATCTTTTAGCATCAATCAAGTTATAACGTAAAAATCTAGAACAAGTTCTATGAGATAAGGGCATAACATAACTCTAGAATATATAAAACGTGTATGGTAAGAACTTGTCACACTATCACCACATGATGCATGTATTATTTTCCATTGACATAATCATTATCAAGCCACATGCCATGGGATACCAATCCCTTAATTCATCATGGGAAACATTACTCATAATAGGCAACCACCACTGTTAGGTCATAGGACCCAATCACCACATTCCTATATCATGTGTATAATCAGCATGCCTCACAAGGGCATATCCAACCTATCTCACATAATAGCCATCAAAGAACACACTAGATATGGTCATCAAATTCATAACACCTGCATGGTTAGAAGATCATAATTAAGCGAGATAATCACATAACATCATAACCATCCATGATAAGGAAATAAGAAAAACTTGTTCACTATTAGGGTTTCGGGTTTCTGCTTTAGCTGATTAGGGTTTACATGGTTAGGGTCAACCAATTATCCTATAATCACCACCCTCCATCATATTGGAGTGTAATAGCAATATGTAATATCATTGGAATATATTAGATAACACGCTAAACAACATTATACAAGTTCATACATGATTATCATTAGGTGTTCATATGTGCTTTATAACCACCTATCATCATTGCATGTGACCACATAGACACATGGGACATGAACACCCTCTATGATATGTTGCAACCATGACATCCACCATGGGTGTATCAATCCTCAATGTCATCACCATGTCATGACCCATCTCTTGCATATCGCGCCCGCAAAACTAGGGTTAGGGTTAGGTCTTCGTCTTGACCTCCAACTATGTGTCGCGACTGTAGCGAATCAACCACCACCATGTCGTGACTGCAAGGCCTTTTGGTTGTGACCCAACACACCAAGGTCTGTCTCAGCTAGGTCAAGGCAAGGAACTAAGGGTCACTAGGCTGCTAAGCACTAAGGGTTCTCACACATCAACACTAGATCCAACATCACCATAAGGAAAGGACATCTTGACCCCCAAAGCCAACTAGGCCGCGGTTAACCACCATAGGCCATGTTGCAACCATGACGCCCATGAGTATGTCTCAACACCAAGTCATCTAGGTTACAACCACACAAAGGTTGAACATCCAGATCACCATAATAGAATCCAACTATGGAAGAATCGTGATCACCATGAAAGGAAACCTCAAGCAAACTGATCTCCACAAACCCTAAGGCAAAGGTCTAAGAAAAGCATAACCAAAGGAAAAGAAACCTTGCCCAAGATAACTAAAACTGAGACTAACTTTTCTCCCACCTCAAGGTGTACAAACACCAAACATAAAGGCTAGATCAAGGGTCAACCATGGAGAAGGAACTCCATGAAACAACATCTATCAAAATGGGCACACGAAAGATTAGGATTTCAGATTACTTTCAAACAAAGCATAATAACTCTACCCAAATGAATTCTAAGGTTTAGCATGATATACTAGCATTATGGAGAAGCATCATAGAGAGATAACAACAACAAAATGTAATCAGAAGTGCAATAATAGAGAGGGTTTAGTGTCATATAACCCGCCTTAAGAAGATCACCACAAAAGCTCCAAGAACACGATCCAAGGGTTGGAAAAGCTCCACCAAAAGCTCCACACTCAGCCTTAAGAGCACCTCAAGAAATGGGAAACACCAAGTTCAAAGAGTAGCTCAGAAAGAGAGGAAAACCTCAAAATCGAACCAAAAGAAAGAAGGGAGAAAAGAGAGAAGAAAATATGTCTCACTTGGGTGTCGCCTTGTCAAAACATGGCCTGTTACCCTTGTGATGAGGACCTTACTCTCAAGAATGACCACCATGTCAAAACACAATCTAAGTCTGGTAGAAGATCCGAAGGAAACACCAAAGAAAGAAGATAAACACTCACAAAGATTAGAGATGACCAAGGATCACCACAAGGACCATATGCAAGGGATGAACCACCTCCAAGGCACCAAGAACACTCCTTCATGCTCCACCAAGCTGTAAGGACGATCATAAGGGATAAGAGGAAGAAGATGACCGAAAAGAACCACTTGCATG
Organism: Alisma plantago-aquatica; assembly: GCA_963693085.1. Taxonomy (NCBI): domain Eukaryota; kingdom Viridiplantae; phylum Streptophyta; class Magnoliopsida; order Alismatales; family Alismataceae; genus Alisma; species Alisma plantago-aquatica. Next base: position 1,179,135,695 of record OY856411.1, on the reverse strand, counting down.
GACAGAAGAGGGTTCATATAGAAAAGGAGGAGGGAGGTAGGACAAACGATGATGTGTCAACAAGATAGGGCTCTAATGAGACACTTGTCCACTAAAAAGGCCAACATGCAACCACATACAACCACTTAAGCATTACATTCATGGCATGGTGATACACTATAGGTAGTGTCTCGATCACCTAAGCAACTCCACCCTCTATGTTATGACCACGACACACCAAAGGGCTCCATGGTCGTGACACACTCTAACAACACTACTAGGTCACGACACCAAGACCACCACAAGCAACCTAGGTTGAAAAACACCTCTCCAAGCCTTTGTCTCAACCCAGGATAACCTTGTTCATGACCACCACACCAAGGGGAAGTGTCTTGACTGTGAAACCCCCTCAACAAACCCTAGGTCGCGACCTAGGTCAAGACAAACCACCAAAGGTCACAAGGTCAAAGCACACCAACCCTAGAAAACCCTAATCACCACTAAGGGTGACCCACCCAACAAAGGGTCAAAAAAAGTGCCCCAAAGAACCACACTCTCTATCATGAAGGCAAGAGAGAGATGGAACACTCTATTGGTGGCAAATTGCACATAAACCCCTATATTGGGTAAATTGCAATTTGCACCAAAACTAGCATGAAAAGCACAAATATCATCCAAGCTAGCTCAAACTAGAAACTTAAACTCTCCATAAGATCTAATCACATCTCAAAAGATTAAAGAAATGTCCTAAGCACAAGATCAAGCCAAAGCAAACATGGTTACCCCAAAACTCAGGTCTGGATCCTTACAAGCCATAAACCCCGAACAAGGATTTTGCCACCAAAATCCTAAGAGAAAAAAGAGGGGTGCTTCCTCTTCATCTCTTCCTCAAGCTCCACCATGGTGATTCCACATAACCTTCACAAGCACTATGTCATTCTTCTTCAACTTCTTCACTCTTCTATCAAGGATCAACACCGAACCTTCCATGTAAGTCATGTCATCATCAAGCTCCACCTCCATTGGCTGCAACACTAACTATGTATCAGGATGACCCTTCCTAAACATACTCACATGAAACACCGAATGCAACATGTGAAACTCAAGTGGCAACTCCAACGGGTAAGCAACCTTCCCAACACATGCCACCACAGGGTAAGGTCCCATAAACTGGGGATCTAGCTTACCCTTCTTCCCAAACCTCAGAATACCTTTCTAAGGAGAGACCTTAGATACACTATGTCTCCTACCTAGAACTCCAAAGGTCTATGATAGATATCTACAAATGACTTCTATCTATCATGTGCTACCTTTAACTGTCATTGAATCACTTTGATCTTTTGTGTCGTCTGCTGCACAAGCTCAGGACCAAGAAGCTGATACTCACCCATCTCATACCAACATAATAGAGACTTGTAACACCTCCCATACAATGCCTCATACGGTGCCATGTCGATGCTACTCTGATAGCTATTTTTGTAGGCGAACTCTATCAAACTGAGGTGTATATCCCAACTGCCTGTAAACTGAAGAACACAAGCTCTCAATAGATCCTCCAGAGTCTGAATGGTCCTTTCATTTTGACCATATATCTATGGATGGAAAGTAGTGCTAAACTTAAACTACGTACCCAAAGTTGTGTGTAGTCTCTCCCAAAAGTGACTCATAAACTAAGGACCTATGCCAGACACAATGGTAGCTAGAACACTGTGCATTTGCACTATCTCATCCCATTAGATATGTGCAAGATTCTCAGCTGTAAATGTTGTCTTCATAGGAAGTAAATGAACTGACTTAGTCAATATGTCAACGATCACCCAGACAAGATCATGACCTTTGGATGTCCTAGACATACCAACCACAAAGTCCATAGTCACATGATCCCATTTCAACTGTGGTATGGGCAACAATTGTAACATCCCTACAGGCTTCTGATACTCAGTTTTGACATGTTGACACACATCACATCTCACAACAAACTCGACCACGTCCTTCCTCAAGCCAGGCCACCAATGCATATCCTTTAGATTATGATACATTTTGGTTCTACCTAGGTGCATATCATACATAGATGAGTGAGCCTCTTCCAGAACCATCTTCCTTAGATTATCAACATTAGGAACCAAAACTCTCCCATGGTAACAAACTATCCCATCATCTGACATGTGGAATCCATCACGCTTCTCACTGCCAAACTCTGATCTAATTTGTTGTATCACAGTATCAACCTATTTTGCCTCTTTTCTCTACTATATCAGCATGGGCTTCACCTACAACTATTCCAACAAACATGCTAGCATTCACCCCTTTAACCGCACGTTCATCTGAAACAAAGAGACCAACATGTCCCACTTGTGGCATATCAAAGAACTCATCGGGCTCTATCCATAGGTGAAGATTAAGACTTCCTACTCAATGCATCTGCCACAATGTTAGCCTTCCATGGATGGTAATAAATCGTGCAGTCATAGTCCTTGATTAATTACACCCAGTGTTGCAGTCTCATATTTAGCTCCTGTTGTGAGAATATGTACTTCAGGTTCTTGTGATCCGTGAAGGTATGAAATTTCTCTTCATAAAGGTAGTGCTTCCATATCTTCAAAGCATGGACCACAATATTTCTAGGTCATGTGTAGGGTAATTATCCTCAAGTTTCTTAAGCTGTCAGGCAGCAAAAGAAACCACTTGCTTGTCATACATCATCGCACAACCCAACCCATTCATGGATGCATCATATAAGACTATGTATATTTTCCCTTACTCAGGCAGAACCAACACCGGTGTACTGGTCAACTTCTCCTTCAATGCCTAAAAAGCGTGCTGAAACCTGGCATCCCAGACAAACAAAATGTCTTTCCTGGTCAACTTTGTTAAGGGCAAAGCAATAACACTAAAGTTCTTAATGAACCTCCTGTAGTAGCCTGCCAAACCCAAGAAGCTGTGCACTTATGTCGATGTCTTTGGCTGCTCCCAACCAATCACAGACTCCAATTTCTTGGGATCCACATGATCTCCCTCAATAGAGATCACATGCCCCATAAAAGCTACCTCCTTCAACCAAAACTCACACTTGTTGAACTTGACATAAAGTGGGTGCTGCCTCAACACTATCAATGCCTAATGAAGATGTTGTTCATGCTACTGGCTGTCACGACTGTATATCAAGATGTCATCTATGAACACCACCAACTGATCAAGAAATGACCGGAACACTCTGTTCATGAAGTCCATGAACAATCCTGGTGCATTGGTTATCCCGAACAGCATAAACACAAACCCATAGTGACCATACCTTGTCCTAAAATCCAACTTAGGCATGTCATCCTCCTTGATCATCATTTGATGATATCTTGGCCTTATGTTTATATTTGAGAACACCTTCACACCACACAACTGATCAAATAGGCCATCTATCCTTGGTAAAGGATACTTGTTCTTTATCGTCACCTTGTTCAACTATATGTAGTCTATGGACAACCTCATAGACCCGTCCTTATTTACAAATAGCACTGGAGTGCCCCACGAAAACATACTCATCCTGATGAAACTTTTATCAACCAGCTCTTGCAATGATTTCTTGAATTCTTCCATCTTTGCTGGAGCCATCCTGTACGGTGTCTGAGCTATCAGATGAGTACCTAGAACTATATTAATCTCAAAATCAATCTCTCGGGGTGGGGGAACATCGGAGAACTCCTCGAGAAACATGTCTTAAAACTCCCTGACAACCAACACCTCATGAATACTAGGACTCCTTGCCTCAGTATCCAACACATGTGCCAAGAATGCCTCACAACCTTGTCTCAACAGCTTCCATGCTACCATCACCGACACTACACACGTTAGAAGAATCTTCCTTCCACCTTTGAAGATCCACGTCTACAAACATCGCATGTTTGGACCCACAATACATGACTACTCTATACTTCTCCAAGGTGTCCATTCCAAGGATTACATCAAATCCATGCATATCAAGTAGTATGAGGTCCACTTGTATGTTGTTCCCTAAGAAAGAAAGGACACAAGAAAGAAACACCTCTTGCAACACTATGATTCTGACTAATGTGGTTTCTAACAACAAACTATCTCTCCTATGAGTAACATGCAAAAGACAACTGTCAAGCACCTCACGAGTGATAAAAGAGTGTGTTGCACCCAGGTCAACCAAAATAGATACGAAGCATGAAGAAGACAAATTAGAATGAAATAACTCCATCTGACCTATCACAACCCGCTGGTTGACCACTGTCTCTGGCTGACTCATATCATAGAATCTCTTTGTTGCATGTTGTCACCCCCGTCCTCTGCTACCCTGAGCAAACGAACCCACCTAATATGCTTGTCCATGTCCTCATCCTCCTGCATCACTGCTATACTTCTGGTATCTCTGTGAGCCCTACTGACTCTACCTTGGCTTCTTGGTCACCTCATCATCTCTCACTGGACACTCCCACTTTAGATATCCAGTATGCCTACACTTGTGGCAAGCTCGGGTCTCAAACTACGCCCTATATGGCCATGTCACCTACACTAACGCGGTGTTGTGAGATCCAATAGGTGGAAGACTATGGTCTCTACCTCTAATCAGTAACCACTGCATCTGAGAACTGTACTTCTATAGTGTTGGCGGTGAAGAAAACCTTAGGTTCTTAAAGCCACCTGACGACTACCCATGGAACTGTGCAGACCTCTTACTGGCACTCGTCTCCCGCTTCTCTATCACAGACCTCTCAATCTGTCGAACAGACTCCATAAATGTGGCAAACCTCTCCCTATTCTCCATGGAAAAAATTGGGGTAGACAACTCAAAGTTCAACCCCTTCTCAAAATGACATATCCTCTCATCATCCATGGTAGACATGTGCAGATAGAACTGAAGAAGTTACATAAACTTGGCCTCATACTCATTGATCATCATGGATCCCTATCGGATCCTCTCAAACTAGATGATCTTCACGTACAGATACGTCTGTGGGAAGTACTGGCTGACGAACTCACATCAGAACTCCTCCCAACCAACAACCACTCTTGATCTCTTCTCCTCTTCTATGGCCCACCAATGGAAAACACTCCCCTTCAGAAGATACACCACATGCTTCACCTTATCAGCTTTCGGGATGCTAAGGATCTTAAAGGCTTTCTTGAGCTTAGTAAGCCACAGATCCACATCCACCAGATCAGCTATCCCCACATACTCCACTGCTCCAACATGGTAAAGATGCTCAAAGGTCTTCCCAATTCCTGAATATTCCACAATGGGAACCGGTGCCCTTGGCTGAGATGTGGGCATCATGTCCGCCATATGCGTCATTGTAGCCATAAACTGCCCAAAAAGGGACCGAGAGACAAAGATTTCAATCATGGCTGAGTTAAACTGGGGACCCTTAGGCACCCGATCTTCTTGTGCCTGGTTCCTTGCACCACCACTACTCTTAGTAACGTGTTCTACATGTTCTCCAGACATCTTTAAGCTTTCTACTTCTTCTTCTTCTTCTTCGTAAGCAGAAGTTACTATACGACAGACTGGAGGACACAAGAATAGACACAAACCCTAGTCCTAGGTCCTTGTAGACTCAGCAAACCTAAATCTCTGATACCAAACCAATGTGACACCCTTTTCCATACAAAACGAGATTGCAAAAAAACCTAAGAAAAAAAAACCAAACTGTGGAAACCAACACTACTACAGATTATCGAAAAACACTAGAAATTAAACTGATTATGGTAAGGCACAACATCATATTGCTTATCACAATGATATCCAAAGATGCTTGTCATATGCATTATATAACCTGAAAAAACATTATATACAACATGATGCATAAAAGGTCCACCTACCACACACAATATATGTTTCGCTTACAACAACATATACAACAACTAACTATACAATAAGTGGAAATCAAGCCCAAAACTCTCATTGATATCATCATCAACAACACGAGCAAAGCCATATACAAAAACTACCCTCAAGGACCTAAGTGTACATGGATGACCCTATGACTCTAACAACAATGACTAGCAAGCATCACTCCAACCTCAACAACTACTATCCTTCTTGTTGCTACTCGGTCTCTACAACACGATCTCTACATCCTTCTACATGACCACCTAAAAGATGTGGGAAACCCATGGGGTGAGATTCCAAATATCAACAAGATATATAACTCTCCACCAAATCTATTATAACACATATATAACATGTAGGGAGCAGATAGTAAGGCCATTACTATGACATGTAGGTGTAGTAGCAGAACAATCATCATCATCAACTAAGCATATTAGATTACTCTAATAGAGCATATATGATTAGTTAAATAGATCTAGTAGCTATATCTTAGTAGAACAATTATTGGACTAAGAAGGAATATGAAGAACATGCATCTCAACTATCAATTATACTATACAAATCAAGCAAGGCCTCATCTAATATTTATGTATTTGATCATATGCATGCTTGATACACGACTAATTACATGTTTTTTTATGCCCAGAGGATTTAATTTGTACCACCCAAATCCAACCGACCACTACAAAGTCAAAATCCATACCATACAAGGTCCATGGAAAAGTCAGAATCTACAACCTTACTCCCTCAGTCAGTACAAGTGAACTTGAAGTGACATCACAAGTCAAATTACTACCATTGACATATAGTCTAGCTGTTCAAATCTAGCATGCCTTGGTATAGGTCATGGAGCTAGTAGAACTGAGCTACAGTCCGCAACCGCACTCCTACCAGGGTATGGCCCGCAGCCAATCTTATATCACATATCACTGAGCTACGGCCCAAATCTGCACTCCTGTTAGGGCATGGCCCGCAACCAATCCTATATAACATTTTACTAGGTGACCAAATCATGGATGGATGCCTCATATATCTTGGACATAAGGGGATATTTGTCCTCACCCCCTCATATTAAAAAATATACGCTCTGAATTAAACTTGTTTCATCATCCAACAAGTGTTGACACTGAATGGATCTATGGAACAGGGCAAAAAACTACTTGTTCAGGTTCCACTTGATTAGTTAAGTGCATTATAATATCTTTTAGCATCAATCAAGTTATAACATAAAAAGCCAGAACAAGTTCTATGAGATAAGGGCATAACATAACTCTAGAAGATATAAAACGTATATGGTAAGAACTTGTCACACTATCACCACATGATGCATGTATTATTGCCATTGACATCATCATCATTAATACACATGCCATGGGATTCATAATGGGAAACATTATCTCATAATAGGAAACCACCACTGTTAGGTCATAGGACCCAATCACCACATTCATGTATCACGTGTATAATCAACATGCCTCACAAGGGCATATTTGTAACATCCCTAACCTGGGTTATAGGATAACCCTAGATGTTTTGCCTAAATATGTAATTAAATACTTGTGATTATCTTTTGGCATTTAATTAAGTTCCTGAGGAACATACATTTTCATTCTGTCCTTTTTAAACAATGTTGTAGTATTGTTTTGTGATACAAGGACCTAGGTGCAAATTACCCAGTTAGAGGGGTTAAATTGCAAAATTACACAAGTTAAGATGTTCCTCTGATGATGAGACATCATATGAGTGAATATGTTGAGTTATGATGGATTTCCCAAGCTTAGGCATCAAGATGCAGCTTGTGGAACAATCCTTGTACTTAAAACCCTAATTTTGGAGTAAAGTGCAATTTACCCAAAATGTGGGGTGCAAATTGTAAAATACCCCTTCTAGAATATCTTTTATGACTCTTGACATCATTTAGAGAAAGAATGATGAAAGGGGCGCTTCAATTGAATAATCAGATAAGAAGAATGACCTCTGTAGTAAAATCACCTAATATGAGTAAGGAGACCCTTCATATATGTACCTTAGGTTGCATGTTGGTTTTCTTTACCCTTGGATCTTGAGTTTTGATGGGCTTTGCTTAAGTTATGATAGATTGAATGTGCCTTAGAAGGAAGGAGGGACCTAGATGAGAAATCCATAAACTAGAGGTCCTTATGGTGAAAACTAACCTAAGCTATATAAGCCTCTTCCTTTGCAAACCAAGTAAACGTATTCTCTTATCTTCTTCACTTATCATCTTGCTCAACCGACCAAGGCAGAGCTCTGGAACTCAAGGAGACGACCAACTTGTTCTAAGGTGAGAAGAGACCATCTTCTAGCTCGGATTCATGGAGGAATTCCTTGTATAAGGTTGGTTTTATGGTTAACTCACTTAGGTTTCTTGTTCTAGCTGACTTTCCCCAACCTTTCCTTGGAGAATCATCTTTGGCCAACCTGTGGAGCTTAAGACGCCATTAAAGGCTTGAAGCTTGGAAGCTTGGAGCTCTAGGAACAACGTTTGAGGTGGGTTTTATAACTCAAAACTTCTTGCTTTATTATGCATATCTATGTTCTTGTCAATTAAGTACTTAGTTCTTCTTCTTCCCCATTCTTCCTTGCACTTTTGCAAGCAATCCGTGGAGTAACTGACCTGAACAGAGGTTGAAGATGATGGGCGTCAATTCCTAGGAAACTTTATTAAACGGCCTTGGACCATTTGGTCTAAACGGTTTGCAAACCGTTTGAAATCAAACGGTCTCAAACCGTTTGATCTCATGCGTCTTGCAAGACCGTTTAGATTCAAACGGTCTTTAAGACCGTTTGATAGGGTTGACCAAGGGAAGACTGTTTAGAGGTATGTTCTAAACATGTTGAATTTAATATCTACAAAGAATCATAACCTAATTCCAAACCAATCATAAGTTGAAGGCACTTCAACCCCCTAAACCCTAATCGGGTGGAATTGCTGATTTCAAGGATAGATTTTGGTGAACTTGGGGTTGAAGGGCCCAAACGGTCTCAAGACCGTTTGGGGGTTCACTCAAACGGTCCCAAGACTGTTTGGTGACAACCCAAGACCGTTTGGAGGTCTAGGGTTAAGGTAATTTGATGAATTGAGGGTCCAATCACAATAGGTTGATGAATTGATAAAAGTGCTGATTTTAGACCTAATTAGGGTTCAACCCTTATCAAATCAACTTAGATTTTGATGGAACTTTGGGAAAACGGTCTCAAGACCGTTTGGAGAATGTCCAAACGATCTCCAGACCGTTTGGGCCAAGTTTGGGCCCAATTGGATGTCAATTGATGGGTTCAACTTCAATTTGATTCACATTGTTGAACATTGATGATTAGCCAATTGCAAACCCTAATTGAGTTGGATTCAACCCTAATTGGCTTTTAGTTGAGGGTCAATTTGGTGTCCAATTGATTAAGGCTAATCCTAATTGACTCAATTTATAAGTGGCTAACAAAGTTATGGCCAATTGGAGGCTTCAACATAGATAACCATAATCGATTATAACCTTTGATATACCTTTGAGGTCCATGCGGTTTGGGCCCATTTGGACCAAACGTTCTCAAGACCGTTTGGTCTCAAATGATCTCAAGGTAGTTTGGTCCAATCGATCTCAAGATCGTTTAAGATCAAACGGTTTCAAGTCACATAACTTCAAACGGTTTGGAGGTCAACTTTCTCAAACGGTCAATGCACCCATACGGTCTTGGTGACCCATGCGGTCTTGGATGTCAAAGTGCCCAAACGGTCAACGCCACCAAACGGTCTCAAGACCGTTTGGAGGTTGAGAGGTGAAACCGTTTGGAGACTTTTAGGGCTATTTTTGCTTAATTGTTTGAAGGTATAATTGGTCCAATGATGGTCTAATATAAACCCTAATGGCACCCTAAGATATTAAGGGGCTAGGTAACTAATAGATTGAACCATGTGGTGATTGAAGGTGTACATTACCAATGTGCCCTTGAAGGGTTCAAGTAGATGATACACTTGATCAACCAAACCCTAATGACTTGATAGTGGTGAATTGGCTTATATTAATTAATGAGGACTTGTCCTAATCTAATTTAGGGTGATGTAATCACCATCTCCTAGTAGGAGAAGAGAGAAGGTACCACTTATGGTTGAAACTCAAGTAAAATACCATCAATACATATGAATGTGCATGATTAGGGTATGATCCACCTATGTGAGATCATGAAAACCCTAATTATGATAATTGATGAATCTTAACCTAATTTGAAGGCATCAATGATGATGTTTCTCATACATGATGATGCTATGAGTTCAATTCACCATGAAGTGAATAGTAAACCCTAATTCTAGGGTAATAACATGTAATGTGAATAGTAAACCCTAATTGGGGGTAATGTGATGAAATGTACAATTACCCTAATTCCAGGTTATGCTTTTAAGCATGAATCTTCATGAGTTAAGTATGAAAGGAGGAACCACTATTTCTAATCATAATGGAACGGATTGGATAACACTAATTGTTGTAAATCAGGGAACCTAGCTCTTGTAAGAGTATGAAGGTACAACTCTTGAAATGAATTGTTTACTATTATTAGTTGAATTAACCATGCAGGTTCTTATATGAGGATGATCATATCCAGTTAAGGATTATGATACCATATTCATTGAAAGCATGTTATTAGCTTTATGAATAGTGACATATCCTATTGTCCAGTAAGTGGCATCACATGAGATGATAGGCTGTAAGAGCCAAGTGTATCATCAAGGTCATGCTAATTAGATGACTTGTGATGAAATGATTAAGATATGACAATTGATGTGAGTTAGACTTGTTACATTTAGTATTCTACTTTCATAGCTGCTATGCTAATGATTAATGTTTGAGAACATGAATGATGTTAAAAGAATACTGAAATGTACCTAACTAATCAAGTATAATCATACCATGTAGAGCCCTGATCATAGATCCATCATTGTCAGAAGATAAATGATGGTGAAATAAGTTTTCCTAAGGGAACTCCTGGATCGCATACTTTTGAGTATGTGGGGGAATATGGATGTGTATATCCTTACATCCTAGTGTAGGAATTTATGTAGATGTATCTTAATCTATCAACCCTTCACTACATGTTTATACCAGGGGATATAACACTATTCTCCCGAGGAAACCTTTTATACCGCATCGATGAGAGATAAACAAGAAATCTTTCGATGGCGAAGAGAGTACAGAATGCCACTGTGACTCTAATAGCGAAGTACCAGAATACCCTGGTGAGCTATAGTAGAAGAGACACTAGATGTCCTGCATGTATATCCTCACTTTGACTGAGGAAGATGAGGTCATAAGAATCCGGCTCTTTTGATGACCTAGGTATGATACCGATGCGACTTAACAGTGATCGGTTGGAGTATGAGCGGTATACCTCATCTCCACAGGGCATAATAATGTTCGTAAAACATAATCAACCACGTAGCATATCTGCTTAGGTGGAACTACAATATACAATGAATGATGTTACACTGCATAGTACATATGTTCTTCATATTTCTTTAAGGATGTTATTCTACTTAATGTCAACATGTTGTTGATGACCTTAAAAGCTTTTATTGCTTATGTTGTTCTATGACTACTATAATAAAACTTATGGAAGAGAGTTATAACTCTCGCTGGGACAATTATTTAAAATTGTCTCACTCCATAGATTTCAACTTTTTAGGTGGTCGTCAAGGACGAAGAAACCAGTCTACAGGTGATCAGTACCAGCAGCAGCAGCACCAGGACCAGCAGTGAATCTCAGGTGGAGATACTGACTGCTGAGTCTTGTAGTTAGATAGTCCTATGTCGTCTCTGTACTCTCAGGTCCTTGGAGTTAGTGGTCTGAGATTTTTGGTTTTGACTCTTGAGATTTTGTATCTAGTTGTGTATAATCACTCAGGAAGTGATTTAACAGAGATGTAAACTGTTTATCTTATTCATATGAAAGAAGATTTATGATTTCAAGATCTTGTTCCAAGAAGTTTTAATTTCCGGTGATTTTTTTGTATTCTGCTATTAATCAAATGCTTCCGCTGAGTTTATGTCATTTTTTGGAGATCGGAGCCCACAATATTAGTTGAATTAACCATGCAGGTTCTTATATGAGGATGATCATATCCAGTTAAGGATTATGATACCATATTCATTGAAAGCATATTATTAGCTTTATGAATAGTGACATATCCTGTTGCCCAGTAAGTGGCATCACATGATATGATAGGCTGTAAGAGCCAAGTGTATCATCAAGGTCATGCTAATTAGATGACTTGTGATGAAATGATTAAGATATGACAATTGATGTGAGTTAGACTTGTTACATTTAGTATTCTACTTTCATAGCTGCTATGCTAATGATTAATGTTTAAGAACATGAATGATGTTAAAAGAATACTGAAATGTACCTAACTAATCAAGTATAATCATACCATGTATAGCCCTGATCATAGATCCATCATTGTCAGAAGATAAATGATGGTGAAACAAGTTTTCCTAAGGGAACTCCTGGATCGCATACTTTTGAGTATGTGGGGGAATATGGATGTGTATATCCTTACATCCTAGTGTAGGAATTGATGTAGATGTATCTTAATATATCAACCCTTCACTACATGTTTATACCGGGGGATATAACACTATTCTCCCGAGGAAACCTTTTATACCGCATCGATGAGAGATAAACAAGAAATATTTCGATGGCGAAGAGATTATAGAATGCCACTGTGACTCTAATAGAGAAGTACCAGAATACCCTGGTGAGCTATAGTAGCAGAGACACTAGTTGTCCTGCATGTATATCCTCACTCTGATTGAGGAAGATGAGGTCATAAGAATCTGGCTCTTTTGATGACCTATGTATGATACCGATGCGACTTTACAGTGATCGGTTGGAGTATGAGCGGTATGCCTCATCTCGGCAGGGCATAATAATGTTTGTAAGACATAATCAACCGCATAGCATATCTGCTTAGGTTGAACTACGAGATACAATGAATGATGTTACACTGCATAGTACATATCTTCTTCATATTTCTTTAATGTTGTTATTCTACTTAATGTCAACCTGCTGTTACCTTAAAAGCTTTTATTACTTATGTTGTTCTATGAATGCTATAATAAAGTTTCTGGCGGAGAGTTATAACTCTCGCTGGGAAAATTATTTAAAATTGTCTCACTCCGTAGATTTCAACTTTTTAGGTGGTCATCGAGGACGAAGAAACCAGTCTACAGGTGATCAGTACCAGCAGCAGCAGCACCAGGAGCAGCAATGAATCTCAGGTGGAGATACTGACTGCTGAGTCTTGTAGTTAGATAGTCCTATGTCGTCTCTGTACTCTCAGGTCCTTGGAGTTAATTGGTCTGAGATTTTGGTTTTGACTCTTAAGATTTTGTATCTAGTTGTATATAATCACTCAAGAAGTGATTTAGCAGAGATGTAAAATGTTTATCTTGCTTTTATGAAAGAAGATTTATGATTTCAAGATCTTGTCTCAAAAAGTTTTAATGTTTTGTGGTTTTTCATATTCCGATGTTAATCGAATGCTTCCACTGAGTTTATGTCATGTTTTGGAGACCATAGCCCACAATTTAGTGGTATCAGAGCTCTAGGTTCACTGAGTCTACAGATACATAGGACTTAGGATGTCGAGTCTATCCTTAGTGTTTTTTTCTTATCTAATATAATCTTCTGCTCCTCAGGAGAAGAAGATATATAAGGATGTCTGAGCCACATGAGGAGTATGTGGCAGAAAGTAGTGTTGTTGCACCTCGAGATGGTGCAAGGAACCTAGAAATAGAGCAGCCCATACCTGAGCCACCCAGGGAGCCACCTTAGTTTGACCCAGGTGATATGGGTAACCCAGCTTTTCAAACCATGTTCAGGCAGTTTATGACTGCCATGACACATATCACCGACAGGATGCCCATGCCTGCACCAAGGGCACTTATCCATCCTAAAGGACAAGGTATCAGTAAGACATTCGAGCGACTTCGTCGTGTCAGAGAAACCGAATACTTTGGGACAGCTGACCCCGCAGATGCCGATCTGTGGTTAACTGAGTTGGAGAAAGCCTTCAGAATCTTGAACATCCCTGAAGCTGAGAAGGTTAGACATGCTGTCTATCTTCTCAAAGGAAGTGCTGGTCACTGGTGGACCATGGAAGAGCAGAAGAGGCCTGGAGTAGAGATCTCATGGGAAGACTTTTGTCGGGGATTTGTCAATAGATACTTTCCAAAGACATTCCTGGACGAGAAGATCTCTCAGTTCGAGAGATTGAGGCAAGGCATGATGAACATTAGCAAGTACGAAGCTAAGTTCATGGAGTTGCTGCAGTTCTGTCCGCACATGGCTGCCACAGAAGAAGAAAGGATTAGAAGGTTTGAGAAGGGTTTGAATGCCGATTTGACTACTCCCGTGTCTGCCCTAGAAAATCGGGAGAGGTTCGCTACCTTCATTGAGTCAGTTCGAAGGGTAGAGAGATATGTAGCCGAGAAGAGGCAAACCCATAAGAGATATCCGCAATTCCAGGGTTCTTCATCTAGAGACTTTAAGAAGCCTAGATCCTCTGCACCTAACCCTCCACCACCCAGATCTAGTGCTCAGACACAGTGGGCACCAAGTAGAGGTAGAGGACGAAGCCTACCACTACAAGAGACTCGCAGTTCAGCATCAATGTAAGTTACAGGACCACCAAGACCACAACAACTGGAAAGAAGCTGCTACAACTATGGGAAGGTGGGACACTTGATGAAGGACTGCAGGTCTAGGTCTGTCAGTGTGACACAGCCTCAGAGACAGAATCAGCAGGGATCACAAAGAAAACAGTCTCAAGGAGCAGCTAGAGGACGTGGACAAGCGTCTCAAGCTGGATCGTCAGCATCAACTCAACCTCAGGCGACAGTGAGGTTTTATGCTATGAACCCACCAGATGCAGTGGTCAATCCACGGGTTGTGGCAGGTCAGATGGAACTTTTATATTCTGATATGTCTAAATACTGTGTAGTGTCTGTTTTGATTGAGCCGGGTGCTACGCACTCCTTTATCACTCAAAGAGTGATTCGTAACTGCAATATGACAGTCGGTCATAGGGCAGATAGCTTGTTGCTTGAGACTCCGTTGAGAGGGTCTGTTGTTTTGCAGGAGGTATGCTCTCCCTGCATCCTCTTCTTTTCTGATCATCGCATTCAAATGGATCTTATACCACTTGATATGCAAGGATTTGATATAATCCTTGGGATGGATACCTTGGAAAGGTATAGGGCTGTCTTGGATTGTGAATCCAAGTAGGCTGTGTTTGTTGATGAAAGCAACACATGGATCTTTCAAGGAGAGAGAAAGATTCTACCCACCTATCTTGTGTCAGCTATGGTTGCTGATAAGCTGATGAGGCAAGGATGTTATGCATTCTTGGCCCATGTGGTAGATACTACCATGGAGAGTCCCAACCCTGTTGAAGTTCCTGTAGTCAGGGAATTCGAAGACGTGTTTCCTGAAGAACTTCCAGGTGTACCACCACCTCGGGAAATTGATTTTGAAATCAATTTGGCCCCAGATACACAACCCATATCCCAGACACCGTATAGGATGGCGCCTGCCGAAATGGCAGAACTCAAGAAACAGCTTCAAGAGTTGCTTGAGAAGGGTTTCATCTGATCGAGTACTTCACCTTGGGGTGCTCCGATTTTGTTTGTCAAAAAGAAAGATGGGTCAATGCGGTTGTGCATTGATTACAGACAACTCAATAAAGTAACAATAAAGAATAAGTACCCTCTGCCGAGGATTGATGATCTTTTTGACCAGTTGTGTGGTGCAACCGTCTTCTCGAAAATAGACTTGAGCTCTGGATATCATCAACTCCGTATTAAGGACAGTGACATATCCAAGTCTGCCTTTAGGACGAGGTATGGTCACTATGAGTTCACAGTTATGTCATTTAGACTAACTAATGCACCAGCTGCATTTATGGAACTCATGAATAGAATCTTCCGACCTTTCCTCGATCAGTGTGTTGTCGTCTTCATAGATGACATTCTGAACTATAGTAGAGATGCTCAGTAGCATGAACAACATCTCAGTCAGGCTCTAACTTTGCTAAGAGAACATAAGTTATACGCTAAGTTTAGCAAGTGTGAGTTCTGGTTGCCGGAAGTATCTTTTCTTAGACATGTGGTATCTGCTTCGGGTATTTGTCTTGACCCTAAAAAGGTAGAATCTATTCTACAGTGGGATCAACCGAAGACACCAACGGAGATTCGTAGTTTATTAGGGTTAGTTGGCTACTACCGAAGGTTCATTAAGAACTTTAGTTCTATAGCCTTACCTTTGACCAAGTTCACCCAGAAAGATGTTCCTTTTGCTTGGAGTGATAAGTTCCAGCAATCTTTTCAGCTGTTGAAGGAAAGGTTGACAAGTGCACATGTACTTGTGCTACTTGAGCAAGGTAAGGGATATGTAGTTTTCTGTGATGCCTCCAAGAATGGACTCGGATGCGTGTTGATGCAGGATAAGCAAGTGATTTCTTTTGCTTCCCGACAGCTTAAGAAACACGAGGAGAAATATCCGACACACGATCTGGAGTTAGTTGTTGTGGTTCATGCCTTGAAGATCTGGAGACATTATCTCTATGGAGAGACATTCCAGATTTTCACAGACCACAAGAACCTTAAGTATATTTTCTCTCAGCATGAACTTAACATGAGGCAACATCGCTGGATGGAGTTAATCAAGGACTACGATTGTACAATTGATTACCATCCAGGGAAGGCCAATGTGGTTGTAGATGCCTTGAGTAGGAAATCAACAACATCAACCATGGATAGGGCACAACTAAACTCTTTAGTATGCTCTAGGAGAGATATGCTTATCTCCTTAAGGAAAGACAATGTATAGTTGAAGGTATCATTGTTAGCCGGATTGTTGGCTGAGATGCATATAAAACCTACTCTAAGAGAGCATATGAAGAAAGCACAACAAGTTGATGTTACAGTTCAGCAGATCAGATCAGAGTATGGTGATGAAAAGAGAGATGGTTTTCATGACTCAGATCATCAAGTGGCATGCTATCATGGGAGGATGATAGTACCAGATGTGGATAACTTGAGAAAGTTAGTCTTGGAAGAAGCTCATTCTTCAATGTAAGCCATGCAGCCAGGGAGCACCAAGATGTATCGAAACTTGAAAGATATGTATTGGTGGCCTGGGATGAAGAAGGATGTTGTAGAGTTTGTTCTGAGGTGTCCTGTGTGTCAGCAAGTTAAGGCTAAACACCAGAAGCCTGCAGGAACAATGCAACCTTTACCCATACCACAGTGGAAGTGGGACCATGTGACCATGGACTTTGTTGTTGGCCTACCCAGGACAAGCAAAGGACATGATTCCATCTAGGTAATTGTTGATAGGTTGACAAAGACAACGCATTTCTTACCTGTCAAAACAACCTATTCTGCTGAAAGGTTATCACAACTTTATGTTCAAGAGATAGTGCGATTGCACGGAGTTCCAATCACTATAGTTTTTGACAGAGGTCCCCAGTTTACAAGTCATTTTTGGGAGCATTTACACAGAGCTTTAGGCACCAAGTTAAGGTTTAGTACAACCTTTCATCCACGGACTGATGGACAGTCGGAAAGGACTATACATACCTTGGAAGACTTGTTGAGAGCATGTGTTCTCCAGTTTACCGGGAGTTGGGATCTACACCTAAGCTTGATAGAGTTTGCCTATAACAGTAGCTATCAACATAGCATTGATATGGCACCTTATGAAACTTTGTATGGTAGACGTTGTAGATCACCCTTATGTTGGTATGAGACTGGTGAACATCAGTTGTTAGGTCCTAATCTTGTGCAGCAGACCACAGAGAAGATTAAAGTAATACAAAAATAGATTAAGACTGCACAGGATAGGCAGAAATCTTACGCTGACAGATGTCGTAGACCCTTAGAGTTCCAGGTTGGAGGCAGAGTGTACCTTAAGGTCTCGCCTTGGAAAGGAGTCCTTCGTTTTGGAAGGAAAGGGAAGTTGGCTCCTAGATTTATGGGGCCTTATCCAATCATTGAACGGGTTGGAAAGGTAGCCTATAAACTAGAGTTACCTCAGGAGTTGCAGAAGTTACACCCTGTGTTCCACATTTCTATGCTGAGGAAATGTCACCCTGACACCGAGTCAGTTCTACAACCTATGGAAGTAGAATTGAATGAAGATATAACTTATGAGGAAGGACCAATGTCAATGTGGGCTCCGATCTCCAAAACACGACA
This sequence comes from Alisma plantago-aquatica, assembly GCA_963693085.1. NCBI lineage: Eukaryota > Viridiplantae > Streptophyta > Magnoliopsida > Alismatales > Alismataceae > Alisma > Alisma plantago-aquatica. The sequence goes on along the minus strand of OY856411.1, from coordinate 1,179,117,602 downwards.
TAAAATCAACGTAAGCATTCGATTAACAGCGGAATACAAAAAAAATCACCGGAAATTAAAACTTCTTGGAACAAGATCTTGAAATCATAAATATTCTTTCATAGGAATAAGATAAATAGTTTACATCTCTATTAAATCACTTCCTGAGTGATTATACACAACTAGATACAAAATCTCAAGAGTCAAAACCAAAAATCTCAGACCACTAACTCCAAGGACCTGAGAGTATAGAGACGACATAGGACTATCTAACTACAAGAATCAGCAGTCAATATCTCCACCTGAGATTCACTGCTGCTCCTGGTGCTGCTGCTGCTGGTACTGATCACCTGTAGACTGGTTTCTTCGTCCTTGACGACCACCTAAAAAGTTGAAATCTACGGAGTGAGACAATTTTAAATAATTGTCCCAGTGAGAGTTATAACTCTCCGCCAGAAGCTTTATTATAGAAGTCATAGAACAACATAAGCAATAAAAGTTTTTAAGGTAATCAACAGCAGGTTGACATTAAGTAGAATAACATCATTAAAGAAATATGAAGAACATATGTACTATGCAGTGTAACATCATTCATTGTATCTCATAGTTCAACCTAAGCAGATATGTTACGCGGTTGATTATGTTTTACAAACATTATTATGCCCTGTGGAGATGAGGTATACCGCTCATACTCCAACCGATCACTGTTAAGTCGCATTGGTATCATACCTAGGTCATCAAAAGAGTCAGATTCTTATGACCTCATCTTCCTCAATCAGAGTGAGGATATACATGTAGGAAATCTAGTGTCTCTGCTACTATAGCTCACCAGGGTATTCTGGTACTCCGCTATTAGAGTCACAGTGGCATTCTGTACTCTCTTCTCCATCGAAAGATTTCTTGTTTATCTCTCATCGATGCGGTATAAAAGGTTTTCTCGGGAGAATAGTGTTACATCCCCCGGTATAAACATGTAGTGAAGGGTTGATAGATTAAGATACATCTACATCAATTCCTACACTAGGATGTAAGGATATACACATCCATATTCCCCCACATACTTAAAAGTATGCGATCCAGGAGTTCCCTTAGGAAAACCTATTTCACCATCATTTAGCTTCTGACAATGATGGATCTATGATCAGGGCTCTACATGGTATGATTATACTTGATTAGTTAGGTACATTTCAGTATTCTTTTAACATCATTCATGTTCTCAAACATTAATCATTAGCATAGCAGCTATGAAAGTAGAATACTAAATGTAACAAGTCTAACTCACATCAATTGTCATATCTTAATCATTTCATCACAAGTCATCTAATTAGCATGACCTTGATGATACACTTGGCTCTTACAACCTATCATCTCATGTGATGCCACTTACTGGGCAACAGGATATGTCACTATTCATTAAGCTAATAACATGCTTTCAATGAATATGGTATCATAATCCTTAACTGGATATGATCATCCTCATATAAGAACCTGTATGGTTAATTCAACTAATAATAGTAAACAATTCATTTCAAGAGTTGTACCTTCATACTCTTACAAGAGCTAGGTTCCCTGATTTACAACAATTAGTGTTATCCAATCCCTTCCATTATGATTAGAAATAGTGGTTCCTCCTTTCATACTTAACTCATGAATATTCATGCTTAAAAACATAACCTGGAATTAGGGTAATTTTGCATTTCATCACATTACCCCCAATTATGGTTTACTATTCACATTACATGTTATTACCCTAGAATTAGGGTTTACTATTCACTTCATGGTGAATTGAACTCATAGCATCATCATGTATGAGAAACATCACCATTGATGCCTTCTAGTTAGGTTAAGATTCATTAATTATCATAATTAGGGTTTTCATGATCTCACATAGGTGGATCATACCCTAATCATGCACCTTCATATGTATTGATGGTATTTTACTTGAGTTTCAACCATAAGTGGTACCTTCTCTCTTCTCCTACTAGGAGATGGTGATTACATCACCCTAAATTAGATTAGGACAAGTCCTCATTAATTAATATAAGCCAATTCACCATTATCAAGTCATTAGGGTTTGGTTGATCAAGTGTATCATCTACTTGAACCCTTCACGGGCACATTGGTAATGTACACCTTCAATCACCACATGGTTCAATCTATTAGTTACCTAGCCCCTTAATATCTTAGGGTGCCATTAGGGTTTATATTATACCATCATTGGACCAATTATACCTTCAAACGATTAAGCAAAAATAGCCCTAAAAGTCTCTAAACGGTTTCACCTCTCAACCTCCAAACGGTCTTGAGACCGTTTGGGGGCGTTGACCGTTTGGGCACTTTGACATCCAAAACCGCATGGGTCGCCAAGACCGCATGGGTCACCAAGACCGTATGGGTGCGTTGACCGTTTTAGAAAGTTGACCTCCAAACTGTTTGAAGTTATGCGACTTGAAACCGTTTGATCTTAAATGATCTTGAGATCGATTGGACCAAACGACCTTGAGATCGTTTGAGCCCAAATGGTCTTGAGACCGTTGGCCCCAAATGGTCTTGAGACCGTTTGGACGCACACGGTCTTGAGACCGTTTGGACGCAAATGGTCTTGAGACCGTTTGGCCGCAAACGGTCTTGAGACCATTTGGATCCAAATGGGCCCAAACCGCATGGACCTCAAAGGTATATCAAAGGTTATAATCGATTATGGTTATCTATGTTAAAGCCTCCATTTGGCCATTACTTTGTTAGCCACTTATAAATTGAGTCAATCAGGATTAGCCTTAATCAATTGGACACCAAATTGACCCTCAATTGAAAGCCAATTAGGGTTGAATCCAACTCAATTAGGGTTTGCAATCGGCTAATCATCAATGTTCAACCATGTGAATGAAATTGAGGTTGGACCCATCAATTGACATCGAATTGGGCCCAAACTTGGCCCAAACGGTCTTGAGATCATTTCACTACTATAGAACCTACCTTTAGTGTCGGTTATTTAAGGCCTTTAGTGTCGATTTCTAAGCGACACCTATGTGGGCGATACTAAAAGCTCACCCATTATGCGTCGGTTCCAAAACCGACGCCCAAACTCTTCGCGCGCCACCGAAATCGTGCCTATTTTCTATGGCGTGAAGGTATAGGCGTCGGTTATTAGATAAGAAACCGACACCATATACCTTTGCGCCACAGAAAGGGCGCCATCTTGCCCACTATCAGCGTCGATTATTAGATATTAAACTGACGCCATATACCTTCGCGCCATAGAAAGGGCGCCATCTTGGCCACTATCAGCGTCGGTTATTAGATAATAAACCGATGCCATATACCTTCACGCCAAAGGAAACAGGCGTCAGTTATTTATATAAAACTGACACTATAACTTTGTGTGTCGGTGTTATACAAATAACTGACGCCTATTGTTTTGTTTTTTTTTTCTATCAGTCTGCATACCTGCTGTGGCTGGTCGCAGGATGAGAAACCTGCAGTTAACTACATGTTTTAAAACATCCATTGATATCAACCAACAACATGCCACAAACCTGCAAATTTAACAACAAAAATATTCACACATGCATTTAGCAATACAACCTGCAGTTCCATTTTATTTTCACACATTTAGAAACATTCATGTAGCTAGCAATCTGTAGTTCCATTCATTCACATTCACACATGTAGAAACATTTATATAGCAACCAACACTTTCATTCATTTTCACTCAGACACATGTAGAAACATCTAGACATGTAGAAACATTCACACATATATTATAATTCAGAAATTCATTTACAAAATATCATTCTTTAGTCATTATTCGCTATCAACATCCCAATTATATTTTAAAACCCCCACTATTTGTATGGCTGTTGCCCATTCTTCTCTTACTTCATTTAATTCTCCCATCGTATAGGGAGCATGTACATATGGTAAGTCCGTTCCTGTAGTGGGGTCAACTTTAAACACCTGTAAAGAGAATGATGTATATATATAATTAATGAGCTATAAATAAGATTGATATATGTCATATTATCTAATGAGACTATATAATACCTGAGCAATACAATCGATGTCCATACAACATGACAGACTAACACATATATAGTACATAACAACAGCAGCGTCGAATTTACATACAACACTAGCTTAGTACATATATAGTGGGACTAAGGTGACGATCCCACCTGCTAAAACAGGTTACCGACAACTACATGTTATGACTGGGAGGTCGTGATTCAGCAACCGTATTCATTAGCAGGAGGAGAAACAGATCCACCTGCTAATGCATACGGTTGCTGAATCACGACCTCCCAGTCGTAACATGTAGTTGTCGGTAACCTGTTTTAGCAGGTGGGATCGTCACCTTAGTCCCACTATATATGTACTAAGCTAGTGTTGTATGTAAATTCGGCGCTGCTGTTGTTATGCACTATATATGTGTTAGTCTGTCATGTTGTTATATGAATCTGAAGCACTTGTGTGTGCTGCACTTTATGTATTGTATTTGTATCCTGCTTCTCTTCATTGGGGCTTCTTTTGCTGTTTCATGGCTTGCTGCCTATATATCTATATAACCTTTGGTGAACGCCTGCATATCCTCTTGGACCCATTGTGTGGTCGTAACATGTAGTTGTCGTTGAGCATCACTGATAGCCTAATTAGTTAGCACATTGATTTGGTTAGTAACAATAAAGGTTAATCTTGAATAGGTGAATACATAAAAATGTATATTAATTAAATTGGGAGTGGCGCTTAATACCTTGAATTCATCTGTTTTTCTTTGGGTAACAAACTCCTCCTAGTCTTTGGGGTCCAAGTAGTTCCATTGCTGTGTGGCTTCCTTCTTCCTATATTTATTTTTCAAAGAGAATACAAACAAAAATTATTAGTGTAGAGTTAGTGAAATACTGATCAATGTCTAGAATTGGAATCAATCAAGAACCTATTCTCAGCATCGCGTATGTAATCTCGGGTGAGATTGGTCCTATAGTTCTTTAGCACCCGCCCACAATGTTTAGCATTTGTATTAACTAGAAGATAATGAAACATCAAATCAGAAAATGATATTGATATTAAAAAAGTAAACATTTAGTTTCAATAAAAAAATATAAACACGCATGCCTCTAAAATTGTGATCTTTTATCAATTAACAATCCTTCATTGTGATCTCCGCACACATATAAGTCATCATTAGCTTCAATATTTTGTGGAGTTGGCAACCCAACTGAGAATGGACTGGAGTCATCATATTTATCATAATACTCTTCTTCATCTATAGGATCTTCAATGAACTGTCTTTTACCATGAAGAACAACCGACCAATTATCATTTGCAGGATCATCGATATAAAATACTTGTTTCTCCTGTGATGCCAAGATGAATGGTTCAGCCTTCTCGCCAATCTTTTCAAAGTTCACTAAAGTGAAACCCAATTCATCCACTATAACTCCTTTGGTGTTATCAACCCAATTACATTTGAAGAGCGGAATTCTGAAATCTATGTAGTCAAATTCCCATATCTCTTCAATGACACCGTAATATGACATTTTAGCTTCACGTGGATTCTTATCCTTTGCACTTGCAAAAAACACAGTCGATGCTTGAAGGGTGACCCCACTATTTTGGACGACACTCTTATCATCTTGGCACTTTGTGTAATATGTGAATCCATTAATGTCATACCCTTCATAAGACATAACAGTCAACTTTGGTTTAAAGGCGAGGCATTTGATAGTTTCAGTAATATCATCTGGTGTTTGAGATAGTTGATGTAAGACTTTATCTTCAAACCACTTAATAAAAGTCTTGTTATGCTCTCTAGCAAGCCACATTGTATTGGCTTGAGGATATTGTCTTTTGATGAAATTGGTATGTTCCTCGATATAAACGTTCACTTCGTCCATGTTGTGTAAAATATACAAATGACCTTGTTCCAACTGCTCACGGCTGATTACTTTCACACGTGATCCCAAAATTCCTTTGCCAAATAGCTTGTCAATATTCTTGTCATTATCAGGAGTGTCATTACCACTGAGAAAGTCATTGTAGAAATCCATAACCTCTCTCGCCACATAACCTTCAATAATACTCCCTTCAGGCCGATAACGGTTTCAAACATCACCTTTAAAAATGCTCATGTATCGTTCAAAGGGATACATCCAATGCAAGAAAACCGGTCCCAAGATTTTCACTTCCCTAGTCAAGTGGACAACAAGATTTACCATGATATCAAAGAACGAAGGAGGGAAATACATCTCAAGCTGACATAGGGTAACAACCACTTCTCTTTGCAAATTATCGAGAGTGTCAGGGTCAATAACTTTGCTGTAGAGACTGTTGAAAAAGAAACAAAGTCTGGTGATTGCAAACCTTACATGCTTCGGCAATATAGATCGAATTGCCACGGGCAATATTTGTTGCATTAGAGTGTGACAATCATGAGATTTAAGACCTATCAACTTCAGATCTTTCATTGATACCAATCTACGGATGTTGGATGAGTAACCATGTGGCACCTTAACATTTACCAAGCATTCACAAAAAGCTTTCTTCTCCTTTCTAGACAACGTGTAACAAGAGGGAGGTAAGTATGTTCTTTTATTACCCATTTCACGTAATTATGTTAATTCTGACCTTATTCCCATTTCACGTAGGTCCAGTCTGGATTTTATCCCATCTTTAGTCTTACCTGGTATATTTAACAGAGTACCAATGATGCTATCACAGACATTTTTCTCAACGTGCATTACATCGATACAATGTCTGACTGTCAAAGAACTCCAATAAGGAAGATCCCAAAATATTGACTTCTTCTTGAATGAAGAATTGTCACTCCGTGTAGTACATTGTGATCTCTTACCAAATTCATTGACAAAGTCTTTTTCTCTTTCATAAACAACCTCCCCTGGTATAGGTTTAGGTGCACTGCGTTCCTCATTCAATCCATTGAATGCTTTGCGCTTCCTACGATACGGATGGAATTTTGGAAGAAACCTTCGATGACCGAGATATACATTCTTACCGCAATGTTTTAGTCTTGTTGAATCAGTGTTCTCTTCACATATAGGACACGCTTTAGCTCCTTTGACACTATATCCAGACAAATTCCCATATGCTGGAAAGTCATTAATAGTGCAAAACAACATAGCATGCAAACGAAATGTCTCTCTTCGTGAAGCATCATAGGTCATCACACCTTCACCCTAGAGTTTCTTTAAGTCATCAATCAGAGGTTCAAGATAAACATCGATGTCATTTCTAGGTTGTTTAGGGCCCGGTATCAACAACGACAGCATTACGTACTTATTTTTCATACACAGCCAGGGAGGAAGACTGTATATAACAAGCATGACTGGCCAAGTGCTATGTTGGCTGCTCAATGTCCCGTACGGATTCATCCCGTCTGTACAAAACACAAGTCTTAGATTCCTGACTTCTTCACCAAATTCAGGGTACAATACATCAATCTTCTTCCACTGTGGGGAATCAGACGTATGTCGTAGGATCCCATCATTATTTTTTTTAACATCTGCATGCCACCTCAAATTCTTCGCATCTATCGGATTGGAAAACAAGCATTGAAACTGTGATATTATAGGTAGATACCACATCACCTTGGCAGGAGAACCAGTTTTGGACTCCCCCGAAGTCGTCAATTTATACCGTGACGCACCACATTTTGGACAATCTTTCAATTCCGCATAGTCCTTTTGAAATAATACACAATCATTCGGGCATGCGTGTATATTCTTAGCATCCATTCCCATTGGGCACAACAATTTCTTTACCTGGTATGTTGAGATTGGCAGCTCGTTTCCTTCAGGAAGCATTTCTTTCAACAAAGACAGCAATGACGTGAAGCTTTTGTCGCTCCATCTATTGTTAGCTTTCAACTTATACAATCTCAACACAGCGTTAAGCTTCGTAAACTTAGTACAACCAGTGTATAACAGCATCTCAGCATCATGCACAATGTTTCTAAAAATGGGAGGTGGATCGGTGTGCTCTACCCCACAACTATCCAGCATCGCATCAACGATGTCTACTGGAACTGGTTCATTCACATCTATGTCATTGTAGGCAATTTCTTCTTCCACACAAGCACTGCTATCGACATCCACTGGTTTCGGGTTTGAAATCTCTCCATGCCAGTGCCATTATGTATAACCTTGTATAATCCCGTTGCACATGACATGAGTTTTGATTTCATCACCAGTGTTGACTTTCAAGTTGTTACCGCATTTCCTACATGGACAGTAGAACCTATATCCAGGTTGTTTCCTATGTTCCTCGGCAAATCTAATGAACTAGTCAAGACCAGAAATAAACTCTGGGGTGCAGCGATTGCGAATGGACATCCATGATCTATCCATTCTATGATCAAAGATAAAACAAGTATATATTAGGACAAGATTAGGGTCTAGGGTTAACAAATACATGTGATGTCATTATTATATATAATAAATGTGTACCACCTATCCATTCTTGAACACCTAATCTCACTAGTAAGTGTATAATGTGTATTGGGTTTTCAAGAAAATTTCGGCAGCATTTCCCCGTTGTTCTCCAAGTACATATGTACTTAGAGAACAAACGGGGAAATGTTGCCGAAATTTTCTTGAAAACCCAATACACATTATACACTTACATCCTAAGCAAGATTAGGTGTTCAAGAACAGTCCCAAACCGGGGACTATCCAAGATTTACTCCTAATGAGTAAATCTTGGACGGGTTTCTAGGCCAACAAATAATGTGTTGTCATTCTTATACCTAAAATCCTAGTTCTTCAAGTTAGGGTGATTATTGATGTCTTTACAGTTCATCATTAAGCAAGAAGGGTGATTAGGATTCTCACCAAGAACGGGTTTTGATTTTCTATACAATTTTATAAAAAAATGCACATGTATGCATATATATACTATACTTAAGTTAAAGATATAAGTAAAGTAAACTTACCCAACATATACCATATGAGTAAGTATGTCATATTAAAATAGACTATACAATATGAGAAAATAGTAGTGTAATCATGCAAATGGGAACATTCATGGGAACACACACTTCCATTATAAGCATTCATGTAGCAACTTTCAGTTCCATTCATTAATCTCTTTTTACATCCACACATAGGGGTGTACCCCTAAACAATAACTAAACAAAGGGGTTGGTGTACCCCTAAACATGCGCATAATTAAAAAAACTATTAATACAGACAAGTCTAGATAGATAGACAACTAAATACTACACCAACATGGTCCTGCATCAGTAACTTTGAGGACTTATCATTGTGGCGATCTTCTCCTGAAGTTCAGAATAGAAAGCAGCTATGAGTATTGATTGCTTTCAAACAAAAAGTGTAAACACAAATTTTTGTGTTGACATTTATATTTGTTAATTGGACTTACCGTGGTCTTTTTGATGATGAAGCTATGTCACGAAGCTCCTCACAGTATTTAGACGAATCTAAACTGACAGGGGCCTCAGATTTAGATTCGTCCGAGTTGATATGCGACGACGTGCGCTCATACCGCAGTAGATGATCGGGGGTCTCGCAGTTGGTGTTGGTTATCCAAACTTTGATGGAATTATGGCCAACTAGACGGAGAAAAAGCCTATTGCAACGGGCCACATGCATCTCTCCAATCCAATCACGCCAACCGGATTTTGATACAAGATTTCCCGCCAAATCATACTCAACCTCGATAACATGTGAATAATTGCCAAAAGTTAGGGTCACTTTACTAGGCATGTAGTGTCTTCCTTTTAGAAAATGCCAATGTTTGGGTATGACCAATTGGTTTAAGGAACGATCATTTAGGATGATGTCCAATTGTTCTTCAATAGGGAACGTTAACATTGACATAGAGGCCCAGTTCATAGTGACTGCTATGGGTGGACAGAGACTGCATAATATTAGTATTAACAAAGTGTAAGTACATATAACGATGTTATATATTTTCAGAAAAAGTTGTATAACATCAGTTAACCTTTTATTGCTTGTCATAACCAACTTTATTGTGGTAGACATGATAGCTTGAAAAGAAGTCTACATATGTACTTAGAGATCAAACGAGGAAATGCTACCAAAATTTTCTCGAAAACCCAATACACATTATACACTTACATCCTAAGTGAGATTAGGTGTTCAAGAACAGTCCCAAACCGGGGACTATCCAAGATTTACTCCTAATGAGTAAATCTTGGACGGGTTTCTAGGTGCTTACTAAAATAGAACCATTATATGGAACTAATCCTACATTATACACATACTTTTCCTGAGTAAGATAATGTGCACTTCATGGAATTATTAAGATCTGAATATATATAAGTTGTTTCTACCTACTTTGATGGGATTTTATAACATTCGAGTCTTCCATTTAAGGCATTAGATGCATATATTGCAGTCCATTGTGTTGAGATAAGAATCCCAAGTGATACACACGATTGAGAATCTTTCACGATACTAGGAAAATACACAACTAGATATTCATTTAGGTGTTAGACATTCATTTAAGTGTTCCTGATAACTCGCAGGTATGCACAACTATATATAAAACAATAGACTTGTCACACATAAAACACCCTATACAACTATAAAACTAAAAAGTATTAAGATATGCATGATACAATAACTATTTTGCATCACATTACAGCAGACTTATCATTGATACCTTACTAACTTATTTCTACATTTACATATCATCACTTGATCAAAATTACATGTATTGTATAGACAATAGAGGATTCAAATCAGTAGAAGCACAAAATCAGTACCTAAACCCTAAACACAAATAAGTAAATAACTTTAAAAAAAAATAAAAAAAACGCCCAACAGCTGCTTGGGCGTGCCTTGGCACCACCCAAGCAGCCGCCGGAGCAGAGGAAGAAGGAAGAAGGCAGGGCGGGCGGGCATACCTTGAGGGCAGAGGAGAGAAGCAGCCGGAGCACAGCAACCACCGGCGGAGGCGGTGGAAAAGAGAGGAGAAGCGCCGAAGAGGACATGGAGCAGCGGCGGTGAGGGCACGGAGCAGCGGCGAGGGCACGGAGCAGGAGCACGGACAGCCGCCGATGAGCACAGAGGGCAGGAGCAGGAGTAGGAGCATGGTCGCCGGTGAGCATGGAACAGCGGCGAGGGCAGGAGCAGGAGCACAGAGCGGCGGCGGAGGAGCAAAAACCGGCGGGGGCGAGCAAGAAATCACCAGACCTAACTGAAATCGGGAATGAAACTGGGAAAGGGGAAGAGAAGCTCGCGCTGGTGAGCTATTAAGTTGACAATAAGCGTCGGTTATTCTAATAAACTGACAAATAAACTGACAAATAAACCAATTGTGTCAGTTCTATTCCAAAAACCGGCACCTATACTATATTATAGTTGTCGGTTTTTAACTAAAGGTCAACTGACACCTATTCCTATCTCGCGAATACCCTTTAGTCGTCGGTTATTTATTTATGAACCGACGACATATGTCAAATTTTGGAGGTAATTTTTCGCTGGAATTTTGGTTTTGGCGGTTGATTTTAGGTGTCGGATTTTTATCAACTAACTGACACTTAATAAAAGCAGTACCTGTGTCTGGTCGACCTTCACAGATTGTATGTCGGTTTATGTTATAAACCGACACTATAGAGTTTAGGTGTCCGTTTATGTATACAACCCACACCTTGAAAAGTGACTTTATAAGCCATTTCTGTAGTAGTGTTTGGACTCTTGGATCCTAGATGGGTGATTAGATGCTCTAGAGGGGGGTGAATAGAGCTGAAAGCACTTAAACAAAATTCATTAAACCTTCAAATTATATGACAAGATAAGGTTGCTAAATAGGTAATTTGAGTGCAACTAAATCATGCATAGCAAGGATAAGAGAGATTGAACATGCACCAATTAGACAAGCTATTTAGAGTGGTTCCACACTTCAAACTAGAAGTGTGTCAGTCCACTTGCCTAGAGAGGTCAACCTCTAGGACTTCCAACAATTGTACTCTTATATTCACTTATAAGACTTACAATACATGACCAACAAAGGACTTACCTATCCAATACAAAGAGTCTTCAACCTTACCAAGGACTTACCCACTTTGCAAGAGTCTTCGGCCTTCTCCAAGGACTTACCCACTCTTGCATAAGTCTTCGGCCTTGTAGGAATTACCCACTCTTCTTGGATCTTCCGCCTTTCACTTCACCTTCACTCGGAGAAGCTTTCCACCAAGGTCTTACCTACTTGAGCTTGAGTCTTTTGCCTTCTCCAAGGGCTTACCCACTCTAGCTCCAAGTCTTCTGCCTTTATCTTCACCAAGGGACTCCTTCCCTTGTTCTTCTTCACCTCTCTTGGACAAGAGAGAGAACCTTCATCTTCATGATTGAAATGGAGAGATGGGGAGGTTGTGGAAGTGAGAGCTTCACAAGATATACAAATGGGACTAGCTCTCTTACAGATTTCCTACTCACTCTAATGGATGTAGCAAGTGATTAAGCTTAGAGAGAGAGAGAGAGGAGGCTGTAGGAAGCACTCAACTATAGAATAGGAACCTCACAAAGAGTTTGCAATGAATGCTTAACCTTGGAATGAAGCCCAAGGGATCCTATTTATAGCTGGGGATGCCTCTTAGCCTTTGGGAACACTTGAGAACGAAAACTAGCCATTTTTTGGCTTGTAACAGATCTATTTTCACTTGTTGCAACTCCACAACGGCTAGAATCACTTTTCTGCACTTTTTCGTACAGCCTGATCGGCCAAGTTTCTATAAAGGCAATTCATCCGAACCGTGAATCGGCTGAGTTTGCAACTCGGCCGAACCCTGAATCGGGTGAGTTTGAAACTCGGCCGAATCTCACAAAAATCCCAGAATATATGGATCGGCCGAGTTTGGAATTCAGCCGACAAAATCCTTGTTATGGGTATTTTGGAATTTTCGTTTGACTATACAAATGATGGATTTTTGTGTCCCAATAATTTTTCTAAGCTTAATTACAAGTCATACAATCATTACAAGTGGTTACAAAGCAATTCTAAGGTCATTTACATAGAGATCCCAAATTGCACACTTGTAGCTATTTTGACTTGTCTTTTCTCCAATTGGATATGCGTAAGTTAGGTCATTTGGAGTGTGTCTAAACCTAATTTGAAATCACTCAATGTAGAAGCATTAGACACCAATATGTGGAATGGTTAGTCATCATCAAAACAAGGGTTTAGTCAATTTAGACGTGAGTCAACATTGACCTAATTGACCTTGAGTCAACATTCTCCCCCTTTTTGAAGATGACAAACCATTCCATAAATTTATTGAAAGCTTGTACGTAAAATCATACGTTCGGAGAAACCTAGGGGTTTCAATAGGATTGAGCTCATATGCTCCCCCTCAATTGATGCGCATGGAGTTCTCATACTCCCCCTCAATTGATGCTATTTCTCCTGCATGGTTAGCTTTCATAACATTTATAGAAACTATGTCTTCTACTCATATATGTTCTACACATATATGTCTTCTCCCATTTACCTTCTCCCCTTTACATGGACACGCTTCTTTGCTTCATGTAAGACATGCCTTCTCCCTGTTGTCAAAAGAAGACATATCTTTCTCCCCCTTTGTCATTTCAAAAAGGTGGGGGTGTGAAGAAACTAAGAAACACCACTTGTTAAGAGAAAGAAGATAACAAAAGTTATATAAGGAGAGTAGAAGAGCACAGATAGGGGCTTGTCCAAGCATAGAAAGAAAAGCAAGTTAAAGCATATACTTGAACAACCCAAAAATGCAAGATAAGGTGCTGCAGAAAAACAATAAATTACAATTTTGACCCTCAAGATGATGGAATTTGACCAAAAACCATCGGAGCTCATGGCAAAGCGATGAGTCTTGCTCAGAAGGTTGTTTCTGCATGAAAAGCACTAGTCTTGCACCAAAAACTGAAACTGGAGAAAAATCTGCATAAAAATCCATAAATACTCCAATTTCTACATATAATGTAGCTCTATGTGCCCTGCATCACAATATTATGCAAACAACTCAAGATAGTAGATATGCAATTCAAGGAACAATCTTGAGCATGTATGAGATAATATACAAGCATAACATATAGATGATCAAAGATGGCAATTTGTAAACAAGGTTAGAATTACATGTATATGAACTACTACTAGATGATATCACAAGTTAGGACTACTAGTAGGATCTAGATTATAGCAAGAGATACTAAAAGATACACAAGATAAAGCAAGCTATGAGTAGATATAGAGATATATCCAAACCAAGAGATATGCAATTTTAGAAGCATGAGAGGATATAACTCACTATATATGCATCCTTACCATAAGATGATTACCCCTAAGAACCTCAAGGTTGTATCAAAACAAGATATACACCGATATAGATGTAGCAAGTTAGAGTACAGCGGAAGTAATTTTTAGACACAACCAAGAGATCCAAAGCGACCATCATCAAAACCTGTAAAACAACTCAAAGCAAGTAATTGCAACATATAGATTTACCCATTTAGAGCAATTACATAGATAGAATTGTAAGCAAGATAGACAATGTAGAACAAGGAAATATGCATATATAAAGGTACCAAATGAGAGTGCCAAAGAATAAGGCTATTGGTTGAGAAAATCTAGTTGAGAGGGAAATTCTCACTCAATAAGCCAAATTTATATTTTGTGCACAGTGTAATCGGTCGAGTTCTGTGCATTGGCAACTCGACCGATGACAACTGCTGGCAACACCCATTGGTGCCTATCGGTCGAGTTTCACTAGGGCAAACTCGACCGATAGAGCAGCTGTCAAAAAGCACACCTATTTTATAAAAACATTATTAAAGGCATGCTAAAAATACAAACCATATCCAAACATGTCTAAGCAAGTTAGTAATGCACTATAGAACTATTAGAAATAGTTTTTGAGCAAGAGTGTGAAGAGAATCACAAAATGCCACTTTTGACTCAAAAACCATATGTATAGTGCACACTATCTTGACAAAAACAAGTTAGGATAGGTTATAAGCAATAAAACATTTACCTTTGTGCTTACCATTGCTTTTCCACTTGTTTTCACCCTCTACACATCTCACCTTTCTTCTTTCATGTGGATTGAGAAGTCAATTTGCAATTCAATAGCTCAAGTCAATCCATTTGCAAGTACCTACAAGAAGAAAGATGAAATGGTCCCCAATCATGTTTTTGGGTCCGGAGGGGTTAGTTTAGCAACCCAAATCCTATTGCTCTTGGGTGCTTTCCTAAAAGGACAACAATTAGAATAATGACCAAAATCATTGCAATAGTTGCATGTGCCCATAGTCTTGCAACTAGAGGATTCTCCATGGAATATTGGAGGTCCTTTATCTTTGTTGTTCCCTTTACTACTATCATACCCTAAACCATGTCTACCAATTTGTTTAGTAGTATTGTGTAGGATATCATTAAGGCTCTTCTTACCAACTAAGAATCTTTGCAAAGAGGATCTCAAACTATCATTATCATGCTTAAGAGAAGAAATAGTAGAAGACAAATTATTGATATTATCTCTAGCATGCAAAAGATCATTTTCTAAGCAAAGAGATTTAGTTGAATAAGAATCTCTATCAATATGAAGAGCAGCAACATCATTCTCTCTATTTGTAGAACTAGAACAAGATTCATGCCCATTGATTTTAGCAAGCAAGGAGGCATTTTCTATTTCTAATTCATGCAAAACAAAATCTTTGTCCTTGTTTTCAGATTTAAGAACATCAATGTTATGCATGAGAGAATCAACAATTAAAGTATGCTCTTCATTTGAACTAGGCATGATAGGTTGAGCTTCTAGAAATTTAATCTTATCAAGTAAACTAGCATTTTCAAGTTTAAGAGAGTCTACTTGGCTAAGACAATCATTTTTATCAATAAGCAAGCAAGAATTAGCATATTCAAGATCATCTAGTTCTATATGCAAATTATCAACAATTTTAGCAAGCTTTTTCTTTTTCTTTTTAGAAGACTTATAAGAGGCACAAATATCATGAGTAATAGCAATTAAAGATTCTTTATCTAACGACTCTAGGTTTACCTCACTTGAGTCTTCACTTATTGATGCTATAAGGGCAAAATGGCATTCTCCTTCATCACTAGAGCTTGAGCTTGATCCTTCACATGAATCTTCACTTGAGCTTGAGTTGGAGGAGCCACTTGAGCTTGATTTCCATTTCTTCATGTTAAGATGGGTCTTTTTGCCTTGTGGGCAATCTTCCTTGTAGTAACCCTTCTTCCCACATGTGAAGCACCGTGTGGAGGAGGACTTGCCTTTGTAGAATCTACCCTTGGAGTACATGGCATCTTCATCAACTTGAGAGGATGGAGAAGCTTGACCAACAATAGCCTTGATTTGAGCTTTGATTTCAGCCTTCTTCATTCTCTTGAGTTCTTTCTCCTCTTGTCTTTCTATTTCCCCCCTCTTGTCAAGTGTAGCTTCATGTGCTTGTAGATTTCCAATGATCTCTTCAATAGGAATATCCCTAAGAGACCTTGCTTCTTCAATGGAAGTCACCTTGGATTCCCACCTCTTGGGGAGAGTTATAAGGATCTTTGTGTTGATCTCTCCACTAGACATAGGATGTCCTAGAACAGAAAGACCATTCAAGATGGTGTTGAGCCTTGAGTACATGTTGGCTATGCTCTCCTCCTTTCCCATCTTGAAGTTCTCAAGCAACCCTTTGAGCATGTAGACTTTGCTTTCCTTCACTTGATCTGTCCCTTCATAAGTGATGCAAAGCTTTCTCCATACCTCATAGGCCGTCTCACAAGAAGAAATCCGGTTGAACTCGGTGGGGGTCATGGAGGCATATAGAATGTGCATGGATCTAGCATTCAAGGTTGCCTTCATCAAGGTGGCTTCATCTCATTCTTCAATGTTTGTCTTTGGTAGAATGTATGGGCTGTTCACCATTTGCCACATCTCGGGACTTGATCCTTGGATGAAGAATTGAAGTCTTCTTCTCCAATAGAGGAAGTTTCTCCCATCAAAGATTGGAAGGTTGGTCGAGAGTCTCCCTCCTAGGTAGTCACCCATCTTCTCCTACTTGTTGAAGTATGCTTGGAGAAGACCCGCTCTGATACCACTTGTTGGATCCTAGATGGGTGATTAGATGCTCTAGAGGGGGGGTGAATAGAGCTGAAAGCACTTAAACAAAAATCATTAAACCTTCAAATTATATGACAAGATAAGGTTTCTAAATAGGTAATTTGAGTGCAACTAAATCATGCATAGCAAGGATAAGAGAGATTGAACATGCACCAATTAGACAAACTATCTAGAGTGGTTCCACACTTCAAACTAGAAGTGTGTCAGTCCACTTGCCTAGAGAGGTCAACCTCTAGGACTTCCAATAATTGTACTCTTATATTCACTTATAAGACTTACAATACATGACCAACAAAGGACTTACCTATCCAATACAAAGAGTCTTCAACCTTACTAAGGACTTACCCACTTTGCAAGAGTCTTCGGCCTTCTCCAACGACTTACCCACTCTTGCACAAGTTTTCGGCCTTGCAGGAATTACCCACTCTTCTTGGATCTTCCGCCTTTGACTTCACCTTCACTCGGAGAAGCTTTCCACCAAGGTCTTACCTACTTGAGCTTGAGTCTTTTGCCTTCTCCAAGGGCTTACCCACTCTAGCTCCAAGTCTTCTGCCTTGATCTTCACCAAGGGACTCCTTCCCTTGTTCTTCTTCACCTCTCTTGGACAAGAGAGAGAACCTTCATCTTCATGATTGAAATGGAGAGATGGGGAGGTTGTGGAAGTGAGAGCTTCACAAGATATACAAATGGGACTAGCTCTCTTACATATTTCCTACTCACTCTAATGGATGTAGCAAGTGGTTAAGCTTAGAGAGAGAGAGGAGGCTGTAGGAAGCACTCAACTATAGAATAGGAACCTCACAAAGAGTTTGCAATGAATGCTCAACCTTGGAATGAAGCCCAAGGGGTCCTATTTATAGCTGGGGATGCCTCTTAGCCTTTGGGAACACTTGAGAATGAAAACTAGCTATTTTGTGGCTTGCAACAGATCTATTTTAACTTGTTGCAACTCTACAACGGCTAGATTCACTTTTCTGCACTTTTTCGTACAGCCTGATCGGCCGAGTTTCTATAAAGGCAATTCATCCGAACCATGAATCGGCTGAGTTTGCAACTCAGCCGAACCGTGAATCGGCTGAGTTTGCAACTCGGCCGAATCTCACAAAAATCCCAGAATATATGGATCGGCCGAGTTTGGAATTCGGCCGACAAAATCCCTGTTATGGGTATTTTGGAATTTTCGTTTGACTATACAAATGATGGATTTTTGTTTCCTAATAATTTTTTCTAAGCTTAATTACAAGTCATACAATCATTACAAGTGGTTACAAAGCAATTCTAAGGTCATTTACATAGAGATCCCAAATTGCACACTTGTAGCTATTTTGACTTGTCTTTTCTCCAATTTGATATGCGCAAGTTAGGGCATTTGGAGGGTGTCTAAACCTAATCTGAAATCACTCAATATAGAAGCATTAGACACCAGTATGAGGAATGGTTAGTCATCATCAAAACAAGGGTTTAGTCAATTTAGACGTGAGTCAACATTGACCTAATTGACCTTGAGTCAACATTCTCCCCCTTTTTGAAGATGACAAACCATTCCATAAATGTATTGAAAGCTTATACGTAAAATCATACCTTCGGAGAAACCTAGGGGTTTCAATAGGATTGAGCTCATATGCTCCCCCTGAATTGATGCGCATGGAGTTCTCATACTCCCCCTCAATTGATGCTATTTCTCCTGCATGGTTAGCTTTCATAACATTTATAGAAACTATGTCTTCTACTCATATATGTTCTACACATATATGTCTTCTCCCATTTACCTTCTCCACTTTACATGGACACGCTTCTTTGCTTCATGTAAGACATGCCTTCTCCCTGTTGTCAAAAGAAGACATATCTTTCTCCCCCTTTGTCATTTCAAAAAGGTGGGGGTGTGAAGAAACTAAGAAACACCACTTGTTAAGAGAAAGAAGATAAGAAAAGTTATATAAGGAGAATAGAAGATCACATATAGGGGCTTGTCCAAGCATAGAAAGAAAAGCAAGTTAAAGCATATACTTGAACAACCCAAAAATGCAAGATAAGGTGCTGTAGAAAAACAATAAATTACAATTTTGACCCTCAAGATGATGGAATTTGACCAAAAACCATCGGAGCTCATGGCAAAGCGATGAGTCTTGCTCCGAAGGTCGTTTCTGCATGAAAAGCACTAGTCTTGCATGAAAAACTGAAACTGGAGCAAAATCTGCATAAAAATCCATAAATACTCCAATTTCTACATATAATGTAGCTCTATGTGCCCTGCATCACAATGTTATGCAAACAACTCAAGATAGTAGATATGCAATTAAAGGAACAATCTTGAGCATGCATGAGATAAGATACAAGCATAACATATAGATGATCAAAGATGGCAATTTGTAAACAAGGTTAGAATTACATGTATATGAACTACTAGTAGATGATTTCACAAGTTAGGACTACTAGTAGGATCTAGATCATAGCAAGAGATACTAAAAGATACACAAGATAAAGCAAGCTATGAGTAGATATAGAGATATATCCAAACCAAGAGATATGCAATTTTAGAAGCATGAGAGGATATAACTCACTATATATGCATCCTTACCATAAGATGAAAACCCCTAAGAACCTCAAGGTTGTATCAAAACAAGATATACACCGAGATAGATGTAGAAAGTTAGAGTACAGCGGAAGTAATTTTTAGACACAACCAAGAGATCCAAAGCGACCATCATCAAAACCTGCAAAACAACTCAAAGCAAGTAATTGCAACATATAGATTTACCAATTTAGAGCAATTAGATAGATAGAGTTGTAAGCAAGATAGACAATGTAGAACAAGGCAATATGCATATATAAAGGTACCAAATGAGAGTGCCAAAGAATAAGGATATTGGTTGAGAAAATCTAGTTGAGAGGGAAATTCTCACTCAATAAGCCAAATTTATATTCTGTGCATAGTGTAATCGGTCGAGTTCTGTGCATTGGCAACTCGACCAATGACAACTGCTGGCAACACCCATTGGTGCCTATCGGTCGAGTTTTACTAGGGCAAACTGGACCGACAGAGCAGCTGTCAAAAAGCAAACCTATTTTATAAAAACATATTTAAAGGCATGCTAAAAATACAAACCATATCCAAACATGTCTAAGCAAGTAAGTAATGCACTATAGAACCATTAGAAACAGTTTTTGAGCAAGAGTGTGAAGAGAATCACAAAATGCCACTTTTGACTCAAAAACCATATGTATAGTGCACACTATCTTGACAAAAACAAGTTAGGATAGGTTATAAGCAATAAAACATTTACCTTTGTGCTTACCATTGCTTTTCCACTTGTTGTCACCCTCTACACATCTCACCTTTCTTCTTTCATGTGGATTGAGAAGTCAATTTGCAATTCAATAGCTCAAGTCAATCCATTTGCAAGTACCTACAAGAAGAAAGATGAAATGGTCCCCAATCATGTTTTTGGGTCCGGAGGGGTTAGTTTAGCAACCCAAATCCTATTGCTCTTGGGTGCTTTCCTAAAAGGACAACAATTAGAATAATGACCAAAATCATTGCAATAGTTGCATGTGCCCATAGTCTTGGAACTAGAGGATTCTCCATGGAATATTGGAGGTCCTTTATCTTTGTTGTTCCCTTGACTACTATCATACCCTAAACCATGTCTACCAATTTGTTTAGTAGTATTGTGTAGGATATCATTAAGGCTCTTCTCACCAACTAAGAATCTTTGCAAAGAGGATCTCAAACTATCATTATCATGCTTAAGAGAAGAAATAGTAGAAGACAAATTATTGATATTATCTCTAGCATGCAAAAGATCATTTTCTAAGCAAAGAGATTTAGTTGAATAAGAATCTCTATCAATATGAAGAGCAGCAACATCATTCTCTCTATTTGTAGAACTAGAACAAGATTCATGCCCATTGATTTTAGCAAGCAAGGAGGCATTTTCTATTTCTAATTCATGCAAAACAAAATCTTTGTCCTTGTTTTCAGATTTAAGAACATCAATGTTATGCATGAGAGAATCAACAATTAAAGTATGCTCTTCATTTGAACTAGGCATGAGAGGTTGAGCTTCTAGAAATTTAATCTTATCAAGTAAACTAGCATTTTCAAGTTTAAGAGAGTCTACTTGGCTAAGACAATCATTTTTATCAATAAGCAAGCAAGAATTAGCATATTCAAGATCATCTAGTTCTATATGCAAATTATCAACAATTTTAGCAAGCTTTTTTTTTCTTTTTAGAAGACTTATAAGAGGCACAAATATCATGAATAATAGCAATTAAAGATTCTTTATCTAATGACTCTAGGTTTACCTCACTTGAGTCTTCACTTGTTGATGCTATAAGGGAAAAATGGCATTCTCCTTCATCACTAGAGCTTGAGCTTGATCCTTCACATGAATCTTCACTTGAGCTTGAGTTGGAGGAGCCACTTGAGCTTGATTTCCATTTCTTCATGTGAAGATGGGTCTTTTTGCCTTATGGGCAATCTTCCTTGTAGTGACCCTTCTACCCACATGTGAAGCACCGTGTGGAGGAGGACTTGCCTTTGTAGAATCTACCCTTGGAGTACATGGCATCTTCATCAACTTGAGAGGATGGAGAAGCTTGACCAACAATAGCCTTGATTTGAGATTTGATTTCAGCCTTCTTCATTCTCTTGAGTTCTTTCTCCTCTTGTCTTTCTATTTCCTCCCTCTTGTCAAGTGTAGCTTCATGTGCTTGTAGATTTCCAATGAGCTCTTCAATAGGAATATCCCTAAGAGACCTTGCTTCTTCAATGGAAGTCACCTTGGATTCCCACCTCTTGGGGAGAGTTCTAAGGATCTTTGAGTTGATCTCTCAACTAGACATAGGATGTCCTAGAACAACAAGACCATTCAAGATGGTGTTGAGCCTTGAGTACATGTTGGCTATTCTCTCCTCCTTTCCCATCTTGAAGTTCTCAAGCAACCCTTTGAGCATGTAGACTTTGCTTTCCTTCACTTGATCTGTCCCTTCATAAGTGATGCAAAGCTTTCTCCATACCTCATAGGCCGTCTCACAAGAAGAAATCCGGTGAACTCGGTGGGGGTCATGGAGGCATATAGAATGTGCATGGCTCTAGCATTCAAGGTTGCTTTCATCAAGGTGGCTTCATCCCATTCTTCAATGTTTGTCTTTGGTAGAATGTATGGGTTGTTCACCATTTGCCACATCTCGAGACTTGATCCTTGGATGAAGAATTGAAGTCTTCTTCTCCAATAGAGGAAGTTGCTCCCATCAAAGATTGGAAGGCTGGTCGAGAGTCTCCCTCCTAGGTAGTCACCCATCTTCTCCTACTTGTTGAAGTATGCTTGGAGAAGACCCGCTCTGATACCACTTGTTGGATCCTAGATGGGTGATTAGATGCTCTAGAGGGGGGGTGAATAGAGCTGAAAGCACTTAAACAAAATTCATTAAACCTTCAAATTATATGACAAGATAAGGTTGCTAAATAGGTAATTTGAGTGCAACTAAATCATGCATAGCAAGGATAAGAGAGATTGAACATGCACCAATTAGACAAGCTATTTAGAGTGGTTCCACACTTCAAACTAGAAGTGTGTCAGTCCACTTGCCTAGAGAGGTCAACCTCTAGGACTTCCAACAACTGTACTCTTATATTCACTTATAAGACTTACAATACATGACCAACAAAGGACTTACCTATCCAATACAAAGAGTCTTCAACCTTACCAAGGACTTACCCACTTTGCAAGAGTCTTCGGCCTTCTCCAAGGACTTACCCACTCTTACACAAGTCTTCGGCCTTGCAGGAATTACCCACTCTTCTTGGATCTTCCGCCTTTGACTTCACCTTCACTCGGAGAAGCTTTCCACCAAGGTCTTACCTACTTGAGCTTGAGTCTTTTGCCTTCTCCAAGGGCTTACCCACTCTACCTCCAAGTCTTCTACCTTGATCTTCACCAAGGGACTCCTTCCCTTGTTCTTCTTCACCTCTCTTGGACAAGAGAGAGAACCTTCATCTTCATGATTGAAATGGAGAGATGGGGAGGTTGTGGAAGTGAGAGCTTCACAAGATATACAAATGGGACTAGCTCTCTTACAGATTTTCTACTCACTCTAATGGATGTAGCAAGTGATTAAGCTTAGAGAGAGAGAGGAGGCTGTAGGAAGCACTCAACTATAGAATAGGAACCTCACAAAGAGTTTGCAATGAATGCTCAACCTTGGAATGAAGCCCAAGGGGTCCTATTTATAGCTGGGGATGCCTCTTAGCCTTTGGGAACACTTGAGAATGAAAACTAGCCGTTTTGTGGCTTGCAACAGATCTATTTGCACTTGTTGCAACTCCACAACGACTAGAATCACTTTTCTGCACTTTTTCGTACAGCCTGATCGGCCGAGTTTCTATAAAGGCAATTCAGCTGAACTGTGAATCGGCTGAGTTTGCAACTGGACTGAACCGTGAATCGGCTGAGTTTTCAACTCGGCCGAATCTCACCAAAATCCCAGAATATATGGATCGGCCGAGTTTGGAATTCGGCCGACAAAATCCCTGTTATGGGTATTTTGGAATTTTCATTTGACTATACAAATGATGGATTTTTGTGTCCCAATAATTTTTCTAAGCTTAATTACAAGTCATACAATCATTACAAGTGGTTACAAAGCAATTCTAAGGTCATTTACATAGAGATCCCAAATTGCACACTTGTAGCTATTTTGACTTGTCTTTTCTCCAATTTGATATGCGCAAGTTAGGGCATTTGGAGTGTGTCTAAACCTAATCTGAAATCACTCAATGTAGAAGCATTAGACACCAATATGTGGAATGGTTAGTCATCAACAAAACAAGGGTTTAGTCAATTTAGACGTGAGTCAACATTGACCTAATTGACCTTGAGTCAACATTCTCCCCCTTTTTGAAGATGACAAACCATTCCATAAATGTATTGAAAGCTTGTACGTAAAATCATACCTTCGGAGAAACCTAGGGGTTTCAATAGGATTGAGCTCATATGCTCCCCCTCAATTGATGCGCATGGAGTTCTCATACTCCCCCTCAATTGATGCTATTTCTCCTGCATGGTTAGCTTTCATAACATTTATAGAAACTATGTCTTCTACTCATATATGTTCTACACATATATGTCTTCTGCCATTTACCTTCTCCCCTTTACATGGACACGCTTCTTTGCTTCATGTAAGACATGCCTTCTCCCTGTTGTCAAAAGAAGACATATCTTTCTCCCCCTTTGTCATTTCAAAAAGGTGGGGGTGTGAAGAAACTAAGAAACACCACTTGTTAAGAGAAAGAAGATAACAAAAGTTATATAAGGAGAGTAGAAGAGCACAGATAGGGGTTTGTCCAAGCATAGAAAGAAAAGCAAGTTAAAGCATATACTTGAACAACCCAAAAATGCAAGATAAGGTGCTACAGAAAAACAATAAATTACAATTTTGACCCTCAAGATGATGGAATTTGACCAAAAACCATCGGAGCTCTTGGCAAAGCGATGAGTCTTGCTTAGAAGGTCGTTTCTGCATGAAAAGCATTAGTCTTGCACCAAAAACTGAAACTGGAGTAAAATCTGCATAAAAATCCATAAATACTCCAATTTCTACATATAATGTAGCTCTATGTGCCCTGCATCACAATGTTATGCAAACAACTCAAGATAGTAGATATGCAATTCAAGGAACAATCTTGCACATGTATGAGATAAGATACAAGCATAACATTTAGACGATCAAAGATGGAAATTTGTAAAAAAGGTTAGAATTACATGTATATGAACAACTAGTAGATGATATCACAAGTTAGGACTACTAGTAGGATCTAGATCATAGCAAGAGATACTAAAAGATACACAAGATAAAGCAAGCTATGAGTAGATATAGAGATATATCCAAACCAAGAGATATGCAATTTTAGAAGCATGAGAGGATATAACTCACTATATATTCATCCTTACCATAAGATGATTACCCCTAAGAACGTCAAGGTTGTATCAAAACAAGATATACACCG
Organism: Alisma plantago-aquatica; assembly: GCA_963693085.1. Lineage (NCBI taxonomy): Eukaryota > Viridiplantae > Streptophyta > Magnoliopsida > Alismatales > Alismataceae > Alisma > Alisma plantago-aquatica. The sequence goes on along the minus strand of OY856411.1, from coordinate 1,179,092,511 downwards.
AGATAGATGTAGCAAGTTAGAGTACAGCGGAAGTAATTTTTAGACACAACCAAGAGATCCAAAGCGACCATCATCAAAACCTGCAAAACAACTCAAAGCAAGTAATTGCAACATATAGATTTACCAATTTAGAGCAATTAGATAGATAGAGTTGTAAGCAAGATAGACAATGTAGAACAAGGCAATATGCATATATAAAGGTACCAAATGAGAGTGCCAAAGAATAAGGCTATTGGTTGAGAAAATCTAGTTGAGAGGGAAATTCTCACTCAATAAGCCAAATTTATATTCTGTGCACAGTGTAATCGGTCGAGTTCTGTGCATTGGCAACTCGACCGATGACAACTGCTGGAAACACCCATTGGTGCCTATCGGCCGAGTTTCACTAGGGCAAACTCGACCGACAGAGCAGCTGTAAAAAAGCACACCTATTTTATAAAAACATATTTAAAGGCATGCTAAAAATACAAACCATATCCAAACATGTCTAAGCAAGTTAGTAATGCACTATAGAACCATTAGAAACAGTTTTTGAGTAAGAGTGTGAAGAGAATAACAAAATGCCACTTTTGACTCAAAAACCATATGTATAGTGCACACTATATTGACAAAAACAAGTTAGGATAGGTTATAAGCAATAAAACATTTACCTTTGTGTTTACCATTGCTTTTCCACTTGTTGTCACCCTCTACACATCTCTCCTTTCTTCTTTCATGTGGATTGAGAAGTCAATTTGCAATTCAATAGCTCAAGTCAATCCATTTGCAAGTACCTACAAGAAGAAAGATGAAATGGTCCCCAATCATGTTTTTGGGTCCGGAGGGGTTAGTTTAGCAACCCAAATCCTATTGCTCTTGGGTGCTTTCCTAAAAGGACAACAATTAGAATAATGACCAAAATCATTGCAATAGTTGCATGTGCCCATAGTCTTGGAACTAGAGGATTCTCCATGGAATATTGGAGGTCCTTTATCTTTGTTGTTCCCTTGACTACTATCATACCCTAAACCATGTCTACCAATTTGTTTAGTAGTATTGTGTAGGATATCATTAAGGCTCTTCTTACCAACTAAGAATCTTTGCAAAGAGGATCTCAAATTATCATTATCATGCTTAAGAGAAGAAATAGTAGAAGACAAATTATTGATATTATCTCTAGCATGCAAAAGATCATTTTCTAAGCAAAGAGATTTAGTTGAATAAGAATCTCTATCAATATGAAGAGCAACAACATCATTCTCTCTATTTGTAGAACTAGAACAAGATTCATGCCCATTGATTTTAGCAAGCAAGGAGGCATTTTCTATTTCTAATTCATGCAAAACAAAATCTTTGTCCTTGTTTTCAGATTTAAGAACATCAATGTTATGCATGAGAGAATCAACAATTAAAGTATGCTCTTCATTTGAACTAGGCATGAGAGGTTGAGCTTCTAGAAATTTAATCTTATCAAGTAAACTAGCATTTTCAAGTTTAAGAGAGTCTACTTGGCTAAGACAATAATTTTTATCAATAAGCAAGCAAGAATTAGCATATTCAAAATCATCTAGTTCTAAATGCAAATTATCAACAATTTTAGCAAGCTTTTTCTTTTTCTTTTTAGAAGACTTATAATAGGCACAAATATCATGAATAATAGCAATTAAAGATTCTTTATCTAACGAGTCTAGGTTTACCTCACTTGAGTCTTCACTTGTTGATGCTATAAAGGCAAAATGGCATTCTCCTTCATCACTAGAGCTTGAGCTTGATCCTTCACATGAATCTTCACTTGAGCTTGAGTTGGAGGAGCCACTTGAGCTTGATTTCCATTTCTTCATGTGAAGATGGGTCTTTTTGCCTTGTGGGCAATCTTCCTTGTAGTGACCCTTCTTCCCACATGTGAAGCACCGTGTGGAGGAGGACTTGCCTTTGTAGAATCTACCCTTGGAGTACATGGCATCTTCATCAACTTGAGAGGATGGAGAAGCTTGACCAACAATAGCCTTGATTTGAGCTTTGATTTCAGCCTTCTTCATTCTCTTGAGTTCTTTCTCCTCTTGTCTTTCTATTTCCTCCCTCTTGTCAAGTGTAGCTTCATGTGCTTGTAGATTTCCAATGATCTCTTCAATAGGAATATCCCTATGAGACCTTGCTTCTTCAATGGAAGTCACCTTGGATTCCCACCTCTTGGGGGAGAGTTCTAAGGATCTTTGAGTTGATCTCTCCACTAGACATAGGATGTCCTAGAACAGCAAGACCATTCAAGATGGTGTTGAGCCTTGAGTACATGTTGGCTATGCTCTCCTCCTTTCCCATCTTAAAGTTCTCAAGCAACCCTTTGAGCATGTAGACTTTGCTTTCCTTCACTTGATCTGTCCCTTCATAAGTGATGCAAAGCTTTCTCCATACCTCATAGGCCGTCTCACAAGAAGAAATCCGGTTGAACTCGGTGGGGGTCATGGAGGCATATAGAATGTGCATGGCTCTAGCATTCAAGGTTGCTTTCATCAAGGTGGCTTCATCCCATTCTTCAATGTTTGTCTTTGGTAGAATGTATGGGCTGTTCACCATTTGCCACATCTCGAGACTTGATCCTTGGATGAAGAATTGAAGTCTTCTTCTCCAATAGAGGAAGTTGCTCCCATCAAAGATTGGAAGACTGGTCGAGAGTCTCCCTCCTAGGTAGTCACCCATCTTCTCCTACTTGTTGAAGTATGCTTGGAGAAGACCCGCTCTGATACCACTTGTTGGATCCTAGATGGGTGATTAGATGCTCTAGAGGGGGGGTGAATAGAGCTGAAAGCACTTAAACAAAATTCATTAAACCTTCAAATTATATGACAAGATAAGGTTGCTAAATAGGTAATTTGAGTGCAACTAAATCATGCATAGCAAGGATAAGAGAGATTGAACATGCACCAATTAGACAAGCTATTTAGAGTGGTTCCACACTTCAAACTAGAAGTGTGTCAGTCCACTTCCCTAGAGAGGTCAACCTCTAGGACTTCCAACAATTGTACTCTTATATTCACTTATAAGACTTACAATACATTACCAACAAAGGACTTACCTATCCAATACAAAGAGTCTTCAACCTTACCAAGGACTTACCCACTTTGCAAGAGTCTTCAGCCTTCTCCAAGGACTTACCCACTCTTGCACAAGTCTTCGGACTTGTAGGAATTACCCACTCTTCTTGGATCTTCCGCCTTTGACTTCACCTTCACTCGGAGAAGCTTTCCACCAAGGTCTTACCTACTTGAGCTTGAGTCTTTTGCCTTCTCCAAGGGCTTACCCACTCTAGCTCCAAGTCTTCTGCCTTGATCTTCACCAAGGGACTCCTTCCCTTGTTCTTCTTCACCTCTCTTGGACAAGAGAGAGAACCTTCATCTTCATGATTGAAATGGAGAGATGGGGAGGTTGTGGAAGTGAGAGCTTCACAAGATATACAAATGGGACTAGCTCTCTTACAAATTTCCTACTCACTCTAATGGATGTAGCAAGTGATTAAGCTTAGAGAGAGAGAGGAGGCTGTAGGAAGCACTCAACTATAGAATAGGAACCTCACAAAGAGTTTGCAATGAATGCTCAACCTTGGAATGAAGCCCAAGGGGTCCTATTTATAGCTGGGGATGCCTCTTAGCCTTTGGGAACACTTGAGAACGAAAACTAGCCGTTTTGTGGCTTGCAACAGATCTATTTTCACTTGTTGCAACTCCATAACGACTAGAATCACTTTTCTGCACTTTTTCATACAGCCTGATCGGCCGAGTTTCTATAAAGGCAATTCAGCCAAACTGTGAAATGGCTGAGTTTGCAACTCAGCCGAACCATGAATCGGCTGAGTTTGCAACTCGGCCGAATCTCACAAAAATCCTAGAATATATGGATCGGCCGAGTTTGGAATTCGGCCGACAAAATCCCTGTTATGGGTATTTTGGAATTTTCATTTGACTATACAAATGATGGATTTTTGTGTCCCAATAATTTTTCTAAGCTTAATTACAAGTCATACAATCATTACAAGTGGTTACAGAGCAATTCTAAGGTCATTCACATAGAGATCCCAAATTGCACACTTGTAGCTATTTTGACTTGTCTTTTCTCCAATTTGATATGCGCAAGTTAGGGCATTTGGAGTGTGTCTAAACCTAATCTGAAATCACTCAATGTAGAAGCATTAGACACCAATATGTGTAATGGTTAGTCATCATCAAAACAAGGGTTTAGTCAATTTAGACGTGAGTCAACATTGACCTAATTGACCTTGAGTCAACATTCTCCCCCTTTTTGAAGATGACAAACCATTCCATAAATGTATTGAAAGCTTGTACGTAAAATCATACCTTCGGAGAAACCTAGGGGTTTCAATAGGATTGAGCTCATATGCTCCCCCTCAATTGATGCGCATGGAGTTCTCATACTCCCCCTCAATTGATGCTATTTCTCCTGCATGGTTAGCTTTCATAACATTTATAGAAACTATGTCTTCTACTCATATATATTCTACACATATATGTCTTCTCCCATTTACCTTCTCCCATTTACATGGACATGCTTCTTTGCTTCATGTAAGACATGCCTTCTCCCTGTTGTCAAAAGAAGACATATCTTTCTCCCCCTTTGTCATTTCAAAAAGGTGGGGGTGTGAAGAAACTAAGAAACACCACTTGTCAAGAGAAAGAAGATAACAAAAGTTATATAAGGAGAGTAGAAGAGCACAGATAGGGGCTTGTCCAAGCATAGAAAGAAAAGCAAGTTAAAGCATATACTTGAACAACCCAAAAATGCAAGATAAGGTGCTGCAGAAAAACAATAAATTACAATTTTGACCCTCAAGATAATGGAATTTGACCAAAAACCATCGGAGCTCATGGCAAAGCGATGAGTCTTTCTCAGAAGGTCGTTTCTGCATGAAAAGCACTAGTCTTGCACCAAAAACTGAAACTGGAGCAAAATCTGCATAAAAATCCATAAATACTCCAATTTCTACATATAATGTAGCTCTATGTGCCCTGCATCACAATGTTATGCAAACAACTCAAGATAGTAGATATGCAATTCAAGGAACAATCTTGAGCATGTATGAGATAAGATACAAGCATAACATTTAGATGATCAAAGATGGCAATTTGTAAACAAGGTTAGAATTACATGTATATGAACTACTAGTAGATGATATCACAAGTTAGGACTACTAGTAGGATCTAGATAATAGCAAGAGATACTAAAAGATACACAAGATAAAGCAAGCTATGAGTAGATATAGAGATATATCCAAACCAAGTGATATGCAATTTTAGAAGCATGAGAGGATATAACTCACTATATATGCATCCTTACCATAAGATGATTACCCCTAAGAACCTCAAGGTTGTATCAAAACAAGATATACACCGAGATAGATGTAGCAAGTTAGAGTACAGCGGAAGTAATTTTTAGACACAACCAAGAGATCCAAAGCGACCATCATCAAAACCTGCAAAACAACTCAAAGCAAGTAATTGCAACATATAGATTTACCAATTTAGAGCAATTAGATAGATAGAGTTGTAAGCAAGATAGACAATGTAGAACAAGGCAATATGCATATATAAAGGTACCAAATGAGAGTGCCAAAGAATACGGCTATTGGTTGAGAAAATCTAGTTGAGAGGGAAATTCTCACTCAATAAGCCAAATTTATATTCTGTGAACAGTGTAATCGGTCGAGTTCTGTGCATTGGCAACTCGACCGATGACAACTGCTGGCAACACCCATTGGTGCCTATCGGTCGAGTTTCACTAGGGCAAACTCGACCGACAGAGCAGCTGTCAAAAAGCACACCTATTTTTTAAAAACATATTTAAAGGCACGCTAAAAATACAAACCATATCCAAACATGTCTAAGAAAGTTAGTAATGCACTATAGAACCATTAGAAATAGTTTTTGAGCAAGAGTGTGAAGAGAATCACAAAATGCCACTTTTGACTCAAAAACCATATGTATAGTGCACACTATCTTGACAAAAACAAGTTAGGATAGGTTATAAGCAATAAAACATTTACCTTTGTGCTTACCATTGCTTTTCCACTTGTTGTCACCCTCTACACATCTCACCTTTCTTCTTTCATGTGGATTGAGAAGTCAATTTGCAATTCAATAGCTCAAGTCCATCCATTTGCAAGTACCTACAAGAAGAAAGATGAAATGGTCCCCAATCATGTTTTTGGGTCCGGAGGGGTTAGTTTAGCAACCCAAATCCTATCGCTCTTGGGTGCTTTCCTAAAAGGACAACAATTAGAATAATGACCAAAATCATTGCAATAGTTGCATGTGCCCATAGTCTTGGAACTAGAGGATTCTCCATGGAATATTGGAGGTCCTTTATCTTTGTTGTTCCCTTGACTACTATCATACCCTAAACCATGTCTACCAATTTGTTTAGTAGTATTGTGTAGGATATCATTAAGGCTCTTCTTACCAACTAAGAATCTTTACAAAGAGGATCTCAAACTATCATTATCATGCTTAAGAGAAGAAATAGTAGCAGAAAAATTATTGATATTATCGCTAGCATGCAAAAGATCATTTTCTAAGCAAAGAGATTTAGTTGAATAAGAATCTCTATCAATATGAAGAGCAGCAACTTCATTCTCTCTATTTTTAGAACTAGAACAAGATTCATGCCCATTGATTTTAGCAAGCAAGGAGGCATTTTCTATTTCTAATTCATGCAAAACAAAATCTTTGTCCTTGTTTTCAGATTTAAGAACATCAATGTTATGCATGAGAGAATCAACAATTAAAGTATGCTCTTCATTTGAACTAGGCATGAGAGGTTGAGCTTCTAGAAATTTAATCTTATCAAGTAAACTAGCATTTTCAAGTTTAAGAGAGTCTACTTGGCTAAGACAATCATTTTTATCAATAAGCAAGCAAGAATTAGCATATTCAAGATCATCTAGTTCTATATGCAAATTATCAACAATTTTAGCAAGCTTTTTCTTTTTCTTTTTAGAAGACTTATGAGAGGCACAAATATCATGAATAATAGCAATTAAAGATTCTTTATCTAACGAGTCTAGGTTTACCTCACTTGAGTCTTCACTTGTTGATGCTATAAGGGCAAAATGGCATTCTCCTTCATCACTAGAGCTTGAGCTTGATCCTTCACATGAATCTTCACTTGAGCTTGAGTTGGAGGAGCCACTTGAGCTTGATTTCCATTTCTTCATGTGAAGATGGGTCTTTTTGCCTTGTGGGAAATCTTCCTTGTAGTGACCCTTCTTCCCACATGTGAAGCACCGTGTGGAGGAGGACTTGCCTTTGTAGAATCTACCCTTGGAGTACATGGCATCTTCATCAACTTGAGAGGATGGAGAAGCTTGACCAACAATAGCCTTGATTTGAGCTTTGATTTCAGCCTTCTTCGTTCTCTTGAGTTCTTTCTCCTCTTGTCTTTCTATTTCCTCCCTCTTGTCAAGTGTAGCTTCATGTGCTTGTAGATTTGCAATGAGCTCTTCAATAGGAATATCCCTAAGATACCTTGCTTCTTCAATGGAAGTCACCTTGGATTCCCACCTCTTGGGGAGAGTTCTAAGGATCTTTGAGTTGATCTCTCCACTAGACATAGGATGTCCTAGAACAACAAGACCATTCAAGATGGTGTTGAGCCTTGAGTACATGTTGGATATGCTCTCCTCCTTTCCCATCTTAAAGTTCTCAAGCAACCCTTTGAGCATGTAGACTTTGCTTTCCTTCACTTGATCTGTCCCTTCATAAGTGATGCAAAGCTTTCTCCATACCTCATAGGCCGTCTCACAAGAAGAAATCCGGTTGAACTCGGTGGGGGTCATGGAGGCATATAGAATGTGCATGGCTCTAGCATTCAAGGTTGCTTTCATCAAGGTGGCTTCATCCCATTCTTCAATGTTTGTCTTTGGTAGAATGAATGGGCTGTTCACCATTTGCCACATCTCGAGACTTGATCCTTGGATGAAGAATTGAAGTCTTTTCTCCAATAGAGGAAGTTGCTCCCATCAAAGATTGGAAGGCTGGTCGAGAGTCTCCCTCCTAGGTAGTCACCCATCTTCTCCTACTTGTTGAAGTATGCTTGGAGAAGACCCACTCTGATACCACTTGTCGGATCCTAGATGGGTGATTAGATGCTCTAGAGGGGGGTGAATAGAGCTGAAAGAACTTAAACAAAATTCATTAAACCTTCAAATTATATGACAAGATAAGGTTGCTAAATAGGTAATTTGAGTGCAACTAAATCATGCATAGCAAGGATAAGAGATATTGAACATGCACCAATTAGACAAGCTATTTAGAGTGGTTCCACACTTCAAACTAGATGTGTGTCAGTCCACTTGCGTAGAGAGGTCAACCTCTAGGACTTCCAATAATTGTACTCTTATATTCACTTATAAGACTTACAATACATGACCAACAAAGGACTTACCTATCCAATCAAAGAGTCTTCAACCTTACCAAGGACTTACCCACTTTGCAAGAGTCTTCGGCCTTCTCCAAGGACTTACCCACTCTTGCACAAGTCTTCGGCCTTGCAGGAATTACCCACTCTTCTTGGATCTTCCACCTTTGACTTCACCTTCACTCGGAGAAGCTTTCCACCAAGGTCTTACCTACTTGAGCTTGAGTCTTTTGCCTTCTCCAAGGGCTTACCCACTCTAGCTCCAAGTCTTCTGCCTTGATCTTCACCAAGGGACTCCTTCCCTTGTTCTTCTTCACCTCTCTTGGACAAGAGAGAGAACCTTCATCTTCATGATTGAAATGGAGAGATGGGGAGGTTGTGGAAGTGAGAGCTTCACAAGATATACAAATGGGACTAGCTCTCTTACAGATTTCCTACTCACTCTAATGGATGTAGCAAGTGATTAAGCTTAGAGAGAGAGAGGAGGCTATAGGAAGCACTCAACTATAGAATAGGAACCTCACAAAGAGTTTGTAATGAATGCTCAACCTTGGAATGAAGCCCAAGGGGTCCTATTTATAGCTGGGGATGCCTCTTAGCCTTTGGGAACACTTGAGAACGAAAAATAGCTGGTTTGTGGCTTGCAACAGATCTATTTTCACTTGTTGCAACTCCACAACGGCTAGAATCACTTTTCTGCACTTTTTCGTACAGCCTGATCGGCCGAGTTTCTATAAAGGCAATTCAGCCGAACTGTGAATCGGCTGAGTTTGCAACTCGGCCGAACCATGAATCGGCTGAGTTTGCAACTCGGCCGAATCTCACAAAAATCCCAGAATATATGGATCGGCCGAGTTTGGAATTCGGCCGACAAAATCCCTGTTATGGGTATTTTGGAATTTTCGTTTGACTATACAAATGATGGATTTTTGTGTCCCAATAATTTTTCTAAGCTTAATTACAAGTCATACAATCATTACAAGTGGTTACAAAGCAATTCTAAGGTCATTTACATAGAGATCCCAAATTGCACACTTGTAGCTATTTTGACTTGTCTTTTCTCCAATTTGATATGCTCAAGTTAGGGCATTTGGAGTGTGTCTAAACCTAATCTGAAATCACTCAATGTAGAAGCATTAGACACCAATATGTGGAATGGTTAGTCATCATCAAAACAAGGGTTTAGTCAATTTAGACGTGAGTCAACATTGACCTAATTGACCTTGAGTCAACATTCTCCCCCTTTTTGAAGATGACAAACCATTCCATCAATGTATTGAAAGCTTGTACGTAAAATCATACCTTAGGAGAAACCTAGGGGTTTCAATAGGATTGAGCTCATATGCTCCCCCTCAATTGATGTGCATGGAGTTCTCATACTCCCCCTCAATTGATGCTATTTCTCCTGCATGGTTAGCTTTCATAACATTTATAGAAACTATGTCTTCTACTCATATATGTTCTACACATATATGTCTTCTCCCATTTACCTTCTCCCCTTTACATGGACACACTTCTTTTCTTCATGTAAGACATGCCTTCTCCCTGTTGTCAAAAGAAGACATATCTTTCTCCCCCTTTGTCATTTCAAAAAGGTGGGGGTGTGAAGAAACTAAGAAACACCACTTGTTAAGAGAAAGAAGATAACAAAAGTTATATTAGGAGAGTAGAAGAGCACAGATAGGGGCTTGTCCAAGCATAGAAATAAAAGCAAGTTAAAGCATATACTTGAACAACCCAAAAATGCAAGATAAGGTGCTGCAGAAAAACAATAAATTACAATTTTGACCCTCAAGATGATGGAATTTGACCAAAAACCATCAGAGCTCATGGCAAAGCGATGAGTCTTGCTCAGAAGGTCGTTTCTACATGAAAAGCACTAGTCTTGCACCAAAAACTGAAACTGGAGCAAAATCTGCATAAAAATCCATAAATACTCCAATTTCTACATATAATGTAGCTCTATGTGCCCTGCATCACAATGTTATGCAAACAACTCAAGATAGTAGATATGCAATTCAAGGAACAATCTTGAGCATGTATGAGATAAGATACAAGCATAACATATAGATGATCAAAGATGGCAATTTGTAAACAAGGTTAGAATTACATGTATATGAACTACTAGTAGATGATATCACAAGTTAGGACTACTAGTAGGATCTAGATCATAGCAAGAGATACTAAAAGATACACAAGATAAACAAGCTATGAGTAGATATAGAGATATATCCAAACCAAGAGATATGCAATTTTATAAGCATGAGAGGATATAACTCACTATATATGCATCCTTACCATAAGATGATTACCCCTAAGAACCTCAAGGTTGTATCAAAACAAGATATACACCGAGATAGATGTAGCAAGTTAGAGTACAACGGAAGTAATTTTTAGACACAACCAAGAGATCCAAAGCGACCATCATCAAAACCTGCAAAACAACTCAAAGCAAGTAATTGCAACATATAGATTTACCAATTTAGAGCAATTAGATAGATAGAGTTGTAAGCAAGATAGACAATGTAGAACAAGGAAATATGCATATATAAAGGTACCAAATGAGAGTGCCAAAAAATAAGGCTATTGGTTGAGAAAATCTAGTTGAGAGGGAAATTCTCACTCAATAAGCCAAATTTATATTCTGTGCACAGTGTAATCGGTCGAGTTCTGTGCATTGGCAACTCGACCGATGACAACTACTGGCAACACCCATTGGTGCCTATCGGTCGAGTTTCTCTAGGGCAAACTCGACCGACAGAGCAGCTGTCAAAAAGCACACCTATTTTATAAAAACATATTTAAAGGCATGCTAAAAATACAAACCATATCCAAACATGTCTAAGCAAGTTAGTAATGCACTATAGAACCATTAGAAACAGTTTTTGAGCAAGAGTGTGAAGAGAATCACAAAATGCCACTTTTGACTCAAAAACCATATGTATAGTGCACACTATCTTGACAAAAACAAGTTAGGATAGGTTATAAGCAATAAAACATTTACCTTTGTACTTACCATTGCTTTTCCACTTGTTGTCACCCTCTACACATCTCACCTTTCTTCTTTCATGTGGATTGAGAAGTCCATTTGCAATTCAATAGCTCAAGTCAATCCATTTGCAAGTACCTATAAGAAGAAAGATGAAATGGTCCCCAATCATGTTTTTGGGTCCGGAGGGGTTAGTTTAGCAACCCAAATCCTATTGCTCTTGGGTGCTTTCCTAAAAGGACAACAATTAGAATAATGACCAAAATCATTGCAATAGTTGCATGTGCCCATAGTCTTGGAACTAGAGGATTCTCCATGGAATATTGGAGGTCCTTTATCTTTGTTGTTCCCTTGACTACTATCATACCCTAAACCATGTCTACCAATTTGTTTAGTAGTATTGTGTAGGATATCATTAAGGCTCTTCTTACCAACTAAGAATCTTTGCAAAGAGGATCTCAAACTATCATTATCATGCTTAAGAGAAGAAATAGTAGAAGATAAATTATTGATATTATCTCTAGAATGCAAAAGATCATTTTCTAAGCAAAGAGATTTAGTTGAATAAGAATCTCTATCAATATGAAGAGCAGCAACATCATTCTCTCTATTTGTAGAACTAGAACAAGATTCATGCCCATTGATTTTAGCAAGCAAGGAGGCATTTTCTATTTCTAATTCATGCAAAACAAAATCTTTGTCCTTGTTTTCAGATTTAAGAACATCAATGTTATGCATGAGAGAATCAACAATTAAAGTATGTTCTTCATTTGAACTAGGCATGAGAGGTTGAGCTTCTAGAAATTTAATCTTATCAAGTAAACTAGCATTTTCAAGTTTAAGAGAGTCTACTTGGCTAAGACAATCATTTTTATCAATACGCAAGCAAGAATTAGCATATTCAAGATCATCTAGTTCTATATGCAAATTATCAACAATTTTAGCAAGCTTTTTCTTTTTCTTTTTATAAGACTTATAAGAGGCACAAATATCATGAATAATAGCAATTAAAGATTCTTTATCTAACGATTCTAGGTTTACCTCACTTGAGTCTTCACTTGTTGATGCTATAAGGGCAAAATGGCATTCTCCTTCATCACTAGAGCTTGAGCTTGATCCTTCACATGAATCTTCACTTGAGCTTGAGTTGGAGGAGCCACTTGAGCTTGATTTCCATTTCTTCATGTGAAGATGGGTCTTTTTGCCTTGTGGGCAATCTTCCTTGTAGTGACCCTTCTTCCCACATGTGAAGCACCGTGTGGAGGAGGACTTGCCTTTGTAGAATCTACCCTTGGAGTACATGGCATCTTCATCAAGTTGAGAGGATGGAGAAGCTTGACCAACAATAGCCTTGATTTGAGCTTTGATTTCAGCCTTCTTCATTCTCTTGAGTTCTTTCTCCTCTTGTCTTTCTATTTCCTCCCTCTTGTCAAGTGTAGCTTCATGTGCTTGTAGATTTCCAATGAGCTCTTCAATAGGAATATCCCTAAGAGACCTTGCTTCTTCAATGGAAGTCACCTTGGATTCCCACCTCTTGGGGAGAGTTCTAAGGATCTTTGAGTTGATCTCTCCACTAGACATAGGATGTCCTAGAACAGCAAGACCATTCAATATGGTGATGAGCCTTGAGTACATGTTGGCTATGCTCTCCTCCTTTCCCATCTTGAAGTTCTCAAGCAACCCTTTGAGCATGTAGACTTTGCTTTCCTTCACTTGATTTGTCCCTTCATAAGTGATGCAAAGCTTTCTCCATACCTCATAGGCCGTCTCACAAGAAGAAATCCGGTTGAACTCGGTGGGGGTCATGGAGGCATATAGAATGTGCATGGCTCTAGCATTCAAGGTTGCTTTCATCAAGGTGGCTTCATCCCATTCTTCAATGTTTGTCTTTGGTAGAATGTATGGGCTGTTCACCATTTGCCACATCTCGAGACTTGATCCTTGGATGAAGAATTGAAGTCTTCTTCTCCAATAGAGGAAGTTGCTCCCATAAAAGATTGGAAGGCTGGTCGAGAGTCTCCCTCCTAGGTAGTCACCCATCTTCTCCTACTTGTTGAAGTATGCTTGGAGAAGACCCGCTCTGATACCACTTGTTGGATCCTAGATGGGTGATTAGATGCTCTAGAGGGGGGTGAATAGAGCTGAAAGCACTTAAACAAAATTCATTAAACCTTCAAATTATATGACAAGATAAGGTTGCTAAATAGGTAATTTGAGTGCAACTAAATCATTCATAGCAAGGATAAGAGAGATTGAACATGCACCAATTAGACAAGCTATTTAGAGTGGTTCCACACTTCAAACTAGAAGTGTGTCAGTCCACTTGCCTAGAGAGGTCAACCTCTAGGACTTCCAACAATTGTACTCTTATATTGACTTATAAGACTTACAATACATGACCAACAAAGGACTTACCTATCCAATACAAAGAGTCTTCAACCTTACCAAGGACTTACCCACTTTGCAAGAGTCTTCGGCCTTCTCCAAGGACTTACCCACTCTTGCACAAGTCTTCGGCCTTGCAGGAATTACCCACTCTTCTTGGATCTTCCGCCTTTGACTTCACCTTCACTCGGAGAAGCTTTCCACCAAGGTCTTACCTACTTGAGTTTGAGTCTTTTGCCTTCTCCAAGGGCTTAACCACTCTAGCTCCAAGTCTTCTGCCTTGATCTTCACCAAGGGACTCCTTCCCTTGTTCATCTTCACCTCTCTTGGACAAGAGAGAGAACCTTCATCTTCATGATTGAAATGGAGAGATGGGGAGGTTGTGGAAGTGAGAGCTTCACAAGATATACAAATGGGACTAGCTCTCTTACAGATTTCCTACTCACTCTAATGGATGTAGCAAGTGATTAAGCTTAGAGAGAGAGAGGAGGCTGTAGGAAGCACTCAACTATAGAATAGGAACCTCACAAAGAGTTTGCAATGAATGCTTAACCTTGGAATGAAGCCCAAGGGGTCCTATTTATAGCTGGGGATGCCTCTTAGCCTTTGGGAACACTTGAGAACGAAAACTAGCCGTTTTATGGCTTGCAACGGATCTATTTTCACTTGTTGAAACTCCACAACGGCTAGAATCACTTTTCTGTACTTTTTCGTACAGCCTGATCGGCCGAGTTTCTATAAAGGCAATTCAGCCGAACCGTGAATCGGCTGAGTTTGCAACTCGGCCGAATCTCACAAAAATCCCTGAATATATGGATTGGCCGAGTTTGGAATTCGGCCGACAAAATCCCTGTTATGGGTATTTTGGAATTTTCGTTTGACTATACAAATGATGGATTTTTGTGTCCCAATAATTTTTCTAAGCTTAATTACAAGTCATACAATCATTACAAGTGGTTACAAAGCAATTCTAAGGTCATTTACATAGAGATCCCAAATTGCACAATTGTAGCTATTTTGACTTGTCTTTTCTCCAATTTGATATGCGCAAGTTAGGGCATTTGGAGTGTGTCTAAACCTAATCTGAAATCACTCAATGTAGAAGCATTAGACACCAATATGTGGAATGGTTAGTCATCATCAAAACAAGGGTTTAGTCAATTTAGACGTGAGTCAACATTGACCTAATTGACCTTGAGTCAACATTCTCCCCCTTTTTGAAGATGAAAAACCATTCCATAAATGTATTGAAAGCTTGTACGTAAAATCATACCTTCAGAGAAACCTAGGGGTTTCAATAGGATTGAGCTCATATGCTCCCCCTCAATTGATGCGCATGGAGTTCTCATACTCCCCCTCAATTGATGCTATTTCTCCTTCATGGTTAGCTTTCATAACATTTATAGAAACTATGTCTTCTACTCATATATGTTCTACACATATATGTCTTCTCCCATTTACCTTCTCCCCTTTACATGGACACGCTTCTTTTCTTCATGTAAGACATGCCTTCTCCCTGTTGTCAAAAGAAGACATATCTTTCTCCCCCTTTGTCATTTCAAAAAGGTGGGGGTGTGAAGAAACTAAGAAACACCACTTGTTAAGAGAAAGAAGATAACAAAAGTTATATAAGGAGAGTAGAAGAGCACAGATAGGGGCTTGTCCAAGCATAGAAAGAAAAGCAAGTTAAAGCATATACTTGAACAACCCAAAAATGCAAGATAAGGTGCTGCAGAAAAACAATAAATTACAATTTTGACCCTCAAGATGATGGAATTTGACCAAAAACCATCGGAGCTCATGGCAAAGCGATGAGTCTTTCTCAGAAGGTCGTTTCTGCATGAAAAGCACTAGTCTTGCACCAAAAACTGAAACTGGAGCAAAATCTGCATAAAATCCATAAATACTCCAATTTCTACATATAATGTAGCTCTATGTGCCCTGCATCACAATGTTATGCAAACAACTCAAGATAGTAGATATGCAATTCAAGGAACAATCTTGAGCATGTATGAGATAAGATACAAGCATAACATATAGAAGATCAAAGATGGCAATTTGTAAACAAGGTTAGAATTACATGTATATGAACTACTAGTAGATGATATCACAAGTTAGGACTACTAGTAGGATCTAGATCATAGCAAGAGATACTAAAAGATACACAAGATAAAGCAAGCTATGAGTAGATATAGAGATATATCCAAACCAAGAGATATGCAATTTTAGAAGCATGAGAGGATATAACTCACTATATATGCATCCTTACCATAAGATGATTACCACTAAGAACCTCAAGGTTTTATCAAAACAAGATATACACCGAGATAGATGTAGCAAGTTAGAGTACAGCGGAAGTAATGTTTAGACACAACCAAGAGATCCAAAGCGACCATCATCAAAACCTGCAAAACAACTCAAAGCAAGTAATTGCAACATATAGATTTACCAATTTAGAGCAATTAGATAGATAGAGTTGTAAGCAAGATAGACAATGTAGAACAAGGCAATATGCATATATAAAGGTACCAAATGAGAGTGCCAAAGAATAAGGCTATTGGTTGAGAAAATCTAGTTGAGAGGGAAATTCTCACTCAATAAGCCAAATTTATATTCTGTGCACAGTGTAATCGGTCGAGTTCTGTGCATTGGCAACTCGACCGATGACAACTGCTGGCAACACCCATTGGTGCCTATCGGTCGAGTTTTACTAGGGCAAACTCAACCGACAGAGCAGCTGTCAAAAAGCACACCTATTTTATAAAAACATATTTAAAGGCATGCTAAAAATACAAACCATATCCAAACATGTCTAAGCAAGTTAGTAATGCACTATAGAACCATTAGAAACAGTTTTTGTCAAGAGTGTGAAGAGAATCACAAAATGCCACTTTTGACTCAAAAACCATATGTATAGTGCACACTATCTTGACAAAAACAAGTTAGGATAGATTATAAGCAATAAAACATTTACCTTTGTGCTTACCATTGCTTTTCCACTTGTTGTCACCCTCTACACATCTCACATTTCTTCTTTCATGTGGATTGAGAAGTCAATTTGCAATTCAATAGTTCAAGTCAATCCATTTGCAAGTACCTACCAGAAGAAAGATGAAATGGTCTCCAATCATGTTTTTGGGTCCGGAGGGGTTAGTTTAGCAACCCAAATCCTATTGCTCTTGGGTGCTTTCCTAAAAGGACAACAATTAGAATAATGACCAAAATCGTTTCAATAGTTGCATGTGCCCATAGTCTTGGAACTAGAGGATTCTCCATGGAATATTGGAGGTCCTTTATCTTTGTTGTTCCCTTGACTACTATCATACCCTAAACCATGTCTACCAATTTGTTTAGTAGTATTGTGTAGGATATCATTAAGGCTCTTCTTACCAACTAAGAATCTTTGCAAAGAGGATCTCAAACTATCATTATCATGCTTAAGAGAAGAAATAGTAGAAGACAAATTATTGATATTATCTCTAGCATGCAAAAGATCATTTTCTAAGCAAAGAGATTTAGTTGAATAAGAATCTCTATCAATATGAAGAGCAGCAACATCATTCTCTCTATTTGTAGAACTAGAACAAGATTCATGCCCATTGATTTTAGAAAGCAAGGAGGCATTTTCTATTTCTAATTCATGCAAAACAAAATCTTTGTCCTTGTTTTCAGATCTAAGAACATCAATGTTATGCATGAGAGAACCAACAATTAACGTATGCTCTTCATTTGAACTAGGCATGAGAGGTTGAGCTTCTAGAAATTTAATCTTATCAAGTAAACTAGCATTTTCAAGTTTAAGAGAGTCTACTTGGCTAAGACAATCATTTTTATCAATAAGAAAGCAAGAATTAGCATATTCAAGATCATCTAGTTCTATATGCAAATTATCAACAATTTTAGCAAACTTTTTCTTTTTCTTTTTAGAAGACTTATAAGAGGCACAAATATCATGAATAATAGCAATTAAAGTTTCTTTATCTAACGAGTCTAGGTTTACCTCACTTGAGTCTTCACTTGTTGATGCTATAAGGGCAAAATGGCATTCTCCTTCATCACTAGAGCTTGAGCTTGATCCTTCACATGAATCTTCACTTGAGCTTGAGTTGGAGGAGCCACTTAAGCTTGATTTCCATTTCTTCATGTGAAGATGGGTCTTTTTGCCTTGCGGGCAATCTTCCTTGTAGTGACCCTTCTTCCCACATGTGAAGCACCGTGTGGAGGAGGACTTGCCTTTGTAGAATTTACCCTTGGAGTACATGGCATCTTCATCAACTTGAGAGGATGGAGAAGCTTGACCAACAATAGCCTTGATTTGAGCTTTGATTTCAGCCTTCTTCATTCTCTTGAGTTCTTTCTCCTCTTGTCTTTCTATTTCCTCCCTCTTGTCAAGTGTAGCTTCATGTGCTTGTAGATTTCCAATGAGCTCTTCAATAGGAATATCCCTAAGAGACCTTGCTTCTTCAATGGAAGTCACCTTGGATTCCCACCTCTTGGGGAGAGTTCTAAGGATCTTTGAGTTGATCTCTCCACTAGACATAGGATGTCCTAGAATAGCAAGACCATTCAAGATGGTGTTGAGCCTTGAGTACATGTTGGCTATGCTCTCCTCCTTTCCCATCTTGAAGTTCTCAAGCAACCCTTTGAGCATGTAGACTTTGCTTTCCTTCACTTGATTTGTCCCTTCATAAGTGATGCAAAGCTTTCTCCATACCTCATAGGCCGTCTCACAAGAAGAAATCCGGTTGAACTCGGTGGGGGTCATGGAGGCATATAGAATGTGCATGGCTCTAGCATTCAAGGTTGCTTTCATCAAGGTGGCTTCATCCCATTCTTCAATGTTTGTCTTTGGTAGAATGTATGGGATGTTCACCATTTGCCACATCTCGAGACTTGATCCTTGGATGAAGAAGTGAAGTCTTCTTCTCCAATAGAGGAAGTTGCTCCCATCAAAGATTGGAAGGCTGGTCGAGAGTCTCCCTCCTAGGTAGTCACCCATCTTCTCCTACTTGTTGAAGTATGTTTGGAGAAGACCCGCTCTGATACCACTTGTTGGATCCTAGATGGGTGATTAGATGCTCTAGAGGGGGGTGAATAGAGCTGAAAGCACTTAAACAAAATTCATTAAACCTTCAAATTATATGACAAGATAAGGTTGCTAAATAGGTAATTTGAGTGCAACTAAATCATGCATAGCAAGGGTAAGAGAGATTGAACATGCACTAATTAGACAAGCTATTTAGAGTGGTTCCACACTTCAAACTAGAAGTGTGTCAGTCCACTTGCCTAGAGAGGTCAACCTATAGGACTTCCAACAATTGTACTCTTATATTCACTTATAAGACTTACAATACATGACCAACAAAGGACTTACCTATCCAATACAAAGAATCTTCAACCTTACCAAGCACTTACCCACTTTGCAAGAGTCTTCAGCCTTCTCCAAGGACTTACCCACTCTTGCACAAGTCTTCGGCCTTGCAGGAATTACCCACTCTTCTTGGATCTTCCGCCTTTGACTTCACCTTCACTCGGAGAAGCTTTCCACCAAGGTCTTACCTACTTGAGCTTGAGTCTTTTGCCTTCTCCAAGGGCTTACCCACTCTAGCTCCAAGTCTTCTGCCTTGATCTTCACCAAGGGACTCCTTACCTTGTTCTTCTTCACCTCTCTTGGACAAGAGAGAGAACCTTCATCTTCATGATTGAAATGGAGAGATGGGGAGGTTGTGGAAGTGAGAGCTTCAAGGGATATACAAATGGGACTAGCTCTCTTACAGATTTCCTACTCACTCTAATGGATGTAGCAAGTGATTAAGCTTAGAGAGGGAGAGGAGGTTGTAGGAAGCACTCAACTATAGAATAGGAACCTCACAAAGAGTTTGCAATGAATGCTCAACCTTGGAATGAAGCCCAAGGGGTCCTATTTATAGCTGGGGATGCCTCTTAGCCTTTGGGAACACTTGAGAATGAAAACTAGCCGTTTTGTGGCTTGCAACAGATCTATTTTCACTTGTTGCAACTCCACAAAGGCTAGAATCACTTTTCTGCACTTTTTCGTACAGCCTGATCGGCCGAGTTTCTATAAAGGCAATTCAGACGAACCGTGAATCGGCTGAGTTTGCAACTCGACCGAATCTCACAAAAATCCCAGAATATATGGATCGGCCGAGTTTGGAATTCGGCCGACAAAATCCCTGTTATGGGTATTTTGGAATTTTTGTTTGACTATACAAATGATGGATTTTTGTGTCCCAATAATTTTTCTAAGCTTAATTACAAGTCATACAATCATTACAAGTGGTTACAAAGCAATTCTAAGGTCATTTACATAGAGATCCCAAATTGCACACTTGTAGCTATTTTGACTTGTCTTTTCTCCAATTTGATATGCGCAAGTTAGGGCATTTGGAGTGTGTCTAAACCTAATCTGAAATCACTCAATGTACAAGCATTAGACACCAATATGTGGAATGGTTAGTCATCATCAAAACAAGGGTTTAGTCAATTTAGACGTGAGTCAACATTGACCTAATTGACCTTGAGTCAACATTCTCCCCCTTTTTGAAGATGACAAACCATTCCATAAATGTATTGAAAGCTTGTACGTAAAATCATACCTTCGGAGAAACCTAGGGGTTTCAATAGGATTGAGCTCATATGCTCCCCCTCAATTGATGCGCATGGAGTTCTCATACTCCCCCTCAATTGATGATATTTCTCCTGCATGGTTAGCTTTCATAACATTTATAGAAACTATGTCTTCTACTCATATATGTTCTACACATATATGTCTTCTCCCATTTACCTTCTCCTCTTTACATTGACACGCTTCTTTGCTTCATGTAAGACATGCCTTCTCCCTGTTGTCAAAAGAAGACATATCTTTCTCCCCCTTTGTCATTTCAAAAAGGTGGGGGTGTGAAGAAACTAAGAAACACCACTTGTTAAGAGAAAGAAGATAACAAAAGTTATATAAGGAGAGTAGAAGAGCACAGATAAGGGCTTGTCCAAGCATAGAAAGAAAAGCAAGTTAAAGCATATACTTGAACAACCCAAAAATGCAAGATAAGGTGCTGCAGAAAAACAATAAATTAGAATTTTGACCCTCAAGATGATGGAATTTGACCAAAAACCATCGGAGCTCATGGGAAAGCGATGAGTCTTGCTCATAAGGTCGTTTCTGCATGAAAAGCACTAGTCTTGCACCAAAAACTGAAACTGGAGCAAAATCTGCATAAAAATCCATAAATACTCCAATTTCTACATATAATGTAGCTCTATGTGCCCTGCATCACAATGTTATGCAAACAACTCAAGATAGTAGATATGCAATTCAAGGAACAATCTTGAGCATGTATGAGATAAAATACAAGCATAACATATAGATGATCAAAGATGGCAATTTGTAAACAAGGTTAGAATTACATGTATATGAACTACTAGTAGATGATATCACAAGTTAGGACTACTAGTAGGATCTAGATCATAGCAAGAGATACCAAAAGATACACAAGATAAAGCAAGATATGAGTAGATATAGAGATATATCCAAACCAAGAGATATGCAATTTTAGAAGCATGAGAGGATATAACTCACTATATATGCATCCTTACCATAAGACGATTACCCCTAAGAACCTCAAGGTTATATCAAAACAAGATATACACCGAGATAGATGTAGCAAGTTAGAGTACAGCGGAAGTAATTTTTAGACACAACCAAGAGATCCAAAGCGACCATCATCAAAACCTGCAAAACAACTCAAAGCAAGTAATTGCAACATATAGATTTACCAATTTAGAGCAATTAGATAGATAGAGTTGTAAGCAAGATAGACAATGTAGAACAAGGCAATATGCATATATAAAGGTACCAAATGAGAGTGCCAAAGAATAAGGCTATTGGTTGAGAAAATCTAGTTGAGAGGGAAATTCTAACTCAATAAGCCAAATTTATATTCTGTGCACAGTGTAATCGGTCGAGTTCTGTGCATTGGCAACTCGACCGATGACAACTGCTGGCAACACCCATTGGTGCCTATCGGTCGAGTTTCACTAGGGCAAACTCGACCGACAGAGCAGCTGTCAAAAAGCACACCTATTTTATAAAAACATATTTAAAGTTATGCTAAAAATACAAACCATATCCAAACATGTCTAAGCAAGTTAGTAATGCACTATAGAACCATTAGAAACAGTTTTTGAGCAAGAGTGTGAAGAGAATCACAAAATGGCACTTTTGACTCAAAAACCATATGTATAGTGCACACTATCATGACAAAAACAAGTTAGGATAGGTTATAAGCAATAAAACATTTACCTTTGTGCTTACCATTGCTTTTCCACTTGTTGTCACCCTCTACACATCTCACCTTTCTTCTTTCATGTGGATTGAGAAGTCAATTTGCAATTCAATAGCTCAAGTCAATCCATTTGCAAGTACCTACAAGAAGAAAGATGAAATGGTCCCCAATCATGTTTTTGGGTCCGGAGGGGTTAGTTTAGCAACCCAAATCCTATTGCTCTTGGGTGCTTTCCTAAAAGGACAACAATTAGAATAATGACCAAAATCATTGCAATAGTTGCATGTGCCCATAGTCTTGGAACTAGAGGATTCTCCATGGAATATTGGAGGTCCTTTATCTTTGTTGTTCCCTTGACTACTATCATACCCTAAACCATGTCTACCAATTTGTTTAGTAGTATTGTGTAGGATAACATTAAGGCTCTTCTTACCAACTAAGAATCTTTGCAAAGAGGATCTCAAACTATCATTATCATGCTTAAGAGAAGAAATAGTAGAAGACAAATCATTGATATTATCTCTAGCATGCAAAATATCATTTTCTAAGCAAAGATATTTAGTTGAATAAGAATCTCTATCAATATGAAGAGCAGCAACATCATTCTCTCTATTTGTAGAACTAGAACAAGATTCATGCCCATTGATTTTAGCAAGCAAGGAGGCAATTTCTATTTCTAATTCATGCAAAACAAAATCTTTGTCCTTGTTTTCAGATTTAAGAACATCAATGTTATGCATGAGAGAATCAACAATTAAAGTATGCTCTTCATTTGAACTAGGCATGAGAGGTTGAGCTTCTAGAAATTTATTCTTATCAAGTAAACTAGCATTTTCAAGTTTAAGAGAGTCTACTTGGCTAAGACAATCATTTTTATCAATTAGCAAGCAAGAATTAGCATATTAAAGATCATCTAGTTCTATATGCAAATTATCAACAATTTTAGCAAACTTTTTCGTTTTCTTTTTAGAAGACTTAGAAGAGGCACAAATATCATGAATAATAGCAATTAAAGATTCTTTATCTAACGAATCTAGGTTTACCTCACTTGAGTCTTCACTTGTTGATGCTATAAGGGCAAAATGGCATTCTCCTTCATCACTAGAGCTTGAGCTTGATCCTTCACATGAATCTTCACTTGAGCTTGAGTTGGAGGAGCCACTTGAGCTTGATTTCCATTTCTTCATGTGAAGATGGGTCTTTTTGCCTTGAGGGCAATCTTCCTTGTAGTGACCCTTCTTCCCACATGTGAAGCACCGTGTGGAGGAGGACTTGCCTTTATAGAATCTACCCTTGGAGTACATGGCATCTTCATCAACTTGAGAGGATGGAGAAGCTTGACCAACAATAGCCTTGATTTGAGCTTTGATTTCAGCCTTCTTCATTCTCTTGAGTTCTTTCTCCTCTTGTCTTTCTATTTCCTCCCTCTTGTCAAGTGTAGCTTCATGTGCTTGTAGATTTCCAATGAGCTCTTCAATAGGAATATCCCTAAGAGACCTTGCTTCTTCAATGGAAGTCACCTTGGATTCCCACCTCTTGGGGAGAGTTCTAAGGATCTTTGAGTTGATCTCTCCACTAGACATAGGATGTCCTAGAACAGCAAGACCATTCAAGATGGTGTTGAGCCTTGAGTACATGTTGGCTATGCTCTCCTCCTTTCCCATCTTGAAGTTCTCAAGAAACCCTTTGAGCATGTAGACTTTGCTTTCCTTCACTTGATTTGTCCCTTCATAAGTGATGCAAAGCTTTCTCCATACCTCATAGGCCGTCTCACAAGAAGAAATCCGGTTGAACTCGGTGGGGGTCATGGAGGCATATAGAATGTGCATGGCTCTAGCATTCAAGGTTGCATTCATCAAGGTGGCTTCATCCCATTCTTCAATGTTTGTCTTTGGTAGAATGTATGGGTTGTTCACCATTTGCCACATCTCGAGACTTGATCCTTGGATGAAGAATTGAAGTCTTCTTCTCCAATAGAGGAAGTTGCTCCCATCAAAGATTGGAAGGCTGGTCGAGAGTCTCCCTCCTAGCTAGTCACCCATCTTCTCCTACTTGTTGAAGTATGCTTGGAGAAGACCCGCTCTGATACCACTTGTTGGATCCTAGTTGCGTGATTAGATGCTCTAGAGGGGGGGTGAATAGAGCTGAAAACACTTAAACAAAATTCATTAAACCTTCAAATTATATGAAAAGATAAGGTTGCTAAATAGGTAATTTGAGTGCAACTAAATCATGCAAAGCAAGGATAAGAGAGATTGAACATTCACCAATTAGACAAGCTATTTAGAGTGGTTCCACACTTCAAACTAGAAGTGTGTCAGTCCACTTGCCTAGAGAGGTCAACCTATAGGACTTCCAACAATTGTACTCTTATATTCACTTATAAGACTTACAATACATGACCAACAAAGGACTTACCTATCCAATACAAAGAGTCTTCAACCTTACCAAGGACTTACCCACTTTGCAAGAGTCTTCGGCCTTCTCCAAGGACTTACCCACTCTTTCACAAGTCTTCGGCCTTGCAGGAAATACCCACTCTTCTTGGATCTTCCGCCTTTGACTTCACCTTCACTCGGAGAAGCTTTCCACCAAGGTCTTACCTACTTGAGCTTGAGTCTTTTGCCTTCTCCAAGGGCTTACCCACTCTAGCTCCAAGTCTTCTGCCTTGATCTTCACCAAGGGAATCCTTCCCTTGTTCTTCTTCACCTCTCTTGGACAAGAGAGAGAACCTTCATCTTCATGATTGAAATGGAGAGATGGGGAGGTTGTGGAAGTGAGAGCTTCACAAGATATACAAATGGGACTAGCTCTCTTACAGATTTCCTACTCACTCTAATGGATGTAGCAAGTGATTAAGCTTAGAGAGAGAGAGAGGAGGCTGTAGGAAGCACTCAACTATAGAATAGGAACCTCACAAAGAGTTTGCAATGAATTCTCAACCTTGGAATGAAGCCCAAGGGGTCCTATTTATAGCTGGGGATGCCTCTTAGCCTTTGGGAACACTTGAGAACGAAAACTAGCCATTTTGTGGCTTGCAACAGATCTATTTTCACTTGTTGCAACTCCACAACGGCTAGAATCACTTTTCTACACTTTTTCGTACAGCCTGATCGGCCAAGTTTCTATAAAGGCAATTCAGTCGAACCGTGAATCGGCTGAGTTGGCAACTCGGCCGAATCTCACAAAAATCCCAGAATATATGGATCGGCCGAGTTTGGAATTCGGCCGACAAAATCCCTGTTATGGGTATTTTGGAATTTTCGTTTGACTATACAAATGATGGATTTTTGTGTCCCAATAATTTTTCTAAGCTTAATTACAAGTCATACAATCATTACAAGTGGTTACAAAGCAATTCTAAGGTCATTTACATAGAGATCCCAAATTGCACACTTGTAGCTATTTTGACTTGTCTTTTCTCCAATTTGATATGCGCAAGTTAGGGCATTTGGAGTGTGTCTAAACCTAATCTGAAATCACTCAATGTAGAAGCATTAGACACCAATATGTGGAATGGTTAGTCATCATCAAAACAAGGGTTTAGTCAATTTAGACGTGAGTCAACATTGACCTAATTGACCTTGAGTCAACATTCTCCCCCTTTTTGAAGATGACAAACCATTCCATAAATGTATTGAAAGCTTGTATGTAAAATCATACCTTCGGAGAAACCTAGGGGTTTCAATAGGATTGAGCTCATATGCTCCCCCTCAATTGATGCACATGGAGTTCTCATACTCCCCCTCAATTGATGCTATTTCTCCTGCATTGTTGGCTTTCATAACATTTATAGAAACTATGTCTTCTACTCATATATGTTCTACACATATATGTCTTCTCCCATTTACCTTCTCCCCTTTACATGGACACGCTTCTTTGCTTCATGTAAGACATGCCTTCTCCCTGTTGTCAAAAGAAGACATATCTTTCTCCCCCTTTGTCATTTCAAAAAGGTGGGGGTGTGAAGAAACTAAGAAATTCCACTTGTTAAGAGAAAGAAGATAACAAAAGTTATATAAGGAGAGTAGAAGAGCACAGATAGGGGCTTGTCCAAGCATAGAAAGAAAAGCAAGTTAAAGCATATACTTGAAAAACCCAAAAATGCAAGATAAGGTGCTGCAGAAAAACAATAAATTACAATTTTGACCCTCAAGATGATGGAATTTGACCAAAAACCATCGGAGCTCATGGAAAAGCGATGAGTCTTGCTCAGAAGGTCATTTCTGCATGAAAAGCACTAGTCTTGCACCAAAAACTGGAACTGGAGCAAAATCTGCATAAAAATCCATAAATACTCCAATTTCTACATATAATGTAGCTCTATGTGCCCTGCATCACAATGTTATGCAAACAACTCAAGATAGTAGATATGCAATTCAAGGAACAATCTTGAGCATGTATGAGATAAGATACAAGCATAACATATAGATGATCAAAGATGGCAATTTGTAAACAAGGTTAGAATTACATGTATATGAACTACTAGTAGATGATATCACAAGTTAGGACTACTAGTAGGATCTAGATCATAGCAAGAGATACTAAAAGATACACAAGATAAAGCAAGCTATGAGTAGATATAGAGATATATCCAAACCAAGAGATATGCAATTTTAGAAGCATGAGAGGATATAACTCACTATATATGCATCCTTACCATAAGATGATTACCCCTAAGAACCTCAAGGTTGTATCAAAACAAGATATACACCGAGATAGATGTAGCAAGTTAGAGTACAGCGGAAGTAATTTTTAGACACAACCAAGAGATCCAAAGCGACCATCATCAAAACCTGCAAAACAACTCAAAGCAAGTAATTGCAACATATAGATTTACCAATTTAGAGCAATTAGATAGATAGAGTTGTAAGCAAGATAGACAATGTAGAACAAGGCAATATGCATATATAAAGGTACCAAATGAGAGTGCCAAAGAATAAGGCTATTGGTTGAGAAAATCTAGTTGAGAGGGAAATTCTCACTCAATAAGCCAAATTTATATTCTGTGCACAGTGTAATCGATCGAGTTCTGTGCATTGGCAACTCGACCGATGACAACTGCTGGCAACACCCATTGGTGCCTATCGGTCGAGTTTCACTAGGGCAAACTCGACCGACAGAGCAGCTGTCAAAAAGCACACCTATTTTATAAAAACATATTTAAAGGCATGCTAAAAATACAAACCATATCCAAACATGTCTAAGCAAATTAGTAATGCACTATAGAACCATTAGAAACAGTTTTTGAGCAAGAGTGTGAAGAGAATCACAAAATGCCACTTTTGACTCAAAAACCATATTTATAGTGCACACTATCTTGACAAAAACAAGTTAGGATAGGTTATAAGCAATAAAATATTTACCTTTGTGCTTACCATTTCTTTTCCACTTGTTGTCACCCTCTACACATCTCACCTTTCTTCTTTCATGTGGATTGAGAAGTCAATTTGCAATTCAATAGCTCAAGTCAATCCATTTGCAAGTACCTACAAGAAGAAAGATGAAATGGTCCCCAATCATGTTTTTGGGTCCGGAGGGGTTAGTTTAGCAACCCAAATCCTATTGCTCTTGGGTGCTTTCCTAAAAGGACAACAATTAGAATAATGACCAAAATCATTGCAATAGTTGCATGTGCCCATAGTCTTGGAACTAGAGGATTCTCCATGGAATATTGGAGGTCCTTTATCTTTGTTGTTCCCTTGACTACTATCATACCCTAAACCATGTCTACCAATTTGTTTATTAGTATTGTGTAGGATATCATTAAGGCTCTTCTTACCAACTAAAAATCTTTGCAAAGAGGATCTCAAACTATCATTATCATGCTTAAGAGAAGAAATAGTAGAAGACAAATTATTGATATTATCTCTAGCATGCAAAAGATCATTTTCTAAGCAAAGAGATTTAGTTGAATAAGAATCTCTATCAATATGAAGAGCAGCAACATCATTCTCTCTATTTGTAGAACTAGAACAAGATTCATGCCCATTGATTTTAGCAAGCAATGAGGCATTTTCTATTTCTAATTCATGCAAAACAAAATCTTTGTCCTTGTTTTCAGATTTAAGAACATCAATGTTATGCATGAGAGAATCAACAATTAAAGTATGCTCTTCATTTGAACTAGGCATGAGAGGTTGAGCTTCTAGAAATTTAATCTTATCAAGTAAACTAGCATTTTCAAGTTTAAGAGAGTCTACTTGGCTAAGACAATCATTTTTATCAATAAGCAAGCAAGAATTAGCATATTCAAGATCATCTAGTTCTATATGAAAATTATCAACAATTTTAGCAAGCTTTTTCTTTTTCTTTTTAGAAGACTTATAAGAGGCACAAATATCATGAATAATAGAAATTAAAGATTCTTTATCTAACGAGTCTAGGTTTACCTCACTTGAGTCTTCACTTGTTGATGCTATAAGGGAAAAATGGCATTCTCCTTCATCACTAGAGCTTGACCTTGATCCTTCACATGAATCTTCACTTGAGCTTGAGTTGGAGGAGCCACTTGAGCTTGATTTGCATTTCTTCATGTGAAGATGGGTCTTTTTGCCTTGTGGGCAATCTTCCTTGTAGTGACCCTTCTTCCCACATGTGAAGCACCGTGTGGAGGAGGACTTGCCTTTGTAGAATCTACCCTTGGAGTACATGGCATCTTCATCAACTTGAGAGGATGGAGAAGCTTGACCAACAATAGCCTTGATTTGAGCTTTGATTTCAGCCTTCTTCATTCTCTTGAGTTCTTTCTCCTCTTGTCTTTCTATTTCCTCCCTCTTGTCAAGTGTCGCTTCATGTGCTTGTAGATTTCCAATGAGCTCTTCAATAGGAATATCTCTAAGAGACCTTGCTTCTTCAATGGAAGTCACCTTGGATTCCCACCTCTTGGGGAGAGTTCTAAGGATCTTTGAGTTGATCTCTCCACTAAACATAGGATTTCCTAGAACAGCAAGACCATTCAAGATGGTGTTGAGCCTTGAGTACATGTTGGCTATGCTCTCCTCCTTTCCCATCTTGAAGTTCTCAAGCAACCCTTTGAGCATGTAGACTTTGCTTTCCTTCACTTGATATGTCCCTTCATAAGTGATGCAAAGATTTCTCCATACCTCATAAGCCGTCTCACAAGAAGAAATCCGGTTGAACTCGGTGGGGGTCATGGAGGCATATAGAATGTGCATGGCTCTAGCATTCAAGGTTGCTTTCATCAAGGTGGCTTCATCCCATTCTTCAATGTTTGTCTTTGGTAGAATGTATGGGCTGTTCACCATTTGCCACATCTCGAGACTTGATCCTTGGATGAAGAATTGAAGTCTTCTTCTCCAATAGAGGAAGTTTCTCCCAACAAAGATTGGAAGGTTGGTCGAGAGTCTCCCTCCTAGGTAGTCACCCATCTTCTCCTACTTGTTGAAGTATGTTTGGAGAAGACCCACTCTGATACCACTTGTTGGATCCTAGATGGGTGATTAGATGCTCTAGAGGGGGGGTGAATAGAGCTGAAAGAACTTAAACAAAATTCATTAAACCTTCAAATTATATGACAAGATAAGGTTGCTAAATAGGTAATTTGAGTGCAACTAAATCATGCATAGCAAGGATAAGAGAGATTGAACATGCACCAATTAGACAAGCTATTTAGAGTGGTTCCACACTTCAAACTAGAAGTGTGTCAGTCCACTTGCCTAGAGAGGTCAACCTCTAGGACTTCCAACAATTGTACTCTTATATTCATTTATAAGACTTACAATACATGACCAACAAAGGACTTACCTATCCAATACAAAGAGTCTTCAACCTTACCAAGGACTTACCCACTTTGCAAGAGTCTTCGGCCTTCTCCAAGGACTTACCCACTCTTGCACAAGTCTTCGGCCTTGCAGGAATGACCCACTCTTCTTGGATCTTCCGCCTTTGACTTCACCTTCACTCGGAGAAGCTTTCCACCAAGGTCTTACCTACTTGAGCTTGAGTCTTTTGCCTTCTCCAAGGGCTTACCCACTCTAGCTCCAAGTCTTCTGCCTTGATCTTCACCAAGGGACTCCTTCCCTTGTTCTTCTTCACCTCTCTTGGACAAGAGAGAGAACCTTCATCTTCATGATTGAAATGGAGAGATGGGGAGCTTGTGGAAGTGAGAGCTTCACAAGATATACAAATGGGACTAGCTCTCTTACAGATTTCCTACTCACTCTAATGGATGTAGCAAGTGATTAAGCTTAGAGAGAGAGGAGTCTGTAGGAAGCACTCAACTATAGAATAGGAACCTCACAAAGAGTTTGCAATGAATGCTCAAACTTGGAATGAAGCCCAACGGGTCCTATTTATAGCTAGGGATGCCTCTTAGCCTTTGGGAACACTTGAGAACAAAAACTAGCCATTTTGTGGCTTGCAAGAGATCTATTTTCACTTGTTGCAACTCCACAACGGCTAGAATCACTTTTCTGCACTTTTTCGTACAGCCTGATCGGCCCAGTTTCTATAAAGGTAATTCAGCCGAACCGTGAATCGGCTGAGTTGGCAACTCGGCCGAATCTCACAAAAATCCCAGAATATATGGATCGGCCGAGTTTGGAATTCGGCCGACAAAATCCCTTTTATGGGTATTTTGGAATTTTCGTTTGACTATACAAATGATGGATTTTTGTGTCCAAATAATTTTTCGAAGCTTAATTACAAGTCATACAATCATTACAAGTGGTTACAAAGCAATTCTAAGGTCATTTACATAGAGATCCCAAATTGCACACTTGTAGCTATTTTGACTTGTCTTTTCTCCAATTTGATATGCGCAAGTTAGGGCATTTGGAGTGTGTCTAAACCTAATCTGAAATCACTCAATGTAGAAGAATTAGACACCAATATGTGGAATGGTTAGTCATCATCAAAACAAGGGTTTAGTCAATTTAGACGTGAGTCAACATTGACCTAATGACCTTGAGTCAACATTCTCCCCCTTTTTGAAGATGACAAACCATTCCATAAATGTATTGAAAGCTTGTACGTAAAATCATACCTTCGGAGAAACCTAGGGGTTTCAATAGGATTGAGCTCATATGCTCCCACTCAATTGATGCGCATGGAGTTCTCATACTCCCCCTCAATTGATGCTATTTCTCCTGCATGGTTAGCTTTCATAACATTTATAGAAACTATGTCTTCTACTCATATATGTTCTACACATATATGTCTTCTCCCATTTACCTTCTCCCCTTTACATGGACACGCTTCTTTGCTTCATGTAATACATGCCTTCTCCCTGTTGTCAAAAGAAGACATATATTTCTCCCCTTTGTCATTTCAAAAAGGTGGGGGTGTGAAGAAACTAAGAGACACCACTTGTTAAGAGAAAGAAGATAACAAAAGTTATATAAGGAGAGTAGAAGAGCACAGATAGGGGCTTGTCCAAGCATAGAAAGAAAAGCAAGTTAAAGCATATACTTGAACAACCCAAAAATCCAAGATAAGGTGCTGCAGAAAAACAATAAATTACAATTTTGACCCTCAAGATGATGGAATTTGACCAAAAACCATCGGAGCTCATGGGAAAGCGATGAGTCTTGCTCAGAAGGTCGTTTCTGCATGAATAGCACTAGTCTTGCACCAAAAACTAAAACTGGAGCAAAATCTGCATAAAAATCCATAAATACTCCAATTTCTACATATAATGTAGCTCTATGTGCCCTGCATCACAATGTTATGCAAACAACTCAAGATAGTAGATATGCAATTCAATGAACAATCTTGAGCATGTATGAGATAAGATACAAGCATAACATATAGATGATCAAAGATGGCAATTTGTAAACAAGGTTAGAATTACATGTATATGAACTACTAGTAGATGATATCACAAGTTAGGACTACTAGTAGGATCTAGATCATAGCAAGAGATACTAAAAGATACACAAGATAAAGCAAGCTATGAGTAGATATAGAGATATATCCAAACCAAGAGATATGCAATTTTCGAAGCATGAGAGGATATAACTCACTATATATGCATCCTTACCATAATATGATTACCCCTAAGAACCTCAAGGTTGTATCAAAACAAGATATACACCGAGATAGATGTAGCAAGTTAGAGTACAGCGGAAGTAATTTTTAGACACAACCAAGAGATCCAAAGTGACCATCATCAAAACCTGCAAAAAAACTCAAAGCAAGTAATTGCAACATATAGATTTACCAATTTAGAGCAATTAGATAGATAGAGTTGTAAGCAAGATAGACAATGTAGAACAAGGCAATATGCATATATAAAGGTACCAAATGAGAGTGCCAAAGAATAAGGCTATTGGTTGAGAAAATCTAGTTGAGAGGGAAATTATCACTCAATAAGCCAAATTTATATTCTGTGCACAGTGTAATCGGTCGAGTTCTGTGCATTGGCAACTCGATCGATGACAACTGGTGGCAACACCCATTGGTGCCTATCGGTCGAGTTTCACTAGGGAAAACTCGACCGACAGAGCAGCTGTCAAAAAGCACACCTATTTTATAAAAACATATTTAAAGGCATGCTAAAAATACAAACCATATCCAAACATGTCTCAGCAAGTTAGTAATGCACTATAGAACCATTAGAAACAGTTTTTGAGCAAGAGTGTGAAGAGAATCACAAAATACCACTTTTGACTCAAAAACCATATGTATAGTGCACACTATCTTGACAAAAACAAGTTAGGATAGGTTATAAGCAATAAAACATTTACCTTTGTGCTTACCATTGCTTTTCCACTTGTTGTCACCCTCTACACATCTCACCTTTCTTCTTTCATGTGGATTGAGAAGTCAATTTGCAATTCAATAGCTCAAGTCAATCCATTTGCAAGTACCTACAAGAAGAAAGGTGAAATGGTCCCCAATCATGTTTTTGGGTCCGGAGGGGTTAGTTTAGCAACCCAAATCCTATTTCTCTTGGGTGCTTTCCTAAAAGGACAACAATTAGAATAATGACCAAAATCATTGCAATAGTTGCATGTGCCCATAGTCTTGGAACTAGAGGATTCTCCATGGAATATTGGAGGTCCTTTATCTTTGTTGTTCCCTTGACTACTATCATACCCTAAACCATGTCTACCAATTTGTTTAGTAGTATTTTGTAGGATATCATTAAGGCTCTTCTTACCAACTAAGAATCTTTGCAAAGAGGATCTCAAACTATCATTATCATGCTTAAGAGAAGAAATAGTAGAAGACAAATTATTGATATTATCTCTAGCATGCAAAAGATCATTTTCTAAGCAAAGAGATTTAGTTGAATAAGAATCTCTATCAATATGAAGAGCAGAAACATCATTCTCTCTATTTGTAGAACTAGAACAAGATTCATGCCCATTGATTTTAGCAAGCAAGGAGGCATTTTCTATTTCTAATTCATGCAAAACAAAATCTTTGTCCTTGTTTTCAGATTTAAGAACAGCAATGTTATGCATGAGAGAATCAACAATTAAAGTATGCTCTTCATTTGAACTAGGCATGAGAGTTTGAGCTTCTAGAAATTCAATCTTATCAAGTAAACTAGCATTTTCAAGTTTAAGAGAGTCTACTTGGCTAAGACAATCATTTTTATCAATAAGCAAGCAAGAATTAGAATATTCAAGATCATCTAGTTCTATATGCAAATTATCAACAATTTTAGCAAGCTTTTTCTTTTTCTTTTTAGAAGACTTATAAGAGGCACAAATATCATGAATAATAGCAATTAAAGATTCTTTATCTAACGAGTCTAGGTTTACCTCACTTGAGTCTTCACTTGTTGATGCTATAAGGGCAAAATGGCATTCTCCTTCATCACTAGAGCTTGAGCTTGATCCTTCACATGAATCTTCACTTGAGCTTGAGTTGGAGGAGCCACTTGAGCTTGATTTCCATTTCTTCATGTGAAGATGGGTCTTTTTGCCTTGTGGGCAATCTTCCTTGTAGTGACCCTTCTTTCCACATGTGAAGCACCGTGTGGAGGAGGACTTGCCTTTGTAGAATCTACCCTTGGAGTACATGGCATCTTCATCAACTTGAGAGGATGGAGAAGCTTGACCAACAATAGCCTTGATTTGAGCTTTGATTTCATCCTTCTTCATTCTCTTGAGTTCTTTCTCCTCTTGTATTTCTATTTCCTCCCTCTTGTCAAGTGTAGCTTCATGTGCTTGTATATTTACAACGAGCTCTTCAATAGGAATATCGCTAAGAGACCTTGCTTCTTCAATGGAAGTCACCTTGGATTCCCACCTCTTGGGGAGAGTTCTAAGGATCTTTGAGTTGATCTCTCCACTAGACATAGGATGTCCTAGAACAGCAAGACCATTCAAGATGGTGTTGAGACTTGAGTACATGTTGGCTATGCTCTCCTCCTTTCCCATCTTGAAGTTCTCAAGAAACCCTTTGAGCATGTAGACTTTGCTTTCCTTCACTTGATCTGTCCCTTCATAAGTGATGCAAAGCTTTCTCCATACCTCATAGGCCGTCTCACAAGAAGAAATCCGGTTGAACTCGGTGGGGGTCATGGAGGCATATAGAATGTGCATGGCTCTAGCATTCAAGGTTGCTTTCATCAAGGTGGCTTCATCCCATTCTTCAATGTTTGTCTTTGGTAGAATGTATGGGCTGTTCACCATTTGCCACATCTCGAGACTTGATCCTTGGATGAAGAATTGAAGTCTTCTTCTCCAATAGAGGAAGTTGCTCCCATCAAAGATTGGAAGGCTGGTCGAGAGTCTCCCTCCTTGGTAGTCACCCATCTTCTCCTACTTGTTGAAGTATGCTTGGAGAAGACCCGCTCTGATACCACTTGTTGGATCCTAGATGGGTGATTAGATGCTATAGAGGGGGGGTGAATAGAGCTGAAAGCACTTAAACAAAATTGATTAAACCTTCAAATTATATGACAAGATAAGGTTGCTAAATAGGTAATTTGAGTGCAACTAAATCATGCATAGCAAGGATAAGAGAGATTGAACATGCACCAATTAGACAAGCTATTTAGAGTGGTTCCACACTTCAAACTAGAAGTGTGTCAGTCCACTTGCCTAGAGAGGTCAACCTCTAGGACTTCCAACAATTGTACTCTTATATTCACTTATAAGACTTACAATACATGACCAACAAAGGTCTTACCTATCCAATACAAAGATTCTTCAACCTTGCCAAGGACTTACCCACTTTGCAAGAGTCTTCGGCCTTCTCCAAGGACTTACCCACTCTTGCACAATTCTTCGGCCTTGCAGGAATTACCCACTCTTCTTGGATCTTCTGCCTTTGACTTCACCTTCACTCAGAGAAGCTTTCCACCAAGGTCTTACCTACTTGAGCTTGAGTCTTTTGCCTTCTCCAAGGGCTTACCCACTCTAGCTCCAAGTCTTCTGCCTTGATCTTCACCAAGGGACTCCTTCCCTTGTTCTTCTTCACCTCTCTTGGACAAGAGAGAGAACCTTCATCTTCATGATTGAAATGGAGAGATGGGGAGGTTGTGGAAGTGAGAGCTTCACAAGATATACAAATGGGACTAGCTCTCTTACAGATTTCCTACTCACTCTAATGGATGTAGCAAGTGATTAAGCTTAGAGAGAGAGAGGAGGCTGTAGGAAGCACTCAACTATAGAATAGGAACCTCACAAAGAGTTTGCAATGAATGCTCAACTTTGGAATGAAGCCCAAGGGGTTCTATTTATAGCTGGGGATGCCTCTTAGCCTTTGGGAACACTTGAGAATGAAAACTAGCCGTTTTGTGGCTTGCAACGGATCTATTTTCACTTGTTGCAACTCCACAACGGCTAGAATCACTTTTCTGCACTTTTTCGTATAGCCTGATCGGCCGAGTTTCTATAAAGGCAATTCAGCCGAACTGTGAATCGGCTGAGTTTGCAACTCGGCCGAACCGTGAATCGGCTGAGTTGGCAACTCAGCCGAATCTCACAAAAATCCCAGAATATATGGATCGGCTGAGTTTGGAATTCGGCCGACAAAATCCCTGTTATGGGTATTTTGGAATTTTCATTTGACTATACAAATGATGGAGTTTTGTGTCCCAAAATTTTTTCTAAGCTTAATTACAAGTCATACAATCATTACAAGTGGTTACAAAGCAATTCTAAGGTCATTTACATAGAGATCCCAAATTGCACACTTGTAGCTATTTTGACTTGTCTTTTCTCCAATTTGATATGCGCAAGTTAGGGCATTTGGAGTGTGTCTAAACCTAATCTGAAATCACTCAATGTAGAAGCATTAGACACCAATATGTGGAATGGTTAGTCATCATCAAAATAAGGGTTTAGTCAATTTAGACGTGAGTCAACATTGACCTAATTGACCTTGAGTCAACATTCTCCCCCTTTTTGAAGATGACAAACCATTCCATAAATGTATTGAAAGCTTGTACGTAAAATCATACCTTCGGAGAAACCTAGGGGTTTCAATAGGATTGAGCTCATATGCTCCCCCTCAATTGATGCGCATGGAGTTCGCATACTCCCCCTCAATTGATGCTATTTCTCCTGCATGGTTAGCTTTCATAACATTTATAGAAACTATGTCTTCTACTCATATATGTTCTACACATATATGTCTTCTCCCATTTACCTTCTCCCCTTTACATGGACACGCTTCTTTGCTTCATGTAAGACATGCCTTCTCCCTGTTGTCAAAAGAAGACATATCTTTCTTCCCCTTTGTCATTTCAAAAAGGTGGGGGTGTGAAGAAACTAAGAAACACCACTTGTTAAGAGAAAGAAGATAACAAAAGTTATATAAGGAGAGTAGAAGAGCACAAATAGGGGCTTGTCCAAGCATATAAAGAAAAGCAAGTTAAAGCATATACTTGAACAACCCAAAAATGCAAGATAAGGTGCTGCAGAAAAACAATAAATTACAATTTTGACCCTCAAGATGATGGAATTTGACCAAAAACCATCGGAGCTCCTGGAAAAGCCATGAGTCTTGCTCAGAAGGTCGTTTCTGTATGAAAAGCACTAGTCTTGCACCAAAACCTGAAACTGGAGCAAAATCTGCATAAAAATCCATAAATACTCC
Organism: Alisma plantago-aquatica; assembly: GCA_963693085.1. Taxonomy (NCBI): domain Eukaryota; kingdom Viridiplantae; phylum Streptophyta; class Magnoliopsida; order Alismatales; family Alismataceae; genus Alisma; species Alisma plantago-aquatica. The sequence goes on along the minus strand of OY856411.1, from coordinate 1,179,055,407 downwards.
AATTTCTACATATAATGTAGCTCTATGTGCCCTGCATCACAATGTTATGCAAACAACTCAAGATAGTAGATATGCAATTCAAGGAACAATCTTGAGCATGTATGAGATAAGATACAAGCATAACATATAGATGATCAAAGATGGCAATTTGTAAACAAGGTTAGAATTATATGTATATGAACTACTAGTAGATGATATCACAAGTTAGGACTACTAGTAGGATCTAGATCATAGCAAGAGATACACAAGATAAAGCAAGCTATGAGTAGATATAGAGATATATCCAAACCAAGAGATATGCAATTTTAGAAGCATGAGAGGATATAACTCACTATATATGCATCCTTACCATAAGATGATTACCCCTAAGAACCTCAAGGTTGTATCAAAACAAGATATACACCGAGATAGATGTAGCAAGTTAGAGTACAACGGAAGTAATTTTTAGACACAACCAAGAGATCCAAAGCGACCATCATCAAAACCTGCAAAACAATTCAAAGCAAGTAATTGCAACATATAGATTTACCAATTTAGAGCAATTAGATAGATAGAGTTGTAAGCAAGATAGACAATGTAGAACAAGGCAATATGCATATATAAAGGTACCAAATGAGAGTGCCAAAGAATAAGGCTATTGGTTGAGAAAATCTAGTTGAGAGGGAAATTCTCACTCAATAAGCCAAATTTATATTCTGTGCACAATGTAATCGGTCGAGTTCTTTGCATTGGCAACTCGACCGATGACAACTGCTGGAAACATCCATTGGTGCCTATCGGTCGAGTTTCACTAGGGAAAACTCGACCGACAGAGCAGCTGTCAAAAAGCACACCTATTTTATAAAAACATATTTAAAGGCATGCTAAAAATACAAACCATATCCAAACATGTCTAAGAAAGTTAGTAATGCACTATAGAACCATTAGAAACAGTTTTTGAGCAAGAGTGTGAAGAGAATCACAAAATGCCACTTTTGACTCAAAAACCATATGTATAGTGCACACTATCTTGACAAAAACAAGTTAGGATAGGTTATAAGCAATAAAACATTTACCTTTGTGCTTACCATTGCTTTTCCACTTGTTGTCACCCTCTACGCATCTCACCTTTCTTCTTTCATGTGGATTGAGAAGTCAATTTTCAATTCAATAGCTCAAGTCAATCCATTTGCAAGTACCTACAAGAAGAAAGATGAAATGGTTCCCAATCATGTTTTTGGGTCCGGAGGGGTTAGTTTAGCAACCCAAATCCTATTGCTCTTGGGTGCTTTCCTAAAAGGACAACAATTAGAATAATGACCAAAATCATTGCAATAGTTGCATGTGCCCATAGTCTTGGAACTAGAGGATTCTCCATGGAATATTGGAGGTCCTTTATCTTTGTTGTTCCCTTGACTACTATCATACCCTAAACCATGTCTACCAATTTGTTTAGTAGTATTGTGTAGGATATCATTAAGGCTCTTCTTACCAACTAAGAATCTTTGCAAAGAGGATCTCTAACTATCATTATCATGCTTAAGAGAAGAAATAGTAGAAGAAAAATTATTGATATTATCTCTAGCATGCAAAAGATCATTTTCTAAGCAAAGAGATTTAGTTGAATAAGAATCTCTATCAATATGAAGAGCAGCAACATCATTCTCTCTATTTGTAGAACTAGAACAAGATTCATGCCCATTGATTTTAGCAAGCAAGGAGGCATTTTCTATTTCTAATTCATGCAAAACAAAATCTTTGTCCTTGTTTTCAGATTTAAGAACATCAATGTTATGCATGAGAGAATCCACAATTAAAGTATGCTCTTCATTTGAACTAGGCATGAGAGGTTGAGCTTCTAGAAATTTAATCTTATCAAGTAAACTAGCATTTTCAAGTTTAAGAGAGTCTACTTGGCTAAGACAATCATTTTTATCAATAAGCAAGCAAGAATTAGCATATTCAAGATCATCTAGTTCTATATGCAAATTATCAACAATTTTAGCAAGCTTTTTCTTTTTCTTTTTAGAAGACTTATAAGAGGCACAAATATCATGAATAATAGCAATTAAAGATTCTTTATCTAACGAGTCTAGGTTTACCTCACTTGAGTCTTCACTTGTTGATGCTATAAGGGAAAAATGGCATTCTCCTTCATCACTAGAGCTTGAGCTTGATCATTCACATGAATCTTCACTTGAGCTTGAGTTGGAGGAGCCACTTGAGCTTGATTTCCATTTCTTCATGTGAATATGGGTCTTTTTGCCTTGTGGGAAATCTTCCTTGTAGTGACCCTTCTTTCCACATGTGAAGCACCGTGTGGAGGAGGACTTGCCTTTGTATAATCTACCCTTGGAGTACATGGCATCTTCATCAACTTGAGAGGATGGAGAAGCTTGACCAACAATAGGCTTGATTTGAGCTTTGATTTCAGCCTTCTTCATTCTCTTGAGTTCTTTCTCCTCTTGTATTTCTATTTCCTCCCTCTTGTCAAGTGTAGCTTCATGTGCTTGTATATTTACAATGAGCTCTTCAATAGGAATATCCCTAAGATACCTTGCTTCTTCAATGGAAGTCACCTTGGATTCCCACCTCTTGGGGAGAGTTCTAAGGATCTTTGAGTTGATCTCTCCACTAGACATAGGATGTCCTAGAACAGCAAGACCATTCAAGATGGTGTTGAGACTTGAGTACATGTTGGCTATGCTCTCCTCCTTTCCCATCTTGAAGTTCTCAAGAAACCCTTTGAGCATGTAGACTTTGCTTTCCTTCACTTGATTTGTCCCTTCATAAGTGATGCAAAGCTTTCTCCATACCTCATAGGCCGTCTCACAAGAAGAAATCCGGTTGAACTCGGTGGGGGTCATGGAGGCATATAGAATGTGCATGGCTCTAGCATTCAAGGTTGCTTTCATCAAGGTGGCTTCATCCCATTCTTCAATGTTTGTCTTTGGTAGAATGTATGGGTTGTTCACCATTTGCCACATCTCGAGACTTGATCCTTGGATCAAGAATTGAAGTCTTCTTCTCCAATAGAGGAAGTTGCTCCCATCAAAGATTGGAAGGCTGGTCGAGAGTCTCCCTCCTAGGTAGTCACCCATCTTCTCCTACTTGTTGAAGTATGCTTGGAGAAGACCCGCTCTGATACCACTTGTTGGATCCTAGATGGGTGATTAGATGCTCTAGAGGGGGGTGAATAGAGCTGAAAGCACTTAAACAAAATTCATTAAACCTTCAAATTATATGACAAGATAAGGTTGCTAAATAGGTAATTTGAGTGCAACTAAATCATGCATAGCAAGGATAAGAGAGATTGAACATGCACCAATTAGACAAGCTATTTAGAGTGGTTCCACACTTCAAACTAGAAGTGTGTCAGTCCACTTGCCTAGAGAGGTCAACCTCTAGGACTTCCAACAATTGTACTCTTATATTCACTTATAAGGCTTAAAATACATGACCAACAAAGGACTTACCTATCCAATACAAAGAGTCTTCAACCTTACCAAGGACTTACCCACTTTGCAAGAGTCTTCGGCCTTCTCCAAGGACTTACCCACTCTTGCACAAGTCTTCGGCCTTGCAGGAATTACCCACTCTTCTTGGATCTTCCGCCTTTGACTTCACCTTCCCTCGGAGAAGCTTTCCACCAAGGTCTTACCTACTTGAGCTTGAGTCTTTTGCCTTCTCCAAGGGCTTACCCACTCTAGCTCCAAGTCTTCTGCCTTGATCTTCACCAAGGGACTCCTTCCCTTGTTCTTCTTCACCTCTCTTGGACAAGAGAGAGAACCTTCATCTTCATGATTGAAATGGAGAGATGGGGAGGTTGTGGAAGTGAGAGCTTCACAAGATATACAAATGGGACTAGCTCTCTTACAGATTTCCTACTCACTCTAAAGGATGTACCTAGTGATTAAGCTTAGAGAGAGAGAGGAGGCTGTAGGAAGAACTCAACAATAGAATAGGAACCTCACAAAGAGTTTGCAATGAATGCTCAACCTTGGAATGAAGCCCAAGGGGTCCTATTTATAGCTGGGGATGCCTCTTAGCCTTTGGGAACACTTGAGAATGAAAACTAGCCGTTTTGTGGCTTGCAACGGATCTATTTTCACTTGTTGCAACTCCACAACGGCTAGAATCACTTTTCTGCACTTTTTCGTACAGCCTGATCGGCCGAGTTTCTATAAAGGCAATTCAACCGAACCGTGAATCGGCTGAGTTTGCAACTCGGCCGAACCGTGAATCGGCTGAGTTTGCAACACGGCCGAATCTCACAAAAATCCCAGAATATATGGATCGGCCGAGTTCGGAATTCGGCCGACAAAATCCCTGTTATGGGTATTTTGGAATTTTCGTTTGACTATACAAATGATGGATTTTTGTGTCCCAATAATTTTTCTAAGCTTAATTACAAGTCATACAATCATTACAAGTGGTTACAAAGAAATTCTAAGGTCATTTACATAGAGATCCCAAATTGCACACTTGTAGCTATTTTGACTTGTCTTTTCTCCAATTTGATATGCGCAAGTTAGGGCATTTGGAGTGTGTCTAAACCTAATCTGAAATCACTCAATGTAGAAGCATTAGACACCAATATGTGGAATGGTTAGTCATCATCAAAATAAGGGTTTAGTCAATTTAGACGTGAGTCAACATTGACCTAATTGACCTTGAGTCAACATTCTCCCCCTTTTTGAAGATGACAAACCATTCCATAAATGTATTGAAAGCTTGTACGTAAAATCATACCTTCGGAGAAACCTAGGGGTTTCAATAGGATTGAGCTCATATGCTCCCCCTCAATTGATGCGCATGGAGTTCTCATACTCCCCCTCAATTGATGCTATTTCTCCTGCATGGTTAGCTTTCATAACATTTATAGAAACTATGTCTTCTACTAATATATGTTCTACACATATATGTCTTCTCCCATTTACCTTCTCCCCTTTACATGGACACGCTTCTTTGCTTCATGTAAGACATGCCTTCTCCTTGTTGTCAAAAGAAGACATATCTTTCTCCCCCTTTGTCATTTCAAAAAGGTGGGGGTGTGAAGAAACTAAGAAACACCACTTGTTAAGAGAAAGAAGATAACAAAAGTTATATAAGGAGAGTAGAAGAGCACATATAGGGGCTTGTCCAAGCATAGAAAGAAAAGCAAGTTAAAGCATATACTTGAACAACCCAAAAATGCAAGATAAGGTGCTGCAGAAAAACAATAAATTACAATTTTGACCCTCAAGATGATGGAATTTGACCAAAAACCATCGGAGCTCATGGCAAAGCGATGAGTCTTGCTCAGAAGGTCGTTTCTGCATGAAAAGCACTAGTCTTGCACCAAAAACTGAAACTGGAGCAAAATCTGCATAAAAATCCATAAATACTCCAATTTCTACATATAATGTAGCTCTATGTGCCCTGCATCACAATGTTATGCAAACAACTCAAGATAGTAGATATGCAATTCAAGGAACAATCTTGAGCATGTATGAGATAAGATACAAGCATAACATATAGATGATCAAAGATGGCAATTTGTAAACAAGGTTAGAATTACATGTATATGAACTACTAGTAGATGATATCACAAGTTAGGACTACTAGTAGGATCTAGATCATACCAAGAGATACTAAAAGATACACAAGATAAAGCAAGCTATGAGTAGATATAGAGATATATCCAAACCAAGAGATATGCAATTTTAGAAGCATGAGAGGATATAACTCACTATATATGCATCCTTACCATAAGATGATTACCCCTAAGAACCTCAAGGTTGTATCAAAACAAGATATACACTGAGATAGATGTAGCAAGTTAGAGTACAGTGGAAGTAATTTTTAGACACAACCAAGAGATCCAAAGCGACCATCATCAAAACCTGCAAAACAACTCAAAGCAAGTAATTGCAACATATATATTTACCAATTTAGAGCAATTAGATAGATAGAGTTGTAAGCAAGATAGAAAATGTAGAACAAGGCAATATGCATATATAAAGGTACCAAATGAGAGTGCCAAAGAATAAGGCTATTGGTTGAGAAAATCTAGTTGAGAGGGAAATTCTCACTCAATAAGCCAAATTTATATTCTGTGCACAGTGTAATCGATTGAGTTCTGTGCATTGGCAACTCGACCGATGACAACTGCTAGCAACACCCATTGGTGCCTATCGGTCGAGTTTCACTAGGGCAAACTCGACCGACAAAGCAGCTGTCAAAAAGCACACATATTTTATTAAAACATATTTAAAGGCATGCTAAAAACACAAACCATATCCAGACATGTCTAAGCAAGTTAGTAATGCACTATAGAACCATTAGAAACAGTTTTTGAGCAAGAGTGTGAAGAGAATCACAAAATGCCACTTTTGACTCAAAAACCATATGTATAGTGCACACTATCTTGACAAAAACAAGTTAGGATAGGTTATAAGCAATAAAACATTTACCTTTGTGCTTACCATTGCTTTTCCACTTGTTGTCACCCTCTACACATCTCACCTTTCTTCTTTCATGTGGATTGAGAAGTTAATTTGAAATTCAATAGCTCAAGTCAATCCATTTGCAAGTACCTACAAGAAGAAAGATGAAATGGTCCCCAATCATGTTTTTGGGTCCGGAGGGGTTAGTTTAGCAACCCAAATCCTATTGCTCTTGGGTGCTTTCCTAAAAGGACAACAATTAGAATAATGACCAAAATCATTGCAATAGTTGCATGTGCCCATAGTCTTGGAACTAGAGGATTCTCCATGGAATATTGGAGGTCCTTTATCTTTGTTGTTCCCTTGACTACTATCATACCCTAAACCATGTCTACCAATTTGTTTAGTAGTATTGTGTAGGATATCATTAAGGCTTTTCTTACCAACTAAGAATCTTTGCAAAGAGGATCTCAAACTATCATTATCATGCTTAAGAGAAGAAATAGTAGAAGACAAATTATTGATATTATCTCTAGCATGCAAAAGATCATTTTCTAAGCAAAGAGATTTAGTTGAATAAGAATCTCTATCAATATGAAGAGCAGCAACATCATTCTCTCTATTTGTAGAACTAGAACAAGATTCATGCCCATTGATTTTAGGAAGCAAGGAGGCATTTTCTATTTCTAATTCATGCAAAACAAAATCTTTGTCCTTGTTTTCAGATTTAAGAACATCAATGTTATGCATGAGAGAATCAACAATTAAAGTATGCTCTTCATTTGAACTAGGCATGAGAGGTTGAGCTTCTAGAAATTTAATATTATCAAGTAAACTAGCATTTTCAAGTTTAAGAGAGTCTACTTGGATAAGACAATCATTTTTATCAATAAGCAAGCAAGAATTAGCATATTCAAGATCATCTAGTTCTATATGCAAATTATCAACAATTTTAGCAAGATTTTTCTTTTTCTTTTTAGAAGACTTATAAGAGGCACAAATACCATGAATAATAGCAATTAAAGATTCTTTATCTAACGAGTCTAGGTTTACCTCACTTGAGTCTTCACTTGTTGATGCTATAAGGGCAAAATGGCATTCTCCTTCATCACTAGAGCTTGAGCTTGATCCTTCACATGAATCTTCACTTGAGCTTGAGTTGGAGGAGCCACTTGAGCTTGATTTCCATTTCTTCATGTGAAGATGGGTCTTTTTGCCTTGTGGGCAATCTTCCTTGTAGTGACCCTTCTTCCGACATGTGAAGCACCGTGTGGAGGAGTACTTGCCTTTGTAGAATCTACCCTTGGAGTACATGGCATCTTCATCAACTTGAGAGGATGGAGAAGCTTGACCAACAATAGCCTTGATTTGAGCTTTGCTTTCAGCCTTCTTCATTCTCTTGAGTTCTTTCTCCTCTTGTCTTTCTATTTCCTCCCTCTTGTCAAGTGTAGCTTCATGTGCTAGTAGATTTCCAATGAGCTCTTCAATAGGAATATCCCTAAGAGACCTTGCTTCTTCAATGGAAGTCACCTTGGATTCCCACCTCTTGGGGAGAGTTCTAAGGATCTTTGAGTTGATCTCTCCACTAGACATAGGATGTCCTAGAACAGCAAGACCATTCAAGATGGTGTTGAGCCTTGAGTACATGTTGTCTATGCTCTCCTCCTTTCCCATCTTGAAGTTCTCAAGCAACCCTTTGAGCATGTAGACTTTGCTTTCCTTCACTTGATCTGTCCCTTCATAAGTGATGCAAAGCTTTCTCCATACATCATAGGCCGTCTCACAAGAAGAAATCCGGTTGAACTCGGTGGGGGTCATGGAGGCATATAGAATGTGAATGGCTCTAGGATTCAAGGTTGCTTTCATCAAGGTGGCTTCATCCCATTCTTCAATGTTTGTCTTTGGTAGAATGTATGGGCTGTTCACCATTTGCCACATCTCGAGACTTGATCCTTGGATGAAGAATTGAAGTCTTCTTATCCAATAGAGGAAGTTGCTCCCATCAAAGATTGGAAGGCTGGTCGAGAGTCTCCCTCCTAGGTAGTCACCCATCTTCTCCTACTTGTTGAAATATGCTTGGAGAAGACCCGCTCTGATACCACTTGTTGGATCCTAGATGGGTGATTAGATGCTCTAGAGGGGGGTGAATAGAGCTGAAAGCACTTAAACAAAATTCATTAAACCTTCAAATTATATGACAAGATAAGGTTGCTAAATAGGTAATTTGAGTGCAACTAAATCATGCATAGCAAGGATAAGAGAGATTGAACATGCACCAATTAGACAAGCTATTTAGAGTGGTTCCACACTTCAAACTAGAAGTGTGTCAGTCCACTTGCCTAGAGAGGTCAACCTCTAGGACTTCCAACAATTGTACTCTTATATTCACTTATAAGACTTACAATACATGACCAACAAAGGACTTACCTATCCAATACAAAGAGTCTTCAACCTTACCAAGGACTTACCCACTTTGCAAGAGTCTTCGGCCTTCTCCAAGGACTTACCCACTCGTGCACAAGTCTTCGGCCTTGCAGGAATTACCCACTCTTCTTGGATCTTTCGCCTTTGACTTCACCTTCACTCGGAGAAGCTTTCCACCAAGGTCTTACCTACTTGAGCTTGAGTCTTTTGCCTTCTCCAAGGGCTTACCCACTCTAGCTCCAAGTCTTCTGCCTTGATCTTCACCAAGGGACTCCTTCCCTTGTTCTTCTTCACCTCTCTTGGACAAGAGAGAGAACCTTCATCTTCATGATTGAAATGGAGAGATGGGGAGGTTGTGGAAGTGAGAGCTTCAGAAGATATACAAATGGGACTAGCTCTCTTACAGATTTCCTACTCACTCTAATGGATGTAGCAAGTGATTAAGCTGAGAGAGAGAGAGGAGGCTGTAGGAAGCACTCAACTATAGAATAGGAACCTCACAAAGAGTTTGCAATGAATGCTCAACCTTGGAATGAAGCCCAAGGGGTCCTATTTATAGCTTGGGATGCCTCTTAGCCTTTGGGAACACTTGAGAACGAAAACTAGCCGTTTTGTGGCTTGCAACGGATCTATTTTCACTTGTTGCAACTCCACAACGGCTAGAATCACTTTTCTGCACTTTTTCGTACAGCCTGATCGGCCGAGTTTCTATAAAGGCAAATCAGCTGAACCGTGAATCGTCTGAGTTTGCAACTCGGCCGAATCTCACAAAAATCCCAGAATATATGGATCGGCCAAGTTTGAAATTCGGCCGACAAAATCCCTGTTATGGGTATTTTGGAATTTTCATTTGACTATACAAATGATGGATTTTTGTGTCCCAATAATTTTTCTAAGCTTAATTACAAGTCATACAATCATTACAAGTGGTTACAAAGCAATTCTAAGGTCATTTACATAGAGATCCCAAATTGCACACTTGTAGCTATTTTGACTTGTCTTTTCTCCAATTTGATATGCGCAAGTTAGGGCATTTGGAGTGTGTCTAAACCTAATCTGAAATCACTCAATGTAGAAGCATTAGACACCAATATGTGGAATGGTTAGTCATCATCAAAACAAGGGTTTAGTCAATTTAGACATGAGTCAACATTGACCTAATTGACCTTGAGTCAACATTCTCCCCCTTTTTGAAATGACAAACCATTCCATAAATGTATTGAAAGCTTGTACGTAAAATCATACCTTCAGAGAAACCTAGGGGTTTCAATAGGATTGAGCTCATATGCTCCCCCTCAATTGATGTGCATGGAGTTCTCATACTCCCCCTCAATTGATGCGCATGGAGTTCTCATACTCCCCCTCAATGGATGATATTTCTCCTGCATGGTTAGCTTTCATAACATTTATAGAAACTATGTCTTCTACTCATATATGTTCTACACATATATGTCTTCTCCCATTTACCTTCTCCCCTTTACATGGACACACTTCTTTGCTTCATGTAAGACATGCCTTCTCCCTGTTGTCAAAAGAAGACATATCTTTCTCCCCCTTTGTCATTTCAAAAAGGTGGGGGTGTGAAGAAACTAAGAAACACCACTTGTTAAGAGAAAGAAGATAACAAAAGTTATATAAGGAGAGTAGAAGAGCACAGATAGGGGCTTGTCCAAGCATAGAAAGAAAAGAAAGTTAAAGCATATACTTGAACAACCCAAAAATGCAAGATAAGGTGCTGCAGAAAAACAATAAATTACAATTTTGACCCTCAAGATGATGGAATTTGACCAAAAACCATCGGAGCTCATGGCTAAGCGATGAGTCTTGCTCAGAAGCTCGTTTCTGCATGAAAAGCACTAGTCTTGCACCAAAAACTGAAACTGGAGCAAAATCTGCATAAAAATCCATAAATACTCCAATTTCTACATATAATGTTGCTCTATGTGCCCTGCATCACAATGTTATGCAAACAACTCAATATAGTAGATATGCAATTCAAGGAACAATCTTGAGCATGTATGAGTTAAGATACAAGCATAACATATAGATGATCAAAGATGGCAATTTGTAAACAAGGTTAGAATTACATGTATATGAACTACTAGTAGATGATATCACAAGTTAGGACTACTAGTAGGATCTAGATCATAGCAAGAGATACTAAAAGATACACAAGATAAAGCAAGCTATGAGTAGATATAGAGATATATCCAAACCAAGAGATATGCAATTTTAGAAGCATGAGAGGATATAACTCACTATATATGCATCCTTACCATAAGATGATTACCCCTAAGAACCTCAAGGTTGTATCAAAACAAGATATACACCGAGATAGATGTAGCAAGTTAGAGTACAGCGGAAGTAATTTTTAGACACAACCAAGAGATCCAAAGCGACCATCATCAAAACCTGCAAAACAACTCAAAGCAAGTAATTACAACATATAGATTTACCAATTTAGAGCAATTAGATAGATAGAGTTGTAAGCAAGATAGACAATGTAGAACAAGGCAATATGCATATATAAAGGTACCAAATGAGAGTGCCAAAGAATAAGGCTATTGGTTGAGAAAATCTAGTTGAGAGGGAAATTCTCACTCAATAAGCCAAATTTATATTCTATGCACAGTGTAATCGGTCGAGTTCTGTGCATTGGCAACTCGACCGATGACAACTGCTGGCAACACCCATTGGTGCCTATCGGTCGAGTTTCACTAGGGCAAACTCGACCGACAGAGCAGCTGTCAAAAAGCACACCTATTTTATAAAAACATATTTAAAGGCATGCTAAAAATACAAACCATATCCAAACATGTCTAAGCAAGTTAGTAATGCACTATAGAACCATTAGAAACAATTTTTGAGCAAGAGTGTGAAGAGAATCACAAAATGCCATTTTTGACTCAAAAACCATATGTATAGTGCACACTATCTTGACAAAAACAAGTTAGGATAGGTTATAAGCAATAAAACATTTACCTTTGTGCTTACCATTGCTTTTCCACTTGTTGTCACCCTCTACACATCTCACCTTTCTTCTTTCATGTGGATTGAGAAGTCAATTTGCAATTCAATATCTCAAGTCAATCCATTTGCAAGTACCTACAAGAAGAAAGATGAAATGGTCCCCAATCATGTTTTTGGGTCCGGAGGGGTTAGTTTAGCAACCCAAATCCTATTGCTCTTGGGTGCTTTCGTAAAAGGACAACAATTAGAATAATGACCAAAATCATTGCAATAGTTGCATGTGCCCATAGTCTTGGAACTAGAGGATTCTCCATGGAATATTGGAGGTCCTTTATCTTTGTTGTTCCCTTGACTACTATCATACCCTAAACCATGTCTACCAATTTGTTTAGTAGTATTGTGTAGGATATCATTAAGGCTCTTCTTAACAACTAAGAATCTTTCTAAAGAGGATCTCAAACTATCATTATCATGCTTAAGAGAAGAAATAGTAGAAGACAAATCATTGATATTATCTCTAGCATGCAAAAGATCATTTTCTAAGCAAAGAGATTTAGTTGAATAAGAATCTCTATCAATATGAAGAGCAGCAACATCATTCTCTCTATTTGTAGAACTAGAACAAGATTCATGCCCATTGATTTTAGCAAGCAAGGAGGCATTTTCTATTTCTAATTCATGCAAAACAAAATCTTTGTCCTTGTTTTCAGATTTAAGAACATCAATGTTATGCATGAGAGAATCAACGATTAAAGTGTGCTCTTCATTTGAACTAGGCATGAGAGGTTGAGCTTCTAGAAATTTAATCTTATCAAGTAAACTAGCATTTTCAAGTTTAAGAGAGTCTACTTGGCTAAGACAATCATTTTAATCAATAAGCAAGCAAGAATTAGCATATTCAAGATCATCTAGTTCTATATGCAAATTATCAACAATTTTAGCAAGATTTTTCTTTTTCTTTTTAGAAGACTTATAAGAGGCACAAATATCATGAATAATAGCAATTAAAGATTCTTTATCTAACGAGTCTAGGTTTACCTCACTTGAGTCTTCACTTGTTGATGCTATAAGGGCAAAATGGCATTCTCCTTCATCACTAGAGCTTGAGCTTGATCCTTCACATGAATCTTCACTTGAGCTTGAGTTGGAGGAGCCACTTGAGCTTGATTTCCATTTCTTCATGTGAAGATGGGTCTTTTTGCCTTGTGGGCAATCTTCCTTGTAGTGACCCTTCTTCCCACATGTGAAGCACCGTGTGGAGGAGGACTTGCCTTTGTAGAATCTACCCTTGGAGTACATGGCATCTTCATCAACTTGAGAGGATGGAGAAGCTTGACCAACAATAGCCTTGATTTGAGCTTTGATTTCAGCCTTCTTCATTCTCTTGAGTTCTTTCTCCTCTTGTCTTTCTATTTCCTCCCTCTTGTCAAGTGTAGCTTCATGTGCTTGTAGATTTCTAATGAGCTCTTCAATAGGAATATCCATAAGAGACCTTGCTTCTTCAATGGAAGTCACCTTGGATTCCCACCTCTTGGGGAGAGTTCTAAGGATCTTTGAGTTGATCTCTCCACTAGACATAGGATGTCCTAGAACAGCAAGACCATTCAAGATGGTGTTGAGCCTTGAGTACATGTTGGCTATGCTCTCCTCCTTTCCCATCTTGAAGTTCTCAAGCAACCCTTTGAGAATGTAGACTTTGCTTTCCTTCACTTGATCTGTCCCTTCATAAGTGATGCAAAGCTTTCTCCATACCTCATAGGCCGTCTCACAAGAAGAAATCCGGTTGAACTCGGTGGGGGTCATGGAGGCATATAGAATGTGCATGGCTCTAGCATTCAAGGTTGCTTTCATCAAGGTGGCTTCATCCCATTCTTCAATGTTTGTCTTTGGTAGAATGTATGGGCTGTTCACCATTTGCCACATCTCGAGACTTGATCCTTGGATGAAGAATTGAAGTCTTCTTCTCCAATAGAGGAAGTTTCTCCCATCAAAGATTGGAAGGTTGGTCGAGAGTCTCCCTCCTAGGTAGTCACCCATCTTCTCCTACTTGTTGAAGTATGCTTGGAGAAGACCCGCTCTGATACCACTTGTTGGATCCTAGATGGGTGATTAGATGCTCTAGAGGGGGGTGAATAGAGCTGAAAGCACTTAAACAAAATTCATTAAACCTTCAAATTATATGACAAGATAAGGTTGCTAAATAGGTAATTTGAGTGCAACTAAATCATGCATAGCAAGGATAAGAGAGATTGAACATGCACCAATTAGACAAGCTATTTAGAGTGGTTCCACACTTCAAACTAGAAGTGTGTCAGTCCACTTGCCTAGAGAGGTCAACCTCTAGGACTTCCAAAAATTGTACTCTTATACTCACTTATAAGACTTACAATACATGACCAACAAAGGACTTACCTATCCAATACAAAGAGTCTTCAACCTTACCAAGGACTTACCCACTTTGCAAGAGTCTTCGACCTTCTCCAAGGACTTACCCACTCTTGCACAAGTCTTCGGCCTTGCAGGAATTACCCACTCTTCTTGGATCTTCCGCCTTTGACTTCACCTTCACTCGGAGAAGCTTTCCACCAAGGTCTTACCTACTTGAGCTTGAGTCTTTTGCCTTCTCCAAGGGCTTACCCACTCTAGCTCCAAGTCTTCTGCCTTGATCTTCACCAAGGGACTCCTTCCCTTGTTCTTCTTCACCTCTCTTGGACAAGAGAGAGAACCTTCATCTTCATGATTGAAATGGAGAGATGGGGAGGTTGTGGAAGTGAGAGCTTCACAAGATATAAAAATGGGACTAGATCTCTTACAGATTTGCTACTCACTCTAATGGATGTAGCAAGTGATTAAGCTTAGAGAGAGAGAGGAGGCTGTAGGAAGCACTCAACTATAGAATAGGAACCTCACAAAGAGTTTGCAATGAATGCTCAACCTTGGAATGAAGCCCAAGGGGTCCTATTTATAGCTTGGGATGCCTGTTAGCCTTTAGGAACACTTGAGAATGAAAACTAGCCATTTTGTGGCTTGCAACGGATCTATTTTCACTTGTTGCAACTCCACAACGGCTAGAATCACTTTTCTGCACTTTTTCGTACAGCCTGATCGGCCGAGTTTCTATAAAGGCAATTCAGCCGAACCGTGAATCGGCTGAGTTTGCAACTCGGTCGAACCGTGAATCGGCTGAGTTTGCAATTCGGCCGAATCTCACAAAAATCCCAGAATATATGGATCGGCCGAGTTTGGAATTCGGCCGACAAAATCCCTGTTATGGGTATTTTGGAATTTTCATTTGACTATACAAATGATGGATTTTTGTGTCCCAATAATTTTTCTAAGCTTAATTACAAGTCATACAATCATTACAAGTGGTTACAAAGCAATTCTAAGGTCATTTACATAGAGATCCCAAATTGCACACTTGTAGCTATTTTGACTTGTCTTTTCTCCAATTTGACATGCGCAAGTTAGGGCATTTGGAGTGTGTCTAAACCTAATCTGAAATCACTCAATGTAGAAGCATTAGACACCAATATGTGGAATGGTTAGTCATCATCAAAACAAGGGTTTAGTCAATTTAGACATGAGTCAACATTGACCTAATTGACCTTGAGTCAACATTCTCCCCCTTTTTGAAGATGACAAACCATTCCATAAATGTATTGAAAGCTTGTACGTAAAATCATACCTTCGGAGAAACCTAGGGGTTTCAATAGGATTGAGCTCATATGCTCCCCCTCAATTGATGCGCATGGAGTTCTCATACTCCCCCTCAATTGATGCTATTTCTCCTGCATGGTTAGCTTTCATAACATTTATAGAAACTATGTCTTCTACTCATATATGTTCTACACATATATGTCTTCTCCCATTTACCTTCTCCCCTTTACATGGACACGCTTCTTTGCTTCATGTAAGACATGCCTTCTCCCTGTTGTTAAAAGAAGACATATCTTTCTCCCCCTTTGTCATTTCAAAAAGGTGGGGGTGTGAAGAAACTAAGAAACACCACTTGTTAAGAGAAAGAAGATAACAAAAGTTATATAAGGAGAGTAGAAGAGCACAGATAGGGGCTTGTCCAAGCATAGAAAGAAAAGCAAGTTAAAGCATATACTTGAACAACCCAAAAATGCAAGATAAGGTGCTGCAGAAAAACAATAAATTACAATTTTGACCCTCAAGATGATGGAATTTGACCAAAAACCATCGGAGCTCATGGCAAAGCGATGAGTCTTGCTCAGAAGGTCATTTTTGCATGAAAAGCACTAGTCTTGCACCAAAAACTGAAACTGGAGCAAAATCTGCATAAAAATCCATAAATACTCCAATTTCTACATATAATGTATCTCTATGTGCCCTGCATCGCAATGTTATGCAAACAACTCAAGATAGTAGATATGTAATTCAAGGAACAATCTTGAGCATGTATGAGATAAGATACAAGCATAACATATAGATGATCAAAGATGGAAATTTGTAAACAAGGTTAGAATTACATGTATATGAACTACTAGTAGATGATATCACAAGTTAGGACTACTAGTAGGATCTAGATCATAGCAAGAGATACTAAAAGATACACAAGATAAAGCAAGCTATGAGTAGATATAGAGATATATCCAAACCAAGAGATATGCAATTTTAGAAGCATGAGAGGATATAACTCACTATATATGCATCCTTACCATAAGATGATTACCCCTAAGAATCTCAAGGTTGTATCAAAACAAGATATACACCGAGATAGATGTAGCAAGTTAGAGTACAGCGGAAGTAATTTTTAGACACAACCAAGAGATCCAAAGCGACCATCATCAAAACCTGCAAAACAACTCAAAGAAAGTAATTGCAACATATAGATTTACCAATTTAGAGCAATTAGATAAATAGAGTTGTAAGCAAGATAGACAATGTAGAACAAGGCAATATGCATATATAAAGGTACCAAATGAGAGTGCCAAAGAATAAGGCTATAGGTTGAGAAAATCTAGTTGAGAGGGAAATTCTCACTCAATAAGCCAAATTTATATTCTGTGCACAGTGTAATCGGTCGAGTTCTGTGCATTGGCAACTCGACCGATGACAACTGCTGGCAACACCCATTGGTGCCTATCGGTCGAGTTTCACTAGGGCAAACTTGACCGACAGAGCAGCTGTCAAAAAGCACACCTATTTTATAAAAACATATTTAAAGGCATGCTAAAAATACAAACCTCTCCAAACATGTCTAAGCAAGTTAGTAATGCACTATAGAACCATTAGAAACAGTTTTTGAGCAAGAGTGTGAAGAGAATCACAAAATGCCACTTTTGACTCAAAAACCATATGTATAGTGCACACTATCTTGACAAAAACAAGTTAGGATAGGTTATAAGCAATAAAACATTTACCTTTGTGCTTACCATTGCTTTTCCACTTGTTGTCACCCTCTACACATCTCACCTTTCTTCTTTCATGTGGATTGAGAAGTCAATTTGCAATTCAATATCTCAAGTCAATCCATTTGCAAATACCTACAAGAAGAAAGATGAAATGGTCCCCAATCATGTTTTTGGGTCCGGAGGGGTTAGTTTAGCAACCCAAATCCTATTGCTCTTGGGTGCTTTCCTAAAAGGACAACAATTAGAATAATGACCAAAATCATTGCAATAGTTTCATGTGCCCATAGTCTTGGAACTAGAGGATTCTCCATGGAATATTGGAGGTCCTTTATCTTTGTTGTTCCCTTGACTACTATCATATCCTAAACCATGTCTACCAATTTGTTTAGTAGTATTGTGTAGGATATCATTAAGGCTCTTCTTGACAACTAAGAATCTTTGCAAAGAGGATCTCAAACTATCATTATCATGCTTAAGAGAAGAAATAGTAGAAGACAAATCATTGATATTATCTCTAGCATGCAAAAGATCATTTTCTAAGCAAAGAGATTTAGTTGAATAAGAATCTCTATCAATATGAAGAGCAGCAACATCATTCTCTCTATTTGTAGAACTAGAACAAGATTCATGCCCATTGATTTTAGCAAGCAAGGAGGCATTTTCTATTTCTAATTCATGCAAAACAAAATCTTTGTCCTTGTTTTCAGATTTAAGAACATCAATGTTATGCATGAGAGAATCAACAATTAAAGTGTGCTCTTCATTTGAACTAGGCATGAGAGGTTGAGCTTCTAGAAATTTAATCTTATCAAGTAAACTAACATTTTCAAGTTTAAGAGAGTCTACTTGGCTAAGACAATCATTTTTATCAATAAGCAAGCAAGAATTAGCATATTCAAGATCATCTAGTTCTATATGCAAATTATCAACAATTTTAGCAAGCTTTTTCTTTTTCTTTTTAGAAGACTTATAAGAGGCACAAATATCATGAATAATAGCAATTAAAGATTCTTTATCTAACGAGTCTAGGTTTACCTCACTTGAGTCTTCACTTGTTGATGCTATAAGGGCAAAATGGCATTCTCCTTCGTCACTAGAGCTTGAGCTTGATCCTTCACATGAATCTTCACTTGAGCTTGAGTTGGAGGAGCCACTTGAGCTTGATTTCCATTTCTTCATGTGAAGATGGGTCTTTTTGCCTTGTGGGCAATCTTCCTTGTAGTGACCCTTCTTCCCACATGTGAAGCACCGTGTGGAGGAGGACTTGCCTTTGTAGAATCTACCCTTGGAGTACATGGCATATTCATCAACTTGAGAGGATGGAGAAGCTTGACCAACAATAGCCTTGATTTGAGCTTTGATTTCAGCCTTCTTCATTCTCTTGAGTTCTTTCTCCTCTTGTCTTTCTATTTCCTCCCTCTTGTCAAGTGTAGCTTCATGTGCTTGTAGATTTCCAATGAGCTCTTCAATAGGAATATCCATAAGAGACCTTGCTTCTTCAATGGAAGTCACCTTGGATTCCCACCTCTTGGGGAGAGTTCTAAGGATCTTTGAGTTGATCTCTCCACTAGACATAGGATGTCCTAGAAGAGCAAGACCATTCAAGATGGTGTTGAGCCTTGAGTACATGTTGGCTATGCTCTCCTCCTTTCCCATCTTGAAGTTCTCAAGCAACCCTTTGAGAATGTAGACTTTGCTTTCCTTCACTTGATCTGTCCCTTCATAAGTGATGCAAAGCTTTCTCCATACCTCATAGGCCGTCTCACAAGAAGAAATCCGGTTGAACTCGGTGGGGGTCATGGAGGCATATAGAATGTGCATGGCTCTAGCATTCAAGGTTGCTTTCATCAAGGTGGCTTCATCCCATTCTTCAATGTTTGTCTTTGGTAGAATGTATGGGCTGTTCACCATTTTCCACATCTCGAGACTTGATCCTTGGATGAAGAATTGAAGTCTTCTTCTCCAATAGAGGAAGTTGCTCCCATCAAAGATTGGAAGGCTGGTCGAGAGTCTCCCTCCTAGGTAGTCACCCATCTTCTCCTACTTGTTGAAGTATGCTTGGAGAAGACCCGCTCTGATACCACTTGTTGGATCCTAGATGGGTGATTAGATGCTCTAGAGGGGGGTGAATAGAGCTGAAAGCACTTAAACAAAATTCATTAAACCTTCAAATTATATGACAAGATAAGGTTGCTAAATAGGTAATTTGAGTGCAACTAAATCATGCATAGCAAGGATAAGAGAGATTGAACATGCACCAATTAGACAAGCTATTTAGAGTGGTTCCACACTTCAAACTAGAAGTGTGTCAGTCCACTTGCCTAGAGAGGTCAACCTCTAGGACTTCCAACAATTGTACTCTTATACTCACTTATAAGACTTACAATACATGACCAACAAAGGACTTACCTATCCAATACAAAGAGTCTTCAACCTTACCAAGGACTTACCCACTTTGCAAGAGTCTTCGGCCTTCTCCAAGGACTTACCCACTCTTGCACAAGTCTTCGGCCTTGCAGGAATTACCCACTCTTCTTGGATCTTCCGCCTTTGACTTCACCTTCACTCGGAGAAGCTTTCCACCAAGGTCTTACCTACTTGAGCTTGAGTCTTTTGCCTTCTCCAAGGGCTTACCCACTCTAGCTCCAAGTCTTCTGCCTTGATCTTCACCAAGGGACTCCTTCCCTTGTTCTTCTTCACCTATCTTGGACAAGAGAGAGAACCTTCATCTTCATGATTGAAATGGAGAGATGGGGAGGTTGTGGAAGTGAGAGCTTCACAAGATATAAAAATGGGACTAGATCTCTTACAGATTTGCTACTCACTCTAATGGATGTAGCAAGTGATTAAGCTTAGAGAGAGAGAGGAGGCTGTAGGAAGCACTCAACTATAGAATAGGAACCTCACAAAGAGTTTGCAATGAATGCCCAACGTTGGAATGAAGCCCAAGGGGTCCTATTTATAGCTTGGGATGCCTCTTAGCCTTTAGGAACACTTGAGAATGAAAACTAGCCATTTTGTGGCTTGCAACAGATCTATTTTCACTTGTTGCAACTCCACAACGGCTAGAATCACTTTTCTGCACTTTTTCGTACAGCCTGATCGGCCGAGTTTCTATAAAGGCAATTCAGCCGAACCGTGAATCGGCTGAGTTTGCAACTCGGTCGAACCGTGAATCGGCTGAGTTTGCAATTCGGCCGAATCTCACAAAAATCCCAGAATATATGGATCGGCCGATGATAACCTCCTATTTTAGTAGTTTATCTTAGTCTTTTTCTTTAGTTTTCCATACTCTTTCTACATTTATATTGTACTTAAACCTAATTTTACCCCTTTTTGTAAATACATCATCAAACTAACTTTTCCTTTTATAATTGCAGAAAAAGCACAAAAAAATAACAAAAGAACAAACCAGCCCAAGGGTCGAGTAGATCCAAACGGTCCCAAGACCGCATGGAGTTCAAACGGTCCCGAGACCGCATGAAGCCAAACGGTCCCAAGACCGCATGGAGTTCAAACGGTCCCGAGACCGCATGAAGCCAAACGGTCCCAAGACCGCATGGAGTTCAAACGGTCCCGAGACCGCATGAAGCCAAACGGTCCCAAGACCGCATGGAGTTCAAACGGTCCCGAGACCGCATGAAGCCAAACGGTCCCAAGACCGCATGGAGTTCAAACGGTCCCGAGACCGCATGAAGCCAAACGGTCCCAAGACCGCATGGAGTTCAAACGGTCCCGAGACCGCATGAAGCCAAACGGTCCCAAGACCGCATGGAGTTCAAACGGTCCCGAGACCGCATGAAGCCAAACGGTCCCAAGACCGCATGGAGTTCAAACGGTCCCGAGACCGCATGAAGCCAAACGGTCCCAAGACCGCATGGAGTTCAAACGGTCCCGAGACCGCATGAAGCCAAACGGTCCCAAGACCGCATGAAGCTCAAACGGTCTCAAGACCGTTTGACGCCAAACGGTCCCAAGACCGTTTGACGCCAAACGATCTCAAGACCGTTTGACACCGAACGATCTCAAGACCGTTTGACGCCAAACGGTCCCAAGACCGTTTGACGCCAAACGATCTCAAGACCGTTTGACGCCAAACGGTCCCAAGACCGTTTGAGCCCAAACGGTCTCCAAACCGTTTGGATCTCACTCAAAGCCTATAAATAAGACCTCAGGGCCGTTCATAGGAGAGGGTCCAGACGTCCAGAGGCTGTCTCTCCACTACCAGAACAACTCCATCCATCACTCGAGGCTGCCGGTCTGAGACTCACGTCCATTGCAAGCTACTTTCTCTCTCATCAACAAGAAAGGTGAGAGGAGAAGATCCGTCATCAAGCAAGCTACAAGGGGTGGAGATCGTTGCTCTCTCCACCAAGGGTTCAACCTTCTCTCCTCAGTGGAGATGATGTTCTTTCTATCTCTTCTTGCCTCCTTCTTTGTTGCTCCCTCTATGAGGAGCGAGTAGTTCCATCCACTGGGGCGCGGGGACTAGCCCCGCTGCCCATGTTGTGTATTTTGTACTGTAAAAAAGATGTTATCATTTCATTTTAATGCTAAATCGTTTCACACATGCTTGAATGATGGCCACGTTCTTGTATGCATTTATTGTCTTTCGTTGTGGTTTGTCTACGACCGCTATCGAGGCTTGAATACCGATTTAGTGTTGGTTTCTGGTGTGTGTATCCACCACGCATCCGTTTCGGTGTCTAGAAGTGTATCTCAAAGAGTGGAGTAAACTCACTATCATTTGGCACACTCCCATCTGTATGGAAGAGACCTTTGGTAAGTCGAGGCACACACTTTGCGAGGGGAATGATGTAAAGCATGTGACCATTTGTTCGGGAATGGCTGGCGTTGCATCATTCCCGCACTTCTCGTAGCTAGGTTATCTGAATAGGAGACTAGGCCTACAAGGACGCTATTCGATTTGGTAATTATCGCTCGCTTGTTAGTTTTAGATGCACGTTTCTTGAGGTTGAGTAAGATTCTCTCTTCGGAGACTACATCCTTCAGTGACGCGTAGTGATGTACCGCATGAGAGTTACTTAACCCTTGGAGGATGAGATGCATTGCCCTTTTCTTATATGGGCATTGGTCTTGTGGAACATCGAAGGGTGCAATGCATCGCTCTTGTCTTATGTGGGCATCGGTCTTGTGGAACACCCTTGGATGCAACGCATCGCTCTTGTCTTATAAGGCATCGGTCTTGTGGAAACATCCATGCATCTAGCTTATAAGTCTTTCTTAGTACATATACAATGCATGTGTAGCGGTGGTAAATACCTGCTTAACCCCAGTGATTCATCATCATTTGTTAACTCTTAAGATTTACTTGCTTTATTTACTTTCTTGCTTTACTTTCTTTGTACTTAGTTTAAAACAACCAAATCAAACTTTCGATCTAAATATCAATCTTTAAGTTGTTAAGTAAAGGCTAAACGTTTTCCATCTTGACTCCGTCAAGACCGTTGTCCCGAGGATTCGACCCTTAACTATACTACGATAAGACTTCCACATGTCTTAGCACATGTGGGTGGAGTTCTTACCATAGTACTAGCAAGGCTAAACTTAGAGACTCATCATCTCTAGGATTTTTAGTGGTGTTGCATAAAATAAACTCCATCAAAAATTGGCGCCGTTGCCGGGGACAACGGAACTTTTTAGTTTTTACTTACCAATTTCTTGGTTGATTAGGATTTTACACTTTTTCTTAATAACCAATCCAATATTTCTTGATCTTTTTCATTTCCTTCCATTTTTTCTAACCTGAGATTTTCCTTCTACTCAGGTAGAAAACGTGTATGCAACCCCCGCATAGCATCGGATTCTCCCCTGAACCAGAATACGATTCTGAGGTAGAAAGAAGTTTTCACCGAAGGAATAGACTTAACCGCCAAAGAGCCAGACAGATGGCCGAAGAGCAACGCCTTATTGCAGAAAGAGTCAACGCCGCCATAGCAGCACAACGAGCACAACTCATTGCTGACACTCGTGCTCAGGTGCAAGCTGAGATCCGAGCTGAGGAACAAGCCCGCATCCAAGCAGAGCAGGCTGCTGCTCAACTTGCGTTAAGAAACAAGCAACTTCGGGACTATGCAGTCCCAAAGAATTATGAAGATGATCATCCTGTCCGACCACCGATTATCAACATACCACACTTTGAAATTCGGACGCAATGGATCCAGATCATGCAAGGCATCTCTTTCTCCGGAGCACACGGAGATGATTGCATGGATCACCTTAAGAGGTTCAAGTCACTCTGCCGACTTGTACCCCAAGCAGGCATTGCAATGGAAGCAATCATGTTACACCTTTTCCACTTCACCCTATCTGGAAGAGCACTAAGCTGGTACAACGCTTTGGATAGACACCCTATCATCACTACCTGGACTCCCTTAGAAGAGAAGTTTCTTGAGAAATTCTTCCCACCTTCCCTAACCTATGAGATCAGGGGACAGATTAATCACTTTTCCCAATTACCTGGAGAAACACTTTCTGAAGCTTGGGAAAGATTCAAAGAACTCCTGAGAAAGTGTCCTCACCATGGCATTTCTCAAAATCAACTAATAGAAACATTCTACAGAGGAGTAAGTGATGATATCAAGCAATTCCTAGATTCCTCATCTGGAGGAAACTTTATGAGAAAGAACTACGAAGACGCCTGGAATATAGTTACGTTGGGGGCCGAGAACCAATCCAATTGGGGAAGGTCATCTAACCAACCCAAAGGCGTTCTCAAGGTTTACAAAGCGGAAGAATCTATGGAACTCAAAGCCATTGTTGAGGCTTTGAAGACTATTGCTAGCAAGCAACAAGCCCTCGAAACTTCTTTCGGGGAATATGATAAGAAGAAAAGCTCCCAGGTTCAACAAGTTAAGGCAGCTACTGGAACTTGTGAAGCCTGTCATGCATCCGATCATCCCACATTATCATGTGGATTGTTGTACAATGTCATGATGGATTTACAACCACCTATGCCGCAATATGAACCCATCATCGAGCATCCCGAAGACCAAATGCCAGAGCAAGTCAACTCCATACATTCAATACCTGGCCAAATGTATTACAACCCAGATAAACCAAGGAACCATCTTGGTTTCCAATACGGGAATCCTGCAGGGACTGCCAACCCACAGCAGCAGGCACAAGGTGGATCTTTCAACAGACAACCACCGGGAATCCAGAATAACTTCAGTCAAGGGAATTACAGACAAGGTTTTCAAAGACCTACCTATCCCAGGAATCCGTCTTACCAATACACCCATTCGGGACTGCACCCTCAGTTGCAACAACCCCAGCTGCAGCAGCCACAGCAACCCCAGTTGCAGCAGCCCCTGCAGCCACAGTTAACTGCACCTTTACAACAACCAGGACAGCAAGTTACTCAGTATCAACAAAGGGGTGCTCCTCCCCAATCATCTGATGAGATATCCTTGATTAGACAAATGCTTCAATCGCAACAAACCATGCTTACAAATCAACAAGCTCAGCAAAAATCCGTAGAAGCTCAACTGGCACAGATTGCCGCTCAATTGAAACCTCAAGCCGGCACTTTTGCTGGGCAACCAGAGGCAAACCCCCGTCATAACCCTGAACAGTCAGCATAGCCGGAGCAATAATCTTGTCGAGCCAGCGACGTAAAACCAAGGCACTTCTTGGGAGGCAACCCAAGACCTGAACATCAATTTCTCTATTTTCTAGTTTTATTCTCTCTTAATTTTGTTTTGCTTTCTTTAAGTTCTTTTATTACTAAATCTAAAAATACAAAAAAAAAAATCTACATAATAAAAACTACAAAAACAATATATAAAACAAACAACATAAAAATCCATAAACCAAAATACAAAAAAATATACAAATATATATATACTCAAAAACATAAAAATATATAACCCCTTTTGTTACCTCCAAACGGTCTCAAACCGTTTGGGACCAAACGGTCTCGAAACCGTTTGGGACCAAACGGTCCTCAAACCGTTTGGGACCAAACGGTCTCGAAACCGTTTGGGACCAAACGGTCTTGAGACCGTTTGGGACCAAGCGGTCTTCAAAACCGTTTGGAATACGAAAGACCACCAACCAATCACTATATATATATACCATCTCTACTCCATCTTTCTCTCTTCGAATCTTCGAATTCTCCAGAGCATTCGTGCGAAGAGTCTTCTTCCTGCTACTGTTGCATTCGCCCTAGCCGCTCACCCGTTCGTTCGGCCTTCTTCCGCAAGGTAGTCCGGCGACTCCAAACACGCCGCTCACGCCGACGTTTCCTACACCGCCATCGCAGCCGTCATCGAACGAAGTTCTCCGACTCCTCTGTCGCCTTCGACACCGCGCCATTGTGTCGCCACCACCACTGAACCAGTCACCGTCTCCTCGACCATCGCGCAACGTCTCTTTCTCCGCTACCACCGTCGCTGTCGAAAGAAACTCCGATTCTTCCACCGCTTCCACCGCCGTCACCGTTTTTCCTATCGTCTTCGTCATCGTCGAGGTCGCTGGCGCGCTCACCTTCGCGCCGTTTCGCCTTCCCCTGTGCCGGCAACCTGCGACTCTTCGTTTTCCAAACGGTTTTCCAAACGATCCCGAAACCGTTTGGGACCAAACGGTCTTGAAACCGTTTGAGACCAAACGGTCTTGAAACCGTTTGGAACCAAACGGTCTTGAAACCGTTTGAGACCAAACGGTCTTGAAACCGTTTGGCACCAAACGGTCTTGAAACCGTTTGAGACCAAACGGTCTTGAAACCGTTTGAGACCAAACGGTCTTGAAACCGTTTGGGACCAAACGGTCCTGAAACCGTTTGGGACCAAACGGCCCTCAAACCGTTTGGGACCAAACGGCCCTCAAACCGTTTGGAACCAAACGGTCTTGAAACCGTTTGGAACCAAACGGTCTTGAAACCGTTTGAGACCAAACGGTCTTGAAACCGTTTGGGACCAAACGGTCCTCAAACCGTTTGGGACCAAACGGCCCTCAAACCGTTTGGGACCAAACGGTCCTCAAACCGTTTGGAATCAAACGGTCCTGAAACTAAGAAACTTCTAAATTGTTTCTTAATCTAAATTGTTCCAATCCTCTTTTCTAACTAAGAAACTTGTATCTTTTTCAGAAATGGCATCAAACAAGACTTCCGGATCTGCCCCTGCTCTGACAAGGGAGCAGATGATGGAGGAGCGAGAAAAGCTCGTGCAAATCAGGGACACCTACAACACCACTGGAGTTGTCCCTCCAAAAATCAAGATCATCGACGTCCTATGCGAAATAACCCGCCTTACCCAATGCCTGGGTGAGGCTCCTGAAGAAGAGATTGAGCATATCTCTTCGGACGACGATGAAGGTTCGGATTACATGCCGAACCCCGATGAGGACTCCTCTGCCCAAGAGACAGAGGGGAAACGCAAGGCTGCAAAGGCTGCATCTGGGCAACCTCCAAAAAGGGCAAGAAAACAGGTCCACCCTTCATCCGCCATGGACCAACCCTTCGCCAAACCATCCACATACGCTGCTTCCACCATCACCCCTGCAGCTACTATCCCTACCACCTTCATTCCCATCACTGCTCCAATTCCACCACCACAAAACCTATACATACAACCTTCCATCTCCATTGACAAAACCCTCAAACCGACTAAGTATGTTTGCTCCAGCATACTAGTCAAAATGGGAATTCAAGATCGCATCTTCAGCGTACTACAGAAAGCCAACCTCGCCAGGTTGTGCTCATTACCTGAAGTGTCATACTTTGAACCTACGGCGGAATTCTTCTCCTTTCTGAGAAAGGAGCCCGTTGACATCGCTGATAGGTCACGGGATGGGGGTGACAGAAGAATTGTCACCCAGATCTTTGGTAGCGATGTCGTCTTTACAGAAAATATGCTGAATTCTATGTTCATCGACGACACGGAGCAGCTACAAAAGGCCAAGCTAGTGGGAACCGATCACCCAGAATTCAACCGCCATACATTCTGGAAAAGCTTAACCGGACTTCCCACCTACGACGCAAAAACCTGTAAAGCATCCAACATACATTCCGGATTTGTGCGCACTTTGCACAAAATCCTATCTGGCGCGCTTTTTCCAAGATCGGAAGGAGGAAACGTCACAATATCTGACCTCTTTGTCCTCTGGTCTATCCTCAACGACAAGCCAGTAAACATTGGACGATTGATGGTCCAGAAATTTTCTGCTGCCCTAATAGGGAAAGAGATCTGCTTGGGGGGCCATGTCACTTCCATAATAAAATTCCTTAAGATGGACAGGCTACTACCCCAATGCACGCTAATCAAGGGCGACATCCTTACGAACGAGCAATCTCTGAAAAACTCGTTCATAATCAAAGAAAAGGATGGGAAAATACACTACGTATTCTGCCCGATGGTTAAATCTTCAAGAACCCTCCTTCCACTACCAGAGCTAGCACACTATGACATGACACAGCTCCTGTTTTCTGACGACGAGCTTACTAAGTTGCTAACTTCGATCAAACCCGCCGAGAAAGAAAAAACTGCGGGTCCAACCGAGATGAGTATTACAGCCCCGACAGCACGACTTACAAAAATCCCTGTCAAACGGATCTCTAGAAGGTTGTTACAGGCCAAGCAGCTGTCGGAGACGCCAACATCCCGCCCCAACCCGGAGGATGAGCATTTCAACGATGAAATTCTCACAACATCCTCCCTTGACTCTTTCATCCAGAGTCTAAATGAGCAGCTCTCCACTGCTCCCACCACCGCCTTCCCCTCCACCTCCACGCCAGCATTCACATCCACCTTTCCACCCTCCCTAACATCGGGCTTCCCCTTCCCCACCTCCATGCCTGATTTCACCACCTTTGCCTCCGCATCCACATCAGCATTCACATCCACTTTTTCACCCACCCCAACATCGGGCTTACCTTTCTTCACCTCCATGCCCGACTTCACCATCTCTCCATTACCATCCACAATCCCCACCCCTTCATCATCAACTCCACCACTCTTCACATCCGCCACCACCCCGACACCGCTGGTGACCTCATCAACAGTCACTACGCAGTTCGGGCCTTCATCAGTGTCTTTTCCGCAAGACACTACCACCATCCCACATAGGCCCCAGCCACATCATCCTTCCGCCTCTGGGGCCCCCTTTACTAACATCGGTGAGGAATTCGGCCGTCAATTTGACGCTGTCCGACACCTCCTCACCGATCCTTCTAACTTATTACATTCTTTTTTTTCTTGTGTACAGGATTTAACTAAACAGGTAACCAGAATCGACAATCAACATCAAGCTCTTCCTGTCGTCCTACAAGGTATTCAGCAACGACAGGATGAAGTGGCTAGGCAAGTTGAACATATCAACAGCCACACCAACAACCTGCCGGACCTGATCCTTGAGGCAACACGTCAGCAAGAAGCTACGACGAGAAAAGTCGATGAGATCTCGACCCAGACTCACCCTCTGCAAGAGAATCTCCGCAAGCTTGAGCAAAACCAAGACAAGCTAAGCTCGCGCCTGGCTACCATCGACGAAACAATTACGCAGCTCCACCATCATCAAGAGGAGGCTACCATCAATGAAATACAACAACTACGTGCCCAAGTCACAGATCTGACTGCATGCCTCCTCTCCGCCGAGGACAGATATACAGATCTCAAAGAAGCCCACGACGCATTGCTCGAAAAACATGAGCATCTGCAGGTGGCTTTCGATGAGCTACATGCCACTCACCGGCGGTGTAAAAAGCCGTCTAATAAGAAGAAAACAGACGAAGCTGCGGCTGACAACGACAATGATGATGAAGAAGAAGAAGACTCCGATTCATCTGCTGACTCCAATAAAGACACACCTCCAGGAGACAAGCACGATGATGGCGAAGATCCAGGGAATGCTGCAGGACCCTCCCATAAAGGGTCCGATAAAGGTCACCAGGAAAGTGACTATCACCCCAAGTCCCCACAGCACGATAACGTCAACATTTCTTATGGGGACCAATTCTTTGATTACTCCGCTATGGGGTCAATGGGAGAAGCCGCCAAAGATGCAGCATTCGCTGAGCTCCAACAGTGCATAAAAGGAGCCAGCGCTACCTCGCCGAAAACTCCTCTTCCCTATTCAACACCTTCTCCCCCTCACCTGGACGACGCGGACCGAGTGAGTCTAGATACAGACGAAGATCTTGACTCCGCCTCCGACCAGGATGACAATATCAAAGGCCATGAAGAAGCCTTCGAACAACACGCCTCCCCTCCACCACAAAACCTCCCCCCGCCCCCCCCCCCCTCTTCCACAAAAAATGCATGATCTTGACAGGACAGCCATCTCTACTTTAGATGCTCAGGACATTTTCATCCTGAACACTATAGTAGACGATGCAAAAGCGGGGGACGATACAATTTACATTAATACAAAAACCAGGCGTACGTTGACACGCGAAGATTTCCGTTGCATCCTCCGACCCCGGTCTACGATGCCACTGTCAATTTTTCGTGTCCTCCTCGCCAACTGTATAGAAATATATAAAAGTAAAAAACGGATACAACCAGCCTTCAACGCCTCATCTGCACTGTCTCTTGGCCTTTTACACAAAAGCCTGCAGGTGAGGTCGATTGAGCGGCTACGTGTCGGATTAGCACGTCGGGCACGCTATATCACGCTGCCTTTCCAAGTCTCGGGACACTGGCTCTTTATGATAGTGGACACCGCGGCAAGGGACGCCAAAGTCTACAACTTCAATACCGCCGAGCTACCATCCGGCATAATTAACTTTATCGGAGACGCAGCAGGTGAAGCTCGGTGTATACCCTTCCGGCTGCTTAAAGTAATCTGGGCTGTACGCCCTTCTCTTCGCCAAGACTGGAGCCAACCATGGTTTAGAATCATTAACCCTCCAGTTCAAGCCACCACGGGATCCGGGGACAGCGCCTTCTATACCATCAGACATATTCAAGCGCTTAACCAGGAAATCCCATTCACAGACTTGGCAGCTGAAGACTTCCATTCGCTAAGAGGACGCTACGCCATGGAACTCATCTGTGACAGAAGATTTTTCAACGATCCGACTATGTCACCAGATGATGTTCCACGGTATCTTTACTCAGCTGTGCAACGTCGACAGCGGCGACCTTTCCGCCAAGTTCTGGAAGAGTCAGAACAAAACAAGTTGCCCAAAGAAGACACCAGCAAGAAAGACCCCGCGTACACAACTACACCAACTTTTCCTGATTTCGATCGCGATTCTTGCAAGGGTCTAAACGACCTTGAAATACGCATAATCATGGCAAAACTCTCCGCAGAAAAAGACGGCATCGTATTCATGTCTCAAGACATTATCGTAATGGCTGATTCTTTGCGAGAGACTTTACAAGATAAGGGGCAACTTTCTTGCAGCCTCATGGCCGCTTACCAATCTCAGATTGGCCAACACAATCTCTATGTGCCCTGCATATAATGTATCTCTATGTGCCCTGCATCACAATGTTATGCAAACAACTCAAGATAGTAGATATGTAATTCAAGGAACAATCTTGAGCATGTATGAGATAAGATACAAGCATAACATATAGATGATCAAAGATGGCAATTTGTAAACAAGGTTAGAATTACATGTATATGAACTACTAGTAGATGATATCACAAGTTAGGACTACTAGTAGGATCTAGATCATAGCAAGAGATACTAAAAGATACACAAGATAAAGCAAGCTATGAGTAGATATAGAGATATATCCAAACTAAGAGATATGCAATTTTAGAAGCATGAGAGGATATAACTCACTATATATGCATCCTTACCATAAGATGATTACCCCTAAGAACCTCAAGGTTGTATCAAAACAAGATATACACCAAGATAGATGTAGCAAGTTAGAGTACAGCGGAAGTAATTTTTAGACACAACCAAGAGATCCAAAGCGACCATCATCAAAACCTGCAAAACAACTCAAAGAAAGTAATTGCAACATATAGATTTACCAATTTAGAGCAATTAGATAGATAGAGTTGTAAGCAAGATAGACAATGTAGAACAAGGCAATATGCATATATAAAGGTACCAAATGAGAGTGCCAAAGAATAAGGCTATAGGTTGAGAAAATCTAGTTGAGAGGGAAATTCTCACTCAATAAGCCAAATTTATATTCTGTGCACAGTGTAATCGGTCGAGTTCTGTGCATTGGCAACTCGACCGATGACAACTGCTGGCAACACCCATTGGTGCCTATCGGTCGAGTTTCACTAGGGCAAACTCGACCGACAGAGCAGCTGTCAAAAAGCACACCTATTTTATAAAAACATATTTAAAGGCATGCTAAAAATACAAACCATATCCAAACATGTCTAAGCAAGTTAGTAATGCACTATAGAACCATTAGAAACAGTTTTTGAGCAAGAGTGTGAAGAGAATCACAAAATGCCACTTTTGACTCAAAAACCATATGTATAGTGCACACTATCTTGACAAAAACAAGTTAGGATAGGTTATAAGCAATAAAACATTTACCTTTGTGCTTACCATTGCTTTTCCACTTGTTGTCACCCTCTACACATCTCGCCTTTCTTCTTTCATGTGGATTGAGAAGTCAATTTGCAATTCAATATCTCAAGTCAATCCATTTGCAAGTACCTACAAGAAGAAAGATGAAATGGTCCCCAATCATGTTTTTGGGTCCGGAGGGGTTAGTTTAGCAACCCAAATCCTATTGCTCTTGGGTGCTTTCCTAAAAGGACAACAATTAGAATAATGACCAAAATCATTGCAATAGTTGCATGTGCCCATAGTCTTGGAACTAGAGGATTCTCCATGGAATATTGGAGGTCCTTTATCTTTGTTGTTCCCTTGACTACTATCATATCCTAAACAATGTCTACCAATTTGTTTAGTAGTATTGTGTAGGATATCATTAAGGCTCTTCTTGACAACTAAGAATCTTTGCAAAGAGGATCTCAAACTATCATTATCATGCTTAAGAGAAGAAATAGTAGAAGACAAATCATTGATATTATCTCTAGCATGCAAAAGATAATTTTCTAAGCAAAGAGATTTAGTTGAATAAGAATCTCTATCAATATGAAGAGCAGCAACATCATTCTCTCTATTTGTAGAACTAGAACAAGATTCATGCCCATTGATTTTAGCAAGCAAGGAGGCATTTTCTATTTCTAATTCATGCAAAACAAAATCTTTGTCCTTGTTTTCAGATTTAAGAACATCAATGTTATGCATGAGAGAATCAACAATTAAAGTGTGCTCTTCATTTGAACTAGGCATGAGAGGTTGAGCTTCTAGAAATTTAATCTTATCAAGTAAACTAGCATTTTCAAGTTTAAGAGAGTCTACTTGGCTAAGACAATCATTTTTATCAATAAGCAAGCAAGAATTAGCATATTCAAGATCATCTAGTTCTATATGCAAATTATCAACAATTTTAGCAAGCTTTTTCTTTTTCTTTTTAGAAGACTTATAAGAGGCACAAATATCATGAATAATAGCAATTAAATATTCTTTATCTAACGAGTCTAGGTTTACCTCACTTGAGTATTCACTTGTTGATGCTATAAGGGCAAAATGGCATTCTCCTTCATCACTAGAGCTTGAGCTTGATCCTTCACATGAATCTTCACTTGAGCTTGAGTTGGAGGAGCCACTTGAGCTTGATTTCCATTTCTTCATGTGAAGATGGGTCTTTTTGCCTTGTGGGCAATCTTCCTTGTAGTGACCCTTCTTCCCACATGTGAAGCACCGTGTGGAGGAGGACTTGCCTTTGTAGAATCTACCCTTGGAGTACATGGCATCTTCATCAACTTGAGAGGATGGAGAAGCTTGACCAACAATAGCCTTGATTTGAGCTTTGATTTCAGCCTTCTTCATTCTCTTGAGTTCTTTCTCCTCTTGTCTTTCTATTTCCTCCCTCTTGTCAAGTGTAGCTTCATGTGCTTGTAGATTTCCAATGAGCTCTTCAATAGGAATATCCATAAGAGACCTTGCTTCTTCAATGGAAGTCACCTTGGATTCCCACCTCTTGGGGAGAGTTCTAAGGATCTTTGAGTTGATCTCTCCACTAGACATAGGATGTCCTAGAACAGCAAGACCATTCAAGATGGTGTTGAGCCTTGAGTACATGTTGGCTATGCTCTCCTCCT
This sequence comes from Alisma plantago-aquatica, assembly GCA_963693085.1. NCBI lineage: Eukaryota > Viridiplantae > Streptophyta > Magnoliopsida > Alismatales > Alismataceae > Alisma > Alisma plantago-aquatica. The sequence continues at coordinate 1,179,022,103 of OY856411.1, read as the reverse complement.
TTCCCATCTTGAAGTTCTCAAGAAACCCTTTGAGAATGTAGACTTTGCTTTCCTTCACTTGATCTGTCCCTTCATAAGTGATGCAAAGCTTTCTCCATACCTCATAGGCCGTCTCACAAGAAGAAATCCGGTTGAACTCGGTGGGGGTCATGGAGGCATATAGAATGTGCATGGCTCTAGCATTCAAGGTTGCTTTCATCAAGGTGGCTTCATCCCATTCTTCAATGTTTGTCTTTGGTAGAATGTATGGGCTGTTCACCATTTGCCACATCTCGAGACTTGATCCTTGGATGAAGAATTGAAGTCTTCTTCTCCAATAGAGGAAGTTGCTCCCATCAAAGATTGGAAGGCTGGTCGAGAGTCTCCCTCCTAGGTAGTCACCCATCTTCTCCTACTTGTTGAAGTAGGCTTGGAGAAGACCCGCTCTGATACCACTTGTTGGATCCTAGATGGGTGATTAGATGCTCTAGAGGGGGGTGAATAGAGCTGAAAGCACTTAAACAAAATTCATTAAACCATCAAATTATATGACAAGATAAGGTTTCTAAATAGGTAATTTGAGTGCAACTAAATCATGCATAGCAAGGATAAGAGAGATTGAACATGCACCAATTAGACAAGCTATTTAGAGTGGTTCCACACTTCAAACTAGAAGTGTGTCAGTCCACTTGCCTAGAGAGGTCAACCTCTAGGACTTCCAACAATTGTACTCTTATACTCATTTATAAGACTTACAATACATGACCAACAAAGGACTTACCTATCCAATACAAAGAGTCTTCAACCTTACCAAGGACTTACCCACTTTGCAAGAGTCTTCGGCCTTCTCCAAGGACTTACCCACTCTTGCACAAGTCTTCGGCCTTGCAGGAATTACCCACTCTTCTTGGATCTTCCGCCTTTGACTTCACCTTCACTCGGAGAAGCTTTCCACCAAGGTCTTACCTACTTGAGCTTGAGTCTTTTGCCTTCTCCAAGGGCTTACCCACTCTAGCTCCAAGTCTTTTGCCTTGATCTTAACCAAGGGACTCCTTCCCTTGTTCTTCTTCACCTCTCTTGGACAAGAGAGAGAACCTTCATCTTCATGATTGAAATGGAGAGATGGGGAGGTTGTGGAAGTGAGAGCTTCACAAGATATACAAATGGGACTAGCTCTCTTACAGATTTCCTACTCACTCTAATGGATGTAGCAAGTGATTAAGCTTAGAGAGAGAGAGGAGGTTGTAGAAGGCACTCAACTATAGAATAGGAACCTCACAAAGAGTTTGCAATGAATGCTCAACCTTGGAATGAAGCCCAAGGGGTCCTATTTATAGCTTGGGATGCCTCTTAGACTTTGGGAACACTTGAGAACGAAAACTAGCCATTTTGTGGCTTGCAACGGATCTATTTTCACTTGTTGCAACTCCACAATGGCTAGAATCATTTTCTGCACTTTTTCGTATAGCCTGATCGGCCGAGTTTCTATAAAGGTAATTCAGCCGAACCGTGAATCAGCTGAGTTTGCAACTCGGCCGAACCGTGAATCGGCTGAGTTTGCAAATCGGCCGAATCTCACAAAAATCCCAGAATATATGGATCGGCCGAGTTTGGAATTCGGCCGACAAAATCCCTGTTATGGGTATTTTGGAATTTTCATTTGACTATACAAATGATGGATTTTTGTGTCCCAATAATTTTTCTAAGCTTGATTACAAGTCATACAATCATTACAAGTGGTTACAAAGCAATTCTAAGGTCATTTACATAGAGATCCCAAATTGCACACTTGTAGCTATTTTGACTTGTCTTTTCTCCAATTTGATATGCGCAAGTTAGGGCATTTGGAGTGTGTCTAAACCTAATCTGAAATCACTCAATGTAGAAGCATTAGACACCAATATGTGGAATGGTTAGTCATCATCAAAATAAGGGTTTAGTCAATTTAGATGTGAGTCAACATTGACCTAATTGACCTTGAGTCAACATTTTCCCCCTTTTTGAAGATGACAAACCATTCCATAAATGTATTGAAAGCTTGTACGTAAAATCATACCTTCGGAGAAACCTAGGGGTTTCAATAGGATTGAGCTCATATGCTCCCCCTCAATTGATGCGCATGGAGTTCTCATACTCCCCCTCAATTGATGCTATTTCTCCTGCATGGTTAGCTTTCATAACATTTATAGAAACTATGTCTTCTACTCATATATGTTCTACACATATATGTCTTCTCCCATTTACCTTCTCCCCTTTACATGGACACGCTTCTTTGCTTCATGTAAGACATGCCTTCTCCCTGTTGTCAAAAGAAGACATATCTTTCTCCCCCTTTGTCATTTCAAAAAGGTGGGGGTGTGAAGAAACTAAGAAACAACACTTGTTAAGAGAAAGAAGATAACAAAAGTTATATAAGGAGAGTAGAAGAGCACAGATAGGGGCTTGTCCAAGCATAGAAAGAAAAGCAAGTTAAAGCATATACTTGAACAACCCAAAAATGTAAGATAAGGTGCTGCAGAAAAACAATAAATTACAATTTTGACCCTCAAGATGATGGAATTTGACTAAAAACCATCGGAGCTAATGGCAAAGCGATGAGTCTTGCTCAGAAGGTCGTTTCTGCATGAAAAGCACTAGTCTTGCACCAAAAACTGAAACTGGAGCAAAATCTGCATAAAAATCCATAAATACTCAAATTTCTACATATAATGTAGCTCTATGTGCCCTGCATCACAATGTTATGCAAACAACTCAAGATAGTAGATATGCAATTCAAGGAACAATCTTGAGCATGTATGAGATAAGATACAAGCATAACATATAGATGATCAAAGATGGCAATTTGTAAACAGGGTTAGAATTACATGTATATGAACTACTAGTAGATGATATCACAAGTTAGGACTACTAGTAGGATCTAGATCATAGCAAGAGATACTAAAAGATACACAAGATAAAGAAAGCTATGAGTAGATATAGAGATATATCCAAACCAAGAGCAATGCAATTTTAGAAGCATGAGAGGATATAACTCACTATATATGCATCCTTACCATAAGATGATTACCCCTAAGAACCTCAAGGTTGTATCAAAACAAGATATACACTGAGATAGATGTAGCAAGTTAGAGTACAGCGGAAGTAATTTTTAGACACAACCAAGAGATCCAAAGTGACCATCATCAAAACCTGCAAAACAACTCAAAGCAAGTAATTGCAATATATAGATTTACCAATTTAGAGCAATTAGATAGATAGAGTTGTAAGCAATATAGACAATGTAGAACAAGGCAATATGCATATATAAAGGTACCAAATGAGAGTGCCAAAGAATAAGGCTATTGGTTGAGAAAATCTAGTTGAGAGGGAAATTCTCACTCAATAAGCCAAATTTATATTCTGTGCACAGTGTAATCGGTCGAGTTCTGTGCATTGGAAACTCGACCGATGACAACTGCTGGCAACACCCATTGGTGCCTATCGGTCGAGTTTCACTAGGGCAAACTCGACCGACAGAGCAGCTGTCAAAAAGCACACCTATTTTATAAAAACATATTTAAAGGCATGCTAAAAATACAAACCATATCCAAACATGTCTAAGCAAGTTAGTAATGCACTATAGAACCATTAGAAACAGTTTTTGAGCAAGAGTGTGAAGAGAATCACAAAATGCCACTTTTGACTCAAAAACCATATGTATAGTGCACACTATCTTGACAAAAACAAGTTAGGATAGGTTATAAGCAATAAAACATTTACCTTTGTGCTTACCATTGCTTTTCCACTTGTTGTCACCCTCTACACATCTCACCTTTCTTCTTTCATGTGGATTGAGAAGTCAATTTGCAATTCAATAGCTCAAGTCAATCCATTTGCAAGTACCTACAAGAAGAAAGATGAAATGGTCCCCAATCATGTTTTTGGGTCCAGAGGGGTTAGTTTAGCAACCCAAATCCTATTGCTCTTGGGTGCTTTCCTAAAAGGACAACAATTAGAATAATGACCAAAATTATTGCAATAGTTGCATGTGCCCATAGTCTTGGAACTAGAGGATTCTCCATGGAATATTGGAGGTCCTTTATCTTTGTTGTTCCCTTGACTACTATCATACCCTAAACCATGTCTACCAATTTTTTTAGTATTATTGTGTAGGATATCATTAAGGCTCTTCTTACCAACTAAGAATCTTTGCAATGAGGATCTCAAACTATCATTATCATGCTTAAGAGAAGAAATAGTAGAAGACAAATTATTGATATTATCTCTAGCATGCAAAAGATCATTTTCTAAGCAAAGAGATTTAGTTGAATAAGAATCTCTATCAATATGAAGAGCAGCAACATCATTCTCTCTATTTGTAGAACTAGAACAAGATTCATGCCCATTGATTTCAGCAAGCAAGGAGGCATTTTCTATTTCTAATTCATGCAAAACAAAATCTTTGTCCTTGTTTTCAGATTTAAGAACATCAATGTTATGCATGAGAGAATCAACAATTAAAGTATGCTCTTCATTTGAACTAGGCATGAGAGGTTGAGCTTCTAGAAATTTAATTTTATCAAGTAAACTAGCATTTTCAAGTTTAAGAGAGTCTACTTGGCTAAGACAATCATTTTTATAATAAGCAAGCAAGAATTAGCATATTCAAGATCATCTAGTTCTATATGCAAATTATCAACAATTTTAGCAAGCTTTTTCTTTTTCTTTTTAGAAGACTTATAAGAGGCACAAATATCATGAATAATAGCAATTAAAGATTCTTTATCTAACGAGTCTAGGTTAACCTCACTTGAGTCTTCACTTGTTGATGCTATAAGGGCAAAATGGCATTCTCCTTCATCACTAGAGCTTGAGCTTGATCCTTCACATGAATCTTCACTTGAGCTTGAGTTGGAGGAGCCACTTGAGCTTGATTTCCATTTCTTCATGTGAAGCTGGGTCTTTTTGCCTTGTGGGCAATCTTCCTTGTAGTGACCCTTCTTCCCACATGTGAAGCACCGTGTGGAGGAGGACTTTCCTTTGTAGAATCTACCCTTGGAGTACATGGCATCTTCATCAACTTGAGAGGATGGAGAAGCTTGACCAACAATAGCCTTGATTTGAGCTTTGATTTCAGCCTTCTTCATTCTCTTGAGTTCTTTCTCCTCTTATCTTTCTATTTCCTCCCACTTGTCAAGTGTAGCTTCATGTGCTTGTAGATTTCCAATGAGCTCTTCAATAGGAATATCCCTAAGAGACCTTGCTTCTTCAATGGAAGTCACCTTGGATTCCCACCTCTTGGGGAGACTTCTAAGGATCTTTGATTTGATCTCTCCTCTAGACATAGGATGTCCTAGAACAGCAAGACCATTCAAGATGGTGTTGAGCCTTGAGTACATGTTGGCTATGCTCTCCTCCTTTCCCATCTTGAAGTTCTCAAGCAACCCTTTGAGCATGTAGACTTTGCTTTCCTTCACTTGATCTGTCCCTTCATAAGTGATGCAAAGCTTTCTCCATACCTCATAGGCCGTCTCACAAGAAGAAATCTGGTTGAACTTGGTGGGGGTCATGGAGGCATATAGAATGTGCATGGCTCTAGCATTCAAGGTTGCTTTCATCAAGGTGGCTTCATCCCATTCTTCAATGTTTGTCTTTGGTAGAATGTATGGGCTGTTCACCATTTGCCACATCTCGAGACTTGATCCTTGGATGAAGAATTGAAGTCTTCTTCTCCAATAAAGGAAGTTGCTCCCATCAAAGATTGGAAGGCTGGTCGAGAGTCTCCCTCCTAGGTAATCACCCATCTTATCCTACTTGTTGAAGTATGCTTGGAGAAGACCCGCTCTGATACCACTTGTTGGATCCTAGATGGGTGATTAGATGCTCTAGAGGGGGGTGAATAGAGCTGAAAGCACTTAAACAAAATTCATTAAACCTTCAAATTATATGACAAGATAAGGTTGCTAAATAGGTAATTTGAGTGCAACTAAATCATGCATAGCAAGGATAAGAGAGATTGAACATGCACCAATTAGACAAGCTATTTAGAGTGGTTCCACACTTCAAACTAGAAGTGTGTCAGTCCACTTCCCTAGAGAGGTCAACCTCTAGGACTTCCAACAATTGTACTCTTATATTCACTTATAAGACTTACAATACATGACCAACAAAGCACTAACCTATCCAATACAAAGAGTCTTCAACCTTACCAAGGACTTACCCACTTTGCAAGAGTCTTCGGCCTTCTCCAAGGACTTACCCACTCTTGCACAAGTCTTCGGCCTTGCAGGAATTACCCACTCTTCTTGGATCTTCTGCCTTTGACTTCACCTTCACTCGGAGAAGCTTTCCACCAAGGTCTTACCTACTTGAGCTTGAGTCTTTTGCCTTCTCCAAGGGCTTACCCACTCTAGCTCCAAGTCTTCTGCCTTGATCTTCACCAAGGGACTCCTTCCCTTGTTCTTCTTCACCTCTCTTGGACAAGAGAGAGAACCTTCATCTTCATGATTGAAATGGAGAGATGGGGAGGTTGTGGAAGTGAGAGCTTCACAAGATATACAAATGGGACTAGCTCTCTTACAGATTTCCTACTCACTCTAATGGATGTAGCAAGTGATTAAGCTTAGAGAGAGAGAGGAGGCTGTAGGAAGCACTCAACTATAGAATAGGAACCTCACAAAGAGTTTGCAATGAATGCTCAACCTTGGAATGAAGCCCAAGGGGTCCTATTTATAGCTGGGGATGCCTCTTAGCCTTTGGGAACACTTGAGAATGAAAACTAGCCGTTTTGTGGCTTGCAACGGATCTATTTTCACTTGTTGCAACTCCACAACGGCTAGAATCACTTTTCTGCACTTTTTCGTACAGCCTGATCAGCCGAGTTTCTATAAAAGCAATTCAGCCGAACCGTGAATTGGATGAGTTTGCAACTCGGTCGAACCGTGAATCGGCTGAGTTTGCAACTCGGCCGAATCACACAAAAATCCCAGAATATATGGATCGGCCGAGTTTGGAATTCGGCCGACAAAATCCCTGTTATGGGTATTTTGGAATATTTGTTTGACTATACAAATGATGGATTTTTGTGTCCCAATAATTTTTCTAAGCTTAATTACAAGTCATACAATCATTACAAGTGGTTACAAAGCAATTCTAAGGTCATTTACATAGAGATCCCAAATTGCACACTTGTAGCTATTTTGACTTGTCTTTTCTCCAATTTGATATGTGCAAGTTAGGGCATTTGGAGTGTGTCTAAACCTAATCTGAAATCACTCAATGTAGAAGCATTAGACACCAATATGTGGAATGGTTAGTCATCATCAAAACAAGGGTTTAGTCAATTTAGACGTGAGTCAACATTGACCTAATTGACCTTGAGTCAACATTCTCCCCCTTTTTGAAGATGACAAACCATTCCATAAATGTATTGAAAGCTTGTACGTAAAATCATACCTTCGGAGAAACCTAGGGGTTTCAATAGGATTGAGCTCATATGCTCCCCCTCAATTGATGTGCATGGAGTTCTCATACTCCCCTTCAATTGATGATATTTCTCCTGCATGGTTAGCTTTCATAACATTTATAGAAACTATGTCTTCTACTCATATATGTTCTACACATATATGTCTTCTCCCATTTACCTTCTCCCCTTTACATGGACATGCTTCTTTGCTTCATGTAAGACATGCCTTCTCCCGGTTGTCAAAAGAAGACATATCTTTCTCCCCCTTTGTCATTTCAAAAAGGTGGGGGTGTGAAGAAACTAAGAAACACCACTTGTTAAGAGAAAGAAGATAACAAAAGTTATATAAGGAGAGTAGAAGAGCACAGATAGGGGCTTGTCCAAGCATAGAAAGAAAAGAAAGTTAAAGAATATACTTGAACAACCCAAAAATGCAAGATAAGGTGATGCAGAAAAACAATAAATTACAATTTTGACCCTCAAGATGATGGAATTTGACCAAAAACCATCGGAGCTCATGGCAAAACGATGAGTCTTTCTCAGAAGGTCGTTTCTGCATGAAAAGCACTAGCCTTGCACAAAAAACTGAAACTGGGGCAAAATCTGCATAAAAATCCATAAATACTCAAATTTCTACATATAATGTAGCTCTATGTGCCCTGCATCACAATGTTATGCAAACAACTCAAGATAGTAGATATGAAATTCAAGGAACAATCTTGAGCATGTATGAGATAAGATACAAGCATAACATATAGATGATCAAAGATGGCAATTTGTAAACAAGGTTAGAATTACATGTATATGAACTACTAGTAGATGATATCACAAGTTAGGACTACTAGTAGGATCTAGATCATAGAAAGAGATACTAAAAGATACACAAGATAAAGCAAGCTATGAGTAGATATAGAGATATATCCAAACCAAGAGATATGCAATTTTAGAAGCATGAGAGGATATAACTCACTATATATGCATCCTTACCATAAGATGATTACCCCTAAGAACCTCAAGGTTGTATCAAAACAAGATATACACCGAGATAGATGTAGCAAGTTAGAGTACAGCGGAAGTAATTTTTAGACACAACCAAGAGATCCAAAGCGACCATCATCAAAACCTGCAAAACAACTCAAAGCAAGTAATTGCAACATATAGATTTACCAATTTAGAGCAATTAGATAGATAGAGTTGTAAGCAAGATAGACAATGTAGAACAAGGCAATATGCATATATAAAGGTACCAAATGAGAGTGCCAAAGAATAAGGCTATAGGTTGAGAAAATCTAGTTGAGAGGGAAATTCTCACTCAATAAGCCAAATTTATATTATGTGCACAGTGTAATCGGTCGAGTTCTGTGCATTGGAAACTCGACCGATGACAACTGCTGGCAACACCCATTGGTGCCTATCGGTCGAGTTTCACTAGGGCAAACTCGACCGACAGAGCAGCTGTCAAAAAGCACACCTATTTTATAAAAACATATTTAAAGGCATGCTAAAAATACAAACCATATCCAAACATGTCTAAGCAAGTTAGTAATGCACTATAGAACCATTAGAAATAGTTTTTGAGCAAGAGTGTGAAGATAATCACAAAATGCCACTTTTGACTCAAAAACCATATGTATAGTGCACACTATCTTGACAAAAACAAGTTAGGATAGGTTATAAGCAATAAAACATTTACCTTTGTGCTTACCATTTCTTTTCCACTTGTTGTCACCCTCTACACATCTCACCTTTCTTCTTTCATGTGGATTGAGAAGTCAATTTGCAATTCAATAGCTCAAGTCAATCCATTTGCAAGTCCTACAAGAAGAAAGATGAAATGGTCCCCAATCATGTTTTTGGGTCCGGAGGGGTTAGTTTAGCAACCCAAATCCTATTGCTCTTGGGTGCTTTCCTAAAAGGACAACAATTAGAATAATTACCAAAATCATTGCAATAGTTGCATGTGCCGATAGTCTTGGACTAGAGGATTCTCCATGGAATATTGGAGGTCCTTTATCTTTGTTGTTCCCTTGACTACTATCATACCCTAAACCATGTCTACCAATTTGTTTAGTAGTATTGTGTAGGATATCATTAAGTCTCTTCTTACCAACTAAGAATATTTGCAAAGAGGATCTCAAACTATCATTATCATGCTTAAGAGAAGAAATAGTAGAAGACAAATTATTGATATTATCTCTAGCATGCAAAAGATCATTTTCTAAGCAAAGAGATTTAGTTGAATAAGAATCTCTATCAATATGAAGTGCAGCAACATCATTCTCTCTATTTGTAGAACTAGAACAAGATTCATGCCCATTGATTTTAGCAAGCAAGGAGGCATTTTCTATTTCTAATTCATGCAAAACAAAATCTTTGTCCTTGTTTTCAGATTTAAGAACATCAATGTTATGCATGAGAGAATCAACAATTAAAGTATGCTCTTCATTTTAACTAGGCATGAGAGGTTGATCTTCTAGAAATTTAATCTTATCAAGTAAACTAGCATTTTCAAGTTTAAGAGAGTCTACTTGGCTAAGACAATCATTTTTATCAATAAGCAAGCAAGAATTAGCATATTCAAGATCATCTAGTTCTATATGCAAATTATCAACAATTTTAGCAAGCTTTTTCTTTTTCTTTTTAGAAGACTTATAAGAGGCACAAATATCATGAATAATAGCAATTAAAGATTCTTTATCTAACGAGTCTAGGTTTACCTCACTTGAGTCTTCACTTGTTGATGCTATAAGGGAAAAATGGCATTCTCCTTCATCACTAGAGCTTGAGCTTGATCTTTCACATGAATCTTCACTTGAGCTTGAGTTGGAGGAGCCAGTTGAGCTTGATTTCCATTTCTTCATGTGAAGATGGGTCTTTTTTCCTTGTGGGCAATCTTCCTTGTAGTGACCCTTCTTCCCACATGTGAAGCACCGTGTGGAGGAGGACTTGCCTTTGTAGAATCTACCCTTGGGGTACATGGCATCTTCATCACCTTGAGAGGATGGAGAAGCCTGACCAACAATAGCCTTGATTTGAACTTTGATTTCAACCTTCTTCATTCTCTTGAGTTCTTTCTCCTCTTGTCTTTCTATTTCCTCCCTCTTGTCAAGTGTAGCTTCATGTGCTTGTAGATTTCCAATGAGCTCTTCAATAGGAATATCCCTAAGAGACCTTGCTTCTTCAATGGAAGTCACCTTGGATTCCCACCTCTTGGGGAGAGTTCTAAGGATCTTTGAGTTGATCTCTCCACTAGACATAGGATGTCCTAGAACAGCAAGACCATTCAAATGGTGTTGAGCCTTGAGTACATGTTGGCTATGCTCTCCTCCTTTCCCATCTTGAAGTTCTCAAGCAACTCTTTGAGAATGTAGACTTTGTTTTCCTTCACTTGATCTGTCCCTTCATAAATGATGCAAAGCTTTCTCCATACCTCATAGGCCGTCTCACAAGAAGAAATCCGGTTGAACTCGGTGGGGGTCATGGAGGCATATAGAATGTGCATGGCTCTAGCATTCAAGGTTGCTTTCATCAAGGTGGCTTCATCCCATTCTTCAATGTTTGTCTTTGGTAGAATGTATGGGCTGTTCACCATTTGCCACATCTCGAGACTTGATCCTTGGATGAAGAATTGAAGTCTTCTTCTCCAATAGAGGAAGTTGCTCCCATCAAAGATTGGAAGGTTGGTCGAGAGTCTCCCTCCTAGGTAGTCACCCATCTTCTCCTACTTGTTGAAGTATGCTTGGAGAAGACCCGCTCAGATACCACTTGTTGGATCCTAGATGGGTGATTAGATGTTCCAGAGGGGGGTGAATAGAGATGAAAGCACTTAAACAAAATTTATTAAACCTTCAAATTATATGACAAGATAAGGTTGCTAAATAGGTAATTTGAGTGCAACTAAATCATGCATATCAAGGATAAGAGAGATTGAACATGCACCAATTAGACAAGCTATTTAGAGTGGTTCCACAATTCAAACTAGAAGTGTGTTAGTCCACTTGCCTAGAGAGGTCAACCTCTAGGACTTCCAACAATTGTACTCTTATATTCACTTATAAGACTTACAATACATGACCAACAAAGGACTTACCTATCCAATACAAAGAGTCTTCAACCTTACCAAGGACTTACCCACTTTGCAAGAGTCTTCGGCCTTCTCCAAGGACTTACCTACTCTTGCACAAGTCTTCGGCCTTGCAGGAATTACCCACTCTTCTTGGATCTTCCGCCTTTGACTTCACCTTCACTCGGAGAAGCTTTCCACCAAGGTCTTACCTACTTGAGCTTGAGTCTTTTGCCTTCTCCAAGGGCTTACCCACTCTAGCTCCAAGTCTTCTGCCTTGATCTTCACCAAGGGACTCCTTCCCTTGTTCTTCTTCACCTCTCTTGGACAAGAGAGAGAACCTTCATCTTCATGATTGAAATGGAGAGATGGGGAGGTTGTGGAAGTGAGAGCTTCACAAGATATACAAATGGAACTAGCTCTCTTATAGATTTCCTACTCACTCTAATGGATGTAGCAAGTGATTAAGCTTAGAGAGAGAGAGGAGGCTGTAGGAAGCACTCAACTATAGAATAGGAACCTCACAAAGAGTTTGCAATGAATGCTCAACCTTGGAATGAAGCCCAAGGGGTCCTATTTATAGCTGGGGATGCCTCTTAGCCTTTGGGAACACTTGAGAACGAAAACTAGCCGTTTTGTGGCTTGCAACGGATCTATTTTCACTTGTTGCAACTCCACAACGGCTAGAATCACTTTTCTGCACTTTTTCGTACAGCCAGATCGGCCGAGTTTCTATAAAGGCAATTCAGCCGAACCGTGAATCGGCTGAGTTTGCAACTCAGCCGAACCGTGAATCGGCTGAGTTTGCAACTCGGCCGAATCTCACAAAAATCCCAGAATATATGGATCGGCCGAGTTTGGAATTCGGCCGACAAAATCCCTGTTATGGGTATTTTGGAATTTTTTTTTGACTATACAAATGATGGATTTTTGTGTCCCAATAATTTTTCTAAGCTTAATTACAAGTCATACAATCATTACAAGTGGTTACAAAGCAATTCTAAGGTCATTTACATAGAGATCCCAAATTGCACACTTGTAGCTATTTTGACTTGTCTTTTCTCCAATTTGATATGCGCAAGTTAGGGCATTTGGAGTGTGTCTAAACCTAATCTGAAATCACTCAATGTAGAAGCATTAGACACCAATATGTGGAATGGTTAGTCATCATCAAAACAAGGGTTTAGTCAATTTAGACGTGAGTCAACATTGACCTAATTGACCTTGAGTCAACATTCTCCCCCTTTTTGAAGATGACAAACCATTCCATAAATGTATTGAAAGCTTGTACGTAAAATCATACCTTCGGAGAAACCTAGGGGTTTCAATAGGATTGAGCTCATATGCTCCCCCTCAATTGATGCGCATGGAGTTCTCATACTCCCCCTCAATTGATGTTATTTCTCCTGCATGGTTAGCTTTCATAACATTTATAGAAACTATGTCTTCTACTCATATATGTTCTACACATATATGTCTTCTCCCATTTACCTTCTCCCCTTTACATGGACATGCTTCTTTGCTTCATGTAAGACATGCCTTCTCCCTGTTGTCAAAAGAAGACATATCTTTCTCCCCCTTTGTCATTTCAAAAAGGTGGGGGTGTGAAGAAACTAAGAAACACCACTTGTTAAGAGAAAGAAGATAACAAAAGTTATATAAGGAGAGTAGAAGAGCACAGATAGGGGCTTGTCCAAGCATAGAAAGAAAATCAAGTTAAAGCATATACTTGAACAACCCAAAAATGCAAGATAAGGTGCTGCAAAAAAACAATAAATTACAATTTTGACCCTCAAGATGATGGAATTTGACCAAAAACCATCGGAGCTCATGGCAAAGCGATGAGTCTTGCTCAGAAGGTCGTTTCTGCATGAAAAGCACTAGTCTTGCACCAAAAATTGAAACTGGGGCAAAATCTGCATAAAAATCCATAAATACTCCAATTTCTACATATAATGTAGCTCTATGTGCCCTGCATCACAATGTTATGCAAACAACTCAAGATAGTAGAGATGAAATTCAAGGAACAATCTTGAGAATGTATGAGATAAGATACAAGCATAACATATAGATGATCAAAGATGGCAATTTGTAAACAAGGTTAGAATTACATGTATATGAACTACTAGTAGATGATATCACAAGTTAGGACTACTAGTAGGATCTAGATCATAGCAAGAGATACTAAAAGATACACAAGATAAAGCAAGCTATGAGTAGATATAGAGATATATCCAAACCAAGAGATATGCAATTTTAGAAGCATGAGAGGATATAACTCACTATATATGCATCCTTACCATAAGATGATTACACCTAAGAACCTCAAGGTTGTATCAAAACAAGATATACACCGAGATAGATGTAGCAAGTTAGAGTACAGTGGAAGTAATTTTTAGACACAACCAAGAGATCCAAAGTGACCATCATCAAAACCTGCAAAACAACTCAAAGCAAGTAATTGCAACATATAGATTTACCAATTTAGAGCAATTAGATAGATAGAGTTGTAAGCAAGATAGACAATGTAGAACAAGGCAATATGCATATATAAAGGTACCAAATGAGAGTGCCAAAGAATAAGGCTATTAGTTGAGAAAATCTAGTTGAGAGGGAAATTCTCACTCAATAAGCCAAATTTATATTCTGTGCACAGTGTAATCGGTCGAGTTCTCTGCATTGGCAACTCAACCGATGACAACTACTGGCAACACCCATTGGTGCCTATCGGTCGAGTTTCACTAGGGCAAACTCGACCGACAGAGCAGCTGTCAAAAAGCACACCTATTTTATAAAAACATATTTAAAGGCATGCTAAAAATACAAACCATATCCAAACATGTCTAAGCAAGTTAGTAATGCACTATAGAACCATTAGAAACAGTTTTTGAGCAAGAGTGTGAAGAGAATCACAAAATGCCACTTTTGACTCAAAAACCATATGTATAGTGCACACTATCTTGACAAAAACAAGTTAGGATAGGTTATAAGCAATAAAACATTTACCTTTGTGCTTACCATTGCTTTTCCACATGTTATCACCCTCTACACATCTCACCTTTCTTCTTTCATGTGGATTGAGAAGTCAATTTGCAATTCAATAGCTCAAGTCAATCCATTTGCAAGTACCTACAAGAAGAAAGATGAAATGGTCCCCAATCATGTTTTTGGGTCCGGAGGGGTTAGTTTAGCAACCCAAATCCTATTTCTCTTGGGTGCTTTCCTAAAAGGACAACAATTAGAATAATGACCAAAATCATTGCAATAGTTGCATGTGCCCATAGTCTTGGAACTAGAGGATTCTCCATGGAATATTGGAGGTCCTTTATCTTTGTTGTTCCCTTGACTACTATAATACCCTAAACCATGTCTACCAATTTGTTTAGTAGTATTGTGTAGGATATCATTAAGGCTCTTCTTACCAACTAAGAATCTTTGCAAAGAGGATCTCAAACTATCATTATCATGCTTAAGAGAAGAAATAGTAGAAGACAAATTATTGATATTATCTCTAGCATGCAAAGATCATTTTCTAAGCAAAGAGATTTAGTTGAATAAGAATCTCTATCAATATGAAGAGCAGCAACATCATTCTCTCTATTTGTAGATCTAGAACAAGATTCATGCCCATTGATTTTAGCAAGCAAGGAGGCATTTTCTATTTCTAATTCATGCAAAACAAAATCTTTGTCCTTGTTTTCAGATTTAAGAACATCAATGTTATGCATGAGAGAATCAACAATTAAAGTATGCTCTTCATTTGAACTAGGCATGAGAGGTTGAGCTTCTAGAAATTTAATTTTATCAAGTAAACTAGCATTTTCAAGTTTAAGAGAGTCTACTTGCCTAAGACAATCATTTTTATCAATAAGCAAGCAAGAATTAGCATATTCAAGATCATCTAGTTCTATATGCAAATTATCAACAATTTTAGCAATCTTTTTCTTTTTCTTTTTAGAAGACTTATAAGAGGCACAAATATCATGAATAATAGCAATTAAAGATTCTTTATCTAACGAGTCTAGGTTACCTCACTTGAGTCTTCACTTGTTGATGCTATAAGGGCAAAATGGCATTCTCCTTCATCACTAGAGCTTGAGCTTGATCCTTCACATGAATATTCACTTGAGCTTGAGTTGGAGGAGCCACTTGAGCTTGATTTGCATTTCTTCATGTCAAGATGGGTCTTTTTGCCTTGTGGGCAATCTTCCTTGTAGTGACCCTTCTTCCCACATGTGAAGCACCGTGTGGAGGAGGACTTGCCTTTGTAGAATCTACCCTTGGAGTACATGGCATCTTCATCAACTTGAGAGGATGGAGAAGCTTGACCAACAATAGCCTTGATTTGAGCTGTGATTTCAGCCTTCTTCATTCTCTTGAGTTCTTTCTCCTCTTATCTTTCTATTTCCTCCCTCTTGTCAAGTGTAGCTTCGTGTGCTTGTAGATTTCCAATGATCTCTTCAATAGGAATATCCCTAAGAGACCTTGCTTCTTCAATGGAAGTCACCTTGGATTCCCACCTCTTGGGGAGAGTTCTAAGGATCTTTAAGTTGATCTCTCCACTAGACATAGGATGTCCTAGAATAGCAAGACCATTCAAGATGGTGTTGAGCCTTGAGTACATGTTGGCTATGCTCTCCTCCTTTCCCATCTTGAAGTTCTCAAGCAACCCTTTGAGCATGTAGACTTTGCTTTCCTTCACTTGATCTGTCCCTTGATAAGTGATGCAAAGCTTTCTCCATACCTCATAGGCCGTCTCACAAGAAGAAATCCGGTTGAACTCGGTGGGGGTCATGGAGGCATATAGAATGTGCATGGCTCTAGCATTCAAGGTTGCTTTCATCAAAGTGGCTTCATCCCATTCTTCAATGTTTGTGTTTGGTAGAATGTATGGGCTGTTCACCATTTGCCACATCTCGAGACTT
The DNA here is from genome assembly GCA_963693085.1 of Alisma plantago-aquatica. Classification (NCBI taxonomy): domain Eukaryota; kingdom Viridiplantae; phylum Streptophyta; class Magnoliopsida; order Alismatales; family Alismataceae; genus Alisma; species Alisma plantago-aquatica. The sequence continues at coordinate 1,179,005,692 of OY856411.1, read as the reverse complement.
GATCCTTGGATGAAGAATTGAAGTCTTCTTCTCCAATAGAGGAAGTTGCTCCCATGAAAGATTGGAAGGCTGGTCGAGAGTCTCCCTCCTAGGTAGTCACCCATCTTCTCCTACTTGTTGAAGTATGCTTGGAGAAGACCCGCTCTGATACCACTTGTTGGATCCTAGATGGGTGATTAGATGCTCTAGAGGGGGGTGAATAGAGCTGAAAGCACTTAAACAAAATTCATTAAACCTTCAAATTATATGACAAGATAAGGTTGCTAAATAGGTAATTTGAGTGCAACTAAATCATGCATAGCAAGGATAAGAGAGATTCAACATCCACCAATTAGACAAGCTATTTAGAGTGGTTCCACCCTTCAAACTAGAAGTGTGTCAGTCCACTTGCCTAGAGAGGTCAACCTCTAGGACTTCCAACAATTGTACTCTTATATTCACTTATAAGACTTACAATACATGACCAACAAAGGACTTACCTATCCAATACAAAGAGTCTTCAACCTTACCAAGGACTTACCCACTTTGCAAGAGTCTTCGGCCTTCTCCAAGGACTTACCCACTCTTGCACAAGTCTTCGGCCTTGCAGGAATTACCCACTCTTCTTGGATCTTCCGCCTTTGACTTCACCTTCACTCGGAGAAGCTTTCCACCAAGGTCTTACCTACTTGAGCTTGAGTCTTTTGCCTTCTCCAAGGGCTTACCCACTCTAGCTCCAAGTCTTCTGCCTTGATCTTCACCAACGGACTCCTTCCCTTATTCTTCTTCACCTCTCTTGGACAAGAGAGAGAACCTTCATCTTCATGATTGAAATGGAGAGATGGGGAGGTTGTGGAAGTGAGAGCTTCACAAGATATACAAATGGGACTAGCTCTCTTACAGATTTCCTACTCACTCTAATGGATGTAGCAAGTGATTAAGCTTAGAGAGAGAGAGGAGGCTGTAGGAAGCACTCAACTATAGAATAGGAACCTCACAAAGAGTTTGCAATGAATGCTCAACCTTGGAATGAAGCCCAAGGGGTCCTATTTTTAGCTGGGGATGCCTCTTAGCCTTTGGGAACACTTGAGAACGAAAACTAGCCATTTTGTGGCTTGCAACGGATCTATTTTCATTTGTTGCAACTCCACAATGGCTAGAATCACTTTTCTGCACTTTTTCGTACAGCCTGATCGGCCGAGTTTCTATAAAGGCAATTCAGTCGAACCGTGAATCGGCTGAGTTTGCAACTCGGCCGAACCGTGAATCGGCTGAGTTTGCAACTTGGCCGAATCTCACAAAAATCCCAGAATATATGGATCGGCCGAGTTTGGAATTCGGCCGACAAAATCCCTGTTATGGGTATTTTGGAATTTTCGTTTGACTATACAAATGATGGATTTTTGTGTCCCAATAATTTTTCTAAGCTTAATTACAAGTCATACAATCATTACAAGTGGTTACAAAGCAATTCTAAGGTCATTTACATAGAGATCCCAAATTGCACACTTGTAGCTATTTTGACTTGTCTTTTCTCCAATTTGATATGCGCAAGTTAGGGCATTTGGAGTGTGTCTAAACCTAATCTGAAATCACTCAATGTAGAAGCATTAGACACCAATATGTGGAATGGTTAGTCATCATCAAAACAAGGGTTTAGTCAATTTAGACGTGAGTCAACATTGACCTAATTGACCTTGAGTCAACATTCTCCCCCTTTTTGAAGATGACAAACCATTCCATAAAAGTATTGAAAGCTTGTACATAAAATCATACCTTCAGGGAAACCTAGGGGTTCAATAGGATTGAGCTCATATGCTCCCCCTCAATTGATGTGCATGGAGTTCTCATACTCCCCCTCAATTGATGCTATATCTCCTGCATGGTTAGCTTTCATAACATTTATAGAAACTATGTCTTCTACTCATATATGTTCTACACATATATGTCTTCTCCCATTTACCTTCTCCCCTTTACATGGACACGCTTCTTTGATTCATGTAAGACATGCCTTCTCCCTGTTGTCAAAAGAAGACATATCTTTCTCCCCCTTTGTCATTTCAAAAAGGTGGGGGTGTGAAGAAACTAAGAAACACCACTTGTTAAGAGAAAGAAGATAACAAAAGTTATATAAGGAGAGTAGAAGAGCACAGATAGGGGCTTGTCCAAGCATAGAAAGAAAAGCAAGTTAAAGCATATACTTGAACAACCCAAAAATGCAAGATAAGGTGCTGCAGAAAAATAATAAATTACAATTTTGACCCTCAAGATGATGGAATTTGACCAAAAACCATCGGAGCTCATGGCAAAGCGATGAGTCTTGCTCAGAATGTCGTTAAAGCATGAAAAGCACTAGTCTTGCACCAAAAACTGAAATTGGAGCAAAATCTGCATAAAAATCCATAAATACTCCAATTTCTACATATAATGTAGCTCTATTTGCCCTGCATCACAATGTTATGCAAAAAACTCAAGATAGTAGATATGCAATTCAAGGAACAATCTTGAGCATGTATGAGATAAGATACAAGCATAACATATAGATGATCAAATATGGCAATTTGTAAACAAGGTTAGAATTACATGTATATGAACTACTAGTAGATGATATCAGAAGTTAGGACTACTAGTAGGATCTAGATCATAGCAAGAGATACTAAAAGATACACAAGATAAAGCAAGCTATGAGTAGATATAGAGATATATCCAAACCAAGAGATATGCAATTTTAGAAGCATGAGAGGATATAACTCACTATATATGCATCCTTACCATAAGATGATTACCCCTAAGAACCTCAAGGTTGTATCAAAACAAGATATACACCGAGATAGATGTAGCAAGTTAGAGTACAGCGGAAGTAATTTTTAGACACAACCAAGAGATCCAAAGCGACCATCATCAAAACCTGCAAAACAACTCAAAGCAAGTAATTGCAACATATAGATTTACCAATTTAGAGCAATTAGATAGATAAAGTTGTAAGCAAGATAGACAATGTAGAACAAGGCAATATGCATATATAAAGGTACCAAATGAGAGTGCCAAAGAATAAGGCTATTGGTTGAGAAAATCTAGTTGAGAGGGAAATTCTCACTCAATAAGCCAAATTTATATTCTGTGCACAGTGTAATCAGTCGAGTTCTGTGCATTGGCAACTCGACCGATGAAAACTACTGGCAACACCCATTGGTGCCTATCGGTCGAGTTTCACTAGGGCAAACTCGACCGACAGAGCAGCTGTCAAAAAGCACACCTATTTTATAAAAACATATTTAAAGGCATGCTAAAAATACAAACCATATCCAAACATGTCTAAGCAAGTTAGTAATGCACTATAGAACCATTAGAAATAGTTTTTGAGCAAGAGTGTGAAGAGAATCACAAAATGCCACTTTTGACTCAAAAACCATATGTATAGTGCACACTATCTTGACAAAAACAAGTTAGGATAGGTTATAAGCAATAAAACATTTACCTTTGTGCTTACCATTGCTTTTCCACTTGTTGTCACCCTCTACACATCTCACCTTTCTTCTTTCATGTGGATTGAGAAGTCAATTTGCAATTCAATAGCTCAAGTCAATCCATTTGCAAGTACCTACAAGAAGAAAGATGAAATGGTCCCCAATCATGTTTTTGGGTGCTGAGGGGTTAGTTTAGCAACCCAAATCCTATTGCTCTTGGGTGCTTTCCTAAAAGGACAACAATTAGAATAATTACCAAAATCATTGCAATAGTTGCATGTGCCCATAGTCTTGGAACTAGAGGATTCTCCATGGAATATTGGAGGTCCTTTATCTTTGTTGTTCCCTTGACTACTATCATACCCTAAACCATGTCTACCAATTTGTTTAGTAGTATTGTGTAGGATATCATTAAGGCTCTTCTTACCAACTAAGAATCTTTGCAAAGAGGATCTCAAACTATCATTATCATGCTTAAGAGAAGAAATAGTAGAAGACAAATTATTGATATTATCTCTAGCATGCAAAGATCATTTTCTAAGCAAAGAGATTTAGTTGAATAAGAATCTCTATCAATATGAAGAGCAGCAACATCATTCTCTCTATTTGTAGAACTAGAACAAGATTCATGCCCATTGATTTTAGCAAGCAAGGAGGCATTTTATATTTATAATTCATGCAAAACAAAATCTTTGTCCTTGTTTTCAGATTTAAGAACATCAATGTTATGCATGAGAGAATCAACAATTAAAGTATACTCTTCATTTGAACTAGGCATGAGAGGTTGAGCTTCTAGAAATTTAATCTTATCGAGTAAACTAGCATTTTCAAGTTTAAGAGAGTCTACTTGGCTAAGACAATCATTTTTATCAATAAGCAAGCAAGAATTAGCATATTCAAGATCATCTAGTTCTATATGCAAATTATCAACAATTTTAGCAAGCTTTTTCTTTTTCTTTTTAGAAGACTTGAGGCACAAATATCATGAATAATAGCAATTAAAGATTCTTTATCTAACGAGTCTAGGTTTACCTCACTTGAGTCTTCACTTGTTGATGCTATAAGGGCAAAATGGCATTCTCCTTCATCACTAGAGCTTGAGCTTGATCCTTCACATGAATCTTCACTTGAGCTTGAGTTGGAGGAACCACTTGAGCTTGATTTCCATTTCTTCATGTGAAGATGGGTCTTTTTGCCTTGTGGGCAATCTTCCTTGTAGTGACCCTTCTTCCCAAATGTGAATCACCGTGTGGAGGAGGACTTGCCTTTGTAGAATCTACCCTTGGAGTACATGGCATCTTCATCAACTTGAGAGGATGGAGAAGCTTGACCAACAATAGCCTTGATTTGAGCTTTGATTTCAGCCTTCTTCACTCTTGAGTTCTTTCTCCTCTTGTCTTTCTATTTCCTCCCTCTTGTCAAGTGTAGCTTCATGTGCTTGTAGATTTCCAATAAGATCTTAAATAGGAATATCCCTAAGAGACCTTGCTTCTTCAATGGAAGTCACCTTAGATTCCCACCTCTTGGGGAGAGTTCTAAGGATCTTTGAGTTGATCTCTCCACTAGACATAGGATGTCCTAGAATAGCAAGACCATTCAAGATGGTGTTGAGCCTTGAGTACATGTTGGCTATGCTCTCCTCCTTTCCCATCTTGAAGTTCTCAAGCAACCCTTTGAGCATGTAGACTTTGCTTTCCTTCACTTGATCTGTCCCTTCATAAGTGATGCAAAGCTTTCTCCATACCTCATAGGCCGTCTCATAAGAAGAAATCCGGTTGAACTCGGTGGGGGTCATGGAGGCATATAGAATGTGCATGGCTCTAGCATTCAAGGTTGCTTTCATCAAGGTGGCTTCATCCCATTCTTCAATGTTTATCTTTGGTAGAATGTATGGGCTGTTCACCATTTGCCACATCTCGAGACTTGATCCTTGGATGAAGAATTGAAGTCTTCTTCTCCAATAGAGGAAGTTGCTCCCATCAAAGATTGGAAGGCTGGTCGAGAGTCTCCCTCCTAGGTAGTCACCCATCTACTCCTACTTGTTGAAGTATGCTTGGAGAAGACCCGCTCTGATACCATTTGTTGGATCCTAGATGGGTGATTAGATGCTCTAGAGGGGGGGTGAATAGAGCTGAAAGCACTTAAACAAAATTCATTAAACCTTCAAATTATATGACAAGATAAGGTTGCTATATAGGTAATTTGAGTGCAACTAAATCATGCATAGCAAGGATAAAAGAGATTGAACATGCACCAATTAGACAAGCTATTTAGAGTGGTTCCACACTTCAAACTAGAAGTGTGTCAGTCCACTTGCCTAGAGAGGTCAACCTCTAGGACTTCCAACAATTGTACTCTTATATTCACTTATAAAACTTACAATACATGACCAACAAAGGACTTACCTATCCAATACAAAGAGTCTTCAACCTTACCAAGGACTTACCAACTTTGCAAGAGTCTTCAGCCTTCTCCAAGGACTTACCCACTCTTGCACAAGTCTTCGGCCTTGCAGGAATTACCCACTCTTCTTGGATCTTCCGCATTTGACTTCACCTTCACTCGGAGAAGCTTTCCACCAAGGTCTTACCTACTTGAGCTTGAGTCTTTTGCCTTCTCCAAGGGCTTACCCACTCTAGCATGTCTTCTGCCTTGATCTTCACCAAGGGACTCCTTCTCTTGTTCTTCTTCACCTCTCTTGGACAAGAGAGAGAACCTTCATCTTCATGATTGAAATGGAGAGATGGGGAGGTTGTGGAAGTGAGAGCTTCACAAGATATACAAATGGGACTAGCTCTCTTACAGATTTCCTACTCACTCTAATGGATGTAGCAAGTGATTAAGCTTAGAGAGAGAGAGGAGGCTGTAGGAAGCACTCAACTATAGAATAGGAACCTCACAAAGAGTTTGCAATGAATGCTCAACCTTGGAATGAAGCCCAAGGGGTCCTATTTATAGCTGGGGATGCCTCTTAGCCTTTGGGAACACTTGAGAACGAAAACTAGCCTTTTTGTGGCTTGCAACGGATCTATTTTCATTTGTTGCAACTCCACAATGACTAGAATCACTTTTCTGCACTTTTTCGTACAGCCTGATCGGCCGAGTTTCTATAAAGGCAATTCAGCCGAACCGTGAATCGGCTGAGTTTGCAACTCGGCCGAACCGTGAATCGGCTGAGTTTGCAACTCGGCCGAATCTCACAAAAATCCCAGAGTATATGGATCGGCCGAGTTTGGAATTCGGCCGACAAAATCCCTATTATGGGTATTTTGGAATTTTCGTTTGACTATACAAATGATGGATTTTTGTGTCCCAATAATTTTTCTAAGCTTAATTACAAGTCATACAATCATTACAAGTGGTTACAAAGCAATTCGAAGGTCATTTACATAGAGATCCCAAATTGCACACTTGTAGCTATTTTGACTTGTCTTTTCTCCAATTTGATATGTGCAAGTTAGGGCATTTGGAGTGTGTCTAAACCTAATCTGAAATCACTCAATGTAGAAGCATTAGACACCAATATGTGGAATGGTTAGTCATCATTAAAACAAGGGTTTAGTCAATTTAGACGTGAGTCAACATTGACCTAATTGACCTTGAGTCAACATTCTCCCCCTTTTTGAAGATGACAAACCATTCCATAAATGTATTGAAAGCTTGTACGTAAAATCATACCTTCGGAGAAACCTAGGGGTTTCAATAGGATTGAGCTCATATGCTCCCCCTCAATTGATGCGCATGGAGTTCTCATACTCTCCCTCAATTGATGATATTTCTCCTGCATGGTTAGCTTTCATAACAATTATAGAAACTATGTCTTCTACTCATATACGTTCTACACATATATGTCTTCTCCCATTTACCTTCTCCCCTTTACATGGACACGCTTCTTTGCTTCATGTAAGACATGCCTTCTCCCTGTTGTCAAAAGAAGACATATCTTTCTCCCCCTTTGTCATTTCAAAAAGGTGGGGGTGTGAAGAAACTAAGAAACACCACTTGTTAAGAGAAAGAAGATAACAAAAGTTATATAAGGAGAGTAGAAGAGCACAGATAGGGGCTTGTCCAAGCATAGAAAGAAAAGCAAGTTAAAGCATATACTTGAACAACCCAAAAATGCAAGATAAGGTGCTGCAGAAAAATAATAAATTACAATTTTGACCCTCAATATGATGGAATTTGACCAAAAACCATCGGAGCTCATGGCAAAGCGATGAGTCTTGCTCAGTAAGTCGTTTCTGCATGAAAAGCACTAGTCTTGCACCAAAAACTGAAACTGGAGCAAAATCTGCATAAAAATCCATAAATACTCCAATTTCTACATATAATGTAGCTCTATGTGCCCTGCATCACAATGTTATGCAAACAACTCAAGATAGTAGATATGCAATTCAAGGAACAATCTTGAGCATGTATGAGATAAGATACAAGCATAACATATAGATGATCAAAGATGGCAATTTGTAAACAAGGTTAGAATTTCATGTATATGAACTACTAGTAGATGATATCACAAGTTAGGACTACTAGTAGGATCTAGATCATAGCAAGAGATACTAAAAGATACACAAGATAAAGCAAGCTATGAGTAGATATAGAGATATATCCAAACCAAGAGATATGCAATTTTAGAAGCATGAGAGGATATAACTCACTATATATGCATCCTTACCATAAGATGATTACCCCTAAGAACCTCAAGGTTGTATCAAAACAAGATATACACCGAGATAGATGTAGCAAGTTAGAGTACAGCGGAAGTAATGTTTAGACACAACCAAGAGATCCAGAGCGACCATCATCAAAACCTGCAAAACAACTCAAAGCAAGTAATTGCAACATATAGATTTACCAATTTAGAGCAATTAGATAGATAGAGTTGTAGGCAAGATAGACAATGTAGAACAAGGCAATATGCATATATAAAGGTACCAAATGAGAGTGCCAAAGAATAAGGCTATTGGTTGAGAACATCTAGTTGAGAGGGAAATTCTCACTCAATAAGCCAAATTTATATTTTGTGCACAGTGTAATCGGTCGAGTTCTCTGCATTGGCAACTCGACCGATGACAACTGCTGCAACACCCATTGGTGCCTATCGGTCGAGTTTAACTAGGGAAAACTCGACCGACAGAGCAGCTGTCAAAGAGCACACATATTTTATAAAAACATATTTAAAGGCATGCTAAAAATACAAACCATATCCAAACATGTCTAAGCAAGTTAGTAATGCAATATAGAACCATTAGAAACAGTTTTTGAGCAAGAGTGTGAAGAGAATCACAAAATGCCACTTTTGACTCAAAAACCATATGTATAGTGCACACTATCTTGACAAAAACAAGTTAGGATAGGTTATAAGCAATAAAACATTTACCTTTGTGCTTACCATTGCTTTTCCACTTGTTGTCACCCTCTACACATCTCACCTTTCTTCTTTCATGTGGATTGAGAAGTCAATTTGTAATTCAATAGCTCAAGTCAATCCATTTGCAAGTACCTACAAGAAGAAAGATGAAATGGTCCCCAATCATGTTTTTGGGTCCGGAGGGGTTAGTTTAGCAACCCAAATCCTATTGCTCTTGGGTGCTTTCCTAAAAGGACAACAATTAGAATAATGACCAAAATCATTGCAATAGTTGCATGTGCCCATAGTCTTGGAACTAGAGGATTCTCCATGGAATATTGGAGGTCCTTTATCTTTGTTGTTCCCTTGACTACTATCATACCCTAAACCATGTCTACCAATTGGTTTAGTAGTATTGTGTAGGATATCATTAAGGTTCTTCTTACCAACTAAGAATCTTTGCAAAGAGGATCTCAAACTATCATTATCATGCTTAAGAGAAGAAATAGTAGAAGACAAATTATTGATATTATCTCTAGCATGCAAAAGATCATTTTCTAAGCAAAGAGATTTAGTTGAATAAGAATCTCTATCAATATGAAGAGCAGCAAAATCATTCTCTCTATTTGTAGAACTAGAGCAAGATTCATGCCCATTGATTTTAGCAAGCAAGGAGGCATTTTCTATTTCTAATTCATGCAAAACAAAATCTTTGTCCTTGTTTACAGATTTAAGAACATCAATGTTATGCATGAGAGAATCAACAATTAAAGTATGCTCTTCATTTGAACTAGGCATGAGAGGTTGAGCTTCTAGAAATTTAATCTTATCAAGTAAACTAGCATTTTCAAGTTTAAGAGAGTCTACTTGGCTAAGACAATCATTGTTATCAATAAGCAAGCACGAATTAGCATATGCAAGATCATCTAGTTCTATATGCAAATTATCAACAATTTTAGCAAGCTTTTTCTTTTTCTTTTTAGAAGACTTATAAGAGGCACAAATATCATGAATAATAGCAATTAAAGATTCTTTATCTAACGAGTCTAGGTTTACCTCACTTGAGTCTTCACTTGTTGATGCTATAAGGGCAAAATGGCATTCTCCTTCATCACTAGAGCTTGAGCTTGATCCTTCACATGAATCTTCACTTGAGCTTGAGTTGGAGGCGCCACTTGAGCTTGATTTCCATTTCTTCATGTGAAGATGGGTCTTTTTGCCTTGTGGGCAATCTTCCTTGTAGTGACCCTTCTTCCGACATGTGAAGCACCGTGTGGAGGAGGACTTTCCTTTGTAGAATCTACCCTTGGAGTACATGGCATCTTCATCAACTTGAGAGGATGGAGAAGCTTGACCAACAATAGCCTTGATTTGAGCTTTGATTTCAGCCTTCTTCATTCTCTTGAGTTCTTTCTCCTCTTGTCTTTCTATTTCCTCCCTCTTGTCAAGTGTAGCTTCATGTGCTTGTAGATTTCCAATGAGCTCTTCAATAGGAATATCCCTAAGAGACCTTGCTTCTTCAATGGAAGTCACCTTGGATTCCCACCTCTTGGGGAGAGTTCTAAGGATCTTTGAGTTGATCTCTCCACTGGACATAGGATGTCCTAGAACAGAAAGACCATTCAAGATGGTGTTGAGCCTTGAGTATATGTTGGCTATGCTCTCCTCCTTTCCCATCTTGAAGTTCTCAAGCAACCCTTTGAGCATGTAGACTTTGCTTTCCTTCACTTGATCTGTCCCTTCATAAGTGATGCAAAGCTTTCTCCATACCTCATAGGCCGTCTCACAAGAAGAAATCCAGTTGAACTCGGTGGGGGTCATGGAGGCATATAGAATGTGCATGGCTCTAGCATTCAAGGTTGCTTTCATCAAGGTGGCTTCATCCCATTCTTCCATGTTTGTCTTTGGTAGAATGTATGGGTTGTTCACCATTTGCCACATCTCGAGACTTGATCCTTGGATGAAGAATTGAAGTCTTGTTCTCCAATAGAGGAAGTTGCTCCCATCAAAGATTGGAAGGTTGGTCGAGAGTCTCCCTCCTAGGTAGTCACCCATCTTCTCCTACTTGTTGAAGTATGCTTGGAGAAGACCCGCTCTGATACCACTTGTTGGATCCTAGATGGGTGATTAGATGCTCTAGAAGGGGGTGAATAGAGCTGAAAGCACTTAAACAAAATTCATTAAACCTTCAAATTATATGACAAGATAAGGTTGCTAAATAGGTAATTTGAGTGCAACTAAATCATGCATAGCAAGGATAAGAGAGATTGAACATGCACCAATTAGACAAGCTATTTAGAGTGGTTCCACACTTCAAACTAGAAGTGTGTCAGTCCACTTGCCTAGAGAGGTCAACCTCTAAGACTTCCAACAATTGTACTCTTATATTCACTTATAAGACTTACAATACATGACCAACAAAGGACTTACCTATCCAATACAAAGAGTCTTCAACCTTACCAAGGACTTACCCACTTTGCAAGAGTCTTCGGCCTTCTCCAAGGACTTACCCACTCTTGCACAAGTCTCCGGCCTTGCAGGAATTACCCACTCTTCTTGGATCTTCCGCCTTTGACTTCACCTTCACTCGGAGAAGCTTTCCACCAAGGTCTTACCTACTTGAGCTTGAGTCTTTTGCCTTCTCCAAGGGCTTACCCACTCTAGATCCAAGTCTTCTGCCTTGATCTTCACCAAGGGACTCCTTCCCTTGTTCTTCTTCACCTCTCTTGGACAAGAGAGAGAACCTTCATCTTCATGATTCAAATGGAGAGATGGGGAGGTTGTGGAAGTGAGAACTTCACAAGATATACAAATGGGACTAGCTCTCTTACATATTTCCTACTCACTCTAATGGATGTAGCAAGTGATTAAGCTTAGAGAAAGAGAGGAGGCTGTAGGAAGCACTCAACTATAGAATAGGAACCTCACAAAGAGTTTGCAATGAATGTTGAAACTTGGAATGAAGCCCAAGGGGTCCTATTTATAGCTGGGGATGCCTCTTAGCCTTTGGGAACACTTGAGAATGAAAACTAGCCATTTTGTGGCTTGCAACGGATCTATTTTCACTTGTTGCAACTCCACAACGGCTAGAATCACTTTTCTGCACTTTTTCGTACAGCCTGATCGGTCGAGTTTCTATAAAGGCAAATCAGCCGAACCGTGAATCGGCTAAGTTTGCAACTCGGCCGAACCGTGAATCGGCTGAGTTTGCAACTCAGCCGAATCTCACAAAAATCCCAGAATATATGGATCGGCCGAGTTTGGAATTCGGCCGACAAAATCCCTGTTATGGGTATTTTGGAATTTTCGTTTGACTATACAAATGATGGATTTTTGTGTCCCGGTAATTTTTCTAAGCTTAATTACAAGTCATGCAATCATTACAAGTGGTTACAAAGCAATTCTAAGGTCATTTACATAGAGATCCCAAATTGCACACTTGTAGCTATTTTGACTTGTCTTTTCTCCAATTTTATATGCGCAAGTTAGGGCATTCGGAGTGTGTCTAAACCTAATCTGAAATCACTCAATGTAGAAGCATTAGACACCAATATGTGGAATGGTTAGTCATCATCAAAACAAGGGTTTAGTCAATTTAGACGTGAGTCAACATTGACCTAATTGACCTTGAGTCAACATTCTCCCCCTTTTTGAAGATGACAAACCATTCCATAAATGTATTGAAAGCTTGTACGTAAAATCATACCTTCGGAGAAACCTAGGGGTTTCAATAGGATTGAGCTCATATGCTCCCCCTCAATTGATGTGCATGGAGTTCTCATACTCCCCCTCAATTGATGCTATTTCTCCTGCATGGTTAGTTTTCATAACATTTATAGAAACTATGTCTTCTACTCATATATGTTCTACACATATATGTCTTCTCCCATTTACCTTCTCCCCTTTACATGGACACGCTTCTTTGCTTCATGTAAGACATGCCTTCTCCCTATTGTCAAAAGAAGACATATCTTTCTCCCCCTTTGTCATTTCAAAAAGGTGAGGGTGTGAGGAAACTAAGAAACACCACTTGTTAGGAGAAAGAAGATAACAAAAGTTATATAAGGAGAGTAGAAGAGCACAGATAGGGGCTTGTCCAAGCATAGAAAGAAAAGCAAGTTAAAGCATATACTTGAACAACCCAAAAATGTAAGATAAAATGCTGCAGAAAAACAATAAATTACAATTTTGACCCTCAAGATGATGGAATTTGACCAAAAACCGTCGGAGCTCATGGCAAAGCCATGAGTCTTTCTCAGAAGGTCGTTTCTGCATGACAAGCACTAGTCTTGCACCAAAAACTGAAACTGAAGCAACATCTGCATAAAAATCCATAAATACTCCAATTTCTACATATAATGTAGCTCTATGTGCCCTGCATCACAATGTTATGCAAACAACTCAAGATAGTAGATATGCAATTCAAGGAACAATCTTGAGCATGTATGAGATAAGATACAAGCATAACATATAGATGATCAAAGATGGCAATTTGTAAACAAGGTTAGAATTACATGTATATGAACTACTAGTAGATGATATCACAAGTTAGGACTACTAGTAGGATCTAGATCATAGCAAGAGATACTAAAAGATACACAAGATAAAGCAAGCTATGATTAGATATAGAGATATATCCAAACTAAGAGATATGCAATTTTAGAAGCATGAGAGGATATAACTCACTATATATGCATCCTTACCATAAGATGATTACCCCTAAGAACCTCAAGGTTGTATCAAAACAAGATATACACCGAGATAGATGTAGCAAGTTAGAGTACAACGGAAGTAATTTTTAGACACAACCAAGAGATCCAAAGCGACCATCATCAAAACCTGCAAAACAACTCAAAGCAAGTAATTGCAACATATAGATTTACCAATTTAGAGCAACTAGATAGATAGAGTTGTAAGCAAGATAGAAAATGTAGAACAAGGCAATATGCATATATAAAGGTACCAAATGAGAGTGCCAAAGAATAAGGCTATTGGTTGAGAAAATCTAGTTGAGAGGGAAATTCTCACTCAATAAGCCAAATTTATATTCTGTGCACAGTGTAATCGGTCGAGTTCTGTGCATTGGCAACTCGACCGATGACAACTGCTGGCAACACCCATTGGTGCCTATCGGTCGAGTTTCACTAGGGCAAACTCGACCGACAGAGCAGCTATCAAAAAGCACACATATTTTATAAAAACATATTTAAAGGCATGCTAAAAATACAAACCATATCCAAACATGTCTAAGCAAGTTAGTAATGCACTATAGAACCATTAGAAACAGTTTTTGAGCAAGAGTGTGAAGAGAATCACAAAATGCCACTTTTGACTCAAAAACCATATGTATAGTGCACACTATCTTGACAAAAACAAGTTAGGATAGGTTATAAGAAATAAAACATTTACCTTTGTGCTTACCATTGCTTTTCCACTTGTTGTCACCCTCTACACATCTCACCTTTCTTCTTTCATGTGGATTGAGAAGTCAATTTGCAATTCAATAGCTCAAGTCAATCCATTTGCAACTACCTACAAGAAGAAAGATGAAATGGTCCCCAATCATGTCTTTGGGTCCGGAGGGGTTAGTTTAGCAACCCAAATCCTATTGCTCTTGGGTGCTTTCCTAAAAGGACAACAATTAGAATAATGACCAAAATCATTGCAATAGTTGCATGTGCCCATAGTCTTGGAACTAGAGGATTCTCCATGGAATATTGGAGGTCCTTTATCTTTGTTATTCCCTTGACTACTATCATACTCTAAACCATGTCTACCAATTTGTTTAGTAGTATTGTGTAGGATATCATTAAGTCTCTTCTTACCAACTAAGAATCTTTGCAAAGAGGATCTCAAACTATCATTATCATGCTTAAGAGAAGAAATAGTAGAAGTCAAATTATTGATATTATCTCTAGCATGCAAAAGATCATTTTCTAAGCAAAGAGATTTAGTTGAATAAGAATCTCTATCAATATGAAGAGCAGCAAAATCATTCTCTCTATTTGTAGAACTACAAGAAGATTCATGCCCATTGATTTTAGCAAGCAAGGAGGCATTTTCTATTTCTAATTCATGCAAAACAAAATCTTTGTCCTTGTTTTCAGATTTAAGAACATCAATGTTATGCATGAGAGAATCAACAATTAAAGTATGTTCTTCATTTGAACTAGGCATGAGAGGTTGAGGTTCTAGAAATTTAATCTTATCAAGTAAACTAGCATTTTCAAGTTTAAGAGAGTCTACTTAGATAAGACAATCATTTTTATCAATAAGCAAGCAAGAATTAGCATATTCAAGATCATCTAGTTCTATATGCAAATTATCAAAAAATTTAGCAAGCTTTTTCTTTCTCTTTTTAGAAGACTTATAAGAGGCACAAATATCATGAATAATAGCAATTAAAGATTCTTTATCTAACGAGTCTAGGTTTACCTCACTTGAGTCTTCACTTGTTGATGCTATAAGGGCAAAATGGCATTCTCCTTCATCACTAGAGCTTGAGCTTGATCCTTCACATGAATCTTCACTTGAGCTTGAGTTGGAGGAGCCACTTGAGCTTGATTTCCATTTCTTCATGTGAAGATGGGTCTTTTTGCCTTGTGGGCAATCTTCCTTGTAGTGACCCTTCTTCCCACATGTGAAGCACCGTGTGGAGGAGGACTTTCCTTTGTAGAATCTACCCTTGGAGTACATGGCATCTTCATCAACTTGAGAGGATGGAGAAGCTTGACCAACAATAGCCTTGATTTGAGCTTTGATTTCAGCCTTCTTCATTCTCTTGAGTTCTTTCTCCTCTTGTCTTTCTATTTCCTCCCTCTTGTCAAGTGTAGCTTCATGTGCTTGTAAATTTCCAATGAGCTCTTCAATAGGAATATCCCTAAGAGACCTTGCTTCTTCAATGGAAGTCACCTTGGATTCCCACCTCTTGGGGAGAGTTCTAAGGATCTTTGAGTTGATCTCTCCACTAGACATAGGATGTCCTAGAACAGCAAGACCATTCAAGATGGTGTTGAGCCTTGAGTACATGTTGGCTATGCTCTCCTCCTTTCCCATCTTGAAGTTCTCAAACAACCCTTTGAGCATGTAGACTTTGCTTTCCTTTACTTGATCTGTCCCTTGATAAGTGATGCTAAGCTTTCTCCATACCTCATAGGCCGTCTCACAAGAAGAAATCCAGTTGAACTCGGTGGGGGTCATGGAGGCATATAGAATGTGCATGGCTCTAGCATTCAAGGTTGCTTTCATCAAGGTGGCTTCATCCCATTCTTCAATGTTTGTCTTTGGTAGAATGTATGGGTTGTTCACCATTTGCCACATCTCGAGACTTGATCCTTGGATGAAGAATTGAAGTCTTCTTCTCCAATAGAGGAAGTTGCTCCCATCAAAGATTGGAAGGCTGGTCGAGAGTCTCCCTCCTAGGTAGTCACCCATCTTCTCCTACTTGTTGAAGTATGCTTGGAGAAGACCCGCTCTGATACCACTTGTTGGATCCTAGATGGGTGATTAGATGCTCTAGAGGGGGGGTGAATAGAGCTGAAAGCACTTAAACAAAATTCATTAAACCTTCAAATTATATGACAAGATAAGGTTGCTAAATAGGTAATTTTAGTGCAACTAAATCATGCATAGCAAGGATAAGAGAGATTGAACATGCACCAATTAGACAAGCTATTTAGAGTGGTTCCACACTTCAAACTAGAAGTGTGTCAGTCCACTTGCCTAGAGAGGTCAACCTCTAGGACTTCCAACAATTGTACTCTTATATTCACTTATGAGACTTACAATACATGACCAACAAAGGACTTACCTATCCAATACAAAGAGTCTTCAACCTTACCAAGGACTTACCCACTTTGCAAGAGTCTTCGGCCTTCTCCAAGGACTTACCCACTCTTGCACAAGTCTTCGGCCTTGCAGGAATTACCCACTCTTCTTGGATCTTCCGCCTTTGACTTCACCTTCACTCGGAGAAGCTTTCCACCAAGGTCTTACCTACTTGAGCTTGAGTCTTTTGCCTTCTCCAAGGGCTTACCCACTCTAGCTCCAAGTCTTCTACCTTGATCTTCACCAAGGGACTCCTTCCCTTGTTCTTCTTCACCTCTCTTGGACAAGAGAGAGAACCTTCATCTTCATGATTCAAATGGAGAGATGGGGAGGTTGTGGAAGTGAGAGCTTCACAAGATATACAAATGGGACTAGCTCTCTTACAGATTTCCTACTCACTCTAATGGATGTAGCAAGTGATTAAGCTTAGAGAGAGAGAGGAGGCTGTAGGAAGCACTCAACTATAGAATAGGAACCTCACAAAGAGTTTGCAATGAATGCTCAACCTTGGAATGAAGCCCAAGGGGTCCTATTTATAGCTGGGGATGCCTCTTAGCCTTTGGGAACACTTGAGAACGAAAACTAGTCGTTTTGTGGCTTGCAACGGATCTATTTTCACTTGTTGCAACTCCACAACGGCTAGAATCACTTTTCTGCACTTTTTCGTACAGCCTGATCGGCCGAGTTTCTATAAAGGCAATTCAGCCGAACCGTGAATCGGCTGAGTTTGCAACTCGGCCGAACCGTGAATCGGCTGAGTTTGCAACTCGGCCGAATCTCACAAAAATCCCAGAATATATGGATCGGCTGAGTTTGGAATTCGGCCGACAAAATCCCTATTATGGGTATTTTGGAATTTTCGTTTGACTATACAAATGATGGATTTTTGTGTCCCAATAATTTTTCTAAGCTTAATTACAAGTCATACAATCATTACAAGTGGTTACAAAGCAATTCTAAGGTCATTTACATAGAGATCCCAAATTGCACACTTGTAGCTATTTTGACTTGTCTTTTCTCCAATTTGATATGCGCAAGTTAGGGCATTCGGAGTGTGTCTAAACCTAATCTAAAATCATTCAATGTAGAAGCATTAGACACCAATATGTGGAATGGTTAGTCATCATCAAAACAAGGGTTTAGTCAATTTAGACGTGAGTCAACATTGACCTAATTGACCTTGAGTCAACATTCTCCCCCTTTTTGAAGATGACAAACCATTCCATAAATGTATTGAAAGCTTGTACGTAAAATCATACCTTCGGAGAAACCTAGGGGTTTCAATAGGATTGAGCTCATATGCTCCCCCTCAATTGATGTGCATGGAGTTCTCATACTCCCCCTCAATTGATGATATTTCTCCTGCATGGTTAGCTTTCATAACATTTATAGAAACTATGTCTTCTACTCATATATGTTCTACACATATATGTCTTCTCCTATTTACCTTCTCCCCTTTACATGGACACGCTTCTTTGCTTCATGTAAGACATGCCTTCTCCCTATTGTCAAAAGAAGACATATCTTTCTCCCCCTTTGTCATTTCAAAAAGGTGGGGGTGTGAAGAAACTAAGAAACACCACTTGTTAAGAGAAAGAAGATAACAAAAGTTATATAAGGAGAGTAGAAGAGCACAGATAGGGGCTTGTCCAAGCATAGAAAGAAAAGCAAGTTAAAGCATATACTTGAACAACCCAAAAATGTAAGATAAGGTGCTGCAGAAAAACAATAAATTACAATTTTGACCCTCAAGATGATGGAATTTGACCAAAAACCATCGGAGCTCATGGCAAAGCCATGAGTCTTGCTCAGAAAGTCGTTTCTGCATGAGAAGCACTAGTCTTGCACCAAAAACTGAAACTGGAGCAACATCTGCATAAAAATCCATAAATACTCCAATTTCTACATATAATGTAGCTCTATGTGCCCTGCATCACAATGTTATGCAAACAACTCAAGATAGTAGATATGTAATTCAAGGAACAATCTTGAGCATGTATGAGATAAGATACAAGCATAACATATAGATGATCAAAGATGGCAATTTGTAAACAAGGTTAGAATTACATGTATATGAACTACTAGTAGATGATATCACAAGTTAGGACTACTAGTAGGATCTAGATCATAGCAAGAGATACTAAAAGATACACAAGATAAAGCAAACTATGAGTAGATATAGAGATATATCCAAACCAAGAGATATGCAATTTTAGAAGCATGAGAGGATATAACTCACTATATATGCATCCTTACCATAAGATGATTACCCCTAAGAACCTCAAGGTTGTATCAAAACCAGATATACACCGAGATAGATGTAGCAAGTTAGAGTACAACAGAAGTAATTTTTAGACACAACCAAGAGATCCAAAGCGACCATCATCAAAACCTGCAAAACAACTCAAAACAAGTAATTGCAACATATAGATTTACCAATTTAGAGTAGATAGATAGAGTTGTAAGCAAGATAGACAATGTAGAACAAGGCAATATGCATATATAAAGGTACCAAATGATAGTGCCAAAGAATAAGGCTATTGGTTGAGAAAATCTAGTTGAGAGGGAAATTCTCACTCAATAAGCCAAATTTATATTATGTGCACAGTGTAATCGGTCGAGTTCTGTGCATTGGCAACTCGATCGATGACAACTGCTGGCAACACCCATTGGTGCCTATCGGTCGAGTTTCACTAGGGCAAATTCGACCGACAGAGCAGCTGTCAAAAAGCACACCTATTTTATAAAAACATATTTAAAGGCATGCTAAAAATACAAACCATATCCAAACATGTCTAAGCAAGTTAGTAATACACTATAGAACCATTAGAAACAGTTTTTGAGCAAGAGTGTGAAGAGAATCACAAAATTCCACTTTTGACTCAAAAACCATATGTATAGTGCACACTATCTTGACAAAAACAAGTTAGGATAGGTTATAAGCAATAAAACATTTACCTTTGTGCTTACCATTGCTTTTCCACTTGTTGTCACCCTCTACACATCTCACCTTTCTTCTTTCATGTGGATTGAGAAGTCAATTTGCAATTCAATAGCTCAAGTCAATCCATTTGCAAGTACCTACAAGAAGAAAGATGAAATGGTCCCCAATCATGTTTTTGGGTCCGGAGGGGTTAGTTTAGCAACCCAAATCCTATTGCTCTTGGGTGCTTTCCTAAAAGGACAACAATTAGAATAATGACCAAAATCATTGCAATAGTTGCATGTGCCCATAGTCCTTGAACTAGAGGATTCTCCATGGAATATTGGAGGTCCTTTATCTTTGTTGTTCCCTTGACTACTATCATAACCTAAACCATGTCTACCAATTTGTTTAGTAGTATTGTGTAGGATATCATTAAGGCTCTTCTTACCAACTAAGAATATTTGCAAAGAGGATCTCAAACTATCATTATCATGCTTAAGAGAAGAAATAGTAGAAGACAAATTATTGATATTATCTCTAGCATGCAAAAGATCATTTTCTAAGCAAAGAGATTTAGTTGAATAAGAATCTCTATCAATATGAAGAGCAGCAAAATCATTCTCTCTATTTGTAGAACTAGAACAAGATTCATGCCCATTGATTTTAGCAAGCAAGGAGGCATTTTCTATTTCTAATTCATGCAAAACAAAATCTTTGTCCTTGTTTTCAGATTTAAGAACATCAATGTTATGCATGAGAGAATCAACAATTAAAGTATGCTCTTCATTTGAACTAGGCATGAGAGGTTGAGCTTCTAGAAATTTAATCTTATCAAGTAAACTAGCATTTTCAAGTTTAAGAGAGTCTACTTGGCTAAGACAATCATTTTTATCAATAAGAAAGCAAGAGTTAGCATATTCAAGATCATCTAGTTCTATATGCAAATTATCAACAATTTTAGCAAGCTTTTTCTTTTTCTTTTTATAAGACTTATAAGAGGCACAAATATCATGAATAATAGCAATTAAAGATTCTTTATCTAACGAGTCTAGGTTTACCTCACTTGAGTCTTCACTTGTTGATGCTATAAGGGCAAAATGGCATTCTCCTTCATCACTAGAGCTTGAGCTTGATCCTTCACATGAATCTTCACTTGAGCTTGAGTTGGAGGAGCCACTTGAGCTTGATTTCCATTTCTTCATGTGAAGATGGGTCTTTTTGCCTTGTGGGCAATCTTCCTTGTAGTGACCCTTCTTCCCACATGTGAAGCACCGTGTGGAGGAGGACTTGCCTTTGTATAATCTACCCTTGGAGTACATGGCATCTTCATCAACTTGAGAGGATGGAGAAGCTTGACCAACAATAGCCTTGATTTGAGCTTTGATTTCAGCCTTCTTCATTCTCTTGAGTTCTTTCTCCTCTGATCTTTCTATTTCCTCCCTCTCGTCAAGTGTAGCTTCATGTGCTTGTAGATTTCCAATGAGCTCTTCAATAGAAATATCCCTAAAAGACCTTGCTTCTTCAATGGAAGTCACCTTGGATTCCCACCTCTTGGTGAGAGTTCTAAGGATCTTTGAGTTGATCTCTCCACTAGACATAGGATGTCCTAGAACAGCAAGACCATTCAAGATGGTGTTGAGCCTTGAGTACATGTTGGCTATGCTCTCCTCCTTTCCCATCTTGAAGTTCTCAAGGAACCTTTTGAGCATGTAGACTTTGCTTTCCTTCACTTGATCTGTCCCTTGATAAGTGATGCAAAAGCTTTCTCCATACCTCATAGGCCGTCTCACAAGAAGAAATCCGGTTGAACTCGGTGGGGGTCATGGAGGCATATAGAATGTGCATGGCTCTAGCATTCAAGGTTGCTTTCATCAAGGTGGCTTCATCCCATTCTTCAATGTTTGTCTTTGGTAGAATGTATGGGTTGTTCACCATTTGCCACATCTCGAGACTTGATCCTTGGATGAAGAATTGAAGTCTTCTTCTCCAATAGAGGAAGTTGCTCCCATCAAAGATTGGAAGGCTGGTCGAGAGTCTCCCTCCTAGGTAGTCACCCATCTTCTCCTACTTGTTGAAGTATGCTTGGAGAAGACCCGCTCTGATACCACTTGTTGGATCCTAGATGGGTGATTAGATGCTCTAGAGGGGGGGTGAATAGAGCTGAAAGCACTTAAACAAAATTCATTAAACCTTCAAATTATATGACAAGATAAAGTTGCTAAATAGGTAATTTGAGTGCAACTAAATCATGCATAGCAAGGATAAGAGAGATTGAACATGCACCAATTAGACAAGCTATTTAGAGTGGTTCCACACTTCAAACTAGAAGTGTGTCAGTCCACTTGCCTAGAGAGGTCAACCTCTAGGACTTCCAACAATTGTACTCTTATATTCACTTATGAGACTTACAATACATGACCAACACAGGACTTACCTATCCAATACAAAGAGTCTTCAACCTTACCAAGGACTTACCCACTTTGCAAGTGTCTTCGACCTTCTCCAAGGACTTACCCACTCTTGCACAAGTCTTCGGCCTTGCAGGAATTACCCACTCTTCTTGGATCTTCCGCCTTTGACTTCACCTTCACTCGGAGAAGCTTTCCACCAAGGTCTTACCTACTTGAGCTTGAGTCTTTTGCCTTCTCCAAGGGCTTACCCACTCTAGCTCCAAGTCTTCTGCCTTGATCTTCACCAAGGGACTCCTTCCCTTGTTCTTCTTCACCTCTCTTGGACAAGAGAGAGAACCTTCATCTTCATGATTCAAATGGAGAGATGGGGAGGTTGTGGAAGTGAGAGCTTCACAAGATATACAAATGGGACTAGCTCTCTTATAGATTTCCTACTCACTCTAATGGATGTAGCAAGTGATTAAGCTTAGAGAGAGAGAGGAGGTTATAGGAAGCACTCAACTATAGAATAGGAACCTCACAAAGAGTTTGCAATGAATGCTCAACCTTGGAATGAAGCCCAAGGGGTCCTATTTATAGCTGGGGATGCCTCTTAGCCTTTGGGAACACTTGAGAACGAAAACTAGTCGTTTTGTGGCTTGCAACAGATCTATTTTCACTTGTTGCAACTCCACAACGGCTAGAATCAGTTTTCTGCACTTTTTCGTACAGCCTGATCGGCCGAGTTTCTATAAAGGCAATTCAGCCGAACCGTGAATCGGCTGAGTTTGCAACTCGGCCAAACCGTGAATCGGCTGAGTTTGCAACTCGGCCGTGTCTCACAAAAATCCCAGAATATATGGATCGGCCGAGTTTGGAATTCGGCCGACAAAATCCCTGTTATGGGTATTTTGGAATTTTTGTTTGACTATACAAATGATGGATTTTTGTGTCCCAATAATTTTTCTAAGATTAATTACAAGTCATACAATCATTACAAGTGGTTACAAAGCAATTCTAAGGTCATTTACATAGAGATCCCAAATTGCACACTTGTAGCTATTTTGACTTGTCTTTTCTCCAATTGGATATGCGCAAGTTAGGGCATTTGGAGTGTGTCTAAACCTAATCTGAAATCACTCAATGTAGAAGCATTAGACACCAATATGTGGAATTGTTAGTCATCATCAAAACAAGGGTTTAGTCAATTTAGACGTGAGTCAACATTGACCTAATTGACCTTGAGTCAACATTCTCCCCCTTTTTGAAGATGACAAACCATTCCATAAATGTATTGAAAGCTTGTACGTAAAATCATACCTTCGGAGAAACCTAGGGGTTTCAATAGGATTGAGCTCATATGCTCCCCCTCAATTGATGCGCATGGAGTTCTCATACTCCCCCTCAATTGATGCTATTTCTCCTGCATGGTTAGCTTTCATAACATTTATAGAAACTATGTCTTCTACTCATATATGTTCTACACATATATGTCTTCTCCCATTTACCTTCTCCCCTTTACATGGACACGCTTCTTTGCTTGATGTAAGACATGCCTTCTCCCTGTTGTCAAAAGAAGACATATCTTTCTCCCCCTTTGTCATTTCAAAAAGGTGGGGTGTGAAGAAACTAAGAAACACCACTTGTTAAGAGAAAGAAGATAACAAAAGTTATATAAGGAGAGTAGAAGAGCACAGATAGGGGCTTGTCCAAGCATAGAAAGAAAAGCAAGTTAAAGCATATACTTGAACAACCCAAAAATGCAAGATAAGGTGCTGCAGAAAAACAATAAATTACAATTTTGACCCTCAAGATGATGGAATTTTACCAAAAACCATCGGAGCTCATGGCAAAGCGATGAGTCTTGCTCAGAAGGTCGTTTCTGCATGAAAAGCACTAGTCTTGCACCAAAAACTGAAACTGGAGCAAAATCTGCATAAAAATCCATAAATACTCCAATTTCTACATATAATGTAGCTCTATGTGCCCTGCATCACAATGTTATGCAAACAACTCAAGATAGTAGATATGCAATTCAAGGAACAATCTTGAGCATGTATGAGATAAGATACAAGCATAACATATAGATGATCAAAGATGGCAATTTGTAAACAAGGTTAGAATTACATGTATATGAACTACTAGTAGATGATATCACAAGTTAGGACTACTAGTAAGATCTAGATCATAGCAAGAGATACTAAAAGATACACAAGATAAAGCAAGCTATGAGTAGATATAGAGATATATCCAAACTAAGAGATATGCAATTTTAGAAGCATGAGAGGATATAATTCACTATATATGCATCCTTACCATAAGATGATTACCCCTAAGAACCTCAAGGTTGTATCAAAACAAGATATACACTGAGATAGATGTAGCAAGTTAGAGTACAGCGGAAGTAATTTTTAGACACAACCAAGAGATCCAAAGTGACCATCATCAAAACCTGCAAAACAACTAAAAGCAAGTAATTGCAACATATAGATTTACCAATTTGAGCAATTAGATAGATAGAGTTGTAAGCAAGATAGACAATGTAGAACAAGGCAATATGTATATATAAAGGTACCAAATGAGAGTGCCAAAGAATAAGGCTATTGGTTGAGAAAATCTAGTTGAGAGGGAAATTCTCACTCAATAAGCCAAATTTATATTCTGTGCACAGTGTAATCGGTCGAGTTCTGTGCATTGGCAACTCGACCGATGACAACTGCTGGCAACACCCATTGGTGCCTATCGGTCGAGTTTCACTAGGGCAAACTCGACCGACAGAGAAGCTGTCAAAAAGCACACCTATTTTATAAAAACATATTTAAAGGCATGCTAAAAATACAAACCATATCCAAACATGTCTAAGCAAGTTAGTAATGCACTATAGAACCATTAGAAATAGTTTTTGAGCAAGAGTGTGAAGAGAATCACAAAATGCCACTTTTGACTCAAAAACCATATGTATAGTGCACACTATCTTGACAAAAACAAGTTAGGATAGGTTATAAGCAATAAAACATTTACCTTTGTGCTTACCATTGCTTTTCCACTTGTTGTCACCCTCTACACATCTCACCTTTCTTCTTTCATGTGGATTGAGAAGTCAATTTGCAATTCAATAGCTCAAGTCAATCCATTTGCAAGTACCTACAAGAAGAAAGATGAAATGGTCCCCAATCATGTTTTTGGGTCCGGAGGGGTTAGTTTAGCAACCCAAATCCTATTGCTCTTGGGTGCTTTCCTAAAAGGACAACAATTAGAATAATGACCAAAATCATTGCAATAGTTGCATGTGCCCATAGTCTTGGAACTAGAGGATTCTCCATGGAATATTGGAGGTCCTTTATCTTTGTTGTTCCCTTGACTACTATCATACCCTAAACCATGTCTGCCAATTTGTTTAGTAGTATTGTGTAGGATATCATTAAGGCTCTTCTTACCAACTAAGAATCTTTGCAAAGAGGATCTCAAACTATCATTATCATGCTTAAGAGAAGAAATAGTAGAAGACAAATTATTGATATTATCTCTAGCATGCAAATGATCATTTTCTAAGCAAAGAGATTTAGTTGAATAAGAATCTCTATCAATATGAAGAGCAGCAAAATCATTCTCTCTATTTGTAGAACTAGAACAAGATTCATGCCCATTGATTTTAGCAAGCAAGGAGGCATTTTCTATTTCTAATTCATGCAAAACAAAATCTTTGTCCTTGTTTTCAGATTTAAGAACATCAATGGTATGCATGAGAGAATCAACAATTAAAGTATGCTCTTCATTTGAACTAGGCATGAGAGGTTTAGCTTCTAGAAATTTAATCTTATCAAGTAAACTAGCATTTTCAAGTTTAAGTGAGTCTACTTGGCTAAGACAATCATTTTTATCAATAAGCAAGCAAGAATTAGCATATTCAAGATCATCTAGTTCTATATGCAAATTATCAAAAATTTTAGCAAGCTTTTTCTTTTTCTTTTTAGAAGACTTATAAGAGGCACAAATATCATGAATAATAGAAATTAAAGATTCTTTATCTAACGAGTCTAGGTTTACCTCACTTGAGTCTTCACTTGTTGATGCTATAAGGGAAAAATGGAATTCTCCTTCATCACTAGAGCTTGAGCTTGATCCTTCACATGAATCTTCACTTGAGGTTGAGTTGGAGGAGCCACTTGAGCTTGATTTTCATTTCTTCATGTGAAGATGGGTCTTTTTGCCTTGTGGGCAATCTTCCTTGTAGTGACCCTTCTTCCCACATGTGAAGCACCGTGTGGAGGAGGACTTGCCTTTGTAGAATCTACCCTTGGAGTACATGGCATCTTCATAAACTTGAGAGGATGGAGAAGCTTGACCAACAATAGCCTTGATTTGAGCTTTGATTTCAGCCTTCTTCATTCTCTTGAGTTCTTTCTCCTCTTGTCTTTCTATTTCCTCCCTCTTGTCAAGTGTAGCTTCATGTGCTTGTAGATTTCCAATGAGCTCTTCAATAGGAATATCCCTAAGAGACCTTGCTTCTTCAATGGAAGTCACCTTGGATTCCCACCTCTTGGGGAGAGTTCTAAGGATCTTTGAGTTGATCTCTCCACTAGACATAGGATGTCCTAGAACAGCAAGACCATTCAAGATGGTGTTGAGCCTTGAGTACATGTTGGCTATGCTCTCCTCCTTTCCCATCTTGAAGTTCTCAAGCAACCCTTTGAGCATGTAGACTTTGCTTTCCTTCACTTGATCTGTCCCTTCATAAGTGATGCAAAGCTTTCTCCATACCTCATAGGCCATCTCACAAGAAGAAATCTGGTTGAACTCGGTGGAGGTCATGGAGGCATATAGAATGTGCATGGCTCTAGCATTCAAGGTTGCTTTCATCAAGGTGGCTTCATCCCATTCTTCAATGTTTGTCTTTGGTAGAATGTATGGGCTGTTCACCATTTGCCACATCTCGAGACTTGATCCTTGGATGAAGAATTGAAGTCTTCTTCTCCAATAGAGGAAGTTGCTCCCATCAAAGATTGGAAGGCTGGTCGAGAGTCTCCCTCCTAGGTAGTCACCCATCTTCTCCTACTTGTTGAAGTATGCTTGGAGAAGACCCGCTCTGATACCACTTGTTGGATCCTAGATGGGTGATTAGATGCTCTAGAGGAGGGGTGAATAGAGCTGAAAGCACTTAAACAAAATTCCTTAAACCTTCAAATTATATGACAAGATAAGGTTGCTAAATAGGTAATTTGAGTGCAACTAAATCATGCATAGCAAGGATAAGAGAGATTGAACATGCACCAATTAGACAAGCTATTTAGAGGGGTTCCACACTTCAAACTAGAAGTGTGTCAGTCCACTTGCCTAGAGAGGTCAACCTCTAGGACTTCCAACAATTGTACACTTATATTCACTTATGAGACTTACAATACATGACCAACACATGACTTACCTATCCAATACAAAGAGTCTTCAACCTTACCAAGGACTTACCCACTTTGCAAGAGTCTTCGACCTTCTCCAAGGACTTACCCACTCTTGCACAAGTCTTCGGCCTTGCAGGAATTACCCACTCTTCTTGGATCTTCCTCCTTTGACTTCACCTTCACTCAGAGAAGCTTTCCACCAAGGTCTTACCTACTTGAGCTTGAGTCTTTTGCCTTCTCCAAGGGCTTACCCACTCTAGCTCCAAGTCTTCTGCCTTGATCTTCACCAAGGGACTCCTTCCCTTGTTCTTCTTCACCTATCTTAGACAAGAGAGAGAACCTTCATCTTCATGATTGAAATGGAGAGATGGGGAGGTTGTGGAAGTGAGAGCTTCACAAGATATACAAATGGGACTAGCTCTCTTACAGATTTCCTACTCACTCTAATGGATGTAGCAAGTGATTAAGCTTAGAGAGAGAGAGGAGGCTGTAGGAAGCACTCAACTATAGAATAGGAACCTCACAAAGAGTTTGCAATGAATGCTCAACCTTGGAATGAAGCCCAAGGGGTCCTATTTATAGCTGGGGATGCCTCTTAGCCTTTGGGAACACTTGAGAACGAAAACTAGCCGTTTTGTGGCTTGCAACGGATCTATTTTCACTTGTTGCAACTCCACAACGGCTAGAATCATTTTTATGCACTTTTTTTGTACATCCTGATCGGCCGAGTTTCTATAAAGGCAATTCAGCCGAACCGTGAATCGGCTGAGTTTGCAACTCGGCCGACCCGTGAATCGGCTGAGTTTGCAACTCGGCCGAATCTCACAAAAATCCCAGAATATATGGATCGGCCGAGTTTGGAATTCGGCCGACAAAATCCATGTTATGGGTATTTTGGAATTTTCGTTTGACTATACAAATGATGGATTTTTGTGTCCCAATAATTTTTCTAAGCTTAATTACAAGTCATACAATCATTACAAGTGGTTACAAAGAAATTCTAAGGTCATTTACATAGAGATCCCAAATTGCACACTTGTAGCTATTTTGACTTGTCTTTTCTCCAATTTGATATGCGCAAGTTAGGGCATTTAGAGTGTGTCTAAACCTAATCTGAAATCACTCAATGTAGAAGCATTAGACACCAATATGTGGAATGGTTAGTCATCATCAAAACAAGGATTTAGTCAATTTATACGTGAGTCAACATTGACCTAATTGACCTTAAGTCAACATTCTCCCCCTTTTTGAAGATGACAAACCATTCCATAAATGTATTGAAAACTTGTACGTAAAATCATACCTTCGGAGAAACCTAGGGGTTTCAATAGGATTGAGCTCATATGCTCCCCCTCAATTGATGCGCATGGAGTTCTCATACTCCCCCTCAATTGATGCTATTTCTCCTGCATGGTTAGCTTTCATAACATTTACAGAAACTATGTCTTCTACTCATATATGTTCTACACATATATGTCTTCTCCCCTTTACATGGACACGCTTCTTTGCTTCATGTAAGAAATGCCTTCTCCCTGTTGTCAAAAGAAGACATATCTTTCTCCCCCTTTGTCATTTCAAAAAGGTGGGGGTGTGAAGAAACTAAGAAACACCACTTGTTAAGAGAAAGAAGATAACAAAAGTTATATAAGGAGAGTAGAAGAGCACAGATAGGGGCTTGTCCAAGCATAGAAAGAAAAGCAAGTTAAAGCATATACTTGAACAACCCAAAAATGCAAGATAAGGTGCTGTAGAAAAACAATAAATTACAATTTTGACCCTCAAGATGATGGAATTTGACCAAAAACCATCGGAGCTCATGGCAAAGCCATGAGTCTTGCTCATAAGGTCGTTTCTGCATGAAAAGCACTAGTCTTGCACCAAAAACTGAAACTGGAGCAAAATCTGCATAAAAATCCATAAATACTCCAATTTCTACATATAATGTAGCTCTATGTGCCCTGCATTACAATGTTATGCAAACAACTCAAGATTATAGATATGTAATTCAAGGAACAATCTTGAGCATGTATGAGATAAGATACAAGCATAACATATAGATGATCAAAGATGGCAATTTGTAAACAAGTTTAGAATTACATGTATATGAACTACTAGTAGATGATATCACAAGTTAGGACTACTAGTAGGATCTAGATCATAGCAAGAGATACTAAAAGATACACAAGATAAAGCAAGCTATGAGTAGATATAGAGATATATCCAAACCAAGAGATATGCAATTTTAGAAGCATGAGAGGATATAACTCACTATATATGCATCCTTACCATAAGATGATTACCCCTAAGAACCTCAAGGTTGTATCAAAACAAGATATACACCGAGATAGATGTAGCAAGTTAGAGTACAGCGGAAGTAATTTTTAGACACAACCAAGAGATCCAAAGCGACCATCATCAAAACCTGCAAAACAACTCAAAGCAAGTAATTGCAACATATAGATTTACCAATTTAGAGCAATTAGATATATAGAGTTGTAAGAAAGATAGACAATGTAGAACAAGGCAATATGCATATATAAAGGTACCAAATGAGAGTGCCAAAGAATAAGGCTATTGGTTGAGAAAATCTAGTTGAGAGGGAAATTCTCACTCAATAAGCCAAATTTATATTTTGTGCACAATGTAATCGGTCGAGTTCTGTGCATTGGCAACTCGACCGATGACAACTGCTGGCAACACCCATTGGTGCCTATCGGTCGAGTTTCACTAGGGCAAACTCGACCGACAGAGCAGCTGTCAAAAAGCACACCTATTTTATAAAAACATATTTAAAGGCATGCTAAAAATACAAACCATATCCAAACATGTCTAAGCAAGTTAGTAATGCACTATAGAACCATTAGAAACAGTTTTTGAGCAAGAGTGTGAAGAGAATCACAAAATGCCACTTTTGACTCAAAAACCATATGTATAGTGCACACTATCTTGACAAAAACAAGTTAGGATAGGTTATAAGCAATAAAACATTTACCTTTGTGCTTACCATTGCTTTTCCACTTGTTGTCACCCTCTACACATCTCACCTTTCTTCTTTCATGTGGATTGAGAAGTCAATTTGCAATTCAATAGCTCAAGTCAATCCATTTGCAAGTACCTACAAGAAGAAATATGAAATGGTCCCCAATCATGTTTTTGGGTCCGGAGGGGTTAGTTTAGCAACCCAAATCCTATTGCTCTTGGGTGCTTTCCTAAAAGGACAACAATTAGAATAATGACCAAAATCATTGCAATAGTTGCATGTGCCCATAGTCTTGGAACTAGAGGATTCTCCATGGAATATTGGAGGTCCTTTATCTTTGTTGTTCCCTTGACTACTATCATACCCTAAACCATGTCTACCAATTTGTTTAGTAGTATTGTGTAGGATATCATTAAGGCTCTTCTTACCAACTAAGAATCTTTGCAAAGAGGATCTCAAACTATCATTATCATGCTTAAGAGAAGAAATAGTAGAAGACAAATTATTGATATTATCTCTAGAATGCAAAAGATCATTTTCTAAGAAAAGAGATTTAGTTGAATAAGAATCTCTATCAATATGAAGAGCAGCAAAATCATTCTCTCTGTTTGTAGAACTAGAACAAGATTCATGCCCATTGATTTTAGCAAGCAAGGAGGCATTTTCTATTTCTAATTCATGCAAAACAAAATCTTTGTCCTTGTTTTCAGATTTAAGAACATCAATGTTATGCATGAGAGAATCGACAATTAAAGTATGCTCTTCATTTGAACTAGGCATGAGAGGTTGAGCTTCTAGAAATTTAATCTTATCAAGTAAACTAGCATTTTCAAGTTTAAGAGAGTCTACTTGGCTAAGACAATCATTTTTATCAATAAGCAAGCAAGAATTAGCATATTCAAGATCATCTAGTTCTATATGCAAATTATCAACAATTTTAGCAAGCTTTTTCTTTTTCTTTTTAGAAGACTTATAAGAGGCACAAATATCATGAATAATAGCAATTAAAGATTCTTTATCTAACGAGTCTAGGTTTACCTCACTTGAGTCTTCACTTGTTGATTCTATAAGGTCAAAATGGCATTCTCCTTCATCACTAGAGCTTGAGCTTGATCCTTCACATGAATCTTCACTTGACCTTGAGTTGGAGGAGCCACTTGAGCTTGATTTCCATTTCTTCATGTGAAGATGGGTCTTTTTGCCTTGTGGGCAATCTTCCTTGTAGTGACCCTTCTTCCCACATGTGAAGCACTGTGTGGAGGAGGACTTGCCTTTGTAGAATCTACCCTTGGAGTACATGGCATCTTCATCAACTTGAGAGGATGGAGAAGCTTGACCAACAATAGCCTTGATTTGAGCTTTGATTTCAGCCTTCTTCATTCTCTTGAGTTCTTTCTCCTCTTGTCTTTCTATTTCCTCCCTCTTGTCAAGTGTAGCTTCATGTGCTTGTAGATTTCCAATGAGCTCTTCAATAGGAATATCCCTAAGAGACCTTGCTTCTTCAATGGAAGTCACCTTGGATTCCCACCTCTTGGGGAGAGTTCTAAGGATCTTTGAGTTGATCTCTCCACTAGACATAGGATGTCCTAGAACAGCAAGACCATTCAAGATGGTGTTGAGCCTTGAGTACATGTTGGCTATGCTCTCCTCCTTTCCCATCTTGAAGTTCTCAAGCAACCCTTTGAGCATGTAGACTTTGCTTTCCTTCACTTTATCTGTCCCTTCATAAGTGATGCTAAGCTTTCTCCATACCTCATAGGCCGTCTCACAAGAAGAAATCCGGTAGAACTCGGTGGGGGTCATGGAGGCATATAGAATGTGCATGGCTCTAGCATTCAAGGTTGCTTTCATCAAGGTGGCTTCATCCCATTCTTCAATGTTTGCTTTGGTAGAATGTATGGGTTGTTCACCATTTGCCACATCTCGAGACTTGATCCTTGGATGAAGAATTGAAGTCTTCTTCTCCAATAGAGGAAGTTGCTCCCATCAAAGATTGGAAGGCTGGTCGAGAGTCTCCCTCCTAGGTAGTCACCCATCTTCTCCTACTGGTTGAAGTATGCTTGGAGAAGACCCGCTCTGATACCACTTGTTGGATCCTAGATGGGTGATTAGATGCTCTAGAGGGGGGTGAATAGAGCTGAAAGCACTTAAACAAAATTCATTAAACCTTCAAATTATATGACAAGATAAGGTTGCTAAATAGGTAATTTGAGTGCAACTAAATCATGCATAGCAAGGATAAGAGAGATTGAACATGCACCAATTAGACAAGCTATTTAGAGTGGTTCCACACTTCAAACTAGAAGTGTGTCAGTCCACTTGCCTAGAGAGGTCAACCTCTAGGACTTCCAACAATTGTACTCTTATATTCACTTATAAGACTTACAATACATGACCAACAAAGGACTTACTTATCCAATACAAAGAGTCTTCAACCTTACCAAGGATTTACCCACTTTGCAAGAGTCTTCGGCCTTCTCCAAGGACTTACCCACTCTTGCACAAGTCTTCGGCCTTGCAGGAATTACCCACTCTTCTTGGATCTTCCGCCTTTGACTTCACCTTCACTCGGAGAAGCTTTCCACCAAGGTCTTACCTACTTGAGCTTGAGTCTTTTGCCTTCTCCAAGGGCTTACCCACTCTATCTCCAAGTCTTCTGCCTTGATCTTCACCAAGGGACTCCTTCCCTTGTTCTTCTTCACCTCTCTTGGACAAGAGAGAGAACCTTCATCTTCATGATTGAAATGGAGAGATGGGGAGGTTGTGGAAGTGAGAGCTTCACAAGATATACAAATGGGACTAGCTCTCTTACAGATTTCCTACTCACTCTAATGGATGTAGCAAGTGATTAAGCTTAGAGAGAGAGAGGAGGAGGCTGTAGGAAGCACTCAACTATAGAATAGGAACCTCACAAAGAGTTTGCAATGAATGCTCAACCTTGGAATGAAGCCCAAGGGGTCCTATTTATAGCTGGGGATGCCTCTTAGCCTTTGGGAACACTTGAGAATGAAAACTAGCCATTTTGTGGCTTGCAACGGATCTATTTTCACTTGTTGCAACTCCACAACGGCTAGAATCACTTTTCTACACTTTTTCGTACAGCCTGATCGGCCGAGTTTCTATAAAGGCAATTCAGCCGAACCGTGAATCGGCTGAGTTTGCAACTCGGCCGAACCGTGAATCGGCTGAGTTTGCAACTCGGCCGAATCTCACAAAAATCCCAGAATATATGGATCGGCCGAGTTTGGAATTCGGCTGACAAAATCCCTGTTATGGGTATTTTGGAATTTTTGTTTGACTATACAAATGATGGATTTTTGTGTCCCAATAATTTTTCTAAGCTTAATTACAAGTCATATAATCATTGCAAGTGGTTACAAATCAATTCTAAGGTCATTTACATAGAGATCCCAAATTGCACACTTGTAGCTATTTTGACTTGTCTTTTCTCCAATTTGATATGCGCAAGTTAGGGCATTTGGAGTGTGTCTAAACCTAATCTGAAATCACTCAATGTAGAAGCATTAGACACCAATATGTGGAATGGTTAGTCATCATCAAAACAAGGGTTTAGTCAATTTAGACGTGAGTCAACATTGACCTAATTGACCTTGAGTCAACATTCTCCCCCTTTTTGAAGATGAAAAACCATTCCATAAATGTATTGAAAGCTTGTACGTAAAATCATACCTTCGGAGAAACCTAGGGGTTTCAATAGGATTGAGCTCATATTCTCCCCCTCAATTGATGTGCATGGAGTTCTCATACTCCCCCTCGATTGATCCTATTTCTCTTGCATGGTTAGCTTTCATAACATTTATAGAAACTATGTCTTCTACTCATATATGTTCTACACATATATGTCTTCTCCCATTTACCTTCTCCCCTTTACATGGACACGCTTCTTTGCTTCATGTAAGACATTCCTTCTCCCTGTTGTCAAAAGAAGACATATCTTTCTCCCCCTTTGTCATTTCAAAAAGGTGGGGGTGTGAAGAAACTAAGAAACACCACTTGTTAAGAGAAAGAAGATAACAAAAGTTATATAAGGAGAGTAGAAGAGCACAGATAGGGGCTTGTCCAAGCATAGAAAGAAAAGCAAGTTAAAGCATATACTTGAACAACCCAAAAATGCAAGATAAGGTGCTGCAGAAAAACAATAAATTACAATTTTGACCCTCAAGATGATGGAATTTGACCAAAAACCATCGGAGCTCATGGCAAAGCCATGAGTCTTGCTCAGAAGGTCGTTTCTGCATGAGAACCACTAGTCTTGCACCAAAAACTGAAACTGGAGCAACATCTGCATAAAAATCCATAAATACTCCAATTTCTACATATAATGTAGCTCTATGTGCCCTGCATCACAATGTTATGCAAACAACTCAAGATAGTAGATATGCAATTCAAGGAACAATCTTGAGCATGTATGAGATAAGATACAAGCATAACATATAGATGATCAAAGATGGCAATTTGTAAACAAGGTTAGAATTACATGTATATGAACTACTAGTAGATGATATCACAAGTTAGGACTACTAGTAGGATCTAGATCATAGCAAGAGATACTAAAAGATACACAAGATAAAGCAAGCTATGAGTAGATATAGAGATATATCCAAACCAAGAGATATGCAATTTTAGAAGCATGAGAGGATATAACTCACTATATATGCATCCTTACCATAAGATGATTACCCCTAAGAACCTCAAGGTTGTATCAAAACAAGATATACACCGAGATAGATGTAGCAAGTTAGAGTACAGCGGAAGTAATTTTTAGACACAACCAAGAGATCCACAGCGACCATCATCAAAACCTGCAAAACAACTGAAAGCAAGTAATTACAACACATAGATTTACCAATTTAGAGCAATTAGATAGATAGAGTTGTAAGAAAGATAGACAATGTAGAACAAGGCAATATGCATATATAAAGGTACCAAATGAGAGTGCCAAAGAATAAGGCTATTGGTTGAGAAAATCTAGTTGAGAGGGAAATTCTCACTCAATAAGCCAAATTTATATTCTGTGCACAGTGTAATCGGTCGAGTTTTGTGCATTGGCAACTCGACCGATGACAACTGCTGGCAACACCCATTGGTGCCTATCGGTCGAGTTTCACTAGGGCAAACTCGACCGACAGAGCAGCTGTCAAAAAACACACCTATTTTATAAAAACATATTTAAAGGCATGCTAAAAATACAAACCATATCCAAACATGTCTAAGCAAGTTAGTAATGCACTATAGAACCATTAGAAATAGTTTTTGAGCAAGAGTGTGAAGAGAATCACAAAATGCCACTTTTGACTCAAAAACCATATGTATAGTGCACACTATCTTGACAAAAACAAGTTAGGATAGGTTATAAGCAATAAAACATTTACCTTTGTGCTTACCATTGCTTTTCCACTTGTTGTCACCCTCTACACATCTCACCTTTCTTCTTTCATGTGGATTGAGAAGTCAATTTGCAATTCAATAGCTCAATTCAATCCATTTGCAAGTACCTACAAGAAGAAAGATGAAATGGTCCCCAATCATGTTTTTGGGTCCGGAGGGGTTAGTTTAGCAACCCAAATCCTATTGCTCTTGGGTGCTTTCCTAAAAGGACAACAATTAGAATAATGACCAAAATCATTGCAATAGTTGCATGTGCCCATAGTCTTGGAACTAGAGGATTCTCCATGGAATATTGGAGGTCCTTTATCTTTGTTGTTCCCTTGACTACTATCATACCCTAAACCATGTCTACCAATTTGTTTAGTAGTATTGTGTAGGATATCATTAAGGCTCTTCTTACCAACTAAGAATCTTTGCAAAGAGGATCTCAAACTATCATTATCATGCTTAAGAGAAGAAATAGTAGAAGACAAAATATTGATATTATCTCTAGCATGCAAAAGATCATTTTCTAAGCAAAGAGATTGAGTTGAATAAGAATCTCTATCAATATGAAGAGCAGCAACATCATTCCCTCTATTTGTAGAACTAGAACAAGATTCATGCTCATTGATTTTAGCAAGCAAGGAGGCATTTTCTATTTCTAATTCATGCAAAACAAAATCTTTGTCCTTGTTTTCAGATTTAAGAACATCAATGTTATGCATGAGAGAATCAACAATTAAAGTATGCTCTTCATTTGAACTAGGCATAAGAGGTTGAGCTTCTAGAAATTTAATCTTATCAAGTAAACTAGCATTTTCAAGTTTAAGAGAGTCTACTTGGCTAAGACAATCATTTTTATCAATAAGCAAGCAAGAATTAGCATATTCAAGATCATCTAGTTCTATATGCAAATTATCAACAATTTTAGCAAACTTTTTCTTTTTCTTTTTAGAAGACTTATAAGAGGCACAAATATCATGAATAATAGCAATTAAAGATTCTTTATCTAACGAGTCTAGGTTTACCTCACTTGAGTCTTCACTTGTTGATGCTATAAGGGCAAAATGGCATTCTCCTTCATCACTAGAGCTTGAGCTTGATCCTTCACATGAATCTTCACTTAAGCTTGAGTTGGAGGAGCCACTTGAGCTTGATTTCCATTTCTTCATGTGAAGATGGGTCTTTTTGCCTTGTGGGCAATCTTCCTTGTAGTGACCCTTCTTCCCACATGTGAAGCACCGTGTGGAGGAGGACTTGCCTTTGTAGAATCTACCCTTGGAGTACATGGCATCTTCATCAACTTGAGAGGATGGAGAATCTTGACCAACAATAGCCTTGATTTGAGCTTTGATTTCAGCCTTCTTCATTCTCTTGAGTTCTTTCTCCTCTTGTCTTTCTATTTCCTCCCTCTTGTCAAGTGTAGCTTCATGTGCTTGTAGATTTCCAATGAGCTCTTCAATAGGAATATCCCTAAGAGACCTTGCTTCTTCAATGGAAGTCACCTTGGATTCTCACCTCTTGGGGAGAGTTCTAAGGATCTTTGAATTGATCTCTCCACTAGACATAGGATGTCCTAGAACAGCAAGACCATTCAAGATGGTGTTGAGCCTTGAGTACATGTTGGCTATGCTCTCCTCCTTTCCCATCTTGAAGTTCTCAAGCAACCCTTTGAGCATGTAGACTTTGCTTTCTATCACTTGATCTGTCCCTTCATAAGTGATGCAAAGCTTTCTCCATACCTCATAGGCCGTCTCACAAGAAGAAATCTGGTTGAACTCGGTGGGGGTCATGGAGGCATATAGAATGTGCATGGCTCTAGCATTCAAGGTTGCTTTCATCAAGGTGGCTTCATCCCATTCTTCAATGTTTGTCTTTGGTAGAATGTATGGGTTGTTCACCATTTGCCACATCTCGAGACTTGATCCTTGGATGAAGAATTGAAGTCTTCTTCTCCAATAGAGGAAGTTGCTCCCATCAAAGATTGGAAGGTTGGTCGAGAGTCTCCCTCCTAGGTAGTCACCCATCTTCTCCTACTTGTTGAAGTATGCTTGGAGAAGACCCACTCTGATACCACTTGTTGGATCCTAGATGGGTGATTAGATGCTCTAGAGGGGGGGTGAATAGAGCTGAAAGCACTTAAACAAAATTCATTAAACCTTCAAATTATATGACAAGATAAGGTTGCTAAATAGGTAATTTGAGTGCAACTAAATCATGCATAGAAAGGATAAGATAGATTGAACATGCACCAATTAGACAAGCTATTTAGAGTGGTTCCACACTTCAAACTAGAAGTGTGTCAGTCCACTTTCCTAGAGAGGTCAACCTCTAGGACTTCCAACAATTGTACTCTTATATTTACTTATAAGACTTACAATACATGACCAACAAAGGACTTATCTATCCAATACAAAGATTCTTCAACCTTACCAAGGACTTACCCACTTTGTAAGAGTCTTCGGCCTTCTCCAAGGACTTACCCACTCTTGCACAAGTCTTCGGCCTTGCAGGAATTACCCACTCTTCTTGGATCTTCCTCCTTTGACTTCACCTTCACTCGGAGAAGCTTTCCACCAAGGTCTTACCTACTTGAGCTTTAGTCTTTTGCCTTCTCCAAGGGCTTACCCACTCTAGCTCCAAGTCTTCTGCCTTGATCTTCACCAAGGGACTCCTTCCCTTGTTCTTCTTCACCTCTCTTGGACAAGAGAGAGAACCTTCATCTTCATGATTGAAATGGAGAGATGGGGAGGTTGTGGAAGTGAGAGCTTCACAAGATATAAAAATGGGACTAGCTCTCTTATAGATTTCCTACTCACTCTAATGGATGTAGCAAGTGATTAAGCTTAGAGAGAGAGAGGAGGCTGTAGGAAGCACTCAACTATAGAATAGGAACCTCACAAAGAGTTTGCAATGAATGCTCAACTTTGGAATGAAGCCCAAGGGGTCCTATTTATAGCTGGGGATGCCTCTTAGCCTTTGAGAACACTTGAGAACGAAAACTAGCCGTTTTGTGGCTTGCAACGGATCTATTTTCACTTGTTGCAACTCCACAACGGCTAGAATCACTTTTCTGCACTTTTTCGTACAGCCTGATCGGCCGAGTTTCTATAAAGGCAATTCAGCCGAACCGTGAATCGGCTCAGTTTGCAACTCGGACGAACCATGAATCGGCTGAGTTTGCAACTCGGACGAATCTCACAAAAATCCCAGAATATATGGATCGGCCGAGTTTGGAATTCGGCCGACAAAATCCCTGTTATGGGTATTTTGGAATTTTCGTTTGACTATACAAATGATGGATTTTTGTGTCCCAATAATTTTTCTAAGCTTAATTACAAGTCATACAATCATTACAAGTGGTTACAAAACAATTCTAAGGTCATTTACATAGATATCCCAAATTGCACACTTGTAGCTATTTTGACTTGTCTTTTCTCCAATTTGATATGCGCAAGTTAGGGCATTTGGAGTGTGTCTAAACCTATTCTGAAATCACTCAATGTAGAAGCATTAGACACCAATATGTGGAATGGTTAGTCATCATCAAAACAAGGGTTTAGTCAATTTAGACGTGAGTCAACATTGACCTAATTGACCTTGAGTCAACATTCTCCCCCTTTTTGAAGATGACAAACCATTCCATAAATGTATTGAAAGCTTGTACGTAAAATCATACCTTCGGAGAAACCTAGGGGTTTCAATATGATTGAGCTCATATGCTCCCCCTCAATTGATGCGCATGGAGTTCTCATACTCCCCCTCAATTGATGTTATTTCTCCTGCATGGTTAGCTTTCATAACATTTATAGAAACTATGTCTTCTACTCATATATGTTCTACACATATATGTCTTCTCCCATTTACCTTCTCCCCTTTACATGGACACGCTTCTTTGCTTCATGTAAGACATGCCTTCTCCCTGTTGTCAAAAGAAGACATATCTTTCTCCCCCTTTGTCATTTCAAAAAGGTGGGGGTGTGAAGAAACTAAGAAACACCACTTGTTAAGAGAAAGAAGATAACAAAAGTTATATAAGGAGAGT
The DNA here is from genome assembly GCA_963693085.1 of Alisma plantago-aquatica. Classification (NCBI taxonomy): domain Eukaryota; kingdom Viridiplantae; phylum Streptophyta; class Magnoliopsida; order Alismatales; family Alismataceae; genus Alisma; species Alisma plantago-aquatica. The sequence continues at coordinate 1,178,965,941 of OY856411.1, read as the reverse complement.
AGAAGAGCACAGATAGGGGCTTGTCCAAGCATAGAAAGAAAAGCAAGTTAAAGCATATACTTGAACAACCCAAAAATGCAAGATAAGGTGCTGCAGAAAAACAATAAATTACAATTTTGACCCTCAAGATGATGGAATTTGACCAAAAACCATCGGAGCTCATGGCAAAGCGATGAGTCTTGCTCAGAAGGTCGTTTCTGCATGAAAAGCACTAGTCTTGCACCAAAAACTGAAACTGGAGCAAAATCTGCATAAAAATCCATAAATACTCCAATTTCTACATATAATGTAGCTCTATGTGCCCTGCATCACAATGTTATGCAAACAACTCAAGATAGTAGATATGCAATTCAAGGAACAATCTTGAGCATGTATGAGATAAGATACAAGCATAACATATAGATGATCAAAGATGGCAATTTGTAAACAATGTTAGAATTACATGTATATGAACTACTAGTAGATGATATTACAAGTTAGGACTACTAGTAGGATCTAGATCATAGCAAGAGATACTAAAAGATATACAAGATAAAGCAAGCTATGAGTAGATATAGAGATATATCCAAACCAAGAGATATGCAATTTTAGAAGCATGAGAGGATATAACTCACTATATATGCATCCTTACCATAAGATGATTACCCCTAAGAACCTCAAGGTTGTATCAAAACAAGATATACACTGAGATAGATGTAGCAAGTTAGAGTACAGCGGAAGTAGTTTTTAGACACAACCAAGAGATCCAAAGTGACCATCATCAAAACCTGCAAAACAACTCAAGGCAAGTAATTGCAACATATAGATTTACCAATTTAGAGCAATTAGATAGATAGAGTTGTAAGCAAGATAGACAATGTAGAATAAGGCAATATGCATATATAAAGGTACCAAATGAGAGTGCCAAAGAATAAGGCTATTGGTTGAGAAAATCTAGTTGAGAGGGAAATTCTCACTCAATAAGCCAAATTTATATTTTGTGCACAGTGTAATCGGTCGAGTTCTGTGCATTGGCAACTCGACCGATGACAACTACTGGCAACACCCATTGGTGCCTATCGGTCGAGTTTCACTAGGGCAAACTCGACCGACAGAGCAGCTGTCAAAAAGCACACCTATTTTATAAAAACATATTTAAAGGCATGCTAAAAATACAAACCATATCCAAACATGTCTAAGCAAGTTAGTAATGCACTATAGAACCATTAGAAACAGTTTTTGAGCAAGAGTGTGAAGAGAATCACAAAATGCCACTTTTGACTCAAAAACCATATGTATAGTGCACACTATCTTGACAAAAACAAGTTAGGATAGGTTATAAGAAATAAAACATTTACCTTTGTGCTTACCATTGCTTTTCCACTTGTTGTCACCCTCTACACATCTCACCTTTCTTCTTTCATGTGGATTGAGAAGTCAATTTGAAATTCAATAGCTCAAGTCAATCCATTTGCAAGTACCTACAAGAAGAAAGATGAAATGGTCCCCAATCATGTTTTTGGGTCCGGAGGGGTTAGTTTAGCAACCCAAATCCTATTGCTCTTGGGTGCTTTCCTAAAAGGACAACAATTAGAATAATGACCAAAATCATTGCAATAGTTGCATGTGCCCATAGTCTTAGAACTAGAGGATTCTCCATGGAATATTGGAGGTCCTTTATCTTTGTTGTTCCCTTGACTACTATTATACCCTAAACCATGTCTACCAATTTGTTTAGTAGTATTGTGTAGGATATCATTAAGGCTCTTCTTACCAACTAAGAATCTTTGCAAAGAGGATCTCAAACTATCATTATCATGCTTAAGAGAAGAAATAGTAAAAGACAAATTATTGATATTATCTCTAGCATGCAAAAGATCATTTTCTAAGCAAAGAGATTTAGTTGAATAAGAATCTCTATCAATATGAAGAGCAGCAACATCATTCTCTCTATTTGTAGAACTAGAACAAGATTCATGTCCATTGATTTTAGCAAGAAAGGAGGCATTTTCTATTTCTAATTCATGCAAAACAAAATCTTTGTCCTTGTTTTCAAATTTAAGAACATCAATGTTATGCATGAGAGAATCAACAATTAAAGTATGCTCTTCATTTGAACTAGGCATGAGAGGTTGAGCTTCTAGAAATTTAATCTTATCAAGTAAACTAGCATTTTCAAGTTTAAGAGAGTCTACTTGGCTAAGACAATCATTTTTATCAATAAGCAAGCAAGAATTAGCATATTCAAGATCATCTAGTTCTATATGCAAATTATCAACAATTTTAGCAAGCTTTTTCTTTTTCTTTTTAGAAGACTTATAAGAGGCACAAATATCATGAATAATAGCAATTAAAGATTCTTTGTCTAACGAGTCTAGGTTTACCTCACTTGAGTCTTCACTTGTTGATGCTATAAGGGCAAAATGGCATTCTCCTTCATCACTAGAGCTTGAGCTTGATCCTTCACATGAATCTTCACTTGAGCTTGAGTTGGAGGAGCCACTTGAGCTTGATTTCCATTTCTTCATGTGAAGATGGGTCTTTTTGCCTTGTGGGCAATCTTCCTTGTAGTGACCCTTCTTCCCACATGTGAAGCACCGTGTGGAGGAGGACTTGCCTTTGTAGAATCTACCCTTGGAGTACATGGCATCTTCATCAACTTGAGAGGATGGAGAAGCTTGACCAACAATAGCCTTGATTTGAGCTTTGATTTCAGCCTTCTTCATTCTCTTGAGTTCTTTCTCCTCTTGTCTTTCTATTTCCTCCCTCTTGTTAAGTGTAGCTTCATGTGCTTGTAGATTTCCAATGAGCTCTTCAATAGGAATATCCCTAAGAGACCTTGCTTCTTCAATGGAAGTCACCTTGGATTCCCACCTCTTGGGGAGAGTTCTAAGGATCTTTGAGTTGATCTCTCCACTAGACATAGGATGTCCTAGAACAGCAAGACCATTCAAGATGGTGTTGAGCCTTGAGTACATGTTGGCTATGCTCTCCTCCTTTCCCATCTTGAAGTTCTCAAGCAACCCTTTGAGCATGTAGACTTTGCTTTCCTTCACTTTATCTGTCCCTTCATAAGTGATGCAAAGCTTTCTCCATACCTCATAGGCCGTCTCACAAGAAGAAATCCGATTGAACTCGGTGGGGGTCATGGAGGCATATAGAATGTGCATGGCTCTAGCATTCAAGGTTGCTTTCATCAAGGTGGCTTCATCCCATTCTTCAATGTTTGTCTTTGGTAGAATGTATGGGTTGTTCACCATTTGCCACATCTCGAGACTTGATCCTTTGATGAGGAATTGAAGTCTTCTTCTCCAATAGAGGAAGTTGCTCCCATCAAAGATTGGAAGGCTGGTCGAGAGTCTCCCTCCTAGGTAGTCACCCATCTTCGCCTACTTGTTGAAGTATCCTTGGAGAAGGCCCACTCTGATACCACTTGTTGGATCCTAGATGGGTGATTAGATGCTCTAGAGGGGGGTGAATAGAGCTGAAAGCACTTAAACAAAATTCATTAAACCTTCAAATTATATGACAAGATAAGGTTGCTAAATAGGTAATTTGAGTGCAACTAAATCATGCATAGCAAGGATAAGAGAGATTGAACATGCACCAATTAGACAAGCTATTTAGAGTGGTTCCACACTTCAAACTAGAAGTGTGTCATTCCACTTGCCTAGAGAGGTCAACCTCTAGGACTTCCAACAATTGTACTGTTATGACCCATTTCAAGTTTATCCAGCAAGCACCATGATAACAACAACATTAAGTTAATTTGGGATATTTAAGTGCCCATGTGGTGATTAGTGCATCATCAAGTTAATTAAGCTAAGCTAAGTGCTTAAATGCGATTAGAGTTTTGATTAACTGATACAAGCTAATTAGTATGTTTTCTTACTTTGAGGGTGTAGAGGACCTTGTGCTTGATGTTTTGCAAAAAGAATCATTTGATTCGGACCCTCGAGGGAAAAGTTGTAGTTTTTTTTATTTTCCTTGGGCTTGGTTGCAATTTTTCCAAGTTTAGTCTTTTATTTTCCCTTTTCCTCTCGCTTATCCTTTCTTCCTTATCCCTTTCACGCGATTGATTTACAGGAACCGCTTGAGCGGCCCCGATAGAACAACAGAGCAACCAGCCACAACTAGGGTGAGCTAGGGCGGGCGATTCTTGGCCCTTAGCTCCGAACCAGCTGCGCCCCTACCTCCTCTTCTTTCCCTCTTCCTCTTCCCTTCTTCTTCCTTCTCTAACCACAGCTAACCTAGCCACTAGGGTGGCCGACTTGCAGCAGTAGCGGCCGGTGGCCAGCTGCTTCGGCCTGGCCAAATAGCCCCATGGGCGCACAAAACTTCAAGGGAAGGTCATCTTTGAGTTCATCCGATGATCCGGAGCACAAATCCACAGCACCCGATTCCTCTTTATTCTTCCTCGCTCCATGGATGCCCAAGCATCTTGGACGGCGCCCCAGCTTTTCTGGGCAGCAGCAGCTCCCGCCGCAGCTCCAGGTCACCTTGGGCTCATCTAGCATCAAGGTAGAGGCACCTTCAACCTCAGCCATAGTCTAAGAGTTTAAACCACAACTTCCCCTTCCTCCATTTGCGCCCAGCTACAGGGGTGGCGCTCCATCCACAAGCAGCAACAATAGCTATGTGAAGCAGCTAGGCCAGTGGACACGAGCCCTCCTGGGCACGAAGAGCAATATCAAGCAGCACCAATGAGTTCAGCTATGAATATAGAACCGGAAACCTCCATCAATTAACCATGAGTTGCGCCAAATCAATTGAGCCTCTCCCTTCCGCCAATCTGCTGTACGTGAAGCAACAGCCGTGAACAGTGAAAATACCAAGGTTGAAGACGATCCGAAATCGCCCAGAATTAGACCCTGAACACATCCCCGAACAAATCTGGACAGACCAAATCACTGTGAGTAGGGTTTCATTTATTTATCATTAATAAACTCAGGCGTTTGAATATTTTCTATTTTGTGCGTGAATTACGCTGATAACAGGCGTTATCAGGTGTCGGGCGGCGTTTGGCATCGCCCGACCTTTTTAGTTCATAAAATGCTTCTAGACACTGTTATATGATTAAATTTAGCATTTGAACAGTATGGATTGAATCAGTAGATTTATATGGTTCATTGGAATCTAAATTGCTCATTTGAATGTTGAAATTAGAAATTCATGTCTGAAAATGGTATGATTTGGGTATGAACCCAGACAATGAAGATTTCTGATAAATTATCAGATGTACAATTTCAAAGTTGATATGAATAAATAAAATATGCAAGAAACCCTAATTGCATATATCTTTTGACGTTAATATGTGTAAATTGATATTTACATGAAATGGCACATTTCTCTGAAATATTACCAGAAATTCTCAAGTATTGTTATTAAATTGTATTGTGATATGTAATTAACTCTTAATTGAGTTAAGTGATGCACAAACCAGGATTTGGGTTAATGTGCATGTTTTCGAGAATTTTAGAGAATTGATAATTGTTGAGTATGATTCTCATATGTGAAGTAAATTTCTTTAATTTGTGCAATAAGATGTTCAATTGCATAAATTCGCTATGTATGTGCCAAATTTAAATAAGTTGGGTTATTTATGCATTTCTAAATTGTCTGAATGCATGGTATGAGAATTTCTCAGAAATTACAATGATTTGAAATATATTGCTCTGTCGGTTTAGAATGACAGTGTATTGTGATTTGATATGAAATCAGTAAATGTGAATTTCATGTTTAAATGTTTATATATTAATCAGTTAATAGACTTAGGTGCCCTAACACCGTAGAACCCCTTCGAGAGATCTGCTTCTTAGGGGTGAAACTCGTGTTGCAACATTAACCGTGCGGAGTCATGGTGGCACGAGGACAGAGAGGCAGTGTTCAACAATAATCCGTGCGGAGTCACGGTGGCACTGGAGAAAATAGGGGTTATTGCAACAAGATCCGTACGGAGTCATGGAGGTAACCCCGTGAGACTCTCCGCCTGTGTGCTCAGGTTAGAGGAGGAGTCTAGAGCACTCGGAGTAGTGCATTGAGGCCGGAGAGCCTGGGGTCCTGTGGCAGAGCAGGGCTGGCGTCAGACTTAGCATTTCCCGGGTGTGTCGCTAAGTCTTATACGGTGGGATCGTAGTTCACTACAGATCTTTATATGCAGAGTACACTGCATATGATTAGGGCATAATAATAATATAAATATGTAATCATATAGGAACACAGTAAATTTAACATGTTAAGATATTTGAATTTCTGTACCAATTCTCTATAATTATTTATTTGTTTAAAATATCTGATGTTGTATAGAAATGAAATTGTTATCTGTAAATCTGCTATGTCATTAGAACTGCCCTGCTTAGTACTGCACTTATGTTTTATTTCAATTTTATATATCTGATGAGTTGTTTAGTGATAGCTAAATGAAATGCTATTCACTGAGCGAGTAGGCTCACTCCTCTACTCAAACATTTTTAGGTCAGCGACAGTTCCAGGAATCGGAAGGATCTTTTCATCTTGACGCTTAATCAGCAGAAGGTTTGTAGCTAGTTTAGTTAGAGGTTTCTTAGTCCTTTGCCCTCGGTCCTTGGGACATGGTGTGGGTGAGAGAGAGTATGTATGGCAAATGTGTAAAAGATGTAAATTAACTGTTATGTTCACTTTCTGTTAAACAATGTTACATGTTGTAAACTATGTTTATGTTCTCTAGCCAGGTTAATTGAAATGCTTCCGCAATAGTTTATTATGTTTTAGTTTATAGCAATAATCTGGATATCATTACGAGGTTTTAAAAAGAAAGAAAAAGTTCTCAGTGATTTGTTTATGTGATAATCCCTCTGTCACGCCCTAATCTCGTGATTAGTGGTTAGTGTGAGATCGGGGTGTGACATCTTGGTATCAGAGCCTAGGTTGAGTATACAAATACTCTAAGTCAAGGTCAGGGGACGACAAGAGACCAATAGGATTAGGACTTAGGTGTCTTCCTTCTAACTGTAATTTTATAACAAGAAATGTTTTGTTATAGTATTGCAGATGGCAGGAAGAGGACTTGGTCACGAGAACCAAGTAAAGAGCTTAGGTTGAGTCGTTAAGAATCATTAGGATCAAAAGATAAAGTTATAAGTGAGGCAAATAAGAAGTGATGTGTCTTTAGCTCTGGGAGGTATGAGTGTTTAGATACCCTGGCCAGGTGTCTGAATACTTAGATTGACCAGTATCAAGCTACTCTGTCTATTCTTCTCTGGATGCCCTGGCCAGGTATGCAGAGGAAGGATAGGCTAGAGACAAACCCTAGAAATCTTAGGGTTAAGAAACTGGAAATTTATGCAGGAGTAAGAGATGAAACATAGGATGCGATGCAACTCTTGCTTTATATTGCTTATTTGATTAGAGATCACTAGAAATGCTCTTATATGCATGAAATTAGATTTTCAGTTTGTAAAGTAAACATGATTCTTTTATGTTGTTGTATGTCATGAAATGATTTATTTATTGTTTAAATTCTTTGTATCAAGTAGACCAAAAGTTATGTTTAAATGAGTTTGCCTTAAGTGGATATTCATTCCACATGTTTGAAATCAATAGGAGTTGGTTAATCCTGAGTAGCTCTTGGCTTCAGGACTACAGGTTCGGCCTGGTCCAGCTGGCAGGATGCGTTACTGGGATCTAATGACTCCTATTAACAGTATAATTAGAGTAGACTCTGGATGATTTAGACCTGAATCATAGTAAGAATGTACATACGATAAGACGTTGAGATGTAAGAGAAAGATTAGAACAGCTAAGAATTTGCTGGGAATGATATCAGAGGCCCAATGTTGGAACCTCATATGTGTAATCCTTAATTGGAAATAAAAAAAAATGATATAAGGTTCAAATTAAATTCAATGATTTGTATTATATGAACTCTAAATATAAGAGTATGGAAAGGATATGAGAAAAGTATGTAAGAGCTAGGACGTAAGAATCAACTTTGGGTTGGATCATGGAATGGAGTAAAATACTATTATGTACTTCAAAGCAACGGGAAAATAGAAGAAAAGAGTTAAGTATACAATAAGTACATAGAAATAAAGAGTTTTATGTAAATCATAAGACCAGGATAAGAAACTTAGTTGTATTAAGAGAAATGTTAGAAATGATGATTTTGATTAAGGAATGAGGATTACATGACATAATTGAGAGTATGGAATGCATATCTTTATTATAAAGTTTAATACATTCATACATACTACCTTGGAGTTATGAGTCTCAATAGACTAACTAACTTGTTTCTAAAATAAGGAACAAACGCGTAATTTAGAAAATGAATGCATCATATATGTTGCATAACTACCATGGTAGAGATGTCTTATTGAATGAAATAATGACACACAACATGATGATGAAACCCTAGCAGGGTAAATTGAGAACGTAATTTTATCTGAATGTCCAAGTAAGAGAAAGGAAATTTCAGTGATAAGATAAGAAAGAGTTTAGTAAAATTTATAAGATCCAAGTTTGGATTTCAAACAAAGGAAGCAAGGTCACATCACAATAATGCTATGTTATTGATAATGATTAAACCCTAGAATGTTTAGAGCTGTAGTAGTTCAAGGGATATTACTAGTGATTTGACCTTGAGTACTAGTATCTCTATAAAATAAGATCATGAGATTTATTCTATGAAAAGTAATCTAGCACTGATAGTGATCCATGGTTTAAATGTAGCCAATTTGAAAGGTAGACAAACAACATGAAAATGACTCAGAGAAAAGAGTAAGATATAAATTGAAATGTAACAAGTGTGTTTGAAACAAAAGGAGAAATATAACATAACTGGAGTGTATTTTGAAATAAATTCTTACGGTAATAACATGAAGTAAGTAGCATAGAATGAGGAGTATTACCTGATACATGTTTTGGAGATATCTGTTGTAGTTCATGCTCTTATGACACAGCGTCACTATCTTTATGATGTGACGATAGACTGTCACCCTGGGAAGGCGAATGTGGTAGCTGATGCCCTAAGCTGGAAGTCTAGTTCAATAGCTGATGCATCCTCTATGTCATGTTTCAAGAGAGACATGCTAGTAGAAATGTGAAAGTTAAACTTAGACTTAGAGGTGACAAAGTAGAGTGGTTTGATTGTACAAATGCAAGTCAAGCCTATCTTTTATGATTAGATTAAGGAACTACAGTAGGGTGATAGTGAGTTACATCAGATCATGCATGACTTGACATGGGGTAAAGACCAAAGTTCAGGTTTTTAGATGATGGTGTGTTGTATTAGCATGATATGTTGTGTACCTCGAGACAGTGATTTGAAAGAAAAGATTATTGAGGAAGCACATGAATCAATGTACACCATGCGTCCAGGCAACACTAAGATGTACAAGAATCTCAAGGAGTTGTATTGGTAGCCTGGTATGGAAAGGATGTAGCTGAGTACGTGTCTAGGTGTAGTGTGTCAGCAGGTTAACGTTGAGCACCAGAAACCTGTAGGTACTTTGCAATCTCTTTCTATGCCTGAATGGAAGTGGGAACATATCACAATGGATTTTGTGATAGGGTTGCCCATGACACCTAGAGGTTGTGACTCGATATGAATGATTGTGGATAGACTAATTAAGTCTTCTTACTTTCTTCATGTCAAGTCAACCTTTGATGTCTCAAAATTGGCTAAGATATACATGGATGAAATAGTTAGGTTCCCTGGTATTCCGGTTTCAATTATATTAGATAGAGATCCTAAGTTCACATCCAGGTTGTGAAATTAGTTGCATCGAGCTTTAGGCACAAAGTTGAGGTGCAGTACAACCTTTCACCCGCTGACAGATGGTCAATTTGAGAGGACCATTTAGACTTTTGAAGACATGCTGAGAGCATGTGTCTTGCATTTCAGTGGAAGTTGGAAAGAACACTTAAGCCTTATAGAGTTTGCATACAACAATAGTCACCATTTCAGTCTTGGTATGGCCCCGTATGAAGCTCTGTATGGTAGAAAGTGTAGATCACCCATATATTGGTATGAGGTTGGTGAAAAGCAGATTCTTGGACCCAAGATAGTGGATTTGACCACTGAAAAGATTACTGTGATCAAAGAACAGTTGAAAGTTGCACAGGACAGGCAGAAGAGTTATGCTGAGAAAAGACGTAGACCTCTTGAGTTTGAGGTTGGTGATGAAGTATACTTGAAAGTTTCACCATGGAAAGGAGTGCTGAGATTTAGTAAGAGAGGCAAACTGACTCCTAGGTTTATGGGCCCGTATCCTATTATTGAAAGGATTCGACCTGTAGCCCATAAGTTGGATTTGCCATCCAAGTTGCTCAATTTACATGACGTGTTTCATGTATCGATGTTGAAGAAGTGTTACCCTGGTCCAGAGGAGATAGTGGACCCAGAACCTACACAGTTCAGATCAGATGTGTCCTATGTTGAGGGACCAGTTCTGATAGTTGATCGGTGGATCAAGAAGCTCAAGAATCGAGATACCGTTAGTGGAGGTTTTGTGGAGAAACCACAACTTAGAAGAAGCCACGTGGGAGTTTTTGGGTCAGATATGCGTAACAAGTTTCCTTTTCTCTTTTACGAATTTCGGGACGAAATTCTTATAAGGGAGGGAGATTGTTATGACCCATTTCAAGTTTATCCAGTAAGCACCATGATAACAACAACATTAAGTTAATTTGGGATATTTAAGTGCCCATGTGGCGATTAGTGCATCATCAAGTTAATTAAGCTAAGCTAAGTGCTTAAATGCGATTAGAGTTTTGATTAACTGATACAAGCTAATTAGTATGTTTTCTTACTTTGAGGGTGTAGAGGACCTTGTGCTTGAAGTTTTGCAAAAAGAATCATTTGATTCAGACCCTCGAGGGAAAAGTTATAGTTTTTTTTTATTTTCCTTGGGCTTGGTTGCAATTTTTCCAAGTTTAGTCTTTTATTTTCCCTTTTCCTCTCGCTTATCCTTTCTTCCTTATCCCTTTCACGCGATTGATTTACAGGAACCGCTTGAGCGGCCCCGATAGAACAACAGAGCAACCAGCCACAACTAGGGTGAGCTAGGGCGGGCGATTCTTGGCCCATAGCTCCGAACCAGTTGTGCCCCTACCTCCTCTTCTTTCCCTCTTCCTCTTCCCTTCTTCTTCCTTCTCAAACCACAGCTAACCTAGCCGCTAGGGTGGCCGACTTGCAGCAGCAGCGGCCGGTGGCCAGCTGCTTCGGCCTGGCCAAATAGCCCCATGGGCGCACAAAACTTCAAGGGAAGGTCATCTTTGAGTTCATCCGATGATCCGGAGCACAAATCCACAGCACCCGATTCCTCTTTATTCTTCCTCGCTCCATGGATGCCCAAGCATCTTGGGCGGCGCCCCAGCTTGTTCGGGCAGCAGCAGCTCCCGCCGCAGCTCCAGGTCACCTTGGGCTCATCTAGCATCAAGGTAGAGGCGCCTTCAACCTCAGCCATAGTCTAAGAGTTTAAACCACAACTTCCCCTTCCTCCATTTGCGCCCAGCTATAGGGGCGGCGCTCCATCCACAAGCAGCAACAATAGCTATGTGAAGCAGCTAGGCCAGTGGACACGAGCCCTCCTGGGCACGAAGAGCAATATCAAGCAGCACCAATGAGTTCAGCTATGAATATAGAACCGGAAACCTCCATCAATTAACCATGAGTTGCGCCAAATCAATTGAGCCTCTCCCTTCCGCCAATCTACTGTACGTGAAGCAACAGCCGTGAACAGTGAAAATACCAAGGTTGAAGACGATCCGAAATCGCCCGGAATTAGACCCTGAACACATCCCCGGACAAATCTGGACAGACCAAATCACTGTGAGTAGGGTTTCATTTATTTATCATTAATAAACTCAGGCGTTTGAATATTTTCTGTTTTGTGCGCGAATTACGCTGATAACAGGTGTTATCAGGTGTCGGGCAGCGTTTGGCGTCGCCCGACCTTTTTAGTTCATAAAATGCTTCTAGACACTGTTATATGATTAAATTTAGCATTTGAACAGTATGGATTGAATCAGTAGATTTATATGGTTCATTGGAATCTAAATTGCTCATTTGAATGTTGAAATTAGAAATTCATGTCTGAAAATGGTATGATTTGGGTATGAACCCAGACAATGAAGATTTCTGATAAATTATCAGATGTACAATTTCAAACTTGATATGAATAAATAAAATATGCAAGAAACCCTAATTGCATATATCTTTTGATGTTAATATGTGTAAATTGATATTTACATGAAATGGCACATTTCTCTGAAATATTACCAGAAATTCTCAAGTATTGTTATTAAATTGTATTGTGATATGTAATTAACTCTTAATTGAGTTAAGTGATGCACAAACTAGGATTTAGGTTAATGTGCATGTTTTTCGAGAATTTTAGAGAATTGATAATTGTTGAGTATGATTCTCATATGTGAAGTAAATTTCTTTAATTTGTGCAATAAGATGTTCAATTGCATAAATTCGCTATGTATGTGCCAAATTGAAATAAGTTGGGTTATTTATGCATTTCTAAATTGTCTGAATGCATGGTATGAGAATTTCTCAGAAATTACAATGATTTGAAATATATTGCTCTGTCGGTTTAGAATGACAGTGTATTGTGATCTGATATGAAATCAGTAAATGTGAATTTCATGTTTAAATGTTTATATATTAATCAGTTAATAGACTTAGGTGTCCTAACACCGTAGAACCCCTTCGAGAGATCTGCTTCTTAGGGGTGAAACTCGTGTTGCAACATTAACCGTGCAGAGTCATGGTGGCATGAGGACAGAGAGGCAATGTTCAACAATAATCCGTGCGGAGTCACGGTGGCACTGGAGAAAATAGGGGTTATTGCAACAAGATTCGTGCGGAGTCATGGAGGTAACCCCGTGAGACTCTCCGCCTGTGTGCTCAGGTTAGAGGAGGAGTCTACAGCACTCGGAGTAGTGCATTGAGGCCGGAGAGCCTGGGGTCCTGTGGCAGAGCAGGGCTGGCGTCAGACTTAGCATTTCCCGGGTGTGTCGCTAAGTCTTGTACGGTGGGATCGTAGTTCACTACGGATCTTTATATGCAGAGTACACTGCATATGATTAGGGCATAATAATAATATAAATATGTAATCATATAGGAACACAGTAAATTTAACATGTTAAGAGATTTGAATTTCTGTACCAATTCTCTATAATTGTTTATTTGTTTAAAATATCTGATGTTGCATAGAAATGAAATTGTTATCTGTAAATCTGCTATGTCATTAGAACTGCCCTGCTTAGTACTGCACTTATGTTTTATTTCAATTTTATATATCTGATGAGTTGTTTAGTGATAGCTAAATGAAATGCTATTCACTGAGCGAGTAGGCTCACTCCTCTACTCAAACATTTTTAGGTCAGCAACAGTTCCAGGAATCGGAAGGATCTTTTCATCCTGACGCTTAATCAGTAGAAGGTTTGTAGCTAGTTTAGTTAGAGGTCTCTTAGTCCTTTCCCCTCGGTCCTTGGGACATGGTGTGGGTGAGAGAGAGTATGTATGGTGAATGTGTAAAAGATGTAAATTAACTGTTATGTTCACTTTCTGTTAAACAATGTTACATGTTGTAAACTATGTTTATGTTCTCTAGCCAGGTTAATTAAAATGCTTCCGCAATAGTTTATTATGTTTTAGTTTATAGAAATAATCCGGATATCATTACGAGGTTTTAAAAAGAAAGAAAAAGTTCTCAGTGATTTGTTTATGTGATAATCCCTCTGTCACGCCCTAATCTCGTGATTAGTGGTTAGTGTGAGATCGGGGTGTGACATGTACTCTTATATTCACTTATAAGACTTACAATACATGACCAACAAAGGACTTACCTACCCAATACAAAGAGTCTTCAACCTTACCATGGACTTACCCACTTTGCAAGAATCTTCGGCCTTCTCCAAGGACTTACCCACTCTTGCACAAGTCTTCGGCCTTGCAGGAATTACCCACCCTTCTTGGATCTTCTGCCTTTGACTTCACCTTCACTCGGAGAAGCTTTCCACCAAGGTCTTACCTACTTGAGCTTTAGTCTTTTGCCTTCTCCAAGGGCTTACCCACTCTAGCTCCAAGTCTTCTGCCTTGATCTTCACCAAGGGACTCCTTCCCTTGTTCTTCTTCACCTCTCTTGGACAAGAGAGAGAACCTTCATCTTCATGATTGAAATGGAGAGATGGGGAGGTTGTGGAAGTGAGAGCTTCACAAGATATACAAATGGGACTAGCTCTCTTACAGATTTCCTACTCACTCTAATGGATGTAGCAAGTGATTAAGCTTAGAGAGAGAGAGGAGGCTGTAGGAAGCACTCAACTATATAATAGGAACCTCACAAAGAGTTTGCAATGAATGCTCAACCTTGGAATGAAGCCCAAGGGGTCCTATTTATAGCTGGGGATGCCTCTTAGCCTTTGGGAACACTTGAGAACGAAAACTAGCCGTTTTGTGGCTTGCAACGGATCTATTTTCACTTGTTGCAACTCCACAACGGCTAGAATCACTTTTCTACACTTTTTCGTACAGCCTGATCGGCCGAGTTTCTATAAAGGCAATTCAGCCGAACCGTGAATCGGCTGAGTTTGCAACTCGGCCGAATCTCACAAAAATCCCAGAATATATGGATCGGCCGAGTTTGGAATTCGGCCGAAAAAATCCCTGTTATGGGTATTTTGGAATTTTCGTTTGACTATACAAATGATGGATTTTTGTGTCCCGATAATTTTTCTAAGCTTAATTACAAGTCATACAATCATTACAATTGGTTACAAAGCAATTCTAAGGTCATTTACATAGAGATCCCAAATTGCACACTTGTAGCTATTTTGACTTGTCTTTTCTCCAATTTGATATGCGCAAGTTAGGGCATTTGGAGTGTGTCTAAACCTAATCTTAAATCACTCAATGTAGAAGCATTAGACACCAATATGTGGAATGGTTAGTCATCATCAAAACAAGGGTTTAGTCAATTTAGACGTGAGTCAACATTGACCTAATTGACCTTGAGTCAACATTCTCCCCCTTTTTGAAGATGACAAACCATTCCATAAATGTATTGAAAGCTTGTACGTAAAATCATACCTTCGGAGAAACCTAGGGGTTTCAATAGGATTGAGCTCATATGCTCCCCCTCAATTGATGCGCATGGAGTTCTCATACTCCCCCTCAATTGATGCTATTTCTCCTGCATGGTTAGCTTTCATAACATTTATAGAAACTATGTCTTCTACTCATATATGTTCTACACATATATGTCTTCTCCCATTTACCTTCTCCCCTTTACATGGACACGCTTCTTTGCTTCATGTAAGACATGCCTTCTCCCTGTTGTCAAAAGAAGACATATCTTTCTCCCCCTTTGTCATTTCAAAAAGGTGGGGGTGTGAAGAAACTAAGAAACACCACTTGTTAAGAGAAAGAAGATAACAAAAGTTATATAAGGAGAGTAGAAGAGCACAGATAGGGGCTTGTCCAAGCATAGAAAGAAAAGCAAGTTAAAGCATATACTTGAACAACCCAAAAATGCAAGATAAGGTGCTGCAGAAAAACAATAAATTACAATTTTGACCCTCAAGATGATGGAATTTGACCAAAAACCATCGGAGCTCATGGAAAAGCGATGAGTCTTGCTCAGAAGGTCATTTCTGCATGAAAAGCACTAGTATTGCACCAAAAACTGAAACTGGAGCAAAATCTGCATAAAAATCCATAAATACTCCAATTTCTACATATAATGTAGCTCTGTGTGCCCTGCATCACAATTTTATGCAAACAACTCAAGATAGTAGATATGCAATTCAAGGAACAATCTTGAGCATGTATGAGATAAGATACAAGCATAACATATAGATGATCAAAGATGGCAATTTGTAAACAAGGTTAGAATTACATGTATATGAACTACTAGTAGATGATATCACAAGTTAGGACTACTAGTAGGATCTATATCATAGCAAGAGATACTAAAAGATACACAAGATAAAGCAAGCTATGAGTAGATATAGAGATATATCCAAACCAAGAGATATGCAATTTTAGAAGCATGAGAGGATATAACTCACTATATATGCATCCTTACCATAAGATGATTACCCCTAAGAACCTCAAGGTTGTATCAAAACAAGATATACACCGAGATAGATGTAGCAAGTTAGAGTACAGCGGAAGAAATTTTTAGACACAACCAAGAGATCCAAAGCGACCATCATCAAAACTTGCATAACAACTCAAAGCAAGTAATTGCAACATATAGATTTACCAATTTAGAGCAATTAGATAGATAGAGTTGTAAGCAAGATAGACAATGTAGAACAAGGCAATATGCATATATAAAGGTACCAAATGAGAGTGCCAAAGAATAAGGCTATTGGTTGAGAAAATCTAGTTGAGAGGGAAATTCTCACTCAATAAGCCAAATTTATATTCTGTGCACAGTGTAATCGGTCGAGTTATGTGCATTAGCAACTCGACCGATGACAACTGCTGGCAACACCCATTGGTGGCTATCGGTCGAGTTTCACTAGGGAAAACTCGACCGACAGAGTAGCTGTCAAAAAGCACACCTATTTTATAAAAACATATTTAAAGGCATGCTAAAAATACAAACCATATCCAAACATGTCTAAGCAAGTTAGTAATGCACTATAGAACCATTAGAAACAGTTTTTTAGCAAGAGTGTGAAGAGAATCACAAAATGCCACTTTTGACTCAAAAACCATATGTATAGTGCACACTATCTTGACAAAAACAAGTTAGGATAGGTTATAAGCAATAAAACATTTACCTTTGTGCTTACCATTGCTTTTCCACTTGTTGTCACCCTCTACACATCTCACCTTTCTTCTTTCATGTGGATTGAGAAGTCAATTTGCAATTCAATAGCTCAAGTCAATCCATTTGCAAGTACCTACAAGAAGAAAGATGAAATGGTCCCCAATCATGTTTTTGGGTCCGGAGGGGTTAGTTTAGCAACCCAAATCCTATTGCTCTTGGGTGCTTTCCTAAAAGGACAACAATTAGAATAATGACCAAAATCATTGCAATAGTTGCATGTGCCCATAGTCTTGGAACTAGAGGATTCTCCATGGAATATTGGAGGTCCTTTATCTTTGTTGTTCCCTTGACTATTATCATACCCTAAACCATGTCTACCAATTTGTTTAGTAGTATTGTGTAGGATATCATTAAGGCTCTTCTTACCAACTAAGAATCTTTGCAAAGAGGATCTCAAACTATCATTATCATGCTTAAGAGAAGAAATAGTAGAAGACAAATTATTGATATTATCTCTAGCATGCAAAAGATCATTTTCTAAGCAAAGAGATTTAGTTGAATAAGAATCTCTATCAATATGAAGAGCAGCAACATCATTCTCTCTATTTGTAGAACTAGAACAAGATTCATGCCCATTGATTTTAGCAAGCAAGGAGGCATTTTCTATTTCTAATTCATGCAAAACAAAATCTTTGTCCTTGTTTTCAGATTTAAGAACATCAATGTTATGCATGAGAGAATCAATAATTAAATTATGCTCTTCATTTGAACTAGGCATGAGAGGTTGAGCTTCTAGAAATTTAATCTTATCAAGTAAACTAGCATTTTCAAGTTTAAGAGAGTCTACTTGGCTAAGACAATCATTTTTATCAATAAACAAGCAAGAATTAGCATATTCAAGATCATCTAGTTCTATATGCAAATTATCAAAAAATTTAGCAAGCTTTTTCTTTTTCTTTTTAGAAGACTTATAAGAGGCACAAATATCATGAGTAATAGCAATTAAAGATTCTTTATCTAACGAGTCTAGGTTTACCTCACTTGAGTCTTCACTTGTTGATGCTATAAGGGAAAAATGGCATTCTCCTTCATCACTCGAGCTTGAGCTTGATCCTTCACATTAATCTTCACTTGAGCTTGAGTTGGAGGAGCCACTTGAGCTTGATTTCCATTTCTTCATGTGAAGATGGGTCTTTTTGCCTTGTGGGCAATCTTCCTTGTAGTGAACCTTCTTCCCACATGTGAAGCACCGTGTGGAGGAGGACTTGCCTTTGTAGAATCTACCCTTGGAGTACATGGCATCTTCATCAACTTGAGAGGATGGAGAAGCTTGACCAACAATAGCCTTGATTTGAGCTTTGATTTCAGCCTTCTTCATTCTTTTGAGTTCTTTCTCCTCTTGTCTTTCTATTTCCTCCCTCTTGTCAAGTGTAGCTTCATGTGCTTGTAGATTTCCAATGAGCTCTTCAATAGGAATATCCCTAAGATACCTTGCTTCTTCAATGGAAGTCACCTTGGATTCCCACCTCTTGGGGAGAGTTCTAAGGATCTTTGAGTTGATCTCTCCACTAGACATAGGATGTCCTAGAACAGCAAGACCATTCAAGATGGTGTTGAGCCTTGAGTACATGTTGGCTATGCTCTCCTCCTTTCCCATCTTGAAGTTCTCAAGCAACCTTTGATCATGTAGACTTTGCTTTCCTTCACTTGATCTGTCCCTTCATAAGTGATGCAAAGCTTTCTCCATACCTCATAGGCCGTCTCCCAAGAAGAAATCCGGTTGAACTCGGTGGGGGTCATGGAGGCATATAGAATGTGCATGGCTCTAGCATTCAAGGTTGCTTTCATCAAGGTGGCTTCATCCCATTCTTCAATGTTTGTCTTTGGTAGAATGTATGGGTTGTTCACCATTTGCCACATCTCGAGACTTGATCCTTGGATGAAGAATTGAAGTCTTCTTCTCCAATAGAGGAAGTTGCTCCCATCAAAGATTGGAAGGCTGGTCGAGAGTCTCCCTCCTAGGTAGTCACCCATCTTCTCCTACTTGTTGAAGTATGCTTGGAGAAGACCCGCTCTGATACCACTTGTTGGATCCTAGATGGGTGATTAGATGCTCTAGAGGGGGGTGAATAGAGCTGAAAGCACTTAAACAAAATTCATTAAGCCTCAAATTATATGACAAGATAAGGTTGCTAAATAGGTAATTTGAGTGCAACTAAATCATGCATAGCAAGGATAAGAGAGATTGAACATGCACCAATTAGACAAGCTATTTAGAGTGGTTCCACACTTCAAACTAGAAGTGTGTCAGTCCACTTGCCTAGAGAGGTCAACCTCTAGGACTTCCAACAATTGTACTCTTATATTCACTTATAAGACTTACAATACATGACCAACAAAGGACTTACCTATCCAATACAAAGAGTCTTCAACCTTACCAAGGACTTACCCACTTTGCAAGAGTCTTCGGCCTTCTCCAAGGACTTACCCACTCTTGCACAAGTCTTCGGCCTTGCAGGAATTACCCACTCTTCTTGGATCTTCCGCCTTTGACTTCACCTTCACTCGGAGAAGCTTTCCACCAAGGTCTTACCTACTTGAGCTTGAGTATTTTGCCTTCTCCAAGGGCTTACCCACTCTAGCTCCAAGTCTTCTGCCTTGATCTTCACCAAGGGACTCCTTCCCTTGTTCTTCTTCACCTCTCTTGGACAAGAGAGAGAACCTTCATCTTCATGATTGAAATGGAGAGATGGGGAGGTTGTGGAAGTGAGAGCTTCACAAGATATACAAATGGGACTAGCTCTCTTACAGATTTCCTACTCACTCTAATGGATGTAGCAAGTGATTAAGCTTAGAGAGAGATAGGAGGCTGTAGGAAGCACTCAACTATAGAATAGGAACCTCACAAAGAGTTTGCAATGAATGCTCAACCTTGGAATGAAGCCCAAGGGGTCCTATTTATAGCTGGGGATGCCTCTTAGTATTGGGAACACTTGAGAATGAAAACTAGCCGTTTTGTGGCTTGCAACGGATCTATTTTCACTTGTTGCAACTCCACAACGGCTAGAATCACTTTTCTGCACTTTTTCGTACAGCCTGATCGGTCGAGTTTCTATAAAGGCAATTCAGCCGAACCGTGAATCGGCTGAGTTTGCAACTCGGCCGAACCGTGAATTGGCTGAGTTTGCAACTCGGCCGAATCTCACAAAAATCCAAGAATATATGGATCGGCCGAGTTTGGAATTCGGCCGACAAAATCCCTGTTATGGGTATTTTGGAATTTTCGTTTGACTATACAAATGATGGATTTTTGTGTCCCAATAATTTTTCTAAGCTTAATTACAAGTCATATAATCATTACAAGTGGTTACAAAGCAATTCTAAGGTCATTTACATAGAGATCCCAAATTGCACACTTGTAGCTATTTTGACTTGTCTTTTCTCCAATTTGATATGCGCAAGTTAGGGCATTTGGAGTGTGTCTAAACCTAATCTTAAATCACTCAATGTAGAAGCATTAGACACCAATATGTGGAATGGTTAGTCATCATCAAAACAAGGGTTTAGTCAATTTAGACGTGAGTCAACATTGACCTAATTGACCTTGAGTCAACATTCTCCCCCTTTTTGAAGATGACAAACCATTCCATAAATGTATTGAAAGCTTGTACGTAAAATCATACCTTCGGAGAAACCTAGGGGTTTCAATAGGATTGAGCTCATATGCTCCCCCTCAATTGATGTGCATGGAGTTCTCATACTCCCCCTCAATTGATGCTATTTCTCCTGCATGGTTAGCTTTCATAACATTTATAGAAACTATGTCTTCTACTCATATATGTTCTACACATATATGTCTTCTCCCATTTACCTTCTCCCCTTTACATGGACACGCTTATTTGCTTCATGTAAGAAATGCCTTCTCCCTGTTGTCAAAAGAAGACATATCTTTCTCCCCCTTTGTCATTTCAAAAAGGTGGGGGTGTGAAGAAACTAAGAAACACCACTTGTTAAGAGAAAGAAGATAACAAAAGTTATATAAGGAGAGTAGAAGAGCACAGATAGGGGCTTGTCCAAGCATAGAAAGAAAAGCAAGTTAAAGCATATACTTGAACAACCCAAAAATGCAAGATAAGGTGCTGCAGAAAAACAATAAATTACAATTTTGACCCTCAAGATGATGGAATTTGACCAAAAACCATCGGAGCTCATGGCAAAGCCATGAGTCTTGCTCATAAGGTCGTTTCTGCATGAAAAGCACTAGTCTTACACCAAAAACTGAAACTGGAGAAAAATCTGCATAAAAATCCATAAATACTCCAATTTCTACATATAATGTAGCTCTATGTGCCCTGCATCACAATGTTATGCAAACAACTCAAGATAGTAGATATGCAATTCAAGGAACAATCTTGAGCATGTATGAGATAAGATACAAGCATAACATATAGATGATCAAAGATGGCAATTTGTAAACAAGGTTAGAATTACATGTATATGAACTACTAGTAGATGATATCACAAGTTAGGACTACTAGTAGGATCTAGATCATAGCAAGAGATACTAAAAGATACACAAGATAAAGCAAGCTATGAGTAGATATAGAGATATATCCAAACCAAGAGATATGCAATTTTAGAAGCATGAGAGGATATAACTCACTATATATGCATCCTTACCATAAGATGATTACCCCTAAGAACCTCAAGGTTGTATCAAAACAAGATATACACCGAGATAGATGTAGCAAGTTAGAGTACAGCGGAAGTAATTTTTAGACACAACCAAGAGATCCAAAGCGACCATCATCAAAACTTGCAAAACAACTCAAAGCAAGTAATTGCAACATATAGATTTACCAATTTAGAACAATTAGATAGATAGAGTTGTAAGCAAGATAGACAATGTAGAACAAGGCAATATGCATATATAAAGGTACCAAATGAGAGTGCCAAAGAATAAGGCTATTGGTTGAGAAAATCTAGTCGAGAGGGAAATTCTCACTCAATAAGCCAAATTTATATTCTGTGCACAGTGTAATTGGTCGAGTTCTGTGCATTGGCAACTCGACCGATGACAACTGCTGGCAACACCCATTGGTGCCTATCGATCGAGTTTCACTAGGGCAAACTCGACCGACAGAGCAGCTGTCAAAAAGCACACCTATTTTATAAAAACATATTTAAAGGCATGCTAAAAATACAAACCATATACAAACATGTCTAAGAAAGTTAGTAATGCACTATAGAACCATTAGAAACAGTTTTTGAGCAAGAGTGTGAAGAGAATCACAAAATGCCACTTTTGACTCAAAAACCATATGTATAGTGCACACTATCTTGACAAAAACAAGTTAGGATAGGTTATAAGAAATAAAACATTTACCTTTGTGCTTACCATTGCTTTTCCACTTGTTGTCACCCTCTACACATCTCACCTTTCTTCTTTCATGTGGATTGAGAAGTCAATTTGCAATTCAATAGCTCAATTCAATCCATTTGCAAGTACCTACAAGAAGAAAGATGAAATGGTCCCCAATCATGTTTTTGGGTCCGGAGGGGTTAGTTTAGCAACCCAAATCCTATTGCTCTTGGGTGCTTTCCTAAAAGGACAACAATTAGAATAATGACCAAAATCATTGCAATAGTTGCATGTGCCCATAGTCTTGGAACTAGAGGATTCTCCATGGAATATTGGAGGTCCTTTATCTTTGTTGTTCCCTTGACTACTATCATACCCTAAACCATGTCTACCAATTTGTTTAGTAGTATTGTGTAGGATATCATTAAGGCTCTTCTTACCAACTAAGAATCTTTGCAAAGAGGATCTCAAACTATCATTATCATGCTTAAGAGAAGAAATAGTAGAAGACAAATTATTGATATTATCTCTAGCATGCAAAAGATCATTTTCTAAGCAAAGAGATTTAGTTGAATAAGAATCTCTATCAATATGAAGAGCAGCAACATCATTCTCTCTATTTGTAGAACTAGAACAAGATTCATGCTCATTGATTTTAGCAAGCAAGGAGGCATTTTCTATTTCTAATTCATGCAAAACAAAATCTTTGTCCTTGTTTTCAGATTTAAGAACATCAATGTTATGCATGAGAGAATCAACAATTAAAGTATGCTCTTCATTTGAACTAGGCATGAGAGGTTGAGCTTCTAGAAATTTAATCTTATCAAGTAAACTAGCATTTTCAAGTTTAAGAGAGTCTACTTGGCTAAGACAATCATTTTTATCAATAAGCAAGCAAGAATTATCATATTCAAGATCATCTAGTTCTATATGCAAATTATCAACAATTTTAGCAAGCTTTTTCTTTTTCTCTTTGGAAGACTTATAAGAGGCACAAATATCATGAATAATAGCAATTAAAGATTCTTTATCTAACGAGTCTAGGTTTACCTCACTTGAGTCTTCACTTGTTGATTCTATAAGGGCAAAATGGCATTCTCCTTCATCACTAGAGCTTGAGCTTGATCCTTCACATGAATCTTCACTTGAGCTTGAGTTGGAGGAGCCACTTGAGCTTGATTTCCATTTCTTCATGTGAAGATGGGTCTTTTTGCCTTGTGGGCAATCTTCCTTGTAGTGACCCTTCTTCCCACATGTGAAGCACCGTGTGGAGGAGGACTTGCCTTTGTAGAATCTACCCTTGGAATACATGGCATCTTCATCAACTTGAGAGGATGGAGAAGCTTGACCAACAATAGCCTTGATTTGAACTTTGATTTCAGCCTTCTTCATTCTCTTGAGTTCTTTCTCCTCTTATCTTTCTATTTCCTCCCTCTTGTCAAGTGTAGCTTCATGTGCTTGTAGATTTCCAATGAGCTCTTCAATAGGAATATCCCTAAGAGACCTTGCTTCTTCAATGGAAGTCACCTTGGATTCCCACCTCTTGGGGAGAGTTATAAGGATCTTTGAGTTGATCTCTCCACTAGACATAGGATGTCCTAGAACAGCAAGACCATTCAAGATGGTGTTGAGCCTTGAGTACATGTTGGCTATGCTCTCCTCCTTTCCCATCTTGAAGTTCTCAAGCAACCCTTTGAGCATGTAGACTTTGCTTTCCTTCACTTGATCTGTCCCTTCATAAGTGATGCAAAGCTTTCTCCATACCTCATAGGCCGTCTCACAAGAAGAAATCCGGTTGAACTCGGTGGGGGTCATGGAGGCATATAGAATGTGCATGGCTCTAGCATTCAAGGTTGCTTTCATTAAGGTGGCTTCATCCCATTCTTCAATGTTTGTCTTTGGTAGAATGTATGGGCTGTTCACCATTTGCCACATCTCGAGACTTGATCCTTGGATGAAGAATTGAAGTCTTCTTCTCCAATAGAGGAAATTGCTCCCATCAAAGATTGGAAGGCTGGTCGAGAGTCTCCCTCCTAGGTAGTCACCCATCTTCTCCTACTTGTTGAAGTATGCTTGGAGAAGACCCGCTCTGATACCACTTGTTGGATCCTAGATGGGTGATTAGATGCTCTAGAGGGGGGTGAATAGAGCTGAAAGCACTTAAACAAAATTCATTAAACCTTCAAATTATATGACAAGATAAGGTTGCTAAATAGGTAATTTGAGTGCAACTAAATCATGCATAGCAAGGATAAGAGAGATTGAACATGCACCAATTAGACAAGCTATTTAGAGTGGTTCCACACTTCAAACTAGAAGTGTGTCAGTCCACTTGCCTAGAGAGGTCAACCTCTAGGACTTCCAACAATTGTACTCTTATATTCACTTATAAGACTTACAATACATGACCAACAAAGGACTTACCTATCCAATACAAAGAGTCTTCAACCTTACCAAGGACTTACCCACTTTGCAAGAGTCTTCGGCCTTCTCCAAGGACTTACCCACTCTTGCACAAGTCTTCGGCCTTGCAGGAATTACCCACTCTTCTTGGATCTTCCGCCTTTGACTTCACCTTCACTCGGAGAAGCTTTCCACCAAGGTCTTGCCTACTTGAGCTTTAGTCTTTTGCCTTCTCCAAGGGCTTACCCACTCTAGCTCCAAGTCTTCTGCCTTGATCTTCACCAAGGGACTCCTTCCCTTGTTCTTCTTCACCTCTCTTGGACAAGAGAGAAAACCTTCATCTTCATGATTGAAATGGAGAGATGGGGAGGTTGTGAAAGTGAGAGCTTCACAAGATATACAAATGGGACTAGCTCTCTTACAGATTTCCTACTCACTCTAATGGATGTAGCGAGTGATTAAGCTTAGAGAGAGAGAGGAGGCTGTAGGAAGCACTCAACTATAGAATAGGAACCTCACAAAGAGTTTGCAATGAATGCTCAACCTTGGAATGAAGCCCAAGGGGTCCTATTTATAGTTGGGGATGCCTCTTAGCCTTTGGGAACACTTGAGAACGAAAACTAGCCGTTTTGTGGCTTGCAACGGATCTATTTTCACTTGTTGCAACTCCACAACGGCTAGAATCACTTTTCTGCACTTTTTCATACAGCCTGATCGGCCGAGTTTCTATAAAGGCAATTTAGCCGAACCGTGAATCGGCTGAGTTTGCAACTCTGCCGAATCTCACAAAAATCCCAGAATATATGGATCGGCCGAGTTTGGAATTCGGCCGACAAAATCCCTGTTATGGGTATTTTGGAATTTTCGTTTGATTATACAAATGATGGATTTTTGTGTCCCAATAATTTTTCTAAGCTTAATTACAAGTCATACAATCATTACAAGTGCTTACAAACCAATTCTAAGGTCATTTACATAGAGATCCCAAATTTCACAGTTGTAGCTATTTTGACTTGTCTTTTCTCCAATTTGATATGCGCAAGTTAGGGCATTTGGAGTGTGTCTAAACCTAATCTGAAATCACTCAATGTAGAAGCATTAGACACCAATATGTGGAATGGTTAGTCATCATCAAAACAAGGGTTTAGTCAATTTAGACGTGAGTCAACATTGACCTAATTGACCTTGAGTCAACATTCTCCCCCTTTTTGAAGATGACAAACCATTCCATAAATGTATTGAAAGCTTGTACGTAAAATCATACCTTCGGAGAAACCTAGGGGTTTCAATAGGATTGAGCTCATATGCTCCCCCTCAATTGATGCGCATGGAGTTCTCATACTCCCCCTCAATTGATGCTATTTCTCCTGCATGGTTAGCTTTCATAACATTTATAGAAACTATGTCTTCTACTCATATATGTTCTACACATATATGTCTTCTCCCATTTACCTTCTCCCCTTTACATGGACACGCTTCTTTGCTTCATGTAAGACATGCCTTCTCCCTGTTGTCAAAAGAAGACATATCTTTCTCCCCCTTTGTCATTTCAAAAAGGTGGGGGTGTGAAGAAACTAAGAAACACCACTTGTTAAGAGAAAGAAGATAACAAAAGTTATATAAGGAGAGTAGAAGAGCACAGATAGGGGCTTGTCCAAGCATAGAAAGAAAAGCAAGTTAAAGCATATACTTGAACAACCCAAAAATGCAAGATAAGGTGCTGCAGAAAAACAATAAATTACAATTTTGACCCTCAAGATGATGGAATTTGACCAAAAACCATCGGAGCTCATGGCAAAGCCATGAGTCTTGCTCAGAAGGTCATTTATGCATGAAAAGCACTAGTCTTGCACCAAAAACTGAAACTGGAGCAAAATCTGCATAAAAATCCATAAATACTCCAATTTCTACATATAATGTAGCTCTATGTGCCCTGCATCACAATGTTATGCAAACAACTCAAGATAGTAGATATGCAATTCAAGGAACAATCTTGAGCATGTATGAGATAAGATACAAGCATAACATATAGATGATCAAAGATGGCAATTTGTAAACAAGGTTAGAATTACATGTATATGAACTACTAGTAGATGATATCACAAGTTAGGACTACTAGTAGGATCTAGATCATAGCAAGAGATACTAAAAGATACACAAGATAAAGCAAGCTATGAGTAGATATAGAGATATATCCAAACCAAGAGATATGCAATTTTAGAAGCATGAGAGGATATAACTCACTATATATGCATCCTTACCATAAGATGATTACCCCTAAGAACCTCAAGGTTGTATCAAAACAAGATATACACCGAGATAGATGTAGCAAGTTAGAGTACAGCGGAAGTAATTTTTAGACACAACCAAGAGATCCAAAGCGACCATCATCAAAACCTGCAAAACAACTCAAAGCAAGTAATTGCAACATATAGATTTACCAATTTAGAGCAATTAGATAGATAGAGTTGTAAGAAAGATAGACAATGTAGAACAAGGCAATATGCATATATAAAGGTACCAAATGAGAGTGCCAAAGAATAAGGCTATTGGTTGAGAAAATCTAGTTGAGAGGGAAATTCTCACTCAATAAGCCAAATTTATATTCTGTGCACAGTGTAATCGGTCGAGTTCTGTGCATTGGCAACTCGACCAATGACAACTGCTGGCAACACCCATTGGTGCCTATCGGTCGAGTTTCACTAGGGCAAACTCGACCGAAAGAGCAGCTGTCAAAAAGCACACCTATTTTATAAAAACACATTTAAAGGCATGCTAAAAATACAAACCATATCCAAACATGTCTAAGCAAGTTAGTAATGCACTATAGAACCATTAGAAACAGTTTTTGAGTAAGAGTGTGAAGAGAATCACAAAATGCCACTTTTGACTCAAAAACCATATGTATAGTGCACACTATCTTGACAAAAACAAGTTAGGATAGGTTATAAGCAATAAAACATTTACCTTTGTGCTTACCATTGCTTTTCCACTTGTTGTCACCCTCTACACATCTCACCTTTCTTCTTTCATGTGGATTGAGAAGTCAATTTGCAATTCAATAGCTCAAGTCAATCCATTTGCAAGTACCTACAAGAAGAAAGATGAAATGGTCCCCAATCATGTTTTTGGGTCCGGAGGGGTTAGTTTAGCAACCCAAATCCTATTTCTCTTGGGTGCTTTTCTAAAAGGACAACAATTAGAATAATGACCAAAATCATTGCAATAGTTACATGTGCCCATAGTCTTGGAACTAGAGGATTCTCCATGGAATATTGGAGGTCCTTTATCTTTGTTGTTCCCTTGACTACTATCATACCCTAAACCATGTCTACCAATTTGTTTAGTAGTATTGTGTAGGATATCATTAAGGCTCTTCTTACCAAATAAGAATCTTTGCAAAGAGGATCTCAAACTATCATTATCATGCTTAAGAGAAGAAATAGTAGAAGACAAATTATTGATATTATCTCTAGCATGCAAAAGATCATTTTCTAAGCAAAGAGATTTAGTTGAATAAGAATCTCTATCAATATGAAGAGCAGCAACATCATTCTCTCTATTTGTAGAACTAGAACAAGATTCATGCCCATTGATTTTAGCAAGCAAGGAGGCATTTTCTATTTCTAATTCATGCAAAACAAAATCTTTGTCCTTGTTTTCATATTTTAAGAACATCAATGTTATGCATGAGAGAATCAACAATTAAAGTATGCTCTTCATTTGAACTAGGCATGAGAGGTTGAGCTTCTAGAAATTTAATCTTATCAAGTAAACTAGTATTTTCAAGTTTAAGAGAGTCTACTTGGCTAAGACAATCATTTTTATCGATAAGAAAGCAAGAATTAGCATATTCAAGATCATCTAGTTCTATAAGCAAATTATCAACAATTTTAGCAAGCTTTTTCTTTTTCTTTTTAGAAGACTTATAAGAGGCACAAATATCATGAATAATAGCAATTAAAGATTCTTTATCTAACGAGTCTAGGTTTACCTCACTTGAGTCTTCACTTGTTGATGCTATAAGGGCAAAATGGCATTCTCCTTCATCACTAGAGATTGAGCTTGATCCTTCACATGAATCTTCACTTGAGCTTGAGTTGGAGGAGCCACTTGATCTTGATTTCCATTTCTTCATGTGAAGATGGGTCTTTTTGCCTTGTGGGCAATCTTCCTTGTAGTGACCCTTCTTCCCACATGTGAAGCACCGTGTGGAGGAGGACTTGCCTTTGTAGAATCTACCCTTGGAGTACATGGCATCTTCATCAACTTGAGAGGATGGAGAAGCTTGACCAACAATAGCCTTGATTTGAGCTTTGATTTCAGCCTTCTTCATTCTCTTGAGTTCTTTCTCCTCTTGTCTTTCTATTTCCTCCCTCTTGTCAAGTGTAGCTTCATGTGCTTGTAGATTTCCAATGAGCTCTTCAATAGGAATATCCCTAAGAGACCTTGCTTCTTCAATGGAAGTCACCTTGGATTCCCACCTCTAGGGGAGAGTTATAAGGATCTTTGAGTTGATCTCTCCACTAGACATAGGATGTCCTAGAACAGCAAGACCATTCAAGATGGTGTTGAGCCTTGAGTACATGTTAGCTATGCTCTCCTCCTTTCCCATCTTGAAGTTCTCAAGCAACCCTTTGAGCATGTAGACTTTGCTTTCCTTCACTTGATCTGTCCCTTCATAAGTGATGCAAAGCTTTCTCCATACCTCATAGGTCATCTCACAAGAAGAAATCCGGTTGAACTCGGTGGGGGTCATGGAGGCATATAGAATGTGCATGGCTCTAGCATTCAAGGTTGCTTTCATCAAGGTGGCTTCATCCCATTCTTCAATGTTTGTCTTTGGTAGAATGTATGGGCTGTTCACCATTTGCCACATCTCGAGACTTGATCCTTGGATGAAGAATTGAAGTCTTCTTCTCCAATAGAGGAAGTTGCTCCCATCAAAGATTGGAAGGCTGGTCGAGAGTCTCCCTCCTAGGCAGTCACCCATCTTCTCCTACTTGTTGAAGTATGCTTGGAGAAGACCCGCTCTGATACCACTTGTTGGATCCTAGATGGGTGATTAGATGCTCTAGAGGGGGGTGAATAGAGCTGAAAGCACATAAACAAAATTCATTAAACCTTCAAATTATATGACAAGATAAGGTTGCTAAATAGGTAATTTGAGTGCAACTAAATCATGCATAGCAAGGATAAGAGAGATTGAACATGCACCAATTAGACAAGCTATTTAGAGTGGTTCCATACTTCAAACTAGAAGTGTGTCAGTCCACTTGCCTAGAGAGGTCAACCTCTAGGACTTCCAACAATTGTACTCTTATATTCACTTATAAGACTTACAATACATGACCAACAAAGGACTTACCTATCCAATACAAAGAGTCTTCAACCTTACCAAGGACTTACCCACTTTGCAAGAGTCTTCGGCCTTCTCCAAGGACTTACCCACTCTTGCACAAGTCTTCGGCCTTGTAGGAATTACCCACTCTTCTTGGATCTTCCGCCTTTGACTTCACCTTCACTCGGAGAAGCTTTCCACCAAGGTCTTACCTACTTGAGCTTGAGTCTTTTGCCTTCTCCAAGGGCTTACCCACTCTAGCTCCAAGTCTTCTGCCTTGATCTTCACCAAGGGACTCCTTCCCTTGTTCTTCTTCACCTCTCTTGGATAAGAGAGAGAACCTTCATCTTCATGATTGAAATGGAGAGATGGGGAGGTTGTGGAAGTGAGAGCTTCACAAGATATACAAATGGGACTAGCTCTCTTACAGATTTCCTACTCACTCTAATGGATGTAGCAAGTGATTAAGCTTAGAGAGAGAGAGGAGGCTGTAGGAAGCACACAACTATAGAATAGGAACCTCACAAAGAGTTTGCAATGAATGCTCAACCTTGGAATGAAGCCCAAGGGGTCCTATTTATAGCTGGGGATGCCTCTTAGCCTTTGGGAACACTTGAGAACGAAAACTAGCCGTTTTGTGGCTTGCAACGGATCTATTTTCACTTGTTGCAACTCCACAATGGCTAGAATCACTTTTCTTCACTTTTTCATACAACCTGATCGGCCGAGTTTCTATAAAGGAAATTCAGCCGAACCGTGAATCGGCTGAGTTTGCAACTCGGCCGAACCGTGAATCGGCTGAGTTTGCAACTCGGCCGAACCGTGAATCGACTGAGTTTGCAACTCGGCCAAATCTCACAAAAATCCCAGAATATATGGATCGTCTGAGTTTGGAATTCGGCCGACAAAATCCCTGTTATGGGTATTTTGGAATGTTCGTTTGACTATACAAATGATGGATTTTTGTGTCCCAATAATTTTTCTAAGCTTAATTACAAGTCATACAATCATTACAAGTGGTTACAAAGCAATTATAAGGTCATTTACATAGAGATCCCAAATTACACACTTGTAGCTATTTTGACTTGTCTTTTCTCCAATTTGATATGCGCAAGTTAGGGCATTTGGAGTGTGTCTAAACCTAATCTGAAATCACTCAATGTAGAAGCATTAGACACCAATATGTGGAATGGTTAGTCATCATCAAAACAAGGGTTTAGTCAATTTAGACGTGAGTCAACATTGACCTAATTGACCTTGAGTCAACATGTACATTCTCCAAATAGTCTTGAGACCGTTTGCCCAAAGTTCCATCAAAATCTAAGTTGATTTGATAAGGATTGAACCCTAATTAGGTCTAAAATCAACACTTTTATCAATTCATCAACCTATTGTGATTGGACCCTCAATTCATCTAATTATCTTAACCCTAGACCTCCAAACGGTCTTAGGTTGTCACCAAACGGTCTTGGGACCGTTTGAGTGAACCCCCAAATGGTCTTGAGACCGTTTGGGCCCTTCAACCCAAAGTTCACCAAAATCTATCCTTGAAATCAGCAATTCCACCCGATTAGGATTTAGGGGGTTGAAGTGCCTTCAACTTGTGATTGGTTTGGAATTTGGTTATGATTCTTTGTAGATATTAAATTCAACATGTTTAGAATATACCTCTAAATGGTCTTCCCTTGGTCAACCCTATCAAACGGTCTTGGAGACCGTTTGAATCTAAACGGTCTTGCAAGACCGCATGAGATCAAACGGTTTGCAAACCGTTTAGACCAAATGGTCCAAGGTCATTTAATAAAGTTGCCTAGGAATTGATGCCCATCATCTTCAACCTCTGTTCTGATCGGTTACTCTACGGATTGCTTGCAAAAGTGCAAGGAAGAATGGGGAAGAAGAAGAACTAAGTACTTAATTGACAAGAACATAGATATGCATAATAAAGCAAGACGTTTTGAGTTATAAAACTCGCCTCAAACGTTGTTCCTAGAGCTCCAAGCTTCCAAGATTCAAGCCTTTAATGGCATCTTAAGCTCCATAGGTTGGCCAAAGATGATTCTCCAAGGAAAGGTTGGGGAAAGTCAGCTAGAACAAGAAACCTAAGTGAGTGAACCATAAAACCAACCTTATACAAGGAATTCCTCCATGAATCTGAGCTAGAAGATGGTCTCTTCTCACCTTAGAACAAGTTGGTCGTCTCCTTGAGTTCCATAGCTCTGCCTTGGTCGGTTGAGCAAGATGAGAAGTGAAGAAGAGAAGAGAATATGTTTACTTGGTTTGCAAAGGAAGAGGCTTATATAGCTTAGGTTAGTTTTCACCATAAGGACCTCTAGTTTATGGATTTCTCATCTAGGTCCCTCCTTCCTTCTAAGGCACGTTCAATCTATCATAACTTAAGCAAAGCCCATCAAAACTCAAGATCCAAGGGTAAAGAAAACCAACATGCAACCTAAGGTACATATATGAAGGGTCTCCTTACTCATACTAGGTGATTTTACTATAGAGGTCATTCTTCTTATCTGATTATTCAATTGAAGCGCCCCTTTCATCATTCTTTCTCTAATTGATGTCAAGAGTCATAAAAGATATTATAGAAGGTTATTTTACAAGTTGCACCCCACATTTTGGTAAATTGCACTTTACTCCAAAATTAGGGTTTTAAGCACAAGGATTGTTCCACAAGCTGCATCTTGATGCCCAAGCTTGGGAAATCCATCATACCTCAACATATTCACTCATATGATGTCTCATCATCATAGGAACATCTTAACCTGTGTAATTTTGCAAGTTAACCCCTCTAACTGGGTAATTTTCACCTAGGTCCATGTATCACAAAACAATACTACAACATTGTTTAAAAAGGACAGAATGAAAATGTATGTTCCTCAGGAACTTAATTACATGCCAAAAGATAATCACAATTATTTAATTACATATTTAGGCAAAACATCTAGGGTTAGCCTATAACCCAGGTCAGGGATGTTCCAAATTATCCACCCCTTACAAGGATTTCGTCCCTGAAATCGATAAAACGTATTAGGAGAAAAGAGCAGGGTATTTCCTTCTCATCTCTTCCTCTAGTTCCCAAGTGGCTTCTTCAACACCACGGTGATTCCAGAGGACTTTCACAAGACTTATATCTTTCTTCTGTAGCTTTTTAATTATGTTATCAAGGATTGACATTGGTCCTTCCTCATAAGTTATATCTTCATTCAATTCTACTTCCATAGGTTGTAGAACTAACTCGATGTCAGGGTGACATTTCCTCAGCATAGAAATGTGGAACACAGGGTGTAACTTCTGCAACTCCTGAGGTAACTCTAGTTTATAGGCTACCTTTCCAACCCGTTCAATGATTGGATAAGGCCCCATAAATCTAGGAGCCAACTTCCCTTTCCTTCCAAAACGAAGGACTCCTTTCCAAGGCAAGACCTTAAGGTATACTCTGTCTCCAACCTGGAACTCTAAGGGTCTACGACGTCTGTCGGCGTAAGATTTCTACCTATACTGTGCAGTCTTAATCTGTTGTTGTATTACTTTAATCTTCTCTGTGGTCTGCTGCACAAGATCAGGACCTAACAACTGATGTTCACCAGTCTCATACCAACATAAGGGTGATCTACAACGTCTACCATACAAAGCTTCATAAGGTGCCATATCAATGCTATGTTGATAGCTATTGTTATAGGCAAACTCTATCAAGCTTATGTGTAGATCCCAACTCCCGGTAAACTGGAGAACACATGCTCTCAATAAGTCTTCCAAGGTCTGTATAGTCCTTTCTGACTGTCCATCAGTCTGTGGATGAAAGGTTGTACTAAACCTTAACTTGGTGCCTAAAGCTCTGTGTAACTGCTCCCAAAAATGACTTGTAAACTGGGGACCTCTGTCAGAAACTATAGTGACTGGAACTCCGTGCAATCGCACTATCTCTTGAACATACAGTTGTGATAACCTTTCAGCAGAATAGGTTGTTTTGACAGGTAAGAAATGTGTTGTCTTTGTCAACCTATCAACAATTACCCAGATGGAATCATGTCCTTTGCTTGTCCTGGGTAGGCCAACAACAAAGTCCATGGTCACATGGTCCCACTTCCACTGTGCTATGGGTAAAGGTTGGATTGTTCCTGCAGGCTTCTGGTGTTCAGCCTTAACTTGCTGACACACAGGACACCTCAGAACAAACTCTGCAACATCCTTCTTCATCCCAGGCCCCCAATACATATCTTTCAAGTTTCAGTACATCTTGGTGCTCCCTGGATGCATGGCATACATTGAAGAATGAGCTTCTTCCAGGACTAACTTTCTCAAGTTATCCACATCCGGTACTATCATCCTCCCATGATAACATGCCACTTGATGATCTGAGTCATGAAAACCATCTCTCCTTTCATCACCATACTCCGATCTGATCTGCTGAACTGTAACATCAACTTGTTGTGCTTTCTTAATCTGCTCTCTTAGAGTAGGTTTTATATGCATCTCAGTCAACAATCCAGCTAACAATGTTACCTTCAACTGTACATTGTCTTTCCTTAAGGAGATAAGCATATCTCTCCTAGAGCATACTAAAGAGTTTAGTTGTGCCCTATCCATGGTTGAGGTTGTTGATTTCCTACTCAAGGCATCTGCAACCACATTGGCCTTCCCTGGATGGTAATCAATTGTACAATCATAGTCCTTGATTAACTCCATCCAGCGACGTTGCCTCATGTTAAGTTCATGCTGAGAGAAGATATACTTAAGGTTCTTGTGGTCTG
This sequence comes from Alisma plantago-aquatica, assembly GCA_963693085.1. Classification (NCBI taxonomy): domain Eukaryota; kingdom Viridiplantae; phylum Streptophyta; class Magnoliopsida; order Alismatales; family Alismataceae; genus Alisma; species Alisma plantago-aquatica. The sequence continues at coordinate 1,178,931,318 of OY856411.1, read as the reverse complement.
TGAAAATCTGGAATGTCTCTCCATAGAGATAATGTCTCCAGATCTTCAAGGCATGAACCACAACAGCTAATTCCAGATCGTGTGTCGGATAATTCTCCTCATGTTTCTTAAGCTATCGGGAAGCAAAAGAAATCACTTGCTTATCCTTCATCAACATGCATCTGAGTCCATTCTTGGAGGCATCACAGAAAACTACATATCCCTTACCTTGCACAGGTAGCACAAGTACAGGTGCACTTGTCAACCTTTCCTTCAACAGTTGAAAAGATTGCTGGCACTTATCACTCCAGGAAAAAGGAACATCTTTTTGGGTTAACTTGGTCAAAGGTAAGGCTATATAACTAAAGTTCTTAATGAACCTTCGGTAGTAGCCAGCTAACCCTAAGAAACTACGAATCTTCGTTGGTGTCTTCGGTTGATCCCACTGTAGAACATATTCTACCTTTTTAGGGTAAACACGAATACCCTAAGTAGATACCACGTGTCCAAGAAAAGATACTTCCGGCAACCAGAACTCACACTCGCTAAACTTAGCGTATAACTTATGTTCTCTTAGCAAAGTTAGAGCCTGACTGATATGCTGTTCATGTTGCTGAGCATCTCTACTATAGATCAGAATGTCATCTATGAAGACGACAACACACTGATCGAGGAAAGGTCGGAAGATTCTATTCATGAGTTCCATAAATGCAGCTGGTGCATTAGTTAGTCCAAACAACATAACTGTGAACTCATAGTGACCATACCTCATCCTAAAGGCAGACTTGGATATGTCACTATCCTTAATACGAAGTTGATGATATCCAGACCTCAAGTCTATTTTCGAGAAGACGGTTGCACCACGCAACTGGTCAAAAAGATCATCAATCCTCGACAGAGGGTACTTATTCTTTATTGTTACTTTATTGAGTTGTATGTAATCAATGCACAACCGCATTGACCCGTCTTTCTTTTTAACAAACAAAACCGGAGCACCCCAAGGTGAAGTACTCAGTCGGATGAAACCCTTCTGAAGCAACTCTTGAAGCTATTTCTTGAGTTCTGCCATTTTGGCAGGCACCATCCTATACGGTGTCTGGGCTATGGGTTGTGTATCTGGGGCCAAATTGATTTCAAAATCAATTTCCCGAGGCAGTGGTATACCTGGAAGTTCTTCAGGAAACACGTCTTCGAATTCCCTGACTACAGGAACTTCAACAAGGTTGGGACTCTCCATGGTAGTATCTACCACATGGGCCAAGAATGCATAACATCCTTGCCTCATCAGCTTATCAGCAACCATAGCTGACACAAGATAGGTGGGTAGAATTTTTCTCTCTCCTTGAAAGATCCATGTGTTGCTTTCATCAGTAAACACAGCCTGCTTGGATTCACAATCCAAGACAACCCTATACCTTTCCAAGGTATCCATCCCAAGGATTATATCAAATCCTTGCATATCAAGTGGTATAAGATCCACTTGAATGCGATGATCAGAAAAGAAGAGGATGTAGGGAGAGCATACCTCCTGCAAAACAGCAGACCCTCTCAACGGAGTCTCAAGCAACAAGCTATCTACCCTATGACCGACTGTCATATTGCAGTTACGAATCACTCTTTGAGTGATAAAGGAGTGTGTAGCGCCCGGGTCAATCAAAACAGACACAACACAGGATTTAGACATATCAAAATATAAAAGTTCCATCTGACCTGCCACAACCCATGGATTGACCACTACATCTTGTGGGTTCATAGCATAGAACCTCATTGTCGCCTAAGGTTGAGTTGGTGCTGACGATCCAGCTTGAGACGCTTGTCCACGTCCTCTAGCTGCTCCTTGAGACTGCCTTCTCTATGATCCCTACTGATTCTATCTCTGAGGCTGTGTCACACTGACAGGCCTAGACATGCAGTCCTTCATCAAGTGTCCCACCTTCCCACAGTTGTAACAGCTTCTTTCCAATTGTTGTGGTCTTGGTGGTCCTATAACTGACATTGATGTTGAACTGCAAGTCTCTTGTAGTGGTAGGCTTCGTCATCTACCTCTACTCGGTGCCCACTGTGTCTTAGCACTAGATCTGGGTGGTGGAGGGTTAGGTGCAGAGGATCTAGGCTTCTTAAAGTCTCTAGATGAAGAACCCTGGAACTGCGAATATCTCTTATGGGTTTGCCTCTTCTCGGCTACAGATCTCTCTGTTCTTCGGACAGACTCAACGAAGGTAGCGAACCTCTCCCGATTTTCTAGGGCAGACACGGGAGTAGTCAAATCGGCATTCAAACCCTTCTCAAACCTTCTAATCCTTTCTTCTTCTGTGGCAGCCATGTGCGGACAGAACCGCAGCAACTCCATGAACTTAGCTTTGTACTCGCTAATGTTCATCATGCCTTGCATCAATCTCTCGAACTGAGAGATCTTCTCATCCAGGAATTTCTTTGGAAAGTATCTGTTGACAAATCCCCGATGAAAGTCTTCCCATGAGATCTCTACTCCAGGCCTCTTCTGCTCTTCCATGGTCCACCAGTGACCAGCACTTCCTTTGAGAAGATAGACAACATGTCTAACCTTCTCAGCTTCAGGGATGTTCAAGATTCTGAAGGCTTTCTCCAACTCGGTTAACCACAGATCAGCATCTGCGGGGTCATCTGTCCCAAAGTATTCGGTTGCTCTGACACGACGAAGTCGCTCGAATGTCTTACTGATACCTTGTCCTTCAGGATGGATAGGTGCCCTTGGTGCAGGCATGGGCATCTTGTCGGTGATATGTGTCATGGCAGTCATAAAATGCCCGAACATGGTTTGAACAACTGGGATACCCATATCAGCTGGGTCAAACTGAGGTGGCTCCCTGGGTGGCTCAGGTTTGGGCTGCTCTATTTCTAGGTTCCTTGCATCATATCGAGGTGCAGCGACACTACTTTCTTCCACGTACTCCTCATGTGGCTCAGACATCCTTATATATCTTCTTCTCCTGAGGAGCAGAAGATTCTATTAGATAAGAAAGAAACACTAAGGATAGACTCGACATCCTAAGTCCTATGTCTCTGTAGACTCAGCGAACCTAGAGCTCTGATACCACTAAAATGTGGGCTCCGATCTCCAAAACACGACATAAACTCAGTGGAAGCATTCGATTAACAGCGGAATACAAAAAAAATCACCGGAAATTAAAACTTCTTGGAACAAGATCTTGAAATCATAAATCTTCTTTCATAGGAATAAGATAAATAGTTTACATCTCTATTAAATCACTTCCTGAGCGATTATACACAACTAGATACAAAATCTCAAGAGTCAAAACCAAAAATCTCATACCACTAACTCCAAGGACCTGAGAGTACAAAGACGACATAGGACTATCTAACTACAAGACTCAGCAGTCAGTATCTCCACCTGAGATTCGCTGCTGCTCCTGGTGGTGCTGCTGCTGGTACTGATCACCTGTAGACTGGTTTCTTCATCCTTGACGACCACCTAAAAAGTTTAAATCTACGGAGTGAGACAATTTTAAATAATCGTCCCAGCGAGAGTTATAACTCCTCGCCAGAAGCTTTATTATAGCAGTCATAGAACAACATAAGCAATAAAAGCTTTTAAGGTAATCAACAGCATGTTGACATTAAGTAGAATAACATCATTAAAGAAATATGAAGAACATATGTACTATGCAGTGTAACATCATTCATTGTATCTCGTAGTTCAACCTAAGCAGATATACTACGCGGTTGATTATGTTTTACAAACATTATTATGCCATGCGGAGATGAGGTATACCGCTCATACTCCAACCGATCACTGTTAAGTCGCATCGGTATCATACCTAGGTCATCAAAAGAGCTGGATTCTTATGACCTCATCTTCCTCAGTCATAGTGAGGATATACATGCAGGACATCTAGTGTCTCTGCTACTATATCTCACCAGGGTATTCTGGTACTTTGCTATTAGAGTCACAGTGACATTTTGTACTCTCTTCACCATCGAAAGATTTCTTGTTTATCTCTCATCGATGCGGTATAAAAGGTTTCCTCAGGAGAATAGTGTTACATCCCCCGGTATAAACATGTAGTGAAGGGTTTATAGATTAAGATACATCTACATCAATTCCTACACTAGGATGTAAGGATATACACATCCATATTCCCCCACATACTCAAAAGTATGTGATCCAGGAGTTCCCTTAGGAAAACATGCTTCACCATCATTTAGCTTCTGACAATGATGGATCTATGATCAGGGCTCTACATGGTATGATTATACTTGATTAGTTAGGTACATTTCAGTATTCTTTTAACATCATTCATGTTCTCAAACATTAATCATTATCATAGTAGCTATGAAAGTAGAATACTAAATGTAACAAGTCTAACTCACATGAATTGTCATATCTTAATCATTTCATCACAAGTCATCTAATTAGCATGACCTTGATGATACACTTGGCTCTTACAGCCTATCATCTCATGTGATGCCACTTACTGGGCAACAGGATATGTCACTATTCATAAAGCTAATAACATGCTTTCAATGAATATGGTATCATAATCCTTAACTAGATATGATCATCCTCATATAAGAACCTGCATGGTTAATTCAACTAATAATAGTAAACAATTCATTTCAAGAGTTGTACCTTCATACTCTTACAAGAGCTAGGTTCCCTGATTTACAGCAATTAGTGTTATCCAATCCCTTCCATTATGATTAGAAATAGTGGTTCCTCCTTTCATACTTAACTCATGAAGATTCATGCTTAAAAGCATAACCTGGAATTAGGGTAATTGTACATTTCATCACATTACCCCCAATTAGGGTTTACTATTCACATTACATGTTATTACCCTAGAATTAGGGTTTACTATTCACTTCATGGTGAATTGAACTCATAACATCATCATGTATGAGAAACATCACCATTGATGTCTTCCAGTTAGGTTAAGATTCATTAATTATCATAATTAGGGTTTTCATGATCTCACATAGGTGGATCATACCCTAATCATGCACCTTCATATGTATTGATGGTATTTTACTTGAGTTTCAACCATAAGTAGTACCTTCTCTCTTCTCCTACTAGGAGATGGTGATTACATCACCCTAAATTAGATTATGACAAGTCCTCATTAATTAATATAAGCCAATTCACCATTATCAAGTCATTAGGGTTTGGTTGATCAAGTGTATCATCTACTTGAACCCTTCAAGGGCACATTGGTAATGTACACCTTCAATCACCACATGGTTCAATCTATTAGTTAACTACCCCTTAATATCTTAGGGTGCCATTAGGGTTTAGATTAGACCATCATTGGACCAATTATACCTTCAAACGATTAAGCAAAAATAGCCCTAAAAGTCTCCAAACGGTTTCACCTCTCAACCTCCAAACGGTCTTGAGACCGTTTGGGGGCGTTGACCGTTTGGGCACTTTGACATCCAAGACCACATGGGTCACCAAGACCGCATGGGTCACCAAGACCGTATGGGTGCATTGATTGTTTGAGAAAGTTGACCTCCAAACCGTTTGAAGTTATGCGACTTGAAAATGTTTGATCTTAAACGATCTTGAGATCGATTGGACCAAACGACCTTGAGATTGTTTGAACCCAAACGGTCTTGAGACCGTTTGGCCCCAAACGCTCTTGAGACAGTTTGGCCCCAAACGCTCTTGAGACCGTTTGGCCACAAACGGTCTTGAGCCCGTTTGGTCCAAATGGGCCCAAACCGCATAGACCTCAAAGGTATATCAAAGGTTATAATCGATTATGGTTATCTATGTTGAAGCCTCCAATTGGCCATAACTTTGTTAGACACTTATAAATTGAGTCAATTAGGATTATCCTTAATCAATTGGACACCAAATTGACCCTCAATTGAAAGCCAATTAGGGTTGAATCCAACTCAATTAGGGTTTGCAATCGGCTAATCATCAATGTTCAACCATGTGAATGAAATTGAGGTTGAACCCATCAATTGACATCCAATTGGGCCCAAACTTGGCCCAAACGGTCTTGAGATCGTTTGGACATTCTCCAAACGGTCTTGAGACCGTTTTCCTAAAGTTCCATCAAAATCTAAGTTGATTTGATAAGGATTGAGCCCTAATTAGGTCTAAAATCAGCACTTTTATCAATTCATCAACCTATTGTGATTGGACCCTCAATTCATCAAATTACCTTAACCATAGACCTCCAAACGGTCCTAGTTGTCATCAAACGGTCTTGGGACCGTTTGAGTGAACCCCCAAACGGTTTTGAGACCGTTTGGGCCCTTCAACCCAAAGTTCACCAAAATCTATCCTTGAAATCAGCAATTCCACCCGATTAGGGTTTAGGGGGTTGAAGTGCCTTCAACTTGTGATTGGTTTGGAATTAGGTTATGATTCTTTGTAGATATTAAATTCAAAATGTTTAGAATAGACCTATAAATGGTCTTCCCTTGGTCAACCCTATCAAATGGTCTTGGAGACCGTTTGAATCTAAACGGTCTTGCAAGACCGCATGAGATCAAACGGTTTGAGACCGTTTGATTTCAAACGGTTTGCAAACCGTTTAGACCAAATGGTCCAAGGTCATTTAATAAAGTTTCCTAGGAATTGATGCTCATCATCTTCAACCTATGTTCAGGTCGGTTACTCCACGGATTGCTTGCAAAAGTGCAAGGAAGAATGGGGAAGAAGAAGAACTAAGTACTTAATTGACAAGAACATAGATATGCATAATAAAGCAAGAAGTTTTGAGTTATAAAACCCACCTCAAACGTTGTTCCTAGAGATCCAAGCTTCCAAGCTTCAATCCTTTAATGGCATCTTAAGCTCCACAGGTTGTCCAAAGATGATTCTCCAAGGAAAGGTTGGGGAAAGTCGGCTAGAACAAGAAACCTAAGTGAGTTAACCATAAAACCAACCTTATACAAGGAATTCCTCCATGAATCCGAGCTAGAAGATGGTCTCTTCTCACCTTAGAAGAAGTTGGTCGTGTCCTTGAGTTCCAGAGCTCTGCCTTGGTCGGTTGAGCAAGATGATAAGTGAAGAAGAGAAGAGAATATGTTTACTTGGTTTGCAAAGGAAGAGGCTTATATAGCTTAGGTTAGTTTTCACCATAAGGACCTCTAGTTTATGGATTTCTCATCTAGGTCCCTCCTTCCTTCTAAGTAACGTTCAATCTATCATAACTTAAGCAAAGCCCATCAAAACTCAAGATCCAAGGGTAAAGAAAACCAACATGCAACCTAAGGTACATATATGAAGGGTCTTCTTACTCATACTAGGTGATTTTACTACAGAGGTCATTCTTCTTATCTGATTATTCAATTGAGGTGACCCTTTCATAATTCTTTCTCTAAATGATGTCAAGAGTCATAAAAGATATTCTAGAAGGGGTATTTTACAAGTTGCACCCCACATTTTGGGTAAATTGCACTTTACTCCAAAATTAGGGTTTTAAGCACAAGGATTGTTCCACAAGCTGCATCTTGATGCCCAAGCTTGGGAAATCCATCATACCTCAACATATTCACTCATATGATGTCTCATCATTAGAGGAACATCTTAACCTGTGTAATTATGCAAGTTAACCCCTCTAACTAGGTAATTTGCACCCAGGTCCCTGTATCACAAAACAATACTACAACATTGTTTAAAAAGGACAGAATGAAAATGTATGTTCCTCAGGAACTTAATTACATGCCAAAAGATAATCACAAGTATTTAATTACATATTTAGGCAAAACATCTAGGGTTAACCTATAACCCAGGTTCAAACGATCTCAAGGTCGTTTGGTCCAATCGATCTCAAGATTGTTTAAGATCAAACGGTTTCAAGTCGCATAACTTAAAACGGTTTGGAGGTCAACTTTCTCAAACGATCAACACACCCATACGGTCTTGGTGACCCATGCGGTCTTGGATGTCAAAGTGCCCAAACGGTCAACGCCCCCAAACGGTCTCAAGACCGTTTGGAGGTTGAGAGGTGAAACCGTTTGGAGACTTTTAGGGCTATTTTTGCTTAATCGTTTGAAGGTATAATTGGTCCAATGATGGTCTAATCTAAACCCTAATGACACCCTAAGATATTAAGGGGCTAGGTAACTAATAGATTGAACCATGTGGTGATTGAAGGTGTACATTACCAATGTGCCCTTGAAGGGTTCAAGTAGATGATACACTTGATCAACCAAACCCTAATGACTTGATAACCCTAGATGTTTTGCCTAAATATGTAATTAAATACTTGTTATTATCTTTTGGCATGTAATTAAGTTCCTGAGGAACATACATTTTCATTCTGTCCTTTTTAAACAATGTTGTAGTATTGTTTTGTGATACAGGGAACTAGGTGCAAATTACCCAGTTAGAGGGGTTAACTTGCAAAATTACACAGGTTAAGATGTTCCTCTGATGATGAGACATCATATGAGTGAATATGTTGAGTTATGATGGATTTCCCAAGCTTGGGCATCAAGATGCAGCTTGTGGAACAATCCTTGTGCTTAAAACCCTAATTTTGGAGTAAAGTGCAATTTACCCAAAATGTGGGGTGCAACTTGTAAAATACCCCTTCTATAATATCTTTTATGACTCTTGACATCATTTAGAGAAATAATGATGAAAGGGGCGCTTCAATTGAATAATCAGATAAGAAGAATGACATCTGTAGTAAAATCACCTAGTATGAGTAAGGAGACCCTTCATATATGTACCTTAGGTTGCATGTTGGTTTTCTTTACCCTTGGATCTTGATTTTGATGGACTTTGCTTAATTTATGATAGAGTTAATGTGCCTTATAAGGAAGGAGGGACCTAGATGAGAAATCCATAAACTAGAGGTCCTTATGGTGAAAACTAACCTAAGCTATATAAGCCTCTTCCTTTGCAAACCAAGTAAATGTATTCTCTTCTCTTCTTCACTTCTCATCTTGCTCAACTGACAAAGGTAGAGCTCTGGAACTCAAGGAGATGACCAACTTGTTCTAAGGTGAGAAGAGACCATCTTCTAGCTCGGATTCATGGAGGAATTCCTTGTATAAGGTGGTTTTATGGTTAACTCACTTAGGTTTCTTATTCTAGCCGACTTTCCCCAACCTTTCCTTGGAGAATCATCTTTGGCCAACCTGTGGAGCTTAATACGCCATTAAAGGCTTGAATCTTGGAATCTTGGAGCTCTAGGAACAACATTTGAGGCGGGTTTTATAACTCAAAACTTCTTGCTTTATTATGCATATCTATGTTCTTGTCAATTAAGTACTTAGTTATTCTTCTTCCCCATTCTTCCTTGCACTTTTGCAAGCAATCCGTGGAGTAACTGACCTGAACAGAGGTTGAATATGATGGGAATCAATTCCTAGGCAATATTATTAAATGACCTTGGAACATTTGGTCTAAACGGTTTGCAAACCGTTCGAAATCAAACGGTCTCAAACCGTTTGATCTCATGCGGTCTTGCAAGACCGTTTAGATTCAAACGGTCTCCAAGACTATTTGATAGGGTTGACCAAGGGAAGACCATTTAGATTTCTGTTCTAAACATGTTGAATTTAATATCTACAAAGAATCATAACCTAATTCCAAACCAATCACAAGTTGAAGGCACTTCAACCCCCTAAACCCTAATCGGGTGGAATTGCTGATTTCAAGGATAGATTTTGGTGAACTTGGGGTTGAAGGGCCCAAACGGTCTCAAGACCATTTGGGGGTTCACTCAAACGGTCCCAAGACCGTTTGGTGGTCTAGGGTTAAGGTAATTTGATGAATTGAGGGTCCAATCACAATAGGTTGATGAATTGATAAAAGTGTTGATTTTAGACCTAATTAGGGTTCAACCCTTATCAAATCAACTTAGATTTTGATGGAACTTTGGGGAAATGGTCTCAAGACTGTTTGGAGAATGTCCAAACGATCTCAAGACCGTTTGGGCCAACTTTGGGCCAAATTGGATGTCAATTGATGGGTTCAACCTCAATTTGATTCACATTGTTGAACATTGATGATTAGCCGATTGCAAACCCTAATTGAGTTGGATTCAACCCTAATTGGCTTTCAGTTGAGGGTCAATTTGGTGTCCAATTGATTAAGTCTAATCCTAATTGACTCAATTTATAAGGCTAACAAAGTTATGGCCAATTGGAGGCTTCAACGTAGATAACCATAATCGATTATAACCTTTGATATACCTTTGAGGTCCATGTGGTTTGGGCCCATTTGGACCAAACGGTCTCAAGACCGTTTGCGGCCAAACAGTCTCAAGACCGTTTGCGGCCAAACGGTCTCAAGACCGTTTGGGCTCAAATGATCTCAAGGTCGTTTGGTCCAATCGATCTCAAGATCGTTTAAGATCAAACGGTTTCAAGTCGCATAACTTCAAATGGTTTGGAGGTCAACTTTCTCAAACGGTCAATGCACCCATACGGTCTTGGTGACCCATGCAGTCTTGGTGACCCATGCGGTCTTGGATGTCAAAGTGCCCAAACGGTCAACGCCCCCAAATGGTCTCAAGACCGTTTGGATGTTGAGAGGTGAAACCGTTTGGAGACTTTTAGGGCTATTTTTGCTTAATCGTTTGAAGGTATAATTGGTCCAATGATGGTCTAATCTAAACCCTAATGGCACCCTAAGATATTAAGGGGCTAGGTAACTAATATATTGAACCATGTGGTAATTGAAGGTGTACATTACCAATGTGCCCTTGAAGGGTTCAAGTAGATGATACACTTGATCAACCAAACCCTAATGACTTGATAGTGGTAAATTGGCTTATATTAATTAATGAGGACTTGTCCTAATCTAATTTAGGGTGATGTAATAACCATCTCCTAATAGGAGAAGAGAGAAGGTACCACTTATGGTTGAAACTCAAGTAAAATACCATCAATACATATGAATGTGCATGATTAGGGTATGATCTACCTATGTGAGATCATGAAAACCATAATTATGATAATTGATGAATCTTAACCTAATTTGAAGGCATCAATGATGATGTTTCTCATACATGATGATTCTATGAGTTCAATTCACCATGAAGTGAATAGTAAACCCTAATTCTAGGGTAATAACATGTAATGTGAATAGTAAACCCTAATTGGGGGTAATGTGATGAAATGTACAATTACCCTAATTCCAGGTTATGCTTTTAAGCATGAATCTTCATGAGTTAAGTATGAAAGGAGGAACCACTATTTCTAATCATAATGGAACGGATTGGATAACACTAATTGTTGTAAATCAGGGAACCTAGCTCTTGTAAGAGTATGAAGGTACAACTCTTGAAATGAATTGTTTACTATTATTAGTTGAATTAACCATGCAGGTTCTTATATGATGATGATCATATCCAGTTAAGGATTATGATACCATATTCATTGAAAGCATGTTATTAGCTTTATGAATAGTGACGTATCCTATTGCCCAGTAAGTGGCATCACATGAGATGATAGGCTGTAAGAGCCAAGTGTATCATCAAGGTCATGCTAATTAGATGACTTGTGATGAAATGATTAGGATATGACAATTGATGTGAGTTAGACTTGTTACATTTAGTATTCTACTTTCATAGATGCTATGCTAATGATTAATGTTTGAGAACATGAATGATGTTAAAAGAATATTGAAATGTACCTAACTAATCAAGTATAATCATACCATGTAGAGCCCTGATCATAGATCCATCATTGTCAGAAGATAAATGATGGTGAAACAAGTTTTCCTAAGGGAACTCCTGGATCGCATACTTTTGAGTATGTGGGGGAATATGGATGTGTATATCCTTACATCCTAGTGTAGGAATTGATGTAGATGTATCTTAATCTATCAACCCTTCACTACATGCTTATACCGGGGGATATAACACTATTCTCCCGAGGAAACCTTTTATACCACATCGATGAGAGATAAACAAGAAATCTTTCGATGGCGAAGAGAGTACAGAATGCCACTGTGACTCTAATAGCGAAGTACCAGAATACCCTGGTGAGATATAGTAGCAGAGACACTAGATGTCCTACATGTATATCATCACTCTGACTGAGGAAGATGAGGTCATAAGAATCCGGCTCTTTTGATGACCTAGGTATGATACCGATGCGACTTAACAGTGATCGGTTGGAGTATGAGCGGTATACCTCATCTCCGCAAGGCATAATAATGTTTGTAAAAAATAATCAACCGCGTAGAATATATGCTTAGGTTGAACTACGAGATACAATGAATGATATTACACTGCATAGTACATATGTTCTTCATATTTCTTTAATGTTGTTATTCTACTTAATGTCAACCTATTGTTACCTTAAAAGCTTTTATTGCTTATGTTGTTCTATGACTGCTATAATAAAGTTTCTGGCGAAGAGTTATAACTCTCGCTGGGATAATTATTTAAAATTGTCTCACTCCGTAGATTTCAACTTTTTAGGTGGTCGTCGAGGACGAAGAAACCAGTCTACAGGTGATCAGTACCAGCAGCAGTAGCACCAGGAGCAGCAGTGAATCTCAGGTGGAGATACTGACTACTGAGTCTTGTAGTTAGATAGTCCTATGTCGTCTCTGTACTCTCAGGTCCTTGGAGTTAATTGGTCTGAGATTTTGGTTTTGACTCTTGAGATTTTGTATCTAGTTGTATATAATCACTCAAGAAGTGATTTAGCAGAGATGTAAATTGTTTATCTTGCTTTTATGAAAGAAGATTTATGATTTCAAGATCTTGTCTCAAAAAGTTTTAATTTTTCGTGGTTTTTCATATTCCGCTGTTAATCAAATGCTTCCGCTGAGTTTATGTCATGTTTTGGAGATCGGAGCCCACAATATTCAACCTGTCTCACATCATATAAAAGTACACACTAGATATGGTCATCAAATTCATAACACCTACATGGTTATAAGATCATAATCAAGAGAGATAATCACATAACATCATAACCATCCATGATAAGGAAATAAGCAAAACTTGTTCCCTATTAGGGTTTCGGGTTTCCTCTTTAGCTGATTAGGGTTTACAAGGTTAGGGTCAACCAACCATCCTATAATCACCACCCTCCATCATCTTAGAGTTTAATATCATTAGCATATATTAGATAACACATTAAACAACATTATACAAGTTCATACATGATTATCATTAGGTGTTCATATGTGCTTTATGACCACCTAACATCACCACATGTAACCACATAGACACATGGGTCGCGGCCACCCTCCATTATATGTCATGTCTATGAAATCCACCTTGGGTGTCTTGACCCTCAATGCCATCACCATGTCATGACCCATCTCCTACATGTTGTGCCCGCAACATTAGGGTTAGGTCTTTGTCTTGACCACTAACTATGTGTTGCGACCGTAGCACATCAACCACCACCATATCACGACCGCAATGCCTCTTGGTCGCGACCCAACGCACCAATAACTATCTTAGCTAGGTCAAGGCAAGGAACTAAGGTTCACTAGGATGCTAAGCACTAAGGGTTCTCACCCATCAACACTAGGTTCAACATCACCACAAGGAAAGGACATCTTGACCCCCAAAGCCAACTAGGCTGAGGTGAACCACCATGGGCCACGTCGTGACCGTGACGCCCATGAGTGTGTCTCGATCACCAAGCCAGCTAGGTCGCGACCACATCAAGGGTGAACATCCAGGTCATCAGAACAGAACCCAATTAAGGAAGAACTGTGATCACCATGAAAGGAAACCTCAAGCAAACTAATCTCGACAAACCCTAAGGTAAAGGTCCAAGAAAAACATAACCAAAGGAAAATAAACCATGCCCAAGATAACTAAAATTGAGACTAACTTTTCTCCCACCTCAAGGTGAACAAAAAACCAAACATGAAGGCTAGATAAAGGGTTAACCATGGAGAAGGAACTCCATGAAACAACATTTATCAAAATGGGCAAAGGAAAGATTAGGGTTTTAGATTACTTCCAAACCAAGCGTAATAACTCTACCAAACGAATTCTAAGGTTTAGCATGATATACTAGCATGATGGAGAATCATCATAGAGAGAGAAAACAACACAATAACGTAATGATAAGTGCAATAATAGAGAGGGTTTAGTGTTATATAACCCGCCTTAAGAAGTTCACCACTAAAGATCCAAGAACATGATCCAAGGGTTGGAAAAGCTCCACCAAAATTTCCACACTCAGCCTCAAGAGTAACTCAAGAAAGGGGAAACACCAAGGCCAAAGGGTAGCTCAGAAAGAGAGCAAAACCGAACCAAAAGAAAGAAGGGGGGAAAGAGAGAAGAAACTCCCTCTCACTTGGGTATTGCCTTGTCAAAACATGACCTATTACCCTTGTGATGAGGAGCTTACTCTCAAGAATGACCACCATGCTAAAACACAGTCTAAGGCCAAGAAATAGGAAGAAGATTGGGTAGAAGATCCAAAGGAAACACCAAAGAAAGAAGATAAACACTAATAAAGATCAGAGATGACCAAGGATGTAAAGAGGAGACATCACCTCCTTACTAAAATTTAAAGGAAATACAAAACATCCACACATTAAAAAAAGAGAAATTGGGATGCTTGCATAATATTCCAAATAAATAAGCATGATTCCAGATACATTATAAAATGTCAATAGCAGTGGAAATAAAAAAAACTAAGCATTTACATGTCTTTCATTGTTCACTACATGATTGTTCCCAAAAGAAAAAGATAAGAGAAATAAGATCTAGCTATAGCAACCTAGTCATCCTTTCCAAAAGCTTGAGATCAACTCCTGAGAAAACTTCCTTCAAGCTTGTTCTTCTCCTTGCTCAACACCAGCACTTGGTTGGTTGGGAAAGCACCCATCAAGAGGGAAAAGGAATAAAAAGTATGTGTTACAAAAACTCATCTAGGATAACAAGATAAGTTAGCAAGTACAACAAGCTAGGGTTCATCATAAGATGAAGATAACAAGAGTACGAGACTATATCAAAAGAAACTTGCCAATAACAATTATGTTAAAAAGGGGTTTTGCATGTAAGATAATTATGTCTACCTAACTAAGTATGGTTGAGGCCCTACTGGACCTCTAACCTTAGGTGAGGGGAGAATAAGACATTCCCAATCACCTATAATAATATGGGGAGAATAAAATATTCCCCAGGGTGAATAAATGCATGCCCTCTGTGGGTGGTTGTACATAAGTACCGCTTCTTTAAATTAAATAGAACATAAATCTACATGCTAGAAAGAGTAGTTATGGCAAGAATAATTTATGAACCAATAAGCACGGCAGTGGGGTTTAAAACCAAAACAAGATAATATCTTAACTAATTTGAGGCATAAGAAAATTAGGGTTTCAAGAATAGAAAAATCAATTTTCAATTCAAAAGAATAGAGATGGTGAGAGAGTGGGGCCGAGCCTACTACTTGGCTTAATCACAACGAGCCAAGTCAGTGGCCTACCCCACCGCCTGTCATTGGTCCAAGCCGAGTCGGCTCAGTCAACACAGGGTAAAAGACCATTGGGTCCATGCGTAGAACAAAGGAAAAAAGAAACGAGCAAGGGAAGAAGCCTAAAATCACTGAGGGTCATCTTCCCCCCAGCCCCAATCCATGGTCGGTGAGCCAAAGCTCCAAAATTGGGCAAAAGTGCTATACTAAACCAAACTTATTGTTTAGGTATGCAAAAGAAAGAGGAAGGATAGATGGACCTATTGGTGCCCTTAAGTGCGTTGGATATGATGTGAGGAGGATGAGAGAAGCGCCACAAACTCTATGTCTTCGGCGGATCGTCAAGGGTCAAAATAGTGATGAAAAGTCAAATTGACTAGTGTGTTGAGTTTCAAAGGTGATGGGGATGCTTGGGGTGTAAGTATTTATAGGCAAGGGTTATGGGGTAGGGTTTTGGTACCTGAGGTGAGAGGAGTGTTTCGGCCAACTTTGGGGGTTTCTTAAATCTTCACCAAATCATGAAAAGATTGGGATAAACATATGCAGAATCTCAATAGGAACCCAGAGCACCAAAAATTACTCGATTTGGTTGAGTGTAGAGAGAGATATCACAAAATGAAAAATAAAAAACTCTCTTCTTATTTCCTAATCCGGACCGAGGTAGGAGACAATCTCTCTATCCTCTGATCGGTCCACAGAGCCCTCTGAGCCGTTGGATCATGTACATTAGTCCTAGTAGGTGTGTGACACATATATTCCAATTGCATTATAAATCGAATAAAGTGATATATCCATTATTTATTGAATTTATCTTTCTTCTTTTGAGGGCTCAAATAATTTCCAAATTTAATAAAAATTGATGCCTTGACTGATTTTTAGGTGTAGAATTCGAATATGGAATTATTTTTGCCTTTTGAGGACTTTTAATGGATTAAATAATTCAAAACTCATTTTCTCGTTCCTCCTACATTTATGACTCTATGATTATCCAAATATGAACAAATTTCACCCATGTGTCCCAATTAATGTCTCGGATATGATTTTGCCATTATTTGGTCATGGTTGTGCCATTTATTTAATCAATTCTTAAAATGAA
This sequence comes from Alisma plantago-aquatica, assembly GCA_963693085.1. Classification (NCBI taxonomy): domain Eukaryota; kingdom Viridiplantae; phylum Streptophyta; class Magnoliopsida; order Alismatales; family Alismataceae; genus Alisma; species Alisma plantago-aquatica. Next base: position 1,178,914,865 of record OY856411.1, on the reverse strand, counting down.
GGTTCTACACACTTTCTCTCTCCTACTTTTTCACATTATCCAAATATTATCCAAATTAATTGAAAACTTGTCCAAAGGCTTATTTTTATTCCTAGATTATGAATTTGGAGTTACTTTTCCAATTTGAGAACATTAGATATTTTATTTCTCTTTTGTTGTCTTATTTCCTATTTTCCTTTAATAAAGGCTTATATATATTTATATTTTCCACATTAGGTGATAATTGGCCCTTAAGTAACTTTTAGTCTAAGAAAACGAATTTGTGTATCAAATTATCTAATGGGTTTACATAATTGAGATTTTTGGAAATATATTCCACATCATCTCCTTTTATCCTATTTTTAGCATTTATCATCTCCTTTATCTATATTTTGGAATTTCTTTTCTTTTCCCTATTCTAAAAAGTCCTAGAAAGTTATAGCATGAATTCCTTCATTATTTTTATTACTTAATTGAACATTTGCACATCATACCCATTACATAGATTTCTACTGAGGTATTTGTGCATAAAACCCTTTATTAAGAATATATGGGAAATATTTATCCAATAACCATCATAGTTCCCTACTTCAACTCCAAAGACATATGGGATGAAAATGAAGAACAAATATTATTGAAAATGAGTACAAAGAGATATATAGTGGATTTTAGTATGTTACAACACACCATCCCTCAAAAAGGATTTCATCCCCTAAATCTCATACAAAAAGGGAAGGGTGAGTACGTAACATCTCATCTCTCAACTCCCAAGTGGTTTCTTCCAAACCATGATATCTCCACAAAACTTTCACCAGCTCTATCTCCTTATTCTTCAGCTGCTTTACTTGGGAGTCAAGGATTTTCATAGGTAGCTCTTCATAGGTTAGATTCTCATGAATCCCAACAGGCTCAATCGTGAGTACATGAGAAGGATCTTTCACATACTTCCTCAACACAGAGACATGGAACACATTGTGAATCTTATCATAAGTAGGAGGTAAGGCTAAGCAGTATGCACCGTCTCCAACTTTATCTAAGATTTCAAATGGTCCAACATTGCTGGGATTCAGTTTTCCTTTTACTTTAGATCTCGCAATAGAACGTATATGTTTGATCTTCAGAAATGTGTAGTCTCCCACCAAGAAGCTAACATCAAACCTCTTTTTATCGTCATACATCTTCTGTCGGTCTTGAGTAGATTTCGTCTGTTTCTTTATCAATTGTACCTTCTCGACCATTGTCTGCATTCATCCGTCTTTATCAAGGATCGTTCACCAACATCATCCCAATGCAAAGGTGAACGACAAGGCCTACCATAGAGTGCTTCAAAATGTGGCATACCAATACTGGCTTGGTAACTGTTGTTGTAAGCAAACTCCTCTAATGGCAGATACCAATCCCATGCACCACCCCAATCCATCACACAAGCACATAGCAAGTCCTCTAGAATCTGAATTGTTCTCTCAGACTAACCATCAGTTTGCGGGTGGTAAGTAGTACTGAAATGCATATCATTACCCATCTCTTCCTGAATCTAACCCCATAAGCAAGAAGTGAATTTTGGGTCTCGATCACAAACTATCACAGCAGGCTCACCATGCAAATGAACTATCCAGTCCACATATAACTTAGCCATCTTCGCAACTTTATATGTGGTTTTGAAAGGCAAGAAATGAGCAGATTTTGTAAGTCGGTCAATAACCACACAAATAGCATCATAAATTTTCTTAGACTTGGAAAAACCAGTAACAAAGTCCATTGTGATATTCTCCCACTTCCATTCTGAAATTTCAAGAGGATGAAGAAGCCACCGGGTCGTTGATGTTCGATCTGGACTTGTTGACATGTCAAGCACTTCGCGACGAACAGAGCTATATCATTCTTCATGTTCTTCCACCACATGCTTTACTATAAGTCCTTGTACATTTTTGTTGTGCCAGGATGAATAGTGTACTTGGACCAATTAGCTTAACTCAAAATCTTTTGTCTCGGATCACCTATGTCAAGAATCCACAACCTTTGTTTGAAGCAGACATCACCATCCACTCTGAAAGAGAATTCAGATTGCAGTTTCTAGGTCAAGGCCTTCATCTTTTCCAGCTCAGAACTTTCCAACTGTGCATCAACAACTTCTGAGATCCAGGTCAGTGTAACAGTCAAGCTAGCCATATGAATACAGAACTTGTCTTCATCCACTAAATCAATAGGCTAAGTTTGTCAACTAGTCACATGTTCAAGATTTTCCCATACTGAACATCTCAGAGTAGCACAAACAACATCCTTCTTGCGACTTAAAGCATCAACTATGATGTTTGCTTTACCAGGATGATAGATGATGGTAAATCATAATCTTTGAGATATTCCATCCACCTACGTTGTCACAGATTCAGATCCCTCTGAGTCAATAGGTATCTCAGACTCTTGTGATCAAAGAACACTTCAAACTTTTCTCCTTAAAGATAGTGTCGCCAGATCTTCAGAGCATGAACTATAACATCCAACTCCAATTCATGTGTAGGCCAATTAGCTTCATTAGGTTTCAATTGGCGAGAAGCATAGGCAATCACCTTTCTATCTTGCATCAAGACACTCCCTAAGCCTTGTTTGGATGTGTCGATGTGGATGAAATAGGGTATGCCCTCAACATGCAAAGCAAGTACGGGAGCAGAAGTCAAACACTCCTTCAACTTCTGAAAATTTTTCTCACACTCTGGTGTCCATGAGAAATTGACCTCCTTTCATGTAAACTTGGTCAAAGGCAAGGCCAATTCAGAGAATTTCTTAATAAACCTCCGATAGTAACTGGTTAATCTGAGGAAACTACAAATTTTAGATGGGTTCTTCAAAGCCTTCCACTTTGTCATAGCTTTTACCTTTGCAGGATCAACAACTATATGTCTGGCAGAAATCACATGACCTAGAAACATAACTTCCTTTATCCAGAACTCACACTTTGAGAACTTTGCATACAGTTGATTTTCTCATAGTGTGTTGAGTATAATCTGCAGATGCTTGCGATATTGTTCTAACATCCCAGAATAAACCAAAATGTCATCGATAAACACCACCACGAACTTGTCAAGGTATGGGAGGAATACTCGGTTCATCAGATTCATGAAGGCAACAGGGGCATTCGTCAAACCAAAAGGAATGACCATGAATTTGTAATTCCCATAGAGAGTTCTGAACATTGTCTTTGGGACATCATCATCCTTCATGCACATCTAGTAGTAGCCACTCCGCAAATCCATCTTGGAGAATATAGTGGCTGACTTCAGCTGATCTAACAGTTTTTTTATGTGAGGCAAAGGATAACAGTTCTTCACTTTCACTTGGTTAAGCACGTGGTAGTCCACACACATCCGCATCGATCCATCCTTCTTCTTCACAAATAGGACAGGGGCTTCCCATGGCAAAACACTGGGGCAGATGAAGCCCATGTCGAGAAGCTCTTCAAGCTACTTCTTTAGTTCAGCCAGCTCGGCAGGGGCCAAGCGGTAAGGCAGCTTCGATATCAGTGAAGTTTCGGGTACAAGCTTGATGGAGAATTCCACCTCGCGAGTAGGTGGCAACATGGGTAACTCCTCGAGAAAGACATCCAGGAAGTCCTTCACCACATCAATGTTGTCGAGAGCAAGAGGTGTAGCATCGAGCACTATATAAGCTAGGAAAGCTCTACACCCCTGTGAGACAAGCTTTTCAGCTTTGATGGAAAAGATAACAAATTATCGCTCCTCTCACTTCCTACCCTTGACACACATTCTTCTCTCAATAGGATGAAACAATCTAACCTTGGATTCCTCATAGTACAAAACCACTTTATACATCTTCAACCAATCAATTCCCAATATGACGTCAAAGGCAGTCGTATCAAGTAGGACAAAATATGTTGGAAACATTATTCCATCTATACAGAGGTCCTTAGTCAGAGTTTGGAGGTACGAAGAGTAGATATTACCACTAGGGTTTTTCACATCTAATACATGATCCATAAATGCAGATTCTATTTCTAACATAGAAGCAAATTGACATGATATGAAGGAATTGGATGAGCTAGAATCAAACAATGCCTTTAAAGGATGCATATTAAGGTGCAAAGTACCTTCAATCACTTCATTGTCTTCACCTTTTTCCTCAGCATTGATAGCAAACACTCTCCCATTCCACCTCTCCACTGGAGGATGCCTCGCATTCTGGTTGTTGTTGTTATTGTTGTTTTTTTTGTCCCATGGAGGTGGATTATGCCTTGGTTGCTATGGTTGTTGGGCCTTATTCTGCTGAGCATTATTCTGTCCCTGCTGGAAGCAAGGGCAGAACGGTCGGATGTGCCCAACTTGGCTGCACTCACGGTAGGTCGGTGGAGGTTGGTTGTCTTTTTGAGTTGGTGCATTACCGGCAGGGCATCTCCCTGGAGGACGATTGTGAGAGCACCTGTTGCACCAGTCACATCTGTGGTTCTCATTCTGGTTCTGATTCTTCCTCTTGTTGTTGTAGCCGTTACTGTGTCCAGAAGCTTGGAATCCTGGATAGGACTCGATGGCCAGAGCCTCATCCACCATTGGTTGAAAAGTAAGTGGAAGCTGCAAGATGAGGCTTCGGCCCACCTGGTAGTTCAGGACCTCCAAGAACAAAGTTTCTCTTCTATCGGCTCCAAGGTCGATGGCTTAACGCTCTACTAGTAGGAATCGTTGGACGTAGTCGGCCACACTCATGCTTCCCTACCTGAGGCTGTAGAACTCGGCCTCCTTCTTCCTCAGGAAAGTGGGGTAGATGTACTTCTCCTTGAAGAGATTTAGAAATTGGTCCCACTCCATGGTAGAGGTGTCCCGAGTGTGGGTGACACCACTCCACCATACGTGTGCCGGTCCATCCAACACATAAGTCACGAACTGAACCTTCTGGTGAGGAGGGCACGCCATTCCCTCGAAGGTCCGATCTAAGGACAACACCCAGTCGTCGGCTTTGTCCACCATGTTGGGTTCACACTCACCCTAGAAGTACGGTGGCTACATCATTATGAAGTTAGTAAGGGTGAACTCCCTTGGCTTGTTTATGTTGGTGGCCATTGAGTTGAGATGCCCCATCAGGGTGGTAGACAGCACCTGGTGTAGCATTGCCAGCTCTTTCTCTGGTGTGATGGCGGGGGTACCTGGAGTAGTATGGTTGACTGCAAGAGTCACAAGAGTGTTGGGGTCATTATGGTTCGACTCCTTATCCTAGTTCATGTTGTCGAACAAGTCACCTCTCCTAAAAGGTAGGGTTATATATTAGGTTCCTAGGAGTATAGAATCATAGATGAGAAAAGAATAGAAGTAGAGATGAGAAAAGGATATCTAGAATGCTATTGCCTAAAATCATACTATTTTGGGCAATTTGTATCAGCTCAGGCCAGGTCGGTATCATATGGGCATGGGAGTCCTCGTAAACCAAGCTAGTGGAGCAGAGGAAAATATTTCCAACCCCCGAAACCCTAATCCTTTCTAGACACCCTTGCTTCAACTTCATGCCCTAATAGTTGCCTAAAGGATCTGATACCATCATGTAAAGAGGCGAGATCACCTCCTTACTAAAATTTAAAGGAAATACAAAACATCCACACATTTTAAAAGAAGAGAGAATTTGGGATGCTTGCATAATATTCCAAATAAATAAGAATGATTCTAGATACATTATAAAATGTCTATAGCAGCGGAAATAAAAATACTAAGCCTTTACATGGCTTTCATTGTTCACTACATGATTGTTCCCAAAAGAAAAAGATAAGAGAAATGGGATCAAGCTATAGCAACCTAGTCACCCTTTTCAAAAGCTTGAGATCAACTCCTGAGAAAAATTCCTTCAAGCTTGTTCTTCTCCTTGCTCAACAACAGTACATGGGCGGTTTGGAAAGCACCCAGCAAAAGGGAAAAGGATGACAAATTATTTGTTACAAAAACTAGTCTAGGATAACAAGATAAGTTAAGCAAGTAAAGCAGGTTAGGGTTCATCATAAGATGAAGATAACAAGAGTATGAGGCTATATCAAAAGAAACTTGCCAATAACAATTATATTAAAAAGGGGTTTTGCATGTAAGATAATTATGTCTACCTAACTAAGTAGGGTTGAGGCACCTATCGGACCTCTAACCTTAGGTGAGGGGAGAATAAGACATTCCCAGTCACCTATAATAATATGGGGAGAATAGAACATTCCCCAGGGCAAATAAATACATGCCCTCTGTGGGTGGTTGTACATAAGCACCGCTACTTTAAATTAATTATAACATAAATCTACATGCTAGAAAGAGTAGTTATGGCAAGAATAATTTATGAACCAATAAGCATGGCAGAGGGGTTTAAACCCAAACAAGATAAAACTTAACTGATTTGAATCATAAGCAAATTAGGGCTTCAAGAATAGAAGATTAGGTCAAATTAAGCCTCACTAGGAAAGAATAGGTTAAGGCATAAAATTTCCCAACTAAATTGTGTTAGATGCACATACCTCTTTGTTAGAGCCCTAGAAACCACTTTCCAAAATCCTAAGCAAGATTAGAGTCTGCTTGCCCTATTATCATAACCATGTTCATGTATTAGCATTATATGTATTCACTAAGGACTTAGAACCCTAAAGTTATCAACTTTTTCTACAAAACATCGATTTAGGTCCTGAAAACATCACCATTATCTTATTTAGGGTGTTTAGATCAAAATAACATATAATATTATGTCTTTTGAAGATATGGACTTTTAGATGCATTTTTTGTTTTTTACTAATTAATTCATTCCCAAAAACACATATTTGAAAAACTCAAAACCAGGCATAAAATTTATTTTTATTAGATAGATCATCTTTTTTTGAGTCTAGAACATATTTTATTTTTAATTTTGGCCCAAGGAATTAATAGTTCTGAATTTTCTAAAATTTGACCAATGAGAAAATTAGAAAAATTCATTTTCAATTCAAAAGAACAAAGACAGTGGGGTCGGGCCCATTTCTTGGCCAATCACAATGAGCCAATTCAGTGGCCCATCCCGTCGGTTGGCATTGGTCTAAGCCAGGTCGGCTCAGTCAACACAGGGCAAAAGACCATCGGGTCCACGCACGAAAAAAAGGAAAAAAGAACCGAGCGAGGGCAGAAGCATAAAATCACTGGGGGTCATCTCACCCCCAACCCTAATCCATGGTCGGTGATCCAAAGCTCCAAAATTGGACAAAAACACTATACTAAATCAAACTTAGTGTTTAGGTATGCAAAATAAAGAGGAAGGATAGACGAACCAATTGGTACCCTTAATTGTGTCGGAGATGATGTGCGGAGGACGAGAGAAGTGCCACAAACTCTATGTCTATGACGGCTTGTCGAAGGTCAAAACAATGATGAAAAGTCAAATTGACTAGTGCTTTGAGTTGCAAAGGTGATGGGGATGCTTGGGTGTAAGTATTTATAGGCAAGGGGGTATGGGGTAGGGTTTTGGTACCTGAGGTGAGAGGAGTGTTTCGGCCAACTTTGGGGGTTTCTCGAATCTTTACCAAATCATGAAAAGATTGGGATAAACATGTGCTGAATCTTAAGCAGAATCCAGAGAACTAAAAATTACTCGATTTGGTTGAGTGTAGAGAGAGATATCACAAAACAAAAAATCAAAAACTCTCTCCCTGTTTCCTAATATGGACTGAGGTAGGAGACAAGTTCTCTACCATACGATCAATCCACAGAGTCCTTTGAGCCATTGGATCACACACATTAGTCCTAGTAGGTGTGTGACACATATATTCCAATTGCATAATAAATCGAATAAAGTGATATATATATATATATATATATATATATATATTATTTAATGAATTTCTCTTTCTTCTTTTGAGCACTCAAGTAATTTCCAAATTTAATAAAAAATGTCACCCTGACTGATATGGAGGTGTAGAATTCGAATATAGAATTAGTTTTTCCTTTTGAGGACTTTTAATGGGTTAATTAATTCAAAACTCATTTTTTCTTTCCTCCTACATTTATGACTCTATGATTATCCAAATATGATCAAATTTCACCCATGTGTCCCAATTAATGTCTTGGATATGATTTTGCCATTATTTGGTCATGTTTGTGCCATTTATTCAATCAATTCTTAAAATGAAGGTTCTATACACTTTCTCTCTCCTACTTTTTCACATTATCCAAATATTATCCAAATTAATTGAAAACTTGCCCAAAGGCTTATTTTTATTCCTAGATTATGAATTTGGAGTTAGTTTTCCAATTTGAGAACATTAGATATTTTATTTCTCCTTCTTGGCTTATTTCATATTTTCCATTAATAAAGGCTTATATATATTTATATTTTCCACATTAGGTGATACTTGTCCCTTAAGTAACTTCTAGTCCAAGAAAATTAATTTGTGTATCAAATTATCTCATGGGTTTACTTAATTGAGATTTTTGGAAATATATTCCACATTATCTCCTTTTATCCTATTTTTAGAATTTATCATCTCCTTTATTTATATTTTTTGAATTTCTTTTCTATTCCCTATTCTAAAAAGTCCTAGAAAGTTCTAGCATGAATTCCTTCATTATTTTTATTACTTAATTGGACATTTGCACATCATACCCATTACTTAGATTTCTATTGGGGTATTTGTGCATAAAACACTTTATTAAAAATATATGGGAAATATTTATCCAATAACCATCACAGTTCTGCTAATTCAACTCCTAAGACATATGGGATGAAAATGAAGAGCAAATCTTATTGAAAATTACTACAAAGAGATACATAGTGGATTTCAGTATGTTACAAATGATCACCACAAGCACCATATGCAAGGGATGAACCACCTCTAAGGCACCAAGAACACTCCTTCTTGCTCCACCAAGCTCCAAGGACAAGCATAAGGGAAGGGAGGAAGAAGATGACCAAAAAGAACCACTTGCATGGAGATAAGAGGGTTCATATAGTGAAGGAGGAGGGAGGTAAGGCAGAGGATGAGGTGTCAATAAGATAGGGCTCTAAAGAGACACTTATCCACTAAAAAGGCCAACATGCAACGACGTGCAACCACTTAAGCATGACATGCATGCCATTGTGATACATTGTAGGTAGTTTCTCGACCATCTAAGCAACTCCACTCTATATTGCGACTGCGACACACAAAGGGAGTCCATGGTCGTGACACACCCTAACAACACTACTAGGTCACGACACCAAGACCACCACAAGCAACCTAGGTCAAAACACACCTCTCCAAGCCTTTGTCTCAACCCAAGACAACCTTGGTCACGACCACCACACCAAAGGAAGTGTCTCAACTGTGACACCCCCTCAATAAACCCTAGGTCACGAGCTAGGTCAAAACAAACCATCAAAGGTCACAAGGTCAACGTACACCAACCCTAGAAAACCCTAATCACCACTAAGGGTGACACCACCCACCCAAGGGTCAAACAAAGTACCCCAAATCACCAAATTCTCTCTCATGAAGCTAAGAGAGAGAAGGAACACTCTAGAGGTAGCGAAATGCACATCAACCCCTTATATTGGGTAAATATCAATTTGCACCAAAACTAGAACAAAAAGCACAAACATCATCCAAACCAGCTCAAAATGGAAAGTTAAACTCTCCACAAGCTCTAATCACATCTCAAAAGATTAAATCAATGTCCTAAGCACAAGGTCAAGCCAAAGAAAACATTTTACCAAAAAACTTAGGTCAGGTCCTTACAACTAGACCTAGGAAGCTTTAGATCTTAGTCAGTGTCACCAACATTGTCTTCACCTTATTTTTATCTACACAAAACATCCTTCACAGATATATCATGACCTCAAAAAGACACTTTGGTCAACCATAACTCATTTTTGCTGAACTTGGCATACAACTGATTCTGTCTCAACAACTCTAACGCTTGATGAAGATGTTATTCATGTTTTCAACTGTGTCTAGAATTACATCGAGACGTCATTAGCAAAACATGCCACAAATAATAAGGAGATGATTTAAACACCCTGTTAATTAATCCCATAAATTCTATTGATGCATTGGTTAACCCAAATGACACAACCATAAACTCATAATGGCCATACCTTGTCCTAAAAGTTGTCTTAGATATGTCATCTACCCTAATCCTTAATTGATGATACCCCAACCCCAAGTCTATGTGAAGAAACACTGCAACATTTCTCATTCGATCAAAAATCATCTATCCTTGGCAACAATCACTCATTCTTCATTGTGGCCTTGGTAGTCCATGTAAAGCATCATAGAATCATCCTTCTTCTTTTTTAGCAACACTTGGAGGATTTCAAAATCAAACTCTCTCTAGAAGAAGGAACACCAAGAAACTTATCTGGAAAACATCTCCAAACTCATGTATCACTGGTACACCTTGGATACTAGGACTCATCACCTTGGTATCCACTATATGTGCTTAGAAGACCTCACACCCTTGTCTTATCAACTTCTCTACCATCATAGCCAACTCAAAACATGTAGGATGAATCTTCCTATCTCCTTGGAAATCCCAAAAGGTATCCCCATCACAAAAGTTCATGATCTTTGAACTATAGTCCAAACATCCATGTGGTACACCAAGATATCCACCCTTGGGATTTCATCGAATCCATGTATACCAAGCAGCATAAGGCCCACTTGAAAACTACATCAAAAGAATGAATGAAAGGGAAACACACCTCCCACAACACAATAACACTATCTAAGGGGGGTTTCTAGCAAGGGGTTATCAGTCCTACCATTATCATGCAAGTTATAATTTTTTATGTATCATTTGGGTTCCTTGCCATCTTCTTAGGAATTAACATAATTATCATACTTCATTGCTCTTTCATGTTAACTATTTATCATTCTTGTGTGTTCGTCCTCTCGTGTTATCATTTTTTTCATTCACTTATCAAGGGGTAGCTCATCATATTTCACATTATCTTCATTGAACAAGGATCATCTCCCTTTAATTTCTTTTACATGTCATGATAATTTTACACTAACACCTTCTTACACATATGGACTGGTATGAGATTAACTCGGGTTTCACTTTTTTCATATGTCATTGTTCTCATTTATCATCTCACATCACATTTATCATTGGAGTTCTCCTCTTCTTATATGAATTTTACACCTTGATTCATTCCATTAACATAAATTTATCTCTCTTTTACTTCTTTATCTTCTAGAATTACAGTTCTAGAAAGTCCTTTTAACTTATTTATATTCATATTTATGCTTCATAATACCATATCTTTTTCTTTAATCGCAAAACATTTAGGTTTTGATGAGTTATGAAATGAATTTCATCTTTCTTTATGGTAAGGACAAGACATTTTCACCATGATTTCTTATTTATTATGCCCTTTGGATTGTTTCCAACTGACTACTTAATTAGAGTAATCATAAATATAACAATCAAAGAGTTCCCCACTTACCTTTTCTTCAATAATTGAATAACTGGACAGGGTATCCAAGTACTGAGTTCATGAAGTATGCATTATGTTCGTGTCATTTTCATAACTTAGTTATCATCTTAGTCCTAAGCCCTAGTGTCTGTGTATACTCAAGGAACCCTAAGTCTGATACCACCAAATGTGGATACCCACCACGCTAAACAAGATTACTCAAAACCAAAACACACTTGATCACTAATTAATCACATCACTAAAAGGGGCATAATTAAAACTAATTTTATCTTCACAAATGTGTCCAAGATATTTACATACAGACCCAATATATTGCATGAATTTATATATCTTACCAAGTATCCTTTACAATTGATCTGTGGTCTCACCCACAATATATATACATGATATGTTATCCACATTTAAAACATGTACACACATTAGAAAGTTGTCAAAGCTCAAGTCGATGAACACCATATATAAAACTTTCTCACCCGAACATGAGAGTACATGGACAACTCTAGGAAATATTAGACATATAATCAACCTTCTTCTAGGGTTCATCACAATAGCTCCTCCTCATTGCCATGGGTCTATACTGTTAGTGACAACGACCTAAAAAATGTGGTGACCCACGAGGTGAGACCCATGTCCCAACGAGAGATATAACTCTCAACAACATTTATTGTTCATAGAAGGTTATAGAATTAAACAAATATATCATGTAATGTTATAGGATGGAAATACTAGATACAAAATATTCATTAAGAGTAGTCCTAATTAGAGTCTTAACTGTAGGATTGAAAGGTTTACATCATTAACAAAGATCATCCATAGCTAACATCATAGAAATAGCTATCATCATAAGCATGGATACATCATAAACATGAGTAACCTCATAATCATAGATAACAACATAAGCATGAAGAACAACATGAGCATGGTTAACAACATAAGCATGGATAACATCATAAGCATGGCTACTTTCTCTTATTGCATTTTATGTTATATATATATATATATATATATATATATATATAGAAGCAAAGCAAGGGTTATGATCCAATGTGAATCGCTACATAACCCTAACATATATGCTACATGGTTGGATTACATCTTTTATTAAGCCCTTGGGAGTTTGAAGCTTACCATTCAAACTTCCAACTAACCATTGCAAAGTCACAATCAGTTCTGTACAAGATCTAGGAGAGACGAAATCCTAAGATCTCCCCCCTCCCCCGTCAGTATAAGTCCACCGCAATGACATATTTGTCAAGATACAATCAGCCTAGTCCGCCCTTGGTACACAGACCACACCACTGGAATTCAGGGTAATCAATCCTTATCATCTAAGGTACAACTACAGTTTTCCTCAATCATATCACATATACATATTCACATTTATTCAAGATACAGCCATGACTTTCCTATATGACCTTGGGATCAAGATGACATGGATATACCCTCCATGCATCCGTGTTTACTCAACAGTATACAACTCTAAGTTTCCCTTATGGAATACTCATTCCCCTTTCAAGAACATTCACTCTAGAATAGTTCTACAACATAGGGCAGTTACATGATTAGGGCCTCACTTGATTAGTTATTGCCAATTGGGTGAATTTAGGCTGCATCAACCAAAATTTTCATACAAAACCTAACTCATTTCTACAAAACATTAGTAAATAACAACTCCAGAAGATATAAAACATATGAGACATATTTTTTATCATACCGTCATAGGATACTAATCCTTGTCACACATGAAGAGTATTACACATTCACTAGGGCTCAAGTCATGCTAAAAGGTCATCTAGACCATTCATATAATCTCCATCAAGAACATCATTATCTTTCATCACCTTTGTAAATGGTTCCACATGTCATCAATACACTTGTTATGCATAGATTTAGCATAATGATGCATTAATCATGAGTTCCATGATGTTTACAAGGAAACATAGTAGGATTACCATTAGCATGATGAGAGTATCCTTCCATTATAACAACATAAAGGAATACAAGTATATTTAACCATCATCACTTAATATAGGTTCAACAAGATAGACTGAATTGTTGTTGCAAATCAACACTATAACTAAACCATCAGTTTGTACATACACGTAAGCAAAAGCATAAACTCTTAGACCTAGCACCCCCATGGGATCATGGATGGCCTTTAGCCAAAACACAATCATCGGATCATATACTTCAAACACAACCATCGAATCATGTGCTTAAAACATAACCATCAGATCATAAGCACTAGAAAGACCATTGATTCACATACTAAACACAAGCATAGACTCATATATAACACAAGGCATAACCATAGAATCTTAGACCTCAATAAAAACCATAAGATTCCATATAAGACAAAACCATCAAATCATGCATCTAGAGAAATAATCATTTCTTGAGCTTAGTTGGTAGATCACTTCAAACAGTAGTAAAACCATCAGTTGAGGAGCATTGAGTGAACCATCGGTTGTGAGAATTAAACAAAACCATTGATTGCAAACAACAATCAACCCATTAGTTGTAAACAAAGGAAGACCATGGGTTTCGAGAGATATAAGGACCATCATTTGACAGGCTAGTTAAACCATAGTTTGTCAACTCTAGGTGAGACCATCGTTTTTCAAGGGAGATCAAACCATCATTTGTAAAAACTAGAGAAACCATCAATTGTGAGCAAAAGTTGACCATCGGTTGTGATTGCTAGACAAACCATTGTTTGTCACAACTAGGTAAAACCATCAAGCCATAAAGAGAGCATCAAATAAACCATCAATCCTTGAATGAAGAGTGATCATAGATCATTAAGCTAAGAAAAAACCTTGCTTCTCTTACTAGTAAAACCATCATCTAGGATGTTGAAGGGATCCATCAAAACAACAAATAGGGATAAAACATAGGTTAGTTCATGAGGAGTCAAACCATCAAACATATTACTAAGCTAGAAGTAGTTCATAACACTTAAGGAAAAGCCATCATTTCAAGGAAACAAAACCATCGACCTCCAAAAAATATGTAAGGTTTAACCAACATGCTACAAAGGGAGATCATACTCAAGATATAGAGGTTTCTATCTATAAAAGAACTACTGCATATGCTCAAACCCTAGTCAAAGAATCATCTTTCTACTTTTTACTGCATTTTTAGAGCAAGATCTACTTAGGGCAAGCTAAGAGTAAGAAATAAACGTGAAGAAAGTTATATAACTCACCTCAAGGAAGGTGATGAAGGTCCAAACAGCAAGGTAGCTTGAAAGAGAGAAGAAAACCCCTAGCTTGAGCACCCCAAATGTTCAAGCTAGCTCCTTTCTTTAAGAACAAGGAAAACCTATGGTAAAATAGAAGAAAGAAGGTGTTCTTCATCCACATGCTCAAGATCCACCAAGAACACCATGGATCCATCTAAGAAGGAAGAGATAATAAGGAGTGAATAAAGGAAAATGAAGATAAGGAAAGTGATATTACTTGCTTAGGTCAAGAATCAAGGTTAGGAAGCTCCACACGTTCTTAGAGAGGATAGATCCAAACCCTAGAGCACATGCAACCAAGCTCGACCTAGCTTCATCCTCTAGAGCTCTTCTCCTTCCATAAAGAAATAAGGCATGCCCTCCCAAGTAGAAATATGGAGATGGAGGTGTGTAAAGAGTTTGTTTGGGTGAGAGGAGAGGGGTATATAAATCTTAGTGTGAGAGAGAAAGGTGGGTTGGGGGTTAAAGGCATGCTTGTCATGTGTCCAAAAGCCGAAACCTCCCATCCATGCAACAAGATCTGATATCGGTTCTTGATGCTAGGGGGACTATCACTTGTAAACTCATGGATCACCATCAAGTTATAGCATCTAAGAGACCATCAAATCATGCCCTCACATGGCCAAAAAGCAAACCCTAGAACCTCCATTGATTGATGGACCTTGCATGGAAGACCATCAAATTTGGTCCCTCAAGAGGGAAACCATCAAATCTCATGCTACACAAGAGGACCATTCAATAATACTACCCCGTAATGGAACCATCAGATACCAAGTATACAAAGGGAAACCATCAAGTTGAGGCATGTAGGTGAGAAACCTCATGTCTCAACCCTACGTTAGATAGCACCCCACATCTGATGGTGCATCTAGGTGATCAAAGATACAACTACAACAAACATGTTATGAGAATGTATGAGACACAATGTGTGTTTTGAAATTACATATAAAACACTAGATATGGGAAAATTGCATAAAAGTTCATATAAGCACACAAATTGCAAAACTCAATCAGACATTGTCCAAACTAGATCAAACTTGAAACATATCTTAGTCATATGATATAAAAGCAGACCTTAGGGTTATATTAAGGTTTTAAGAACCTCGTTAAGTGAAGCAAGCATGTTTCAGTCTTAATCTAGATTAGGGGTCTTACAATTTGCATGGAAAAAAAACCCAAAAAAATGGATCATGTTTCGAAGAACAAAAGATGGTTAAGGTATCTAGCTATGAGAATAGTTTTAGACCAATCACTCTTAGGTATCTAACCATGAAACATAAGATCACAAGAAATATCAAGTAAATGACGAATTTTACACTATGCCACCCCATTTTGGTGTGTGGTGTGAGTACAAGAATGTTGATGAATGGTTCCAGTTCTAGAGCAAAAAGAAGACATCTGAAATGAAACATGTTCCAAAGCATTGTCTGTTCAAAAAAAATTAATGGATTTATTAAATTGTGTTAAAATAGTTTTATGAAAATTCTAGAAAACACCAATCATTTCATCATGATATTTCAACACATGTAACCACATCATGTGAGAGAAATCATTAGCAAAGGTAATGAAATAATGGAATCCATTAATGTGGTGGTTTGAAAGGGACAACAAATGTCATTATGAATAACATCAAAGGTAGCTTTAGAACATAGACTAGTTTTTCTATGGAACAAACTCACATTAGTCACATGGAAGACTTTTTTAACTAGATAAGGATGGCTCCAAGTGCTTCAACTTTTCATGATAGGGATAACTTGTAATGTTGGTGTTGATGAAGAGGTGATGGAACAATATCACCAAAGTAATAAAGGTTACTGACTCTAGAACCCAAACCAATCATTCAAAAAGTATAAGAATCATACACCATAAAACCATGACTACTAAAGGTGACATTTCAAGTAAAGGCATCAACTGACTTAACAACAAATACAATGTGGAATATAATGGATAGATTGAAGTTTGACACTAGGTGAGACATTAACACTACCACATTGTTGAATAGTTATAATGGACCCATATGCCAAAGGCACGGATGTAGTAGGAATATGAGGTTCAATGAAGTATAGAAGGTGTGTCATACCAATCATATGTTGGGAGGCCCCAGAGTCGACAATCTAAGGAGAGTTGGATGCCAACATAGAGTTCTTGCCATTACCTTGGTTGAAGGCCAAATGATTTGAAGATGTCACAACGGATTGCATGGTCACAAAATCCCCAAATCCTATATATTGTGGAGGATCCTATTGAGAGGCCTCCAGAAGTTGCTCATACTCAGTTGAGCAGATGGTAACTGACTAATTGTCTAATCCTTGGGCAACATGGGAAGTCCCAGTTTTAGACCGCACCCATTAAAATGACCATGCTTTTGATAACACTTCTCCTCTAGATAGCCTAACTTGTTGCTAAAAGTGCATTGTGGTCTAGGGGGAGGTCCCCCACAGAGACGTCCTCATTCAATGGAAATGACATCGATCACAAGTTGCAAATCTAGTGGAGTAGTACTCAAGTGGAGAACACTAAATTGTTATAGACAAGAGAATAGATTTTCTATATTGGAAACAGTGTCCATCAGTCAATATAATGCTACTGACTGGTGGATAGGATGGATTAAGGACATTGAGAAACATGACTATGACAAGATTGTCTCTCTCTTTGGTTTGGTCCTTAGACGAGATGGGTTGAAAACAGTCAAGATGCTGAGATAAGCTGTCAATATAATCAAAGTATAAATCAAGGGTCCTATCACCCTAATTTTTACCAAACTATTTATCCTAGATTTTATAAAGACTAGAAACATTATTTTTCAATGTGTAGTGGTGATAGACAACATCCCACAATCCCTTTATAGTTTTGTAAAACATGTAATTAGAGGCAATAGAGGGTTCCATGTTGTTCCATAGCCAAGATTTGACTTGGCTATTTCCCCATTTCCATTCAGGGGTATCCTTAACATGTTTTAATGAATTTCACCTTGTGTTTAGATTCCAAGATGTTTTGGATAGAATTCATCTAGAATAGGTAATTTTCTCTATTTAACTTGATTACATAGATAGGAGAATTGTCATTGTAGACAATGGTTTGAGGTGAATATTTGCCATCAGCCATGTCACCAGATAAGATGATAAAATTCACACTAGCAGGACGTCAGTGGAGAAAGATATCAACATATCACACCAGTAGAACAACTATGGAGAAGGATATCATTGTATGAGATCAGTTAGAATAATGATGATATGGGCAATCATTGGTAAGATGCACAATGAGAGGAGAAAGCCGAAGAGAATCACAACTTGAAGAACTATCATAGGGATGATGTAGAATGATAGGAAGGAGATAATAGATCCCTAACAATGATTGAAACTCACCCATGTATGTAAGGAAATTACATAGTAAGGAAATTAACAAAAAAAAGGAAATCCTGGGATTATTATAACCTTGTTGTAAGTAGTGGTTCCCTATCATACCAAGATCAACATGCCACATGTCAGTTCTAGTGGGTGATGGAGAAGGGGAGGAGTAGGAGTTTGAATTGGATTCCCACATAGGTTGCTATGTCAGAAAGCAACCAATCAAGGGGGCTCAGGTGAAACCCCAAAGGGGACAGTGACCTACGACCCCCCTACCAAAAATCAAGCAAACCAAAATAAGTATCCCCCAAAAATAGACAGTAGGATGGAGGCTATCATCTCGAGCAACTGTCTCGCTGACAACAACAACAATAGTGGTGATGTGCTAATGCATGATTGTCGGTCACATGCCCAATGGTCGGCAGTGGTGGGAGATCAGGCGGGAGGGGTGTGTTGGTGGGGGAAGACAAGAAGAGAAGAAGAAGAAATGAGAAGATAAAGAAAAAAGGAGGCTCCTTTTTGGACACTAGATGACTGCTCTTGATACCATGTGAAGAGAAATTATTATTATGAGAATTAGGGTTATAAAGAGTCATATATATAGCTTTGTCTTGTCTCAAGGTATGATGTACTAGAGACACAACATAATAATAGGTCGACTAATGCTAATGGGCTTGAGGAGAGTAAGGCCAATTATCTAACACAAGGGAATTTAAAAAATTTAAAATACCACCAACAATACCCATTTAGTTTAGCGAGTATGGGTACAGATTTAGACCAACATTACAAAAAAAAGACATTCACTATACTTGAACCTACATACCATGCCTCGATTAGATGTGGGTTAATGGGTATACATTTTTTTACTCATTTGACTGATGAATGTCAAATTATATTGAGAATAAAATGACATTTGTTTACTATAAAACTATTTATTATTTTAGTTCATAATTTGACACAAGTTCACACTCAATAAACACAAGAACTGTGATGACAAATCAAGTCCAACACAACAATGATTTTAGAAGCACTATAGTACAAATCAATAACACCCAACAAAAAATATGAAAAAATCTAAAGTGGGAGGGGGAGGTAACTAATATGGAACCTAGAAACAAAATCAAAGAAAATAGCACGTACATGAGATAACAAACCATTATAAGAGTGATATGCTAACATTTTAATGGAGTTGTCGGAGGAAGGTAGACTCTTGCAAGAAATTGTAGATGAGATATGATCTTCTAGACCCGGAAGCCAACAATTTGGGTTAGATGTTATCACCAAAAATATCTAAACTTATGGATCATGCATGTAGGATTGAGGCATCTAGAAGCCATCATGGCTTAGGTAGGGAAGTCATCAGGATCTGATGCCTTGACAATGCTCGATCGGTACACCTAGATTTAGTGGTTCTTGGAGGTGGAAGCCCCTTGATTCTCTGGCATGTGAGTTAAAGGTGACTAAAGTTGGCTAGTAGGGCAGAGTGTCCAGTGTCGATTAACATCCATTGTTGAATGATGAGGTGGTTGGGCATAGTTCTATTCACCTGTATAGGAAAGCAACAACTACAATGGTAGTCAAGGATGAGGGTTTCTAGAAGGTAGGAGTCATAGACAGCACAATAGTCACCCACTAGTGTGACTCATCCATAATAGGTTTCACTTTGTTAGGTTTAGGTCTTGATATTAGATGCTAGCCATTACATCATAGGAAGAGTTTGATGTTGTTTGATTCAAAAGGTATATATGTATTTAGAATATATGTACATATATAAATTATTAATATAGTAATGTAAGCATACAAGTCTAATAGGTATGGGTATAGTTGTACCCATTAGCCGAACCACTTTAATATGGTCTCACATGTATGTTGTTCTATGGGTACAAAAAGTTGGACCTGTGATTGGTTTTAAAGGGTCTAGATTTACAGGTATGCAGATATACCTAGACCCATTTACAACACTGACATTAAGTGACTCATCCTCTTCTACCTAAGCCTACTAGAGAGGTACCTCATGTATTTGATGATTTTCTAGGATTTTTACCTCATTATGACTTTGAAGTTGGAGATTTAAGTCACTACCCTACCACCAATGACCAATATGGTTCCTTCCTTAGTGAGGCTGAATTTTAGATGAGCCTCTTACCACCAAGGGTGATGGTTTTTGAACAAGTATAGTGAAATATATCTTTAAATTAAGCATTTATGTACGATATGAGAAAATATATCAGTTCACATGAGCTTAGGTCCACTGCAGTTACGATGTGAGTATCAATGACTTTCCCTTTAAGGATCTAGACTCTATTGTGAACTCCTAGGGTTGTTGGTAACCATGAAGCCATATTAACATACCAAGATATGGTATCCTGACTCTAGAAACCCAAATCCCATGGATTGGATTGGTATGCTCGGGTCTTTACAAATGATTAAATAAGATTGGAAATGACTATAGAAACCCTAATCCCACATAGGAGACTGAGTTGATTATGTAAAGCTGGAACTATATTACTTATGGACCTCTTCTATGATTGCTAGTCTCCATTCTGGTTGTGAGAACCTAACTCTTTTCTCAATTGGGAAAGAATCATTAATTATTGGAAGGTGACACACTATAAGCTACTCATATAGACCGGGTATGTCAATTTAGTTCTAGGAAAATACACTGATGTAGGTGTATAGGAATTTAGTGAGACAATATTTGATATGTTGATGAATATGTGCCTACGATAAGAATGTTTGTTGCATTTATCTAAAATGCAGAAAGGTTGGTTCTCTTTTTAAATGTACTATGATATAGAAACATTCTTATATCGTTGATTAATCATCACATAAAATTGAGATACCTTACAGAAACAATCATCCAAAATCTTGCTTTTCAGTGTACTTCAAAATATATGTCATATTTTATTTATATATTGCATGGATGAAATGAGAGACATGGGACATGAACAAATCTCCACTATAGCATACCCATGTTGTAAAGATGACTTACTTGTAACTTGATTTTTTTGGAACAGGTGGTGGCTTTTCCTTTAGGATGACTAATGCTTCTCGTGCCATTTTGGTAGGTTGTTGATAGTTTATAGCAGGCACATATTACAATATGAGTTTTCAATGGTATCAAATTTGATGTTGTGTATGATGTCTAAACCTTAAAAAATCTCATAGGCATCATCATATTTGTCATGTGATGATGGTAGTCCTTTTAGGGGAAGCCATTACTCAACTTGTAATTGAAGTATCACGATCATCCTGATTCAAATACCATGTCCAAACACACAAATTGGGATGGGTTGAAGTATTCCTTGCAAGGCTTGAATACTCAAGTCTGTGAGTCTTCAACATCTTAAGTCATGTCTTCATCTTTGGTGGGCACTTCTTGTAAATTTGCTTCTTAAGACCGAGGATTATTCCAAATGGTCAGGAATCTATTCCTGACTTCTGTGAGGAAGGTGAATTCCTAGATGCTAATCGTAATGTCGAGGTACTCCTCTTATTCTTAATCAACAAACTCATGCATAAGGTACGATATCACTATCATTTATGATCATATTGATCTTTGACTTATTCTACCATTCATGGGAAGTATGAGTGGGGATCCTTGCACTTAGGGCCTAGGTCCAACGTATATAACACTTGCAACCACATCTCTTCATTGTTGCACATATTTTATACTTATATTTCTAGTATGAGGATTGTAGTTTACGGTGACTTAGTTGTTAGTGAATCCTAGAGTAATAACAACCACCATCTTGGTTTTCACATTGTAGATCGTAATTTGATACTTGGTGGCCTATGAAAGTGTAACCCAATCTACTTTGGATGTGTCAAGATATGTATGATATTGGTGCATCTTTGTATTCCCATCTCGAAACCCTTATTTAGTTGGATGTCATTGTAACACACTCTTCTTTAAACATATGGCATGGTATCTTTTAGTATGATGGCATATAGATGATCATGACATTGTGTAGTGTGCTGAGTTACATATTTAAGTCATCCTCTTTGACATACACGTGGTTCTCATGGTAGATCCCCATGAACCTCACTATGGTGGTGCCCATCCTATATCTCAACTCTTGATTTAGGGACGATGAAATACCTCTATTATGATGAATTCCCAACCTTCCTAGAAGTAACTTGAATAATTGACTCAATTCAAAGACTAAGAGTAGAATAGTGAATGTTTGAAGGCCTATATACAGTTTAATCTTGTTACCCTAACAGAACCATTAACCACTATCAAATGTGGTTGTATTCTTGTTAGTTGGTTGTATATCCAATGGATCTCTTCCATAGATGATGAGTGCCTTCAATGGGAATACATTGAGTTATGTTGTATTCCACAAATTTGAGTGCATTTTGAGTCATTTATGGACAATAGTGATAAACCATGGTCAATTTATGTCTTCATCTTCTCAAATACCCACTTAAAAAAATGATATTAGTTGAGACTTGGTGATCATACTGGTGGTGGTGGCTAGCATTCCTGGTATCATGTCTTTGGATGGTGGTGGTGGCTAGCAGTCCTGGCGTCATGTCTTTGGCCATGTAAGAACCTTTTAGTAGATGTGTTTTTAAGAGATTTGCATTAGTTCCACAAGAGACATCGATTCTTTAGGCTCTTCTACAAATTAGATGGTCTCTAAAACATCAATTTTTCATTTTTTAGAGCTCTAGTGTATAAGGCACTTCATTGTGATTGAGTGTGGGAATGATGATTTTTCTTGCCTTTCTCACTTTAATCAGAGTTACTTTAGTTGATTCCTAGAGATGTTTATTAGGACTCCTTTCTAGTTTTTTACCTTTATCTTCCTATTATCCATTGGGTTCAGAGTCCCCAATATTTCCTCGTTGGTCGTACATGTGTTTATGATGTAAGAGGTAGAAAAAGGGATCCAAAAGTTTATAGGTGAAGGCACCTAAGTATTTTCAAATGAAAAAAGGGGCATCCTTAAAAGCCTAATGAGAGTGCATTGCATGCCAAACTACTACAAGAATCCAAAAATCCTTGTGGGTAGGATATCTAAGAATGGATCAAACTCAAGGACTATTAAGCATCAATATTCTATAGGATGAAATGGGTGATGATATCAATAAACATGTTTGCATGTGCTTTGTGAGATAGCAGGACAAGGATGAGAAAATAAGAAGGTTGAGGGTCATGTCAACATCTTCTCATCCTCCTATAAATATATTTCTAAGGATATAATCAATGGCATCTCTTAGTTCATGTCATCTAATCTATTACAGTTGCGGTGAACATGTTTTCAAAATATGCACTGTTCATGGCTTGTCCCAAGAAATTCTTGATAGAAATGGCTTCCAAAAAACTTATGAAGGAAAGTGTGAAGAATTCTAGACTGCCAAGTCCACAGTCAACAATAGTGAGAAATGTTTTTGCAGGCATTATAAGACTTAGGTGTGTGTTGTAATCAAGATTCTCATAAATTTCTCAATAGAAAACCACCCTAAGTTTTATGGGGAAATATGGTGAATCAATTCATTTGTAGATAACTATCTTGGACATTACATCATAGTGAATAAGAAGAACTATGAACCACATGATGCTACAACATATGGAACTTGTACCCTTTGAGGTGGAAAAGGAAGGCAATCCCTCACACCAATGGAACTAGACATAGGCTCGGTCCAAAAGGGCATCTACCTCTCCTCACAAGCTAGTTTCTACGTGAAAGGTATGATCATGACAAAGAATTTAACAAAAACCTTCTTAAGTCTTAGTAGAGAATGAATAATAAGAAGGAATGTCAACATGACCAATATTAAGAGTATTCAGTAGGAAAAAGAAGTGATTTCTAAGGATACAAAGGAAAACATTTGCATGCACGTGTTGCACAAGGGGCTTGTGCCTATCAATATGATTTTACTGGTCACTTGAAGTTGCATTCAATATTTTATGTGTCCAAAATTAATATTATAAGTAATCATAAAGATGAACACAACTCTTATCATCATCTTTATGAAGCCTCCCCCGTTAATGAGGATCTACGACATGAAATAGTGGAATGGATTCTTTCTCATAGGGTTGAAGGTGGAAACTGTAACAAGATAAATATACTTGTTTGTGAAGTGGATGGATGCACCCATGACTAGGCTACATGGGAGTGACCTCACAATAATAAAAGGTCTTATTATATCTCATGTGGAAGTGTTTCCTCTGAGAACAACGACACTTTTCATCAATAATGGTGGTGCTGGGGTGGGATTTATCGCCACACCCCCATGATCTTAAAGCTGGAGGGAGGCTGGGCTTAGTTGAGTGTAGTTATGCAAGGAAGTTGTGTTGAGCTTCAAACTAAGAGGTAGGGTATATGATTTGGCAATTTTTTTACCATACATGACTGAAAAGTGTATAATTTATAATAAATTGCCTGTCATATGTGAGAATTTTTGTTCATATGAGACCTAGTAGCATCATGTGCCTCACCCTACTCTTTGTCAAAAGATTAGCCATCCTATTGTAGGCACTTCAATTTTCTTTGAGTGTCCATTTTCATAAATCACTATTGTTCAATGTAGGTGCAATTATGTCGGGAGACTATGTCATACATGTCAATGTGCCTTATGGTCTGGAGACTGGATGATTGTAAAACCTCAAGATTTGAGGCCTCAAATTGATCTTAAAATGAATGGTTAAACTATCCATATCATTAGGGTGCACCTCCTTTTGAAGTAGCTCATCAAATGTATTATGTGGTTAAGTGTACTCGGCCCAAAGTATTACTAGGGTAGGTGTTGTCGAGAAGTTGATCCCAGTATATGTGTGAGTGAGGACAAAATGCATAGTTGATGCTAGTGGTCTTTGGCGATGATCTTGGCCATTACAAATAGTACTAGAGATAGTTTCCTCTATTAGGTGGGTCCACATTGCATGTGATATTCCAATCTTGACCCGTGCATCCCAACATGTTGGAAAGGGCTATCCTAGTTTATGGAAACAATGCAAACTGGGTGTACATGAGCCATTCTAGTCCTCATTGAATTGGGGAAGAGATTATGATGTCATAGTTGAGCCTTGATGAGAACATCAAGTTTCTAAGTGGAGGAGATTGTAAAATCCTAGGGTTCAAGGTCTCAGATAGATCTGAAAAGGAATGAGTGGATTATTTATATTACCAAGATGTGCCTCTTTTATAAGTAGCCCATCAACATGTACTATGTGGTTAAGCAAGATCGACCCAAAGTAGTAATAGGATGAGTGACATGTTGGGAATTTGATCCCAAACTATGCTTGAGTGATGATAAAATGCATAATTGAGGCTAGTGGTAGCCAACACAGTGTCTCGTAATTCCAGAAACTCTACTAGAGTCTTGGACGCTGAGCTAGGGAATTACAAATAGTCATCCATGTAGTAGACCTGACCATATTTAGAGACAACCAAACTCATTAAATTCTGCATGAGATGGAAGATGGGGACAAGTGTTCGTGTGACAGTTTTGATAAAAATGGATTAGGATAGTTATAAGGTAAAAAAACATTAGATTTAGCCTAATTTCTATTTAGAGAACATAATTATGCATGCCAAGTAATATAAAAGTTGATAGACAATAAGCAAAAAATAATTAACAAAATGATAGTAATCATTAATTAGTTGATTATTTAATGACTAATAGGTATTTATTACTAGCTATAAGCCATTAAGAAATAAACCAAGTGTTTTTATCCCTACATCCTCTGATTTGATTGTATATGTTATATGCCAACTAAGTGTATATATATATATGGGTCCATCTTTATTGCATACGCAGGTAGCTACCCGCCCACCCTTCCAACCACCTTTTTTCAAAAAAAAAATCACAATTGCAGAGGACCATTTTGTCTAGCTCCCCAAAAAATTTCATCCAAAAATAATATCATTTGCCCCCCCCCCAAATCAAAAAACTCGTCCTTATATATATATATATATGTTATTTTGTACAGAGTTACTTTTTTGGCCAGCAGAGTTACTTTTTTGACACCATAGTTACTTTTTTTACAACAGAGTTACTTTCTTAGCCACGAGAGTTACTTTTTTGGCTGTCATGTAGTGAAAATCCAGGCTACCAGGCTACCCGCGCGGACAATGAATGAACGCCCTATACAACAAAAGGTTTGAGAATGATATTGAAGAGGAAGCACTGGAGTGGAGGTTCAAGCTTACCAGCACACATAATAATATTCTCACAAAAATCCCTAATGAATAAGAGGTCAAAGATGCAGTATGGAGCATTGGAAGTAATAAGTCCCTTGGGTCATATGGATTTAATGCTTTCTTCCATAAGAAGACATAGGATATCATCAAGGATGATTTGATCGCATATGTTAGTTGGTTTCTGGAAGCAGAAAATATGGTGAGACAACTGAATCACTCTTTCTTGGTTCTTATCCATAAAAAGAAAGTTACATCCTCTCTCACTAATTTCAGACCTATTGCATGTTGCTCAGTAAAATATAAAATAATAGCTAAAATCTTGGCTACCATATTGAAGTTAGTCCTTCTGTATCTTATATTTGCAAACTAGGGAGCCTTTTTAAGGGAAGAAGCTTTAGTGACTGTGCTTTATTAGCTGGAGAGTTTTTTTCTGGACTACAATGTCATGAGCCTACTTAAAACTGGATATTTCCAAAGCCTATGACAACGTGAGGTGGAAGAAATGGTGGTGGATAATGAAACAGATGGGTTTCAATGAATAATGGATTGGTTGGATGAAGCAGTGTGTGGAAACTACTAGCTTCTCTATCCTGATTAATGGCACATCAGCTGGTATGTTTAGGGGAGGCAACGGGCTATGCCAAGGGGACCCCCTATCACCTCTCCTCTTTGTGATTGTCATGGAGTACTTCACACAAAAAATGCAACAAGCTGAAGTGAAGAAGGAGATCAAGTCATACACAGTTCATGGCATGAAGGTAATGACCCATTTGATTCTTTGTGGATGATGTGTTAGTTTTTATAGAAGCTAAGCAACACTCTCTAGATAATCTCAAAATTCTTCTTGACAATTTCAGAGAGAAAACGGGACTGCATGTGAATGCTATTAAAACACATGTATTTCTTTCCTAAAATTGTGCTCAGATGGAAGACAGACTAGTTAATACAATGGGAGTAGAAAGAGGAAGCTTTCTTAAAAAATACCTTGGTTTTCTCCTTGCCTAGTGTAATCTTAAGGTCAAGGACTTTTCTTATTGTATTGACATGATGGAGGAAATGATCAACAGATGGCAAACACAGAAAACATCTATGGCGAGATGGGCTACACTAATAAAAGCTGCCATTGATGAACTTCTTATTTTCTGGGTACAACAAGGGGATATTCCTGGTCCCATCCTAGAAAGAATGGAGATGAAGATGGCCAATTTCTTATGGGCTAGTGAGTATCATCCTATGAAATACGCAAGAGTGGCGCTTCCCAGAGATGAAGGTGGGCTGAATTTAAAAGCAACCAGAGACATAGCTAAATGGGGTACAATGAGAAGGATAATAATCTATCAGGAAGGAACCTCTACATGGGGAAAATGGATGAGAGAGATATCTGAAAGGTTTGGACTACAAACCAAAGACAAGGGAGGCGTACTCACGTATTATCAATGTCATGACAGAAACTTGGCAGCATGTTAGACATTTGTTTGAGATGCAAGACATGGGAATATGGAGACTCAAAAATCCAAAGATATGTCTATGGGTGGTGATGCTCTCAAGAAATGTGAAGGATAAATATGGAGAGTAGCTCTAGATAGGTATGTATGTGCCAAAATGGAGTATGTGCATTTACAAATTTTAGCATAATGCTCTAGCCACTCTTGATAAGATTAAAGGATGGAACTACAATGTTTCCACGTTGTGCTTAAGATGGTGAATAATCTCACAATCATTTGGTGGGAGAATGTAAATTCACAAAATATTTATGGGAGGCACTGTGCAAGGAATTCAAATTACATATTCATCTTGTGGAAGACCCAAAAAGAATGTTGATAAAGTGTGCAAATGATGATAGGAAAAAGTTTTTATTTGTTGTTCTATACTACCATATTTGGGAGGAAAGAAATGCCAAAAAACATCAAAGTGTTGCTACAAATGCCACGTCTATTGCTGTAAAAATTTGTAAATTTGTCATACGTAAGATGCATAGTAATTAGATGAGTGAGTTGTAACTTGTGTTTGTGGATGTATGGCATTGGGCCTACATGTAACTTTTGACCTCCTATCAGTTTAGGAGGGAGTCAGAATATATTTACCTAATCCTAATACATACATACATACATACATACATATATACATACGTACATACAGCCGACAAGGAGTGGCTCAAGTGGTCAAGCACGGTGTCTCCTCATGAAGGGACCTAGGTTCGAATCCCAGTTGCCGCCTTGATTTACCACCCTCCTGGGCATTCAGCCTCTGCCACGGGTGTGGGAGAGGGGGAGAGAAATCTTTCTCTCTTAATCCCATATATACATACATACATACATACACCGACAAGGAGTAGCTCAAGTGGTCAAGCACGGTGTCCCCTAAGAAAGGGACCCAAGTTTGAATCCCAGTTGCCACCTTGATATGCCACCCTCCCAGGCATTCAGCCTCTTCCACGGGTGTGGGAGAGGGAGAGAGAATGCCTCTTCTAATCCCATACATACATACATACATACACATATACAAAACATACATCTCCATCTCTATGGTTGGCGATCATTTAGGCGATCATGAGGGCGACACGCCACTATGGGCGGAGATGGAGAACACATGTTCGACAACTCCTGTTGGGGGCGTCCACCTCCATGCCATGACTGACCTACACCTACTCACCATATACCATCCAGAGGCTTTTTGGGAAACCCTAGAGGTAGTCGAGAAGGAGGGAAAGAGGACAAAGCTAGAGCAAAGAACTACAGTGAGGAACAAGGATTGGGCAGTTCGGTTGATAATACTGGAGAAATGCGCAGAAGGGCATGGGCACAGATCCTCCAAGAGAAGAAGAGCAACGTGGATATGGTGTTCCCAAATCCAAAGATTGAGGAGGGTCAGATATGCATTGACCTGGAAGAGGACGAATTCACCAAGATGAAGAATATTTGGGAATTCACAGTCCTAATCTATGTTCTTGGCAAGAGGCCATTTATCCACATCTATGAGCATGGATTAGCCAGACCTGGAGACATAAGGGAGAATTTGAACTAATTTCTAAAGACAAAGGAATATTCTTGGTGCGGTTTGCTAACGAGGATGATAAAAGATCGGATTTGGAGGCTATACCATGCTGGTTTGACTACCAACTTGTCATCACCAAACCCTATAAGCATGGGGACGAACTCAGGAGGGACTTCTTGTCCTCAGTTCCTATCTAGATGGGTATCCCGTCGATAGGGAGGGTGTGGAAAAGGAGAGTCGTGGGTGTGATTGCCTTTGGTATAGGTCAAGTGTTGCACATTGACGACGGGACATTACACAAAGCAGAGAAGGTGGAGCGCTGCTTGTTAGCCTGGAAGTGGAGAGCTCTACGCCTGATATAGTGTGACTAGCGGTGAAAGGGATAGAAGACATCCCAGTTAGAGTCGTTTATGAAAACATCCTGCCAATGTGCAATGACTGCAAGGCTTTTGGTCATGCCCCAGACCACTGCGATAGGAAGAAGAAACTGGTGGTACGATAGGCGCAACCAATAGAGAAAGTGTGGAAGCGGGCTGAGATAGAGAAAGAAAAGGGGCAAGAGCAAAGCATTGACATTTCTACTGACAATGAGAGGGATGAAGAAGGGACCCCTATTGGTGGAGAGTCGCCTGCTGCAAATGAAATTGTTGGAAACAACAACAATAGCAAGGACGGTTGAGGGTCTCCTCATATACATGAAGAAGATCAAGAAGAGGGTGAGTGTCTATCATCCACAAGGAAAAAGAGTCATAGGAAAGAAGATATACCTAGAAGTCAAGAAGTTGGAGCAATCCTAGATACTTCAAGCAGCTTCAGGACATTGAGTGACTCAGACAAGGAGGAGGAGGCTCTGTTGAACATAAGGGAAAAGAAGAGTTGAAGGGGCACAACAAGAAGGAGCCAGCACAACGCACGAGGTCCAGCAAAAACCGTTGATATGGCCATGATTCCATGGAATTTAAGGGAGTTTGTGATAGGTATAAAGAAGAAAGAGATCAGTGAGTGGATTGTTGTGAGTGGGCACTCAATAACTACTTTAGTGGAAACCAAAATAAGGGTGCAGAATAAAAATAATATTAGATAGTTGTTTCCACAAGGGTGGGAACATGTTTCTAATTTGGATTGCTCTGAGTTGGCCAGGGTTTGTATAGTGTGGAAACCAAATGCTTGGTAAGTTATTGTGATATAGATGTCAAATTAGCACATTACAGTGGAGTGTAGGAATGCAGGAGGCCTACACATGTGGATGTCAGCGGTCTATGCTCATAACGATGTGAAAAGGAGACAGAGTTTATGGCAGGAACTGGTAGAGTTATATGGTTGGATATCTACCCCTTGGCTCGTGATTGGTGACTTCAACAATGTCCCAATGAAGGCAGAGAAGATTGGCAGAAAACCAGCATTGAATGCAGTGATAAATGCTTTTAATCATGTTATTGATAAGGCTGGGTTGTTCGAGCTACCTATGGTTGGAGGAGACTTGTTCACTTGGAACAATGAAAGAAGAGCAGAAGATAGGATAGAAATCAAGCTAGACAAAGCACTAGTGAATGATGAATGGTTGTGTATTTTTCCTAGTGTGCAGGTCAAAGTAGGGGGATTCGAGATGAGTGATCATGCTCCTATTTTAGTACAGATCATAAAGAAGAAATAGAAGAGGAGGCCGTTTGGATTTTTGAATTATTGGGCTGAATGGAAAGTCTTTAATGACATCATCATAGAAATCTAGGATATACAGGTGAGAGGGAATCTGATGTATGTGTTTGCTAAGAAACTAGCCAATATAAAATCTACACTCAGGAGGTGAGCCAAAGAAAAGATAAACATTCCCAGTATATTAAAGGAAACTAAACAGGAATGTGAGGAGGTTAAAAAGTTGTTGCTACATGATCCACTTAATGAAGAATTGATAGAGAAGGACAACGAGCTGAAGAGAAGGCTAGAGGATTTAAAGAAAGTAGAGGAAAAATTCTACTGGGAGAGGAGTAGGGAGAAATGAATGGAGGATGGTGACATAAATACCAAACTTTACCACACAGTTGTCAAAAGAAGAGAAATCAACCACATCATTTTAGAACTCATTGGTAGAGATGGGAATGTTGTCAACAAGCAGAAGGATTTGGAAGAATAGGCCATTCTATTCTATTCTTCTCTCTATGACAAAATAGCAGAGGAGGAGGAGCTGGAGTGGAATTTCAAGTTGACAAGTACCCACATCAACATTCTAACAAGGGAGGTAAATGAACATGAAGTCAAAGAAGCGATGTGGATTATCGACAGTCATAAGTCCCCAGGTTCAGATGGTTTCAATGCTTACTTCTACAAGAAAAAATGGGAGATCGTCAAAGAGGATTTAATTGCATATGTGAGATGGTTTCTAGTAGGAGGAAATATGGTTAGACAGGTCAATCACTCCTTTCTTGTACTAATTCCAAAGAAGAAAGTGACAACCTCTCTTGCTGATATGTTTAAGGGTGGAAAGGGACTATGCCAAGGTGATCCACTCTCTCCTTTCCTCATTGTGATTGTCATAGAGTACTTCACCCAAAAGATGCAAGTGACAGAAAAGAAGAAGTTGATCAAGTCGTACAATGTGCACAAGATAAAAGTGATGACACACCTGATTTTTGCAGATGACGTGATGGTATTTGTTGAGGCCAAACTCAATACCCCATGGTACCTACAAGAGGTATTTAGGGAGTTTGGCAAGTAGACGGGGCTGCACATTAATGCAAACAAGACTTATCTATTCTTATCAAAGAACTGCTATATGATGGAGGATAGGCTAAAGGAGGCAATGGGAATGGAGATGGGAAAATTTCATACAAAGTATCTTGGTTTTCCTTTGGCTAGAGGGAACTTACAAGTCAAAGACTTTGTTGATTGTATGGATAGATTGGATGATCTGATTAAAAGATGGCCAACGCATAAGACTTCCATGATAGGGAGAACGACTCTATTGAAGGATGTAGTGAAGGAACTCTTCATCTTCTGGGTCCAATAGGGATAGATCATGGGTCCAGTGCTAGATAGAATGGAAATGAAAATGGCGAACTTCCTTTGGGCCAACACATACCACCCTATGAGATACGCATGCATGGCACTACCAAAAGATGAAGGTGGGTTGGACTTGAAAGCACCAAGAGATGTAGCAAAGTGGGGGACTCTGAGAAGAATTATCATTTACCAGGAGGGTACCTCTACTTGGGGGAAGTGGATGAGATAAGGATACCCACGAGGATTGGACTTATACCACTCATAAGGGAAGGATACTCATGCACCATCAACGTCATGATGAAAATGTGGCAGTAGGTCAGCCATCTATTTGATCCCTATAAGGCTAGAAGATGGAGACTAAGAGATATAAATACTAATCTATGGGAGATAACGAGAGCTGAAGCGGATAAGGACAAGCACATGGAGTTGGCATGGGCTGGAATTCACATACCAAAATGGAGCACATGTGTGTATAAAATTCTACACAATGCTTTGGCTACACTGGACAAGATGCATGACTGTAATAATGAGGTGATTGATGCTTGTTTTCTTTTCAAAGATGAGGATGAGTCCCACACCCACATGGTAGGTTGCGGTAAATTTACTAGGGGGTATAGAAAATTATTTGTGAAGATTTCAATTTGCACCTTCAGCTAAAAGAAGATCCATGAAGAATGTTGACAAGCTGTGAGAAGAGCAATAAGAGAAGGCTTTTGTTTTAGCTCTTTGATATCACATTTGGGAGGAAACGAATGCATGTAGACACGGTAGTGCAACCACGAATGCAAGGAGTATATCTGCAAAAATTTGTAAATGTGCTAAATGTAAGTTACACATTAGTTAGTAGTGTGAGTTTTCTTTTCTTTGATGTATGGCATCAGGATATATGTAACTCTTGACCTCCTATATTTTAGGAGGAAGTCAGAATAAATATTTACCTGATTCTAATACATAAATACATACACACACAAATACAACAACCTGTATCTTCTCCTAGGGCTAGCTCTAGCGATAGGCCAGGCAATTGTCTGGGCGATGGCACCCACATTGGCACCAGCCAATTCTGGCGTCCACCAAACTGTGCTCACCTCTCAACCCCACCCGACCAAGCCACCTCCATGTCGTTACCCCACCATTGAAACACTGATGGCCAGAACCCTAACCCAGTAGAGGAAGTAGGAGGGAAGAAGTCGATGATGGTAAGGAAGGTTTGGACTCAAGTCCTGAAGAAATTGGTGAGCCACAAAGAGAAGGAGATGGATTTCCTAGAACTAAAGTTGATTGAAGGGGAGGTTCATGTGGAAATCAACAAAGAGGAATTCGAGAAGATGCATGATGTCTGGGAGTATACCATCATGGTATACGTCTCGGTTAAAAGACCCTATTTCCCACACCTACATGCATGGATCCAGTAGACATGGAAACCCAGACTAGTACAGTAATGGTCTATAGGGTCATTTTTTAAAGCCTATAGTGTCATTTCTAACCAACGCTTACGTGGCCTATGCTTTAGAAATTGCACTATAGGGTCAGTTTTTTTTAACCAAAGAAAACCGACCTTAGATAGCAGTGTCGGGTTGGCATAAATAGAAACCCGAGGCAATAGTTACACTCCTGCATCACTTATATCAAACAGAATTGACCCTATAGCCAAAATTGATCATTTTGAATTTGCAAAGAAGATATCCAACCCTAGAGGTCTATAAGGTCGGTTATATGCAAAAACCCAACCCTAGAGGTCTATAAGGTCAGTTGTACTACAAAAATTGACCCAATAGAGGTACAAAGAAATTGACCCAGAAGGAAACTGAACGCCAGGTATGTAAGGTCAGTTATAGTAAAAAATCGACCCTGTAGTGTATGTAAGGTTGGTTATTCTAAGAACTGACCCTATAGTGTACAAAAAAAATTTATAGAAAAATTTGGAGAATAGAAATATGCAGAACAAGAACCTACAAAACAGAAATCTGATTTACAAAGATCAAAACCTGCAATAGAAAGAAGATTTGGAAATGCAAAGATGCAAGCCTAAAATTTATTCTAAAGTCACTTTCTATCTTTTATGTTCAATCCTATTTGAATTGATATCAATTTCCAAACCACACACATTCATAAAAAAAATCAACATATTCAGTTGAGACATATTCATATGCATATCACATCATAACATTCACAAAATGATAGATTGCATTAACCAAGTCTTAGATGATACCAAAATTCATGTCAAATACAAAAGTAAATTTGAAAGTAGGAGTTTAAAACTACATACATAAATGAAGCTATCATATGCATTCAATCCAATGCCATAGTGACTTCATTTAGAAAAGCATCTGACCACTCTTCTCGAAATTCATTTAAATCCTCAAGTGTGTAAGGTTGAGTTATAAAGATATGCAATAGAAATGCACATGCTAATATTTTATAAATGACTACAACTCAATTGTGAATTTATGATGTTATTCTTTATTATTTGATTTATAGTTTGAATGTCATGTGTTGCTCCTTTACCAATAGTTTGCATATATTTCATTACATAGTAGCCACAAGGCCAGTTATTATTTTGTATAGGACACTACAAATAAGGAATTACACTTAATGTTAGTAAACTACTATAAACATAGTTGAGATAATACTATAAGAGTTGACATTAATACATTACTATATGAGTTGTACATAAGACTAAGCTGTCAAAGCAGCTACCTTGACATTCTTCAAACTCAATGTCTTTAATTTTGTGGGTATTCATCCTCCACCTTCACAAAAAGCCTTTATACCCCTATTAATGATATGATTAATATAGTTGGCAAAATAGAAATTCTAAATAGATATATCATGTTAAAGCATAACAATTGATGTGGTAGAGAATAAATTTATGCTTACTCTATAGTTGGCCATTTCAGTTTGTAGCCCCTTATTGTTTTTCCCATTGGGTCAAGATAATAAAGAGTCATCAATTTTGGGATGGCCACCACAAATTCCCAATGTATAGATCTGAGTAAGAATAAAACAAACATTAAAATAAAGAAATTTAGTCATTATTGAAATTATATTGAATAATACAACTTACTGGACATTAAAAGGAATTAGAATAATTTCCTTTCCCACACTAGAAAAATATTTGAATGCAAGAGAGAAGTAGTCATTTACATCCTCAATATGTGTTTCCCCCTGACTAGTGACTAAAGGAACTAAGAATCAACCATTCTTTATTTCAAAGTTTATGACCTCGGTATATAAGTGGTTGTAAGACATTTGTAATCATTTCATATATAGAAATCAGTTAAAAATGTGTATTGGAATTTCTATATTGATAGATCCTTACCTTATCCATACTTCTAATATCAAAGTATTTATCCAATCATACCAGAACAACTCTATAATATCTTCAAGAAAAATATAATTCTCAAAGTCCCTCCTAGTTGCATCTTCTTTTAAATTGATCAACATATGTGATCATGAGCTTTGGTTGGCTAAGTATCGACACAAACATTTACATTTACTTCCCAACTCATTGAATGTGGATTCTAGAATGAAAGATGGCTTGGGCATAGGAGGACAACTAGTAGGATTCTGACTTTTTGGTTTACAAACATGTTAATTAAATTACATACTTATATCATAGGAGTTCGTATATGTAGTCAAATAGGAAAAACATGATAGAATTTTGGTATACCTTGTCATTGAGAATCAAGTGTCTAGGCCACCCCACCATAGCACCCTCTGCTTCTCTAACTGTACTATATTCAGGATTATGAATGGGCAGTGGTTTGTCCCCCATTGTCATACACAAGATGGATGGACACACGAAAAATGTCATCAGTAATTGGTTGGCAATGCAATGTACCACTGAGGTTGTATACCTTGCCCTTTGCCACAATATTATATTCTAGAACATCCACTGTAATTTTGTAGTTCATACCAACCTAGAATTGAAATAATATAAGTTATATACGAAGCGGTAAATCAGATACCTACTACAACTATATATATATATATATATATATATATATATATATCATACTAATAATACAACATATAAAACAAACAAACTATAGATTGTTTTTGTGGGTCATTGGGAGTGCTCCCATGACCTTCTACAACTGGAGCATGGGCTTGTACCTCATCATCTGAGAGACACACAGTTTGAATAGGTTGAGAAGGTTGATTGAGCTAAAATGAAGACAATATTTCTTATACTTTATGTTCTACTAATGCTTCAACTTTCTCTTGTGTAAGACCTCGTGTACGACCTCTTCTAGATTGCTATTGTGAAGGGCCAAAATAAGACTTGAATCCTATGCCAGCTCCTAATGCCCTAACACGGGCAGGATGCTCCTTCATACCAAGAGCAACTGTTAGTTCATCCATGTGACCAGTTGGGATGAACTTCCCTTCCTTTGCTCATGGAGATCAATCTATTCATAGTTAATAAAAATATTAAATCACAATCAATTAGATATAAATAAATCAAAGTTTGTGGGAGTTACTCTTACCATCTTTTGTGCCACCTCCTTAGTTGCAGGGTTGGGAATTTCACCTGCTCAATTTTTTCTAGCATCAATCCATAACAAGTGTCAGGTTGGATGCTCAACTTTAGTTGTACAAGACTCTACTCCATAAGAGAGTTGCTTCTCTTGTAGTTGGTGATGGAAGGCATAACCATCGGGCCCCAAGCAATGGTCATGCACATTTTTGACCCGCCTTTCCTTTTGGGCCTCGGGAATAGCCTGATCATTTCAAATAAGGTATTGTAATTTAGATCAAACATATATATATTAATTGTATAAAAAAGATTCATACAATACATCACAATTTTTATTACTGGAAACTCATCTGACTTCCTAGATGCAACAAATCTTTTCCATACCTCAGGATCTATAAAAATATATTGATCAGTTGCTTTCTTCTTTTGATTAGGATTATCTATATAATCTCTTTTGAGATTGGTCTTAAAAGCCCTCCATCATACACCACAACGTTGTAGCACTTTTTTCTTGTGATCTTTTTATTTAGATGAAAAACACCCTATACATACAAAACCAATAATGTTATTTCAACAAGGATATGTCTTTCCAAGCAAACTAAATTAGAATCAAAAAATGAAAAACTTAGTAAAATAATATCACTTCAACTCACATATATCTTTCCATAGGAGGTCTTTTAAGGCAATATCAACATCATGCCAATTTTCTATATCTATTGCCACATTACTGCGCGTGGTCACCCCTATGTAATGATTGAAAGCACTAGTATGTTCCCCAACAGGTGATGTTGTGATATCAAACTGTATTGGCAATTTCTCCCCTTTGGCCTTTAGCTCCTGCAGCCTACGCATCAGTGTGGGACTTGTACATTTCTTAGCATCACCAGTACCCGTAGCATCACCACTACCAGAAGCATCACCACTACCGTCCTCATGGTGCTCATGCTCATAATGTTCATCTTCACTTGCCATTTTATAACAACCTACAAGTATACATGATATAATAAAATATAAGTGATAATAAAAGCACAAGTGGTAATATGATGTATATCTTAAAGATTACATGTTTGAATGATAATAAATGTAGATTTCAAAGAATACATGCCTCTAGTATTGGTTGAGTTTCTAGTCAAGTAAAATTCCTTCAGCATGGTCTTGACATTTATAGTATTCATTGATGTTAACTTCAACATTTACACTTAGCAAACCAACTGAGAATGGGCTGGAATCATCATACTTTTCATAGTATTCTTCTTCATTTATAGGATCTACAGTAAACTGTCTTTTTCCATGAAGAACGACAAACCAATTTTTATTTGTCAGGTCATCAATATAGAATACTTGTTTTGCTTAGTCAGCCATGATGAGTGACTCATCTTTCTCACCAATCTTTTCAAAATTCACCAATGTGAAACCCAACTCATCCACTAAAACTCCTTTGTTGTTATCAACCCAATTACATCTAAAGATAGGAACTTTGAAATCTGTATAGTCCAATTCCCATATGTCTTCAATGATGTCATAATATGACATCTCAGCTTCGCGTGGTCTTTTATCTTTAGCACTAGCAAAATACAACAAAAAGATTGAATAGTGACCCCACTATTTTGGACTACACTACTTTCATCTTGACGCTTTGTGTAGTATGAAAATATGTTTATGTCATAACCTTCATATGACATGACATCCATTTTTGGCTTAAAGGCAAGCCATTTTATGTTCTCAGCAACATTATTCGGTGATTCAGATAGTTGACTAAAGACTTTCTCTTCAAACCACCTAATAAATGTTCGATTATTCTCTCTTTCAAGACACATTGAACTGGATCGAGGATGATTTTTCTTGATAAGATCATTGTGTTCTGTGATGTGGTTACCAACTTCATCGATGTTTTGTAAAATATACAAATGTGCTTGTTCCCACAACTCCCGACTAATTCCTTTCACTCGTGCTCCCAGATTTCCTTTGCCACAATAAGATTCAGTGTGATGGGAATTTTTTAGATCGCTAAAAGTTTCATTGCAATTCAAAAAATCATTACAAAAGTCCATCACCTCCCTAGCCACATAACCCTCAATAATACTCTTTTTAGGACAATAACGATTCCGAACATCACCTTTAACATTTAATCTCACTAGTAACTGTATAATGCATGTTTAGTTTTCAAAAAAAATCAGCAACATTTCCCCTAAGCCCTCCAAGTACATCAATGTAAATGGAAAATAACCACCCACATATGTACCCAGAGAACAAATGAGGAAATACTACTAAAATTTTCCTCAAAACTAAACATACAAATACACTTACGTCCTAAGTGAGATCAAATATCTAAAAATAGTCCCTGATCGGGGACTAATTTTGAATGGGTTTCTAAGTTAACATATAAATGTATTATTGTCATATTTATATATTGAGTTAAACATCATGCATTGATGATTTCATATATAAAACCTACAGTGTCAATCTGGGACTACACAATGTCTACTCTCATATTTCTAGAATGTATACAATGATTACATATGTGACTGATAATAAAATGTAGATATGAGAGAATACATGTTTTTATTATTGGATGGTTGCTAGTCAAATAAAATGGAAAAAAAAAACGTAACTGACCTGAGCTTTCGAGATGAAAATGAGAGAAGATTGTGGGTAGTGGAAGGCACACAATGGCAAGGAGAAAGAGGATGACCTCCGAGCACCAGAGTGTTGACTTCTATGAGTAAGAGGAAGGGAGGAAGCAAGACACTGCGGTCTGACCAAGGCAATAGCTACTGGACCTAATAATGTCTCTGTCGAGGAAGGGCGGAAGCAAGACGCTGGTGTGGTGTAGAGGTGGGGTACAAAACGCTGATGCAGAGGTTAAAATCCTTCATCCTCAGTGGATGGGTAGGGGATGACGACACAGAGGCACTTGGGGGTGCGTGGGCATGAATGACTATTAGAGGAGGAGGAGCCTTGGAACGGAGGGTTGTCGTAGTTGAAGGAGGGAAGAAGGGAGGCGCCATAGATGCGAGAGCAGCGACCAAGGAAGTAGAAGCTTCTAGTGGCCACACTGAGGAAGGGTAGAAGAAAGACTCTATGATGTGAAGGTGGACCTCATCACGCTGGTGCGGAGGTGGAGCTCATCACAAAGTCATCGGTGGAGCACTAGCTAGTGGTGGCACGGTATTCAGTGGAGGGCTAGTGGATGGTGTCGTCATCATTAGTGGAAGGCTGATGGATGTCACCTCCATCATAAGAGGAAGAGAGATAGGAGAGCAGAAACCCAAAATACGAATGAAACCCTGGAAAGTGAAAGCAAAAACCAAAACGCAAGAGTATAAACCAAAACATAGTGCAACCAGAAATTATTAAGATCTATATGGTCAGTTCTATGGTCAAAACTAGCTAGTTAGAGAAATTGGAGCCCGATCTTTGGAATCAAACCAACTACAAGGTCTGTTATTAAGAAAAAATCTGACCCTACAGTCTATAGTCATCGGATTTTACAAGCATACATGACCACCTACTAGGTCATTTCTAGAACAAAAATCGACCTTAGAGCTCAACTATAAGGTCGGTTCACAAGAAAAAACTGACCCTCAAAGTCCAAGTTTATAGACGCAGTTCAATTTATCAAAACAAACGCTATATGATTTTGGAGTGAAGGAAAAATAATCTATTTTTCTTGGTGGGAAATGTGTAAGGTCATTTTTTATTAAAAACCAAGGTTGTGTCATGCACACACACACCTCATGCCCGATATAGTAGAAGCACCTTTATCCAATGTACTTGATTGAGTAACACATGAAGTGTGTTATGTCAAATGATACATTAAAATGTATAGATTGCAATGCATTTTGATAATGTAGGCCAATGTACCTTGAGAGAAGGATTGAGCCAACTTAATAAAGTATGATGTAATCATTATCCTAGAAAGGATGAAAGAAAAACTCGTACTTTGTGTATTAATCATTCAATGAGCATACATTGATACCCCCATGTGTGTAGAACTATGCATGGGGGTTTTAATTCTTAATCATATGAATTAGGGTATTGATTCTTGACAATATAAACTTGAAACCTTAATCTATTAAAGAGGGAAACCCTAACCCTAATCGGTGAAAAGGGAAACCCTAACCCTAATAGTGGAAAGGTTGTATTTCTCTTATGTTGCATGGTAATGATATGTACTTGATATTGCTTCTATGATGAAATACTAACCATGCAGGTATCATGAGATGATGAGCATAGCCAGGTATGAGCTATGATGTTTCATATAATACAGATTAAATGGGCCTTGTGAGTTATGTGAAATACTTGTGTAATAAGTATAATGTTTACCTAGTCCAAGGACCTAGAGGTAATAGTTACTTGATAAGAGGTAACAATGTTCAGTGATGAACTAAGGGTTTGAATACCCAGATCTAGAATTAATGATGATGATAATGTTAAGGGATGAGAATTCCCAATAATGTGATAAGGGATTGAGACCCTGAGTGTTATGCATTCAATGTGTTCCAAAGATTATAAAAGTACTTGATAAATGTATTGCACCTTTCTTTGTAGCATCTGTTATAATTCTTTCTTATAAGTTGATTGATGCTAATAGATACTGTAATACACTTAATTAATCAAGTGGAATCTTTTCACGTAGTTTCCCAGACCATAGATCCATTCGTTGTCGGAATTTGCTGAATGGTGAAATGAGTTTAACTCGGAGAGCATATTTTTTAATATGTGGGTGTGATGGACGAAAATATCCTTATGTCTAGATAGGAAATTATGTGTGATTTCCTGATGAATGCTAGGGTTGTCGTGTGATCGCCCTGATGAAATGTATCGGGGATTGATGTGTAATCTCTCTGAAGAGAGTTCATGTTGCGGCTGTAGCTCTTTAGCAAAGATGTCGCTATACCCCAGCAAGCTAGTTACAGTTTGACATGTGGTCACTGTCAGTGGTCTCGTACTGACTGAGATGAGTGAAGTCATGGCAGTCAGATCTTCCATTGACCTTGTATGATACTGATGCTTTACGTAGCCATGGTCGGTTGGATCATGAGTGGTATACCTCATCTCCTTTGGGCATAAGTGTGATTGTAAACATGTAATCAGTTGTGTAGTGTATTTGTTTAAGGTATGAATATGGAAACATTGATTGATGCTTCATTACTTTTATACATCATAGTTGATAGATGTTATACATGTTCTTCATATTCCTTATAAAGCAAATAGATGATCTATGGTTCTGATATGGATAGTTGAACTGTTTAAACAAAGTTATTGCTTTGTACTGCAATTAAACAATGATTAAACATGCTTATTTACATAAAAGATCCTATGCTTAGTCTGTGATAATAATATTGTTGGCAGAGAGTTATATCTCTCGCTGGGACTTGTGTCTCACCTATGGGTTCCACAATTTTTAGGTGG
The DNA here is from genome assembly GCA_963693085.1 of Alisma plantago-aquatica. Taxonomy (NCBI): domain Eukaryota; kingdom Viridiplantae; phylum Streptophyta; class Magnoliopsida; order Alismatales; family Alismataceae; genus Alisma; species Alisma plantago-aquatica. The sequence continues at coordinate 1,178,872,844 of OY856411.1, read as the reverse complement.
ACGTGCACGAGGAGGTAGAGACTGTACCGCAGAGGAAGTACAACAACAGTAGGGATAGTAGTAATAGCTCAGGTTGAGTGTATTATCTGTCGTGTCTTGTAGATAGAAGTCCTATGTGTCGTCTATGTACTCTCAAGTTCTTGGGAGTTAGTACGTAATTATTTTATAAATGATCTGAGATTTTGGCTTGTATGCCTCGAGGTTTTATGTTGCTTATGTATATGTTTGGGCAAAGCAACTGGTATATGATATCCTCAGGATGAGATGGTACAATGGATGTACATTATGAACGATGACGTATATGAAGTTTTGGTTCTTTCTTTAAGAGTTTCCTGGAAATGGATTTCTTTGTAAGATGATTTTAATTTTTAGTGATTTTCATTAATCCATTTCTAATGGTTATTCCACGTAATTACTGGTGGCAATTTGGCTGTCGGTTTGATGGTAGTCGTCACAAAGTTTTGGTATCAGAGCCTAAGGTTTGCTGAGTCTATATAGACATAGGATTAAGGTTGTTGAGTCTGTTCTAGTGTCCTCTAGTTTATCTTATAATGACTTCTGCTCATATAGGAGAATAAGTAAAGCTTAAAGATGGCTGGAGCACACGAAGAACATGCTGCTGAGAGTAGTGTTTTTGCACCAGGAGGAGGTGCAAGGGAATAGGCTAGAGAGGAATCAGTGCCTGAGAATCCCCAGCTTGATCAAGTCATGCTAGAAAACCCAGCCTTTCATGCTCTTTTTGGGCAATTCATGACCATAATGATGCATATGGCAGATCAGATGCCAGCACCAGCACCTAGGGAACCAGTTTCCAATGAGGGACATAGATCTGGTAAGACCTTTGAATAGTTACGCTGGGTAGGAGCCATTGAATATGTTGGTACAACTGACCCAACAGACGCGGATTCATGGCTCACTGAGCTGGAGAAAGCCTTTAGAATCCTTAGCATCCTAGAAATTGATAAAGTTAGGCATGTTGTGTACCTTTTGAAAGGAAGCATTGGCCATTGGTGGGCCATTGAAGAAGATAAAAGACCTGGTGTTGAGGTCAGATGGCAGGAATTCCGACGTGAGTTTGTTAGTAGATACTTTCCCAAGACTTATCTGGATGAGAAAATCTCACAATTTGAGCAGATTAAACAAGGACCGATGAATATTAGTGAGTACGAAACTAAGTTTATGGAGCTTCTGCAGTTTTTTCCACACATGGCTACTACAGATGAGGAGAGTATTTGATGTTTTAAGAAGGGTCTGAATGCTAAGTTAACCACACATGTATCTGCCCTAGAGAATAGAGAGAGGTTTTCCACCTTTGTGGAGTCAGTTAGGCAGATAGAGAGGTCTGTGACTGAGAAATGTGAAACTAACACTAGGAAAGTACCTGCCCAGTTCCAGGAATAGAGGTCTGGAAGTTTCAAGAAATTGAGATTTCCTACACCAGTAACACCACAGAGATCAAGTGCTCAGACGTAGTGGACATCAAGCAAGGGTAGAGGTTGTAGTTTTCTGCCAAGTGGAGCCCATAGCATGGCATCAATGTCAGTGACAGGACCATCTAGGCTGCAATGGGAGAACAGAGACTGCTTTAAGTGTGGGTAGACATGACATCTGAAAAAGGATTGTCTAGTTAGAGATAGGGAGGTAACCCAACCACCGAGATAGAGTCAACAAGGCTCTCAGAGGCAACATTTTAGTAGTGGCATATGAGGATGTAGACAGGCATCCCAAGTAGGTTCATCTACACTAAACAACAGAGCACAGAGTTGACAACAGGCAACGGCAAGATTCTATGCTTTGAATCAGCCGGAGGCAGTAGTCAATCCACGAGTCATAACAGGTCAGATGGAATTGTTTCATTCTGATATGTCTTCATCCTGCTTCGTATTTGTTTTGATTGATCTGGGTGCTACACATTCCTTTATCACTCAAGAAGTGATTCATGATTGCAATATGACTGTCAGTCGTAGAGCAGATAATCTATTATTAGAAACTCCATTAGTCGGATTTTTAGTGTTGTGGGAGGTATGTTCTCCCTATGTTCTTTCCTTTTCAGAACACAGCATTCGGGTGGATCTTATACCACTTGAGATGCACGGGTTTGATGTAATTCTTGGGATGGATACCCTAGAAAAATATAAGGTTGTCTTGGATTGTTATTCCAAGCAAGCTATGTTCACAGACAGTGATAAGACATGGGTCTTTCAGGTGGACAGAAAGATTCTTCCAACCTATCTAGTATCAGCAATGGTAGCGGAGAGGTTGATATGACAAGGATGATTCACATTCTTGGCACATGTGGCAGACACCAAAGTAGAGAGTCCTAGTCTTTCTGAAGTTCCTGTTGTCAGGGAATTCAAGGATGTGTTTCCTAAAGAATTTCCAAATATCCCTCCACCTCGAGAGATTGATTTCAAGATTAATCTAATTTCGAGTACGCAACCAATAGCCCAAACACCTTATAGGATGGCCCCTGCTAAGATGGCAGAACTCAAGAAATAGTTACAGGAGTTTCTTGATAAAGGTTTCATTCGACTGAGTACTTCACCATGGGGTGTTCCAGTTCTCTTTTTGTTAAAAAGAAGGATGGCTCTATGAGATTATGCATAGACTATAGACAACTTAACAAGGTGACTATAAAGAACAAATATCATCTGCCAAGGATAGTTGATCTATTTGACCAGTTGCATGGTGCAACAGTGTTCTCTAAGGTAGATCTAAGGTCAGAATATCATCAGTTATGTATCAAAGAGAGTGGCATACCTAAGTCAGCCTTTAGGATAAGGTATGGTCATTATGAGTTTGTAGTTATGTTGTTTGGACTAAGTAATGAACCAGCTGCATTCATGGAGCTGATGAATAGAATCTTCTGGCCATTCCTTGATCAGTTCATAGTGGTCTTCATAGACGACATCCTGATATACAGTAGAGATGGTCAACAAAATGAACAACACCTTCGTCAAGCCTTGACTTTGTTGAGACAACACAAGCTATATGCTAAGTTTAACAAGTGTGAGTTCTAGTTGTCAGAAGTGTCTTTTCTAGGACATGTTATATCTACTTCAGGTATTTGTGTTGATCCTAAGAAAGTGGAGTCTATTGTAGAGTGGGAACATCCCAAGACAATATCTATTATTATCATAGTTATGATTTATTAAATACTTTTATAAGCTTTATATACCAACTTCTTATTGGTTATAACTACATGTGATGACAATGAAAAAGAAAATAGGTGATAGTTTAATTATAGGAACACAATATAAATATATTTACTTACAAGGTAATAGGTAAATTTCAACTTTCAAGCATCGTAAAATCATGATGAAAACCACTGCACTTATCACTAGATAGATGACAGTGTGTTATTCATTTATTAAGATAGAATTTTTTTTCTACGATAGACAATGGAAATCATTTTATAAATTTGTATTAGATCGACTATATATAAGTAATAAATAGTTAATGACACTTTTATAGCATTTGCCTATAAAAGGACACATTATCTTGAACCATGATCATCAAGTAAGCCAAAAAGTTGAAATAAGCAATGACCCTTGAAACATTAATGATGCAAAAAATAGACATGGAGAATAAGAACATGAGTCTGATCTTATTAACTTTTTTGTAGTAAGCATGGATGTTGAAATGTTTTTAATCAGAAATATACATTTGTAAAAACTGACATTGATACAACCCTATTTTTGGGTTCAACTAGTGAGAAATGTAATTTATCATATTAAAGATAATTGAACAAATAATGATATGATTTGTTTTGAATAAATGGATTCCCTTCACAATAGCCTTGATTGGTTGCTTTGTGGGCTTTATTGGCTATTGGGCCCAATAAAAAGGAAATTCAATTAGTAAATGGATAATTGAATTTTTAAGAAAAGAAACATGTAGAAATCTCTAGAAGGCGAATCCAAAGAGGATTTCATGCCTCTTGGGTTCCTTGGGTACCAAGGAGTCCAAGGTTGCAAAAAGAAAGCAATAAGAAAAGAAAAGACTAATTAAGTATTTTCTTTATTAAGAAAGAAATTGAAAATAATGGTAAAATGTGGAAAATGAGTGGAAAGAGGTATAAATGAGATTTCTTGGAGAAATTTCGTATCCATGAGATTTCTAATGATAAAAGGAATGTCAATGAGGAAAATAAAAGAGAAATAAAGAGAAATCCTAAAAAAAAGAAATATTTTATTATGAAATAAACATGATAATGCAAAATAATGCATATAGGTGCATTAAGAAGGATAATAAGTATTCCAATAAAATGAATTTCGAAATAATATAGTTTCTTGGGGTACAAGGAGCCCCAATGAAGGAAGAGGAAAGAGAAAATGCCAAAATTTGCAGAATAAAGGATAATATGATATTTTATTAATGATTTTGGTGGATTATGAAAAAGGAAGTAATTTCTATTATGAGAAAATAGAAATTCATTCTAAGGAATAAAAGGCAAGTATAAAGAGAGTGAAAGAAATAATTCTTGTATTTCTAAGTATCTGTGGGCTCTGATCTCCAAACCACGAATTAATCCCGATTTAAACATATGCGGAAGCATCGATAAACAGCGGAAGTCAAAAATCACGGGAAATTAAAACTTTTCGAGACAAGAGCTTGAAACCACAAACCTTTTCCATAGAAAAAGGATTTAACTGTTTACATTACTGACAACATTACTTCTTGAGTAATTATATACAACAGGATACAAATTCTCAAGAGTTCATACTCCAAAACACTTCAGGACCTGAGAGTACAGAGGACACATAGGACTGACTCTATACTACACCATGAAGCAGGCTGAGTCTCCACCTGAGATACTCACTGCTCCTGATGTTGCTGATGCTGGGATTGGTCTCCTGAGTTCTTGTTCCTCCGTCTTCGACGATCACCTAAAAAGTTGAAGTCTACGGGGTGAGACAATTATACATAATTGCCCCAGCGAGAGTTATAACTCTTCACTAGAAACTTTATAAGCAAGGCAGGGAATAACTAAAGCAATAAAAGCTTTCAAGATATTCACTAGCAGTTTTGATGATAAGCAAGAGTTCAATCAATATTAAAATATGAGAACATCTATACTATTCAAGGTAACATCCATCAAAACTCGTAGATAACTCTAACAGATATACTACGTTGTTGATTATGTTTTTCCAACATTATTGTTATGCCCTGTGGAGATGAGGTATACCACTCATACTCCAACCGACCACTGTTAAGTCGCCTCGGTATCATACTAGGTCATCGAAAGAGCCGGATTCTCATGACCTTCACCTTCCTCAGTCAGTTAGAGGATTGATTGTTAGACATCTGGCGGGATGTCCTTTGTAATAGCTCACCAGGGTACTCTGGTCCTTCGCTATTTTTAGAGTTACAGTGGCATTCTGTACTCTCTCCACCATCGGAAGATTTCTTGTTTATCTTTCACCGATGCGGTATTTGTGTCTTTAAGGGAGTGTAGAGATACATCTCACCTTTTGGACTTTGTGGTGGGGTTTGATGGGCTACTAGAATCTACATCAAATCCTCTCACCCTTTTACTTTTAGTGAAGGTATGACGGACTACATGAATCTACATCAAATACCTACACTAGGATGTAAGGTTCTACACATCCATGTACCCCACATACTCAAAAGTATGTGATCCAGGAGTTCCCTGGGGAAAACCTATTTCACCATCATTTAGACTCTGACAATGATGGATCTATGATCAGGTCTCTACATTTCACTTGATTAGTTAGGTACATTCAGTATTCTTTAAACATTGTTCTTCAAACAATAACATTAGCACAATAGCTATAATGAGAATACATAAATGTAGCAGGCCTAACTCTTTTCAATTATCAGTTCTCAGTCATCTCATCACAAGTCATCTGTCAAGCATGACCTTGATGGTGTTTATGGCTTTCACAGCCCATAAATCACAAAAGATGTCACTTAGCAGTGCATCAAGATAGTTCACTATTCATAAAGCTTAAGGCATGCTTTCAATGAATATAACATGGTATTCCATACCTGGATATGACCATCATCTCATAATAACCTGCATGGTTAATTCAACAGATAATAGTAAACAATTCAACAATTAGGGTTTACTATTCATCTTTCATGTCATCACCCTAGAATTAGGGTTTACTATTCACTCCATGGTGAATTGTACTCATTACATCATCATGTAAGAGAAACATCATCATTAAGGCTCTTAAATAAGATTAAGACCCATTAGATATCATAACTAGGGTTTCCATGACCTCACATAGGTGGGTCATTCCCTAATCATACACCTTCATGTGTAAAAGAAGTATCTCACTTGAGTTTCCACCTTAAAAAGGGTACTTTCTCTCTCTAGGATACTTTCTCTCTCTAGAAATACTTTCTCTCTCCTCTCACTAGTAGATGGTGGCAACACCACTCTAGATCAGTTTGAGATAAGTCTCCATTGACTAACATAAGCCAAAACATCAACATCATGTGATTAGGGTTTGATTAGAACAAGGTTTTATCCCTTTAGACCCCTCAAGGGTATTTTGGTAATTTGCCACATGATCACCATCATGGGTTAACTCACTAATCACATAGTCCCTTAATGACCTAGGTTACCATTAGGGTTTAGATTAGAACAACATTGAACTAATTACATCATCAAATGGTTAAGTACAAACCATCACCAATCTCCAAACGGTTTCAACCTTCAAACGGTTTCAACCACCCAAACGGTCTTGAGACCGTTTGGCCCCAAACGGTCTTGAGACCGTTTGGAGGTGAAGACCGTTTGGAAGGGTTGACTTCCAAACCGTTTGGAGCTTCAAACGGTTTGAGACCGTTTGATCAGAATTGCTTGAGATCGATTGGACCAAACGATCTTGAGGTCGTTTGAGCCCAAACGGTCTTGAGACCGTTTGGCCCCAAATGGTCTTGAGACCGTTTGGATCCAAACGGTCTTGAGACCGTTTGGTCCAAATGGGCTCAAACCGTTTGGACCTCCAAAGGGGTTCAAAGGTCACCAAAGTTCATGAATATGTGTGTTGAAGCCCTCAATTGGTTAAAGCTATGCTAACCACTTAAAAATTGAGTCAATTAGGGTTAGCCTTAGCCACTTAGACATCAAATTGACCCTCAATTGCAAGCCAATTAGGGTTCAATCCTCCTCAAATAGGGTTTCAAATCGATTGGTCATCAATGTTCAACAATGTGAATCAATTCAAGGTTGAACCTATCAATTGACCTCCAATTGGGCTCAAACTTGGCCCAAACGGTCTTGAGGTCGTTTGGACATCATCCAAACGGTCTTGAGACCGTTTGCCCAAAGTTTGACCAAAAACCAAGTCGTTTTGACTAAGGTTGAAGTCCAATTAGGTCAAAATCAGCAATTTTCATCAATTCATCAATTTCCTACAATTGGACCCTCAAACCATTATATTAACTCAACCCTAGACCTTCGAACGGTCTTGGGTTGTGCCCAAACGGTATTAGGACCGTTTGGAGGAATCCCCAAACGGTCTTGAGACCGTTTGGGTCCTTCAACCCAAAACTCAACGAGATCTATATGTCAAATCAGCACTTTTTCACCCGATTAGGGTTTCATGTTGAAGTGCCTTCAACTCTCAATTGGTCAGGAATTAGACTTTGATTCTTTGCAGAGATGAAATTCAATATATTAGGAACAGACCCTCAAACGGTCGTCCCTTGTTCAACTCTTTCAAACGGTCTTGAGACCTTTTCAATCCAAACGGTCTTGCAAGACCGTTTGAGAGCAAACGGTTTGAAACCGTTTGAACCCAAACGGTTTGCAACCGTTTGGACCAAAAGGGTCCAAGGTCGTTTGAAAAAGTAACATAGGGAATCACGCCCCTCATCTTCAACCTCTAGCAAGGTCGGTTCCTCCACTGATTTGCTTGCAAACGTGCAAGGAAGAAGAGAGGTAGAAGGAGATTTTACCAAGTAAATTGCAAGGATTAAGCATACATATAAAGCAAAAGTTTAGAGTTATAAAACCCGCCTAAAGGTTGATCTTAGAGCTCCAAGCCTTCAAGCTCCAAGCTTTAATGGCGTCCTTGAGCTTCCACAACTTGGTCAGGGGTGAATTCTCCAAGGAAACGTTGGTTTGGTTGGCTAGAACAAGAAAACTAAGTAAGCTAACCACAAAACCAACCTTAGAAAGTGAATTCCTCCATGAATTCGAGCTAGAAGGTGGGGTTCTCTTACCTAGAACAGGTTGGTCGCCCCTCTGAGCTCCAGAGCTATCCTTGGCCGTTTGAGCAAGAAGAGAAGAGAATGAAGGAAAGGAAAGATCGTTCACTTATCTTGTAAAGAAGTGGCTTATATACTTTAGCCCCTTTTTCACCCTAAGGACCTTACAAGATTGGAAATCTCATCTAGGTCCCTCCTTGATCAAAGGCACGTCCAAACTTACATATCCTTATGCATATCTCATGAAAACTCAAGATCTAAGGGTAAAGGAAACCAACCTACAACTAGGGTACATCCATGAAAGGTTTCTATACCCAAATTAGATGTCTTTCACCACAAAGATCATCTTTTCTCATCTGATAAATCTTTAATGTGTCCCTTTCATCATTTCTACTCTAAATGATGACAAGAGTCATAAAAGATGTTCTAGATATTAAGAATTACAAGTTGGACCCCTCAATTTGGGTAAATTGCACTTTACCCCAAATTAGGGTTTCTAAGCATGGGGATTGCTTCCACAGCTGCACCTTGGTGCTCAAGCTTGGGAAATCCCTCAAACTTCATCATAACCACCCTCATGATGTTTCAACATCAGAGGTACATCTCATCTTGTGAATTTTGCAAGTTCAACCCTTAAACTGGGTAATTTGCACATAGGTCCCTGCATACAACACATTGCTACAACTTTATACAAAAAGGAGAAAATTTGAAAATTATATGTTCCTGAGGAACTTAAATACATGCCAGGGAGTGTTCACAAGTATATTATTACATATTTAGGCAAAACTTCTAGGGTTAGCTCATAACCCAGGTCAGGGGTGTTACAGTATCCATGAGATAAGGAATATCAAGGAGGTTAATAGGAGAGAGAAGAACTACTTCTCCATGAAGGAATGAGAATCCTAATGGGAATAAAACTTTGGACGCATAGATGGCCATCCTTGGACGTGGATAGCCACCCCTATTTAAGGGGGGAGAGGCTATGGATCGAGTCCTAAGGAAATCTCACAAAATACTCTTTCTCTTCTTCATCTCCTTCGAACAAACCCTAGCCATGAAGCGGGTGCTTCCCTGGAGTAATGGAAAGCTGAGGAGCCATTTAGATGGGATCCTGGAGTGTTGCGGTACCAAAGAGTAGCTTCTCCATCGAAGTTGGGACCTAGAACGCATGCAGCAGCAACTTTTAGGCTGCATCAACGGCCACGAGGAACTACCCTGTTGAGCGATGGTTTGGACACGCCGGCCGCGATCGGGTGGCGCCCAGGTGCTCAGAGGGGTGGCAGACCAAGGGAGAGGGTCGGCAATGGCTTCCTGGGCCTATGGAGGCTGTGGCGGGCCGCGTAAAGCAGCAGCTCGACGGCTAGGGCGACAGCAAGTCACTGGCCCGAGGAAGAAGAAAGGAAAAAGAGACGTCGGACCGTTTTGCCCCTCCGCGGGCTAAAGAATCGCCAACTTAACCAAGGGTAAAAGTGTCATTGTGTTATGTTTGCAATCAGCTAGCGTCGCATGGCAAGGGTGACGTGGCACTTCTGGATTGGCCCAAAATAGGTACTTTTACTAAAATCATATCTATTTATTCGTAGCTCGGATCAAAACAAGTTATATATGAAACTTGATCCTCATAACGAGGGGAATTCAATAAAAATATGTTTATAAGCCAATTCCTCTTGCAATTTGAAAAGTAGTGTAATTTATCAACTTTAACATAATGATGATTAAAGAAACCCTATTTTGATATGATTAATGTGTTTAATAGGGTTTAATGGATCTTTAGGGTTGATGTTAACCTGTTAAATGTAAAAAGGTACATGATGTTCAAAAAGGGATAACTTTGCACATGAGTAGTCTAATTTAGAGTTTATGTGCTTAAATATGCATGAAATTTAAAAAGGCCATAAAGTTATCGTCTTTAATGATTTAATTAAGGAAAAACTTTAGATTTGATGATGAATGGACTTAATGACGTAATTCAAGTTGATATTGACCTGTTGTTAATAAAAGTGAGAATAGGATCTAAAAATATGATCTTTTTATATAATTGGTTTAATTTAGGGTTTTGTGCATGATTATGCACTAATGAGCTTGAAAACCCCTAATTTAGATGAATATGTCTTTTAATTGTTTTAACGGTTCAAATCCATGAACAAATAAGGATATGATGATCCTAAGTCAATTTGAGTATAAACGACTATTAAAATGAATAGTTGAGCAATTAAGGTTCATATAAATGGAAAATAGTATTTTAGGGTTTGTTGACCTAAAACGGATAGAGTTTGAGAAATTGATCTAAGAAACCCTAATGAATATTAGTGAAACCTTAATGCGGATTAGAAACCCTAGAAAGAGAATCCAAGTCAATAAAGTAGATTCTTGATAAAGTGAGTAATAAAAAGGGTACATATTCTTTTCAGGAATTATGTGATTACTTGCTTGGATCTGTTGATTGGCTTGATTGTATATACATGAAGTATGTGTTAAATAATCTGCATGACTCACCAAATCAGGTATGTGGTTACGATTATGAATAGTCGTTTTAGTTTCCCGATGGATTCCCGGATGTTTAATCGCATTGAATGCAACTAAACTGTTGGATGTTTATTTATTTCATGCAACTATAAAGTGACTATGATTATCACTATAAATGTGCATATATAACTGGCTAGATCCGGGTCCACCTCTATTACTTTGAAAAGGCTAAAAAAGGGGTAATTCTAGAGCAAGGTCTAGGTTACCGTGAGTTAGAAACTAGGCTACCTATGTGTAGTGCCATGAGACTCTTTAGCATATCCCGAGTTAAGGAGTGGTCTACTTACGAGTAGTGCCATGTGACTCAACCCTAGAAACGAGTTCACTTATAGGTGGATCATGAGGGGTTTAATGGGGACAACACAGAGGATAGGGTACCCTTGGATCGCGGAGTTATATCTAAAACGTAATCTTGGTTGTTAAATGATTAATTGAATCATTACATTGTTATCATAGTTGCATGTTTATTGTTTCCCCCACATACCAGCTTCGGCTGACCAACGTTTTGTTTGTCGGTGTTTTAGGTACAAGCCAAAAGGACAAATAGTAAATCGTCACATTGTGAAATACATGAAGAAAATACACGGAGGATTAGTTAGCATAGAATCATTAAGTGGATAGAAGTTAGAAATCCAAAAATTTCAAAAGGTATGCAAAGTTTATTTTCTTACAGCCTTTCAGTTTAATATGTTAAAATTTGATAATTGTTCTTGGTTAATTGCTGAACCTTTGATTCGAAAGTCATGGGTGCGACTTCAACCTCTCGATCTCCCTTAATTGGGGGTTATCGGGAGGTGGGGTCATAACATTTGGTATCAGAGCTTGGGTTCCTTAGTTAACCATTAATAATTATTAAATTTTACAAACTCCATAGAACCCAAGGGAGTTATTAGAGGATTATCCAAAAGACAGAGGTGTCTAGAAAAGGATCACGACCGGGGGCTGGCAATATTTTCCTCCGCACCGCTATTCGGAATACGAGGACTCCCGAATCTGTGTGACTTCCTGGCCAAAGTCTTAGGGTATGAATCGAAATAAGACACCTTTAGGACCTTCTCATCTTATTCATCCCTTCTCATCACAAAATTCTATTAAGGACCTGAAGGATTAGGGTTTTCTTTCTTCTCCTCACCCTCTTGCGGTATGGGTAAGGTTAATAAGGTTTAAGGAATCCTCCACCAAATTAATGAAAAGCATGTAAATAAGATGTCATGGACATAAGCTTAATAGATTAAGCGCAAATTAAAGAATAGATACATGCTTAGGTCGTATGACATAAGTTGTCATGTCCTCAGAAGAGACCTGAGGCTAGACCTTCTTGTCAGGAGGATAAGTTAGTCTTGGGGATAGAGATCTCCATTGCAAATAGAGACCTGACACATCCTCTGAGGATGATGTTAACCCTAACCCTAAGTGAAGGTTAGAGAGAGATGAGTTGGACTAGGTGTTTGAAAGGACATGCCTTTGGGATGCCATATGATCTATGGGTGGCCTAGCACCTCTGGCGACCCAACCCTGGGAAGGGTCGTGCATGTTAGGGTAAAGGATAGCTCCTTAGATGATGAGGTTAGTGAAGGACCTTAGAAACCCTATGGGCTTGTTCAAGTAGGGTATAGCTGGCACCTAGGGCACGTCATAGTGCTGACAGTAGGGTGAAACCCTGGATAAGGAATTATGATGGAGCATAAAGGGTTATGGATGATCTTGAGCAAACATAAGTTCAAACCTAGGCTTCACCCATGTAGGGCATGCTTTTGAGGTTGATCCTTCATGAAGAGAGGACCTCTAATGGTGAGGTTGGATGTAGGGTTAGCCCTAGAGAGAGTAGGAAACCCAGCAAGAAGGTTGGAAGCCTAAAACCTTGAATAATGGATGATAGTGGTTGCTTCATGATCGATCACTGAAAGTTGATGACATCATGGTTGCCTTTAGAGGGACCAAACCCTACAGATAGAAGATGAAGCATCTAGTACCTATGTGCCTACGGTATAGTTGTTTACCTTCTGAGGTAGGAAGAAGAGTTCCTTAGACCTAGAAGGGTTAGTAGCAGGTTATGAGGCCTTGTACCTTGTTGGTTGTCCTTAAGGAGGACCCAACCCTAAGTGTTGCTCGAGTTGAAGGATAACAAGAAGTGCATATCATGCCTTTTGCATGCTTGGTTCGTAGTTAAGAGATAGAGCATGCAGTTGGACACCCAAAGTGAACCTAGGGTTCCTAGGCCTAAGAGGGAAAGTGGTGTACCTAATGCTTATGATGAGAAGTTGAGTTCCTATAGAGGCGAGCATGGTACTCCTCATGTATAGAGGAAAAGGGAAGCCCTTAAGTTTAAGGTGTGTTTGATGAACCCCTCACATCTAGGTTGATGATAAATGAAGGTGTGATCTTGATCCAGCATTGAGGAAAGAGGACAAGTATGATTTAGCATGGTTCTGTAGGTGATCTGCTCATGCCTTAATAGCTTACTAGGGTTAAGTAGGCTCATGTGGATGTAAACCCTAGGCCTAAGAGCTTTTGTGACCTTGTTGTCAAGAGATAGTTTTCCTCCCATCCTGGGAGAGGGACCCCTTTGGTAGGGTGTATATCAGTTTTGTTGGTTTGAGGTAACCTAAAGAGGTCACATAGGATCTTGAGAAGCTAAGTGAAAAGTACATGGTATGAGAATGAACATGTAGACCCACAGATATCCATCTCTTTTGCATATGAATGTGTTACCATGGAGGTAACCGGTATGGGGCTTGACCAAGGTAGGCAGGTTTCCATGATCCCTATGAAAGGATGAAAGCCAGCCCATGAATGCAGAAAGAGAGATGAGGAAGACTTGGGTAAGTTTCTAAGTGAACATGTACTATAATAAAGAATCCTAAGTCTATCCTAGGGTCAGGTAGGGATAAGACCGATGAAAGTAGGAGTTGCCTGATTCCCCAGTTGCACATGACCATAGGGTCGGGAGGTAACAGCTATCATTGTCTGAGGGCCATGGGTTAGGAGATTGATCACCTTCATGAACTCATGGGACCCAAAGGGCAGATGAGTAGGGCACTCTCTTGATGCATGAGGGAAGAGGGATGACCCCAAAAGTGCCGGCACCCTATAGACCTAGAGGAGATGACCACGGGATGTGTGTAAACCTCAGTAGGTTCAAGACTAGTTTGATATCATGAGGTCTGTGATGTAGAGACATATGTGGCATGTTGCAACTTAGATGTAAAGGTGTATTGGCAAGGTGGGATGTACCATCTCTACTCTTGGAACAGGAAGAACTCTGTATTTGGACTGCAGCCAAATGCTTATTTCCTCTTGTTATGGGAGAGAGAGATCGGATATTACGCATGCCATACACCAAGGATAAGAGATGATGTAGGTTGGAACGTTGCCACAAGGAATGGGGATAGAGAAGATAACCTACCCTGGTAAAGTGAATGATACATGGATGGTTAGTAAACACTAAGAGGAATGAGGTAGTCCCCTTATGAGGATGTTTTTATCATGAGCTATGTGGAACTTACAAGTTATACCAGGTTGAGTTTGATCACCATGATGATGAAAGCAGAGAGTGTTCTTAATGAAGATAGACATAGAGTTTAAGGTGAGACAATAAATGAAATACATGGAAATGTATGTCTTCAATACCTAAGGATGTGAGGTGGTAATGAATGATCTGGTTAAGATGTATCTGACTTGTTTGACTAGAAGCTAGAAGAGGCTGTTTGGCTAACCCAAAGTTTGAAAAAGGAGAGGTGTTTGGATAACACTCAGATGTAACAAGATACGTTGAAAAGTTAAAGGTTGTTTGGTTAGCCAGTCTAGTCCTTGATACAATGAAAGGATGGTAGTAGAACCTCAAGTGCACTTCTTTGGAAAAGAAGGTGATGAAACCCCGACTAGAGTGGTTTAGGGTTTCGGAGGAATCATGACTTACAGGAAATCATGATTGAAGATCACCATACACCGTGGAAAATGGCAACAGATTTTTGGATGCTTAAGATGAAGTTGCATGTGGTTTATGGCCATGCAAGCCAGGAGGTAAAGGACGAACCCCCATAACCTAGTATATCGATATAGAGGACAAAAGAGTCCCTGAGAGGGAATGGGAGCTCAACACTATGGATGTTGTGATAGGTCTTCCCTGGGCCAAGGAAGGTCGAAATGCAATATGGGTTATGGTAGGTCGCCTTACCTAGATAACATGAGAAAGAAAGAGTTCTGTTAAGGGACAGATCTAGTTGAACTACCCATGAGAGAGATGGTTCAATTACACCATGAAGCGAGTTCAAAGGTTCTTGAGTTTGACCTAAAATTCACTTCCATAAAGTGGAAGTAGGTACATGAAGAACTCAATGTTAGTATAGTTTATCACCCCTAACTATGGTTAGTATGATCCAGACTAAAGGGTCTGATGAGGGCATGTGTGCTCGTTCAGGGTGATATCTAGAGACAGTTCTTGTCCTATGAAAGATGTGACAATGACCACCATAGCCAGTATCGGGTTTTATAAGAAGCTCTGTAAGGGAGGTTGTGTCGATCACCACTTCAGTAAGGTGATGTTGGTGAAAGGACCACATGATGGTTAGAAAAGGGACCACAGTGCGTGTAGATAAAGTCACTTTGATCATGCAATGGCTGAAAGGAGCCTAGAGACGATGAGAGTCGTGAACAGATGCAAAGTAGACTAACATGCAGTGCACTGTGGGAGAATATAATGTGAGAATCCGACCCCTCTGAGCTGCAGCTGAGAAAGCTGAGTCCCCAATACATGGGTCCATTAGAGATGGATGGGTGGAGATGGTTAGGTTTTGACCCTACCCCTCAGGATAGAGTAATGTGAGATGTTTTCCATGTGTCCCATTTAGAGCACTATGTGAAGTACCCTGATCATGTGCTGAGAAGTGAACCTAGTGAGCCCCAAGGGAGGCTGAAATGACCTGAGTCACCTGTGCAGTTTATAGACGCCAGAGTGAAAGAACTCAGAGAATAGAATACGTGATGATAAAGGTTCTTTGGATGCGCCATGAGTACGGAAAAGCCACATAGGGGCCAATAATGGACATGGAAAAGTCTTATCCTGAATTGTTTGTTTGTTTGATAGAATTTTGAGGACAAAATTCCTATAAGAGGGGAAGGATGATACAACCCTATTTTTGTTCAACTAGTGAGGAATGTAATTTCTCATATTAAAGATAAATGAACAAATAATGATATGATTTGTTTTGAATAAATGAATTCCCTTCACAATAGCCTTGATTGGTTGCTTTGTGGGCTTTATTGGCTATTGGGCCCAATAAAAAGGAAATTCAATTAGTAAATGGATAATTGGATTTTTAAGAAAAGAAACATGTAGAAATCTCTAGAAGGCAAATCCAAAGAGGATTTCGTGCCTCTTGGGTTCCTTGGGTACCAAGGAGTCCAAGGTTGCAAAAAGAAAGCAATAAGAAAAGAAAAGACTAATTAAGTATTTTCTTTATTAAGAAAGAAATTGAAAATAATGGTAAATGTGGAAAATGAGTGGAAAGAGGTATAAATGAGTTTTCTTGGAGAAATTTCGTATCCAGGAGATTTCTAATAATAAAAGTAATGTCAATGAGGAAAATAAAAGAGAAATAAAGAGAAATCCTAAAAAAAGAAATATTTTATTAAGAAATAAACATGCTAATGCAAAATAATGCATATAGGTGCATTAAGAAGGATAATGAGTATTCCAATAAAATGAATTTCGAAATAATATAGTTTCTTGGGGTACAAGGAGCCCCAATGAAGGAAGAGGAAAGAGAAAATGCCAAAATTTGCAGAATAAAGGATAATATGATATTTTATTAATGATTTTGGTGGATTATGAAAAAGGAAGTAATTTCTATTATGAGAAAATAGAAATTCGTTCTAATGAATAAAAGGCAAGTATAAAGAGAGTGAAAGAAATAATTCTTGTATTTCTAAGTATCCATGAGATAAGGAATATCAAGGAGGTTAATAGGAGAGAGAAGAACTACTTCTCCATGAAGGAATGAGAATCCTAATGGGAATAGAACTTTGGACGCATAGATGGCCATCCTTAGATGTGGATAGCCACCCGTATTTAAGGGGGGAGAGGCTATGGATCGAGTCCTAAGGAAATCTCATGAAATACTCTTTCTCTTCTTCATCTCCTTCGAACAAACCCTAGCCATGAAGTGGGTGCTTCCCTGGAGTAATGGAAAGCTGAGGAGCCATCTAGATGGGAGCCTAGAGTGCTGCGGTACCAAAGAGTAGCTTCTCCATCGAAGCTGGGACCTAGAACGCATGCAGCAGCAACTTTTAGGCTGCATCAACGGCCACGAGGAACTACCCTGTTGAGCAATGGTTTGGCCGCGCCGGCCGCGATCGAATGGCGCCCAGGTGCGTAGAGGGGTGGCGGACCAAGGGAGAGGGTCGGCAATGGCTTCCTGGGCCTATGGAGGCTGTGGCTGGCCGCGCAAAGCATCAGCTCGGCGGCTAGGGCGACAGCAAGTCGCTGGCCCAAGGAAGAAGAAAGGAAAAAGAGACGTCGGACCGTTTTGCCCCTCCGCGGGGTAAAGAATCGCCAACTTAACCGAGGGTAAAAGTGTCATTGCGTTATGTTTGCAATCAGCTAGCGTCGCATGGCAAGGGTGACGTGGCACTTCTGGATTGGCCCAAAATAGGTAATTTTACTAAAATCATATATATTTATTCGTAGCTCGGATCAAAACAAGTTATATATGAAACTTGATCCTCATAACGAGGGGAATTCAATAAAAATATTTTTATAAGACAATTCCTCTTGCAAATTGAAAATTAGTGAAATTTGTCAACTTTAACATAATGATGATTAAAGAAACCCTATTTTGATATGATTAATGTGTTTAATAGGGTTTAATGGATCTTTAGGGTTGATGTTAACCTATTAAATGTAAAAAGGTACATGATGTTCAAAAAGGGATAACTTTGCACATGAGTAGTCTAATTTAGAGTTTATGTGCTTAAATATGCATGAAATTTAAAAAGGGCATAAAGTTATCGTCTTTAATGATTTAATTAAGGAAAAACTTTAGATTTGATGATAAATGGACTTAATGAAATAATTCAAGTTGATATTAACCTGTTGTTAATAAAAGTGAGAATAGGATCTAAAAATATGATCTTTTTATATAATTGGTTTAATTTAGGGTTTTGTGCATGATTATGCACTAATGAGCTTGAAAAACCCTAATTTAGATGAATATGTCTTTTAATTGTTTTAACGGTTCAAATCCATGAACAAATAAGGATATGATGATCCTAAGTCAATTTGAGTATAAACAACTATTAAAATGAATAGTTGAGCAATTAAGGTTCATATAAATGGAAAAGAGTATTTTAGGGTTTGTTGACCTAAAACGGATAGAGTTTGAGAAATTGATCTAAGAAACCCTAATGAATATTAGTGAAACCTTAATGTGGATTAGAGACCCTAAAAAGAGAATCCAAGTCAATAAAGTAGATTCTTGATAAAGTGAGTAATAAAAAGGGTACATATTCTTTTTAGGAATTATGTGATTACTTGCTTGGATTTGTTGATTGGCTTAATTGTATATACATGAAGTGTGTGTTAAATAATCTGCATGACTCACCAAATCAGGTATGTGGTTACGATTATGAATAGCTGTTTTAGTTTCCTGATGGATTCCCAGATGTTTAATCGCATTGAATGCAACTAAATTGTTGGATGTTTATTTATTTCATGCAACTATAAAGTGACTATGATTATCACTATAAATGTGCATATATAACTGGCTAGATCCGGGTCCACCTCTGTTACTTTGAAAAGGCTAAAAAAGGGGTAATCCTAGAGCAAGGTCTAGGTTACCGTGAGTTAGAAACTGGGATACCTATGTGTAGTGCCATGAGACTCTTTAGCATATCACGAGTTAAGGAGTGGTCTACTTACGAGTAGTGCCATGTGACTCAACCCTAGAAACTGGTTCACTTATAGGTGGATCATGAGGGGTTTAATGGGGACAACACAGAGGATAGGGTACCCTTGGATCGCAGAATTATATCTAAAACGTAATCTTGGTTGTTAAATGATTAATTGAATGATTACATTATTATCATAGTTGCATGTTTATTGTTTCCCCCACATACCAGCTTCGGCTGACCGATGTTTTGTTTGTCGACGTTTTAGGTACAAGCCAAAAGGACAAACAGTAAATCGTCACATTGTGAAATGCATGAAGAAAATACACTGAGGATTAGTTAGCGTAGAATCATTAAGTGGATAGAAGTTAGAAATCCAAAAATTTCAAAAGGTATGCAAAGTTTATTTTCTTACAGCCTTTCAGTTTAATATGTTAAAATTTGATAATTGTTCTTGGTTAATTGCTGAACCTTTGATCCGGAAGTCATGGGTGCGGCTTCGACCTCTCGGTCTCCCTTAATTGGGGGTTATCAGGAGGTGGGGTCGTAACAGACATAGTTCTGTACTATCTAGCATAAACCAAATCCAAGTGTGGAGAATATATTATGTGTTTGTGTATATGTATTTGATTATAATTATAATTATATTAGTGGTTTTTTATATAGTATTATGTCATAAAAAACACATAAATCTATAGTCCTAATTCAAATGCTAAGAATCATAATACATGACCCCTAGGGTAAAATTAGTAACATATTCATGACTTTTATTAAGCACCCAACATGTAGATGTGGATTATCATATAGTATATCAAAACATCATATCTTTATTGTCAATGAAATTGTATGAGAGCATGTTCCATAAAATTCTCTTCAAATTGTCATTGAAAAATCATTCATATCACAGACTAAGATATTTCTCAGTATGCATTTATTTATGTTTATATCACATAAGTGTATCTAAGGTTCAATTATATTTAGCAAACTTATGTTCATATCACATAGTATCTAAGATTCGATCAGAAGTAACCAACTTGCACAATGCATGTAGAATAGTAAGTTCATTAAGCATATGCAACTATAAACACATTAATTAAGTGTAATACTGAAATGGTAACAATTTACATAATGATTTTAGAATCTACAATGTCTGGATAAATTTTGTTCAAGCCTGAGTGTTTTTAGCACATCTCACCTCAACGTGCATAATACTTCATAAATGAAATTTTTTATTTATTTCAAGTATTATTCAAGATAATGTTATATAATACTAAAGGACCATCATTTATGATTATATACCATTCTATGAGTTAGTTATGGTAAGGTATTAATCATAATAGTTACATGTGATTTTGTACAATGAATAGTCTTTGAATTGGTTTATACCATGGACAAAATTGATGTCTAGAATATTATAGAGGAGTTCACTACACAAGCATATATGCCTTTCCTAAAATAAAGAAATAATCAGTTGATGCAATAGTTGAACAGATACAAGATGATAATTAGGATCAAACTAACATTTGTCAAAATACACTGCACATCATCTTTCGGTTTTCATTTGTGGAATGGCGTACTAACCAACACATAATTGAAGCAATATGAATAAGTGGAACGAAACATCAACTAAGATCATAAAGGGAAAAAATAAGAGTTGCACTGCAATATACTAACACAAAGTGAGGACACAGGAGAAAAAATAGTAAAACCAATGTCATAATAGAGAAAAATAAAGATGATCAAGATGGTACTGGTTAAAGTAATGAATTTATTGTCATGTTCATCGATTATTATGAAAGAGGCTCAGTTAATGATATAACAAAAATAAGCATATACATCTTACTTTGAAAGGAAACACGAAGATACTTCCTCATGACAATTAGAATAACAACCAGATACCACTCGCTCACTGTCTATGCAAGTGTAGGCTTGGCACCAGAATTAGTTAATGCACAAGGTTGTGCCATTTACAATCCCTTGGGTCATCCGAGCTCTGGCACCTGTTTGAGGGAGGGGGGAGACCAAGTCTCCTTCTAACTCAAAAAAAACAAAGCAATCAATTTTTTCATTTCATTTCTCTAAATAATTTTAATATCTAGGTGCAGCATACTCTTTACTAAACAAATTGACGAACCTCTGGGACCATTGACAGCTACTAGCATACTGAACCAATTCAAAACCCCACAGAAGGGTGGCACTAAAACAATCTGAGGTTGCAGGTGATATCCAATATTGATGATTAGTGATCTGAAATACATACATAATTTGCTAGTCGAGGCATTGTTGATGGCTTGTTGGACTCCATGCTTGAGTTGTTGGAAAGATGACATGCCAATGTGCTGCAATCATACATTGATTAGCATGTTACATGTGGTTTTCCAACTTTGATTGGCATGATAAGTTCTGGATGGGATATGAATCTAGATGCATGTGAACAGTTCACAATATTCATGCAGTTAGTCCACGTCGTTGTTGATTGTTGATCCCCTTCCGCAAGTCCATACCTACATTGATTATGGTTGAAAAATCATTATGTTGCATTCAATGAAAATCAATTTTGAATCCAGGCGATATAATCAAACTATTTATCATCTCTGGTTCCAACTTGATTGTAAAGGAGCAAGATTTTAATTTCTTACTTTGTTCTCTGATCCCCTTCTATTACTCTATCAACTACATTCTTGTCGTATCTTCCTCTTCATCATGCTCCAATTGTGCATATTCAAATAAGAATCCAATCCACCTGGAAACTACGTAAGGCAAGGACATGGATGGGCAAATGTTTAAGATAGCAAGATGCCTTTGGGGTGTAGAAGATCAATGGTTGTTGCGGTGGTTTATTAGTACCCTGTGTCTGTTTCATTCCACTGCCTTGGTTTCTACCTCAAAAGAAAAGGCTTTAATGGATGCATAGAGAACGACACAGATATATAGCAACTGAAACACATATGGAATACATAAAAAAGACCAAAATCAGTGTTGCTAAAATAGTCGACTATACATAGCCTAGTTACAGAAGGGTGCAGAGCAGAAAAGCGGTTAGAGTCCAGCTTCAGTACATAATTGGGAACTAAAAACAACCTACAATAGAGAATAGCAATAGTTAGAGTCCAGTTTTATTAGGGAATAGGAGAATATAGAGACGAGGCTTGGTACTTAGTATGGTAAATAGTAGATATGGACATATCCATATAATGCTTCATATGGTGCCATATCAATATTGGTCTGATAACTATTGTTGTAGGCAAAATCTATTAAGCTCAAGTGAGTGTAAGTCCCAATTTCCTACAAACTGAAGAACACATGCCCTAAGAAAGTCCTCCAAAGTCTATATAGTCCTCTTAGATTGTCCATCTGTCTGAGGGTGGAAAGTTGTACTAAACTTTAACTGCGTACCCAAGGCTTTATGTAGTCATTCCAAAAAATGACTTGTAAACTGGGGACCTCTATCAGACACAATTGTAGCTAGAACTCTGTGTAACCGCACTATCTCATCTATGTAGATCTGTGCAAGTTTTTTTCAATAGTATAGGTTGTTCTAACAGGAAGAAAAGGTGTTGACTTAGTCAACCTATCAACTATCACCCAAATGGAATCATGACTTTTGGCTGGTCTGGGTAGACCAACCAAAAGTCCATTGTCACATGATCCCATTTCCACTGTGGTATAGGTAAGGGTTGCAATGTTCCTGCAGGCTTCTGGTGTTCTGCTTTAACTTGCTGATACACTGGACACTGAATAATAAACTCGGCTACATCCTTCTTCAAACCAGTCCACCAATACATATCTTTTAAGTTATGATACATTTTAGTACTCCCCGGATGCATTGCATACATGGATGAATGAGATTCCTTCATAACTATCTTTCTTAAGTCATTAGCATCAGGTACTACCATCCTACCATGGTAACAGACTACCTCATCCTCTGACTCATGGAAACTTTCCCGTTTCTCACTACCATACTCTGACATGATCTGTTGAATCACAGTATCAGCCTGTTGTGCCTCTTTAATCTATTGTCTCAGAGTAGGTTTCACATGCATCTCGGCCAGCAATTCGGCTAAGAAAGATACTTCTAGATGTACATTCATTTGTCTCAAAGAGACAAACATGTCCCATTTACAACATATTAAAGAATTCAACGGTGCTTTTTCTATGGGTGGAGATGAAGATTTTCTACTTAGTGCATCTACCACTAGATTAGGTTTTCCTAGACGATATTCAATTGTACAATCGTAGTCCTTGATTAATTCCATCCAGTGGCGTTGTCTCATGTTCAACTCATGTTGTGAGAAGATGTACTTTAAGTTTTTATGGTCTATGAAAATATGACATGTTTCTCCATAAAGATAATGCCTCCAGATCTTCAACGTATGAACCACTGCAGTTAATTCTATATCATGCGTCGAATAATTCTCCTTGTGTTTATTAAGCTATCGAGAAGTAAAAGAAACTACATGATCACTCTGCATCAGCACACATCCTAGATCATTCTTGGAAGCATCACAGAAAACAATGTATCCCTTTCCCTGCTCAGGTAGAACCAACACAGGTGCACTAGTCAACCTTTCTTTCAACAATTGGAAAGAACGCTGACACTTGTCCTTCCAGACAAAAGTAACCTCTTTCATGGTCAACCTAGTTAGGGGTAATGCTAAAGAACTGAACTCTTTAATAAACCTTATGTAATAACTTGCCAAACCTAGGAAACTGTGTAAAAGAAATATTTAATTGATAAATACCATAAATTTCTATAACTTATAAGTATTATTTTGAAGTGTGACACTTGATTTGCAATAGTTTACACTATAGATGTATTCATAGTAAAATCAATCAACATAGACACAAACATTAATGACATGTTGTACTATATAATACTCACAAAAAAGTAACACGTCAAAACAAGAAACATTAATATGAAGAAATACTTATTAATATTAAATATTTACATGTTGTCTTATTTCAAGTTGCAATATATCCATGAGAAAAACTCCACATATTTATTGTTTCTAAACAATCAGAAGACATTCATACTCATGTTTAAGTTGTCAAGTTTGTATTTTTCCACTTTTGATATATTTATATTCTTATTATTTATATAATGTTTTTATTGTATGGTAGAGAATCCTTCTCGACAACATCATTTTGCAAAACATTTTGTATACATAGCATGTAAATACATTTCGTTTAATATCTAAAATAGTTTAAAAGTCATATTAACATATACAATAATCGTGTACGTGTGTATCTATGAATTCAAGTAGGTTCCACAGTATGGTTTAGTTTTATTTCCTTATATAGTTTGTTGTATTTTTCTAAGCTTTTACATATCATTTGGCTAGTGAGTTTAACTTCTTATTTTACAAATATGGAGACTAAGGCTCGTGTAACATGATCAACAATATAACAAAATATGTTCTAAAGATGAGAAAAATAGTACTATACCTTAATAAACGAAATGTTGAAGATGAAAAGAAAATGGGTGGTATATTGAAATAAAAAATACAAGGATTATCGATAACTTTATAAAACAAAATTTTAGTGTACCAATTTCATCCTGAGAGTGATAGGTAACATATAATGATTTTAGTGTTACATTTTGGGCTAAATATAAAGACCAAGTTCCATAGTAGTCTAACTTGGTCATGTATGAATATTTTTTCTATACACTACTTATGTACTATAATTGCTTTATTTCTTCTTATTCACAAATTACTTTTTTTAGAAGTCACATGCAAAGCATGTGCATTTACTAGTAATATATATACAGATACAGTAGACTCAATAATGGAAAATTACTAATTCATGAATTTACTAAAATGAGCCCTTTTAACTCAGTGGTAGAGTAACGCCATGGTAAGGCGTAAGTCATCGGTTCAAATCCGATAAGGGTTTTTTCCACGTCTTAGCCTTTTTCAGTTTTCCATTTTTAGCAGAGAAATTTTGTTGATATTTTGATTTATTTATATCTATTTATTTGACGTTGTAGATCTCTGTTATGCTGGTATGAGATAGGAGAATATCAACTTCTAGGTCATGAATTAGTGCAACAGACAACTGAAAAGATTAAATTAATACAACAACAGTTGAAGGTTGCATAGGATAGATAGAAGTCATATGCTGATAAATGTCGTAGACCTTTAGAATTCCATGTTGGAGACAGAGTGTATCTCAAGGTCTCTCCTTGGAAAGGTGTTCTCAGATTTGGGAAGCAGGGCAAGTTAGCTCCTAGATTTATGGGACCTTACCCAGTGATAGCACAGATTAGAAAAGTAGCCTATAGGTTGGAATTGCCACCTGAGCTACATAGACTACATCTAGTGTTTCATATATCTATGCTAAGAAAGTGTCATCTTGATATAGAGTTGGTGTTGTAACCTGTAGAGGTAGAATTGAATGAAGATATATCAATGTGGAACGTCCAATAATGGTTCTTGACAGAAGAATCAAGAAGTTGAAAAAGAAAGACATACTTCTTGTGAAAATTCTCTGGCATCATCGTGGCATTGAAGAAGCCACATGGGATTTGGAGGAAGAAATGAGGAGAAAGTATCCTTCTCTTTTCTCTTGAGATTTCGGGGACGAAATCCCCATTAGGGGTTGATAATTGTAACATCCCTGAAATGGATTATGCCATAAACATGGAAGTTTGCTTAAGTAAGTTAATTATAAACTTTTTTTAATCTTTTGAAAAGTAATTAAGACTCTCTTTGAGTTTAATTTGCAAGTTTGAGCTTATTTGTCAACTGTTTGTGCATTATATGATAATTTGGGTGTAAATTGCTATTTACACAAGATGAGGGATTATATTGCAATATGTCACATTTTGAATATGCTTCAAGTGCTTTAGCATCATATTAGAGAGAATGATGCTAAGGGGTGGCTTGTGGAAAGCCTAACTTCCAAGTTAGAACTTGTTTGAATAATGATTGTGTCTTGTGTACCGGTTTTGGTGCAATTTGCAATTTACCCAAAATGTAGGGTTGATATGCAAATTACCACTCTAGAGTGTCCCTACTCTCTCTTAGAATCATCCAAAGGAGAAATAAATAAAGAGGCACCATGTTTGAATCATTTAGTGGTAGCATTCTTGGTGTGAAAAGACCAAGAAAAGATGTATAGTTGAAGCCTTTACTTGAGTTGTATCAAGTTGAAGAGCTTATATGGGGATGCATGTTGGCCAAGGAGCCATAGAGGAGGTCCCATATCATTTTTTCAACTCTTGGCATTTTCCATGATGGGTTAAGCACCTCAAGGAGGTGATGGATATCAGCTTGCAACTTTCCTTAGAAAAAGTATATCGGTTTGTGAATAAAGTGATGTGGAGTTGAAATATCTTGCTCAATAAGATAACTAATGGATGAAATCTTATCCCTAGATTATCCTAAAGAGTTTTGCATGTCAAGAAAAATATGTGTGCATGGACACATGTCAACCATGCATGGACATGTGGAACCTAGTAGTGTAAAATGATGACACCTCTTATACACCCTCTATCATGAGCCTCAATTATATATACCACTCCTCACCTACTAGTGAGTCTTTTCGAACCCTATCATTCCATTCCTCTTAGATATCATGCAAATAAGTGAGGATCAAGGAGGATCTTGAGCCATTAATCTTAAAGGTGAATCCATGGTCATCTTCAACCTTGGATAAAGCATGATCTCGGGTTGTGATTCTTTCTTTCTTTTCTTCTTCACCAAAGTTCTTATTTATGGTGATTCTTTGCATATGAAGGAGTTGTGAACGAGTCTTGGATCTATGATAAGTTCATCTTCAACCTTGGGAACGTGAATCTTTAGAGCTTGGAGCTTTGAAGTTTTTCTTGAGGCGGGTTATAAAACTTGAACCCAATCATGTTATTATTCACCATCAATCTTGCCATATTTGATTATCTACTTTCAATTTCGAGTTTTCTTGTATAATTGATGGATCCATGAGTTCTATTAGTGACATAGTATTGTTTTCCATGAATTAGAACAGTAATAAAGAAGTTCTTGAGCTTGAATATGATGACATCATCATGGCTCAACCCAATATCGGTTTGAAGTACCTCTAACCTGATATGACCAACCCTAAATTATGAGCAACCCGATATTAGTGATCTAAGTACCCACCTCATGCATGATATAGTGATGAGTTTACACCTCATGTATGATATGAGTTACATGTACACACATCTTATGCACAATATGGTATCAAGCATACACCTTATGCACGATATGGTGTCAAGTATATACCTCTAACCCTATATGGTGTTGAAACCCGATATACCTTGGAACTCCAAACCCCTATTAGTTTGTACACTTGATTTGGTCTAGACTAACATGTTTTCTAGGCTTTCATTTATCACATGGTGAAGGGTAGTTCGATACCATGAAGGTTTGAAGATATATGAGCCTAAGGGTTTAACCCGATATGCAAACCCTAATGTTGAGCAACCCGATATGGAAGCATGATATGGTGATGAGGATACACCTCAAGAACGATATGGAAGCATGATATGGTGATGAAGATACACCTCAAGCATCATATGGAAGCACAATATGGTGGTTAAGGATACACCTCTTTTCCCGATATGGTGTGAAGCACACACACACCTCTTTGCCTGATATGGTGTGAAGCACACACACACCTCTTTAGTTGATATGGTGTGAAGCACACACACACCTCTTTGCCTGATATGGTGTGAAGCACACACACACACACACATCATGTCCGATATAGTGGAAGCACCTCTATCTAATATACTTGATTGAGTAACACATGAAGTATGTTATGTCAAATGATACATTAAGATGTATAGAGTTCAATGCATTTTGATAATGAAGGTCAATGTACCTTGAGAGAAGGTTTGAGCCAACTTAATAAAGTATGATGTAATCATTATCCTATAAAGTATGAAAGAGATACTCATACTTTGTACGTTAATCATTCAATGAGCATACATTGGTACCCCTATATGTGTAGAGCTATGCATGGGGGTTTTAATTCTTAATAATATGAATTAGGGTACTGATTCTTGACAATATGAACTTGAAATCCTAATCTGTTAAAGAGGGAAACCCTAACCCTAATTGGTGAAAAGGGAAACCATAACCCTAATCAGTGAAAAGGGAAACCCTAACCCTAATAGTGGAAAGGTTGCATTTCTCTTATGTTGCATGGTAATGATATGTACTTGATATTGCTTCTATCATGAAATACTAACCATGCAGGTATCATGAGATGATGAGCATAGCCAGGTATGATCTATGATGTTTCATATAATACAAATTAAATGGGCCTTGTGATCCATGTGAAATACTTTTGTAATAAGTATAATGTGTACCTGGTCCAAGGACCTAGAGGTAATAGTTACCTAATAAGAGGTAATAATGTTCAGTGATGAACTAAGGGTTTGAATACCCAGATCTAGCAATCATGATGATGATAATGTTAAGGGATGAGAATTCCCAGTAATGTGATAAGGGACTGAGATCCCGAGTGTTATGCGTTCAATGTGTTCCAAAGATTATAAAAGTACTTGATAAATGTATTACACCTTTCTTTGTAGCATCTGTTATAATTCTTACTTGTAACTTGATTGATGCTAAAAGATACTATAATACACTCAATTAATCAAGTGGAATCTTATCATGTAGTTGCCCAGGCCATAGATCCATTCGGTGTCAGGATTTTCTGAATGGTGAAATGAGTTTAACTCGGAGAGCATATTTTTGAATATGTGGGGGTGATGGACGCACATATTCTTACGTCCAGATAGGGATTTCTGTGTGATTTCCCGATGAATGCCAGGGTTGCCGTGTGATCTCCATGATGAATTGTATTGAGGCTTGATGTGTAATCTCTCTAAAGAGAGTGTATGTTGTGGTTGTATCTCTTTAGTGAAGATGCCACTATACCCCGGCAAGCTAGTTGTAGTTTGACATGTGGTCACTTCCAGTGGTCTCATACTGACTAAGATGGGCGAGGTCATGGCAGTTGGCTCTTCCATTGACCTTGTATGATACTGATGCTTTACGTAGCCGTGGTCGGTTGGAGCGTGAGCGGTATACCTCATATCCTCTGGGCATAAGTGTGATTGTAAACATGTAATCAGTCATGTAGTATATTTGTTTAAGGTATGAATATGGAAATATTGGTTGATGATTCATTACTTTTATACATCCTAGTTGATAGATGTTATACATGTTCTTTATATTCCTTATAAAGCAAATAGATTATCTATAGTTCTGATATGGATAGTTGAACTGTTTAAACAATGCTATTGCTTTGCAATGCAATTAAACAATGATTAAACATGCTTATTTACATAAAAGATCCTCTACTTTGTTTTATATTGTTTACCTGTGATAATAATATTGTTGGAGGAGAGTTATATCTCTTGTTGGGACTTGTGTCTCACCCCGTGGGTTCCAAAATTTTTAGGAGGACGTTCACGAGGAGGTAGAGATTGTACCGCAGAGGAATGACAACAACAGTAGGGATAGTAGTAACAGCTCATGTTGAGTGTATTGTTTGTCGTGTCTTGTAGATAGAAGTCATATGTGTCATCTCTATACTCTCAGGTCCTTGGGAGTTAGTACGTAATTATTTTATAAACGATCTGATATTTTGTCATGTATGCCTCGAGGTTTTATGTTGCTTATGTATATATTTGGGCAAAGCAACTGGTATATGATATACTCAGGATGAGATGGTACAATGGATGCACAATATGAACCATGATGTATATGAAGTTTTGGTTCTTTCTTTAAGAGTTTCCTGGAAATGGATCTCTTTGCAAGATGGTTTTAATTTTTAGTGATATTTGTTAATCCACTGCTAATGGTTATTCTGCGTAATTACTTTAGAGATTTGGCTATTGGTTTGATAGTGGGTCATCACAATATATGGAGAATCAAGTTGTTTTTGTGTCATGGTAACCAGTGCTGGAAAGAAGCAGGAGTCAAGAAATCACCCACTTGTGGGAAGAACTAATAGCCCGGTCACCTTGGTGAAGGTGAAGGAGGCTAAAACACACGTAGATGACACTAGAAACAGCGGAAATTAAATCGCGATGAAGGACAATGAAAATGAATCGAAAAGGGGAAAACATGACTTACAAAAGAAGATGTCATATTTATGAGCTCCAAATATTCATAGGAGACTGGAGATGGATTTCACTTTGTTTTCCAGAAGTCAAGACCTCTAGAATGCTACATCACAAATCATGTGGGCTTGTAAGCAAAGTGAGAAATTGGTGATGAGTTGCAGGCAAAAAGAGAGTATATGGGTAATGGGGAAACCCTCCTGGTCTTCCCCTGATTGATTTCATAGGGTCCTTTATATAGATGAAGGATTTGGGAGGCTCAGGTGCCCCTCGGAGGTTGAAATAGGGGAGTCTCTAGTGGCTGCAAGAGTTCAGGATCTCTAGGATATGAAGTCCTAGGAAACCATGGATCAAACTAATCGTATGGATGAGGGGAAGCTAACGAGGAGTCCCTCTAGATCTAGGATCATGTGGAGCAAGAGAGTAGACATAAAACATATTCTGGTGACTGTAGAGTTCGGAGAGGACAGGAATCGGGTGAAGGGGATAAGTCTCGACTCCTGATGCCTTGGATCTGAGAGTTTGACTTGGACTCTGTCCAAAGGGCATGCCTTAGGTTAGATCATTAAATCAATTAATTTTTTCTCAATTACTATATACAACCTTTCTAAATTCTCAGAGGGTTTAAATGAATTCCTAATTACTTCAAAATTGGACCATAGGTGAAACAAGAAGTCTAGAATCTTCCCATAAGTTTAGATGTAGGTTTTGATAACCTTTTTTTCATCAATCTCATTAAGGTCATTATCTACATGTAGATGAATTAAAATGAATTATCTTTTCCTTGGTGAGTTATATTTTGAATCAAAATTCAAAGTATGATGGAATAGTTCATTATATTTGGGTAACTTGCATCCATGATTAGTATTTTGAAAAGAAAAGTCAAAAATTTTCACTAAATACCTTAAACTTGTTTTATTTACAAATTTAGGATGTTACAGAACCACTGTGGATGAACTTAGTAAATAAATTTGTTAATAAAATATCATTTATTATGAGAAGTTATGCCACAATACATGTGAGATTAAGGATGCCGTGTTCAGGATGAGTCGCTGAGACATGGAATCCTTACAATGTAAGAGACCCTTATTTTAAAATAAAGCATGAATTGTGGTGAATAAAAGTAAAGCCCACAACATCTCAGGTAACCTTATGTAAGGTAGATTTCTTAAGACAAACCTAGGGTCAAGTAAGAAAGATATAGAGGTAAATGAGACATGAGGGGTTAGGAGAAAAATTCCACTTCATAAGTAGATGAGACACGAGGCCCAGGATAATTTTTTTACTCCCTAAGGACATGAGGCCCAAGGGGTTAGGAGGAGTCACTCCATAAGTATCTATACCCATAGAAACACTATGGGAATGAGTCAGGACAATTATGCATGAGAAAAGAATAGAAATATGTATGTATAATGAAAATCTAAGAGAAGTTGTGCACAAACTCAAGGACCCTAAGAAAAGAACTTTCCCCTTGGGTCAACGACATTTTGAGAACTATTTGGAGTTATAAAGTGTCCATGTATGAGGAGTCACTCAATTGAGCATGACAGAACCTAGTTCCAGAATGATAAGATGATATGTGGATCCACCATCTCTACACTGGAAATAAGGTGAAGTTTGTATGTATTATATATAAATATTTATTTCAACATAATTTAGGTGTAAGAGTTTGGATAACCACCTTTAACACGTACACATGTATATGTGATGTATATATTGAGCTTGATTTAATGACACTAGCAGTATAGGTATTACCTCACCAACTTATGGATATAGTTATAGAATAATCCTTGTGTTTGAGAAGAAACTAATTGAAAATATTACCATCATGTGATAAAATAATATAATGAATAAGAATGTGGTACCATACCTAAAATAGTCTTCATTTCAGTCTCGCTTTGTACATATATGATCACTACAATATAAGTTGATGATAGTTTAAATAAAAATGCTCCAAGATAGGTTGCTAAACCAAGAGTGGGTGGGAAACCCCTTGTAGGTTTAGTAACATAATACAAACAAGAAATATGAATAATTTATCATCATAAGGAAATAGTCTTAGCATTAATTTTGCTTCTTTTTTTCGATACATGTGTACTTGGACATGTATGGATGTATAGTGTGTAAGTGAGATATGTGATGGGATACGAGGCTCAGCCAAAACACCATGATCTCTAAGAAAAGGAGAAGTTAGTATTAGAAAAACTATTGTAGTTTCTAGTTAAACCCAGAAAAGTAGGATCCAAAAGTTAAGAAGTCTTGAGCCCCAGTAATGGAGAGACTTTGATCTGATAAGATCATTCCTTTAACACACATAAAAGTTGTAATCTAGACTACTCTCCATTAGGTGAGATGAGCCCTTTTGAAGGGTAGTACTCTTGTGAACTCTAGATTTCCAAATGTTTTATGTACAAGTAAAGGATAGTTGAACCTTTGTATCAGGGAGTGGGATGAGGCCAAGATCCTAGTAAGGATGAATGAGACATGGTCATTGGAAAAGCCCATTAATTAATGCCATATTTTACATACTTTATCAATTAGATTGCAATGAGAAAACCCATATAGATTGTAGTCATATGAAAGTTTTCAGTTGTGATTCTAATGATTTACGCCCACCTCAAGTAGGCTTTGTTTCATTTTGAGTGTTGAATACCAAAAAAATCATGTGTTGGTACAAAATGCAAGGACTTACTCTTCCCTATAAAAGATCATGTCCAAACCATTTGAGTCATTGGCATGAATTAGGGAAAGTTGGGCCTCATCCATGAAGGTCCATTCAAAATCTTGGAACAAATTGGTGAAACTATTTATCATATTGCCCCACCAACACTTGTATGACTTGATGCATAATATATTCCATGTGTACCACCTACAGTGCCATACAAAGGATCCTCCTCATGTGTTGAATATCAAACCTTTAGATGCTCCAAAGTTGTGTGACCTACCCAGAGGCACCTGTGAGGAATTCGATTCATAGGTGAATGATCTCCAAAATATAATATATAAATGGTTAAAGTTCAGTGAAATCATGATGGAGAGAATGAAACCATGTGGTAGCTAAAAGTTGACATGGTAAAATCTCACCGCAACATGTTTGCTAGTTGAGCAAAATTTTATCGGAAAAATTCATCTAAGGGGAAGGGGAAGGATGTGAGGGCTTGGATTTTCCTCCCTTTTATAGAAGTTGTATTAGAAACAAATGTTAAATATAATCTTCTATTTAAATAAAGTTGGTTGTGCTTTTAATTTTAAGTCCTTCGGGATAACAATTCGAGGATTTATGGTTCAAACGGAGAACTATAAAATGTATGTGATACTTTGAATATAAAACATAATCAAGGTGTTAGAAATGATATTTGAACACATTATGGGGTCATATGTGATTTCGAGGTCTTTTAATTGAATATAATAATATTAGGGTGACTTGAAGGTGTAACATACTCGAATCCAAGAATATAACTTAATCATCCTTTATCCTAGGCCCCTTTTCTATAATGTCAATATCCACTACATTCTCCCCTATTTTGAAATGTATTAATATTAATTGGAGTCAAATAATATATTTTATTCATAAGTATCCTTTACATATGAGGTATTAAGGTTAAATAACTAAATAAATTCAATACAAAGGTTTAATGTGCATCTACATAGTTAATACTTCTAACTTTGGTTTCACTCTCTAAAATCTTCTAGGTAGTAAAATATGAGCAATTGAATATTGGTAAACTATTTAGTCATAATTTATTAATTAGGTGTATTAAATTCCTTTAGTGGATGCATAACACCCAAGTAATGAAATATAGCATCAAATACTTCTAAAACGTAAAATTGAAGTTAAAACTAATTTTCGTGTGCCCTAATTAGCCTAATCATTAAATTTCAAGTCAATTTACCATTATTTACCCCCTCAATTAATTAAATGAAGTTTAACACATAAAAATACATTTAATGATTCATTTAAAATGTAAGTTTTGATTAGATCTCTTTTTATGTGGCGTACTATTCCCCTTTCTTCTCAGTAATGCCCGTATGTCGCTTCCCCAAGTGGTTGCACCTTCTTCCCCCTCCACTCTTCTTCTCTTCCCCCCTCTTTCCTTCTAGTGCTTCTCCCTTGTGTGATCTTCTGTTATCCCTAAAACCATTGCCTAATGTGCTCATCTCTCTGTCACCTCCTCCATTCTTCTTCTCCTCTCTTCTTATAGATTATGTGAATTGTATTTGTTGGACCCTGGACCCTTGTTCTCTCAACCTGCTCGCAATCCACTACAACAAGATGTTGGTGGTCATCATCAAAGTGCCAAGCCTCTAGACTGAAACACATATCTCTTTCTAATTCATTCATAGTCCCACTGTGTACCCATTTCTATTGGATCCCTCCATAAAACCTACAAACATAGTCATGATAGGTTCTTGATTGTTCTTGTGGTCTTCAACTTGTTACCAATCTTCAATCACAACCCTTCTTCCTCCTTCGTCCATACCTGACTACATATTTTACACATCTGATGTTTTTTACTTCATGACCATTCACCAAAATCATGGAGTCATAGATCCCTAGAAAAGTTACCATGTTCATATTGGGGTACCGTCTAAGGCCATGGTGGCACCCAACAGTGGTGGCACTACCTTCTCTCCCCACCATCATGCCACCATAGGGTCTAGATTAGCCACCTTCTTCCTTATTCCTTCTATACCACTTTTGCTTTCCTCCTAGGTATACCTCCAACCTAAACCTACAAGTCAGATATCTCATCATCCAATCCCACTATATAACCTTAGTCGCCTCCTAATCATTAATGCACCAAATTCACACTATTCTTGGTGTTGGTAGGGGAAGTTACAACTTCAACTACATATGCATGCTAGAGCTCTTGCACCATGAGGAAAACCTCCTATGTCAGCTCAGAGAAGTAGTAAAAACCATATACTCACCAATAGAAACCAATGTGAAAACTAATCTTGGGGGATCATGTTAATGAAAACACCAACAGGTTGTCAATGTTTGTTATCCTACATTTTATACTTTTAAAATTTGTTTAAACAATAGATCAGATTTTAATGGTAATTAGGATATATGTAGGATATTGCATATGCAATGATAATCACATGACTCAATTGGTCATTTATAGTTTATGTAGATAGTGAAACACTATACACTAGACGTGATGATAATTGAGGTTATAAAGGACATACTACTTAGCTATTATAACAACTTATATTATTGATATCCTTCATGTTCACCATATATAATATGCATAAGTAAATCTACTAATAGGAAATTATGTAATTTTGGTAAATATTAGTGAAGTACATTCTTAATAGTGATTATCTCGTGCTATGAAATTCAAAACCCTAAATATGTGGATGTCTTGTTGGATTTGGATATAAACTATGAATCTCAAAATTATTTTATTACGTGACCAATTTCAATGAAATGTTATATGAGAGAAAGAGTATGTATAAAATAATTTATTCTAGTACCAAAACATAGTATGATGGTAAATTCACATCTGTATGTCCATATGTTCAATAAGTGGTGTGTATGTATTGACATGTGAGTGTATGTGACACTTAAACCCTAGCTCCTCACAATAATAACATTTCAGTAAATAAACTTAGTGAAGAGTATATACTTGACCCTACTTAATTAAACTTTAGCTACCTACTACATTGAGAGAGAATAAGATTACATGACATAAATGGAAGGAATGTGTATAATTACCCACGCATATGTTGTTGGTGAATTGATGTTACAACCCATTCCTAGCTTTGCTGGTAATCCTACAGATTTAAGATAATCTTAATGCTTGGAATACTTTTATTATTAATATTCTATGTTGTGCTTTATTTTAACTTTGGTAACCTTAAATACTTGTTTGGGCAACTCATAATCATGACTTAAGCATACTATAAAGATCTGAGTTGGAGTTAATATAGCATTAACCCATACATGTATGCAAGAAGAGAATTAATGACATTGGAGGAAATAATTAATAAATGATTTTTCATTTGAGAATATTATAAAAATAATATTGTAGGATTGTAGATAATTTAATTATGAATCCAACAAAAAAATGAACCAAATCAGAGTTAAAATGAGAGAGTTATGTCCTTTTTAGTAAATATGTACTGAGTACCGCGACTGACACCGCGACCGACAATGCATTAACACCGTGACTGCGACCGATGTTGCATCATGTAACACAACCCATGATGCTAGTGTCGCAACCTGTGATGCTACATCGTGTGTCACGACCCCAACCGACGCAGCGTCATGTGCCACGACCGCGGTCGATGCTGTCCAGGACAGAAAATCATAAAACGATCATATCTCAAGCAATACTTATCCCTTTTCAAAAAAACGAAGTGTGTTAGAACCAAAATTCGATTCTCTATCATCTTAGACTCCTTTCTCAATAAGAGGGTGATCTAGAAGGTGATTTTTGGGGTGATTTTTGGGGAAGAATGTGAAGAACGGTGGAAATCCAAAAGGGTTTCTATAGATTTGACTTGGTAAGTAGTTTTAATCATTGATTCTTCCTTATCTGACATATATGTAATATGCATACAAATAAAACAATCATTTATAACCAAGGAGATTCAACTAGGCAAACTTCTTTATTCAATTATACAACAATTTCAATCATAGCTGAAAATCTTAGATTTCAGTTTACTCTTATAATCTCTATCAATACTTTAAGAATTATCATTTAGATGGATTGTGCCCATTTATAATAAGATTTTATCATCTGAAAATTCATCACAATAGATAAATAATCCATTTAATATAACTTGCAAAAGCTATATCAAAAAGGCAACTTAGTGTTTGTACTCACATACCAAGCAATTGAAGATTTTTGATAATTTAACTCATTTTCATGCAATCTACTGTTTAAAAGAAGTACCCACTCACCATAAGGTATGAAAACATCTTAAAAATGTAGCTCATCTCTGAAACTCTCGAATCCATATCAAAACTCCAGCAAAATTAGCGGTTTCTTCTTCCTTTCAACCCTAAACGAGGTCTGCTATAGGTAGAAGATGAAGGTCAGCGGTTAACCCAAACCTCAAATTCAATGGATCAAGGGTTCCAAGTAAGGGGAAATGAAGAGAAGGAAGAATTGACGGTTAAAACTACTTTCCAAGTCAAATCTATAGTAGCCCTTTTGGATTTCTGTCGTTCTTCATGTTCTTCCCCAAAAATCACCCCAGAAATCACCTTTCAGGTCGCCACTCATTGTGCAAGGAGTCTGAGATGATAGAGGATTTAATTGTGGTTCTAACACACTTTGTTTTGTTGAAAATAGATAAGTATTACTTGAGATATGATCGTTTTACAATTTGTTGTCCTGGGCGGCATCGGCCACGGTCGTGGCACACGACATAGCGTCGATCGTGGTCGCGACACGCGACGCAGTGTTACAGGTCATGGCACTAGCATCGTGGGTCACGACACATGACACAACTTCGGTCGCGGTCACGATGATGCAGCATCAGTCGCGGTGTCAGTCGCGGTACTCATTACATGTTTACTAAAAAGGGCATAACTCTCTCACTTTAACTCTGATTTGGTTCATTATTTTTTTGTTAGATTCATAATTAAATTATATACAATCCTACAATATTATTTTGATAATATTTTCAAATTAAAAATCATTTATTAATTATTTCCTCCAATGTCATTAACTCTCTTCTTGCATACATGTATGGGTTAATGTTATATTAACTCCAATTCAGATCTTTTAGTATGCTTAAGTCATGATTATGAGTTGCCCAAACAAGTATTTAAGGTTACAAAAGTTAAGATAAAGCCCAACATAGAATATTACTAACAAAAGTATGCCAAGCATTAATATTATCTTAAATATATATATGATTACCAGCAAAGCTAGGAACGGGTTGTTACAATCGAGGCAACAGAGAAGGCAACATAAATAAAAATTTAATACCCAATTCCCAAACTAGAAGATCTTGCCAACAATGATGTATCTAGGAAAGAGGGTGCCAAGTGATATACTTGGTTCTGGAGCAAGTCCAACAATAACTCTTGCATAGTGATGTGCACTCTTTGCAAGGCACACACAGACAACTGGTGATGATGGACTCCTGGTGCAACATCACATATGACAGTGGTTGTTGTCCTCCTAGTATGGTGACGATGACCTTCACACCTCTACATAATCCACATGGACCACCGAGAACTCCACTTCATGCTATCAAATCCAACGAGAAGGAGTTTTCCTTTCAAACATCAACATGTTAGGGTCGGTTCACTCTCCCATGTTGTCACTTTCTTATTGTCCCTCCCTTTTATGAGTAGAACTTGCTCGGTCTCTCTAGTTATCACAACTATGAGAGGACAACAATTGTCATAGTTTATTGTTGTATTTGAAAGCCTTGTGTGCCTCCCTTTATATAGGATGGCCAGGGTCATGGTTTCCAGTTCACCTGGGAGACGAAGAGATGGAACTTTGTGAATTTTCTGGAAGCGACAAGCGTTGAATCGGTCAGTTCACTACTGAACTGGTCAGATCTCATGTGAAACTATCAATTCAAAACTTGAACCAGTCAGTTTATTTTCTTTCCTATTCACATTGGTTTTCAATACTCGATTAATGCATAAGATGATGTCAACATCAATCCTTGTTCCAATTATTTTGATCATTGAAATGGGTGATTCACTAGTTAAATTGGTCATTTCAGACCTTAAATCAGTCGATTCATGTTGGCTATTTAGGCTAATGAGTTTCAATCCTAACAAGGAAAGTTTACCCAACTTAACCAATCTCCGCAAGTATACGGAGGTAGTGTAGTCGAGGTCGAACACAAGGAGCTTAAGTAATTAATTGAGTGCACCAGCACTAAAGTTCAACAATATAGATCAGTTTTTAAAAGGATGGTAATTGATTATCTATTACAGAAATTTAGACTTAAACAAACAATGAAAAGATTTACTAAAAGAGGTTTAGATTCAGAGATCAAGGATCTTGGACATTATAATTTCACTCACCTATCATAGCACATCATGGGAACATGAAAATTTAAACATACATCAGCACTCATTTTAAAGGAAAGGTTGTGTTGCATTTCACCTCCCGGTGTAAGTGCAACGATCTCAACTCAAAGTCACATTCTCATGCATAAATTTCATTTTAGATCACAACCTATTCCTAAACTCATTTATCTCCACTCTCGTGGTAGAAAAAGAGTTGCCAAGAAGAGAACCTCCATACATTCCTACCTATCTTCTCAGATCAAGCAAGAAAGCATAACACATGCACATAAAGTGGCCAGCAATACATGCAAGAAATGATAGAACCGGTACTTTCATATTGGAAAAACAAGCAACATAGTATTTAGTACGAAATTAACTTATTCCATACATGCTATGACATGGGAACTACTCTCCCATGCCCAAGAAAAGGGGATTACTCGTCCATAATTATGCTTTGCAGATTTACTACAGAAAATTCAGGTTTTAGCATGATCTAGAGGAGGAAAACAAAGAGATCTGAAAATGTAACCACGAAAAGAAGGAATTTTGGCTTGGGGATAAAATTCTCCTCTTTTAGCTGCTCCAAAATGAACTAGATCCTCTCCCGAGAAGCTGCACGAAGTTGGGGAAGCTTGGTTGCACCTTGGAGAAGACAATGGAGAATAAGAGAAGAAGAAATGGGCTCCTTTGGTAAGAAACCACCTCCTTTCTCCTCAAAATCGCCCTCCTCTACTCTAGAATTTCTCTGGGATGAGAGAACTTTGAATAATGATCGTGGATAACCGCCCATTAAGTACCCTTTTTGTATTAAACAAAAACTCATAATTTT
Source organism: Alisma plantago-aquatica (assembly GCA_963693085.1). NCBI lineage: Eukaryota > Viridiplantae > Streptophyta > Magnoliopsida > Alismatales > Alismataceae > Alisma > Alisma plantago-aquatica. Next base: position 1,178,833,322 of record OY856411.1, on the reverse strand, counting down.
CAAAATGTTGAAACTGCCAGAGACACGGCATGCGTCCAAAATGCACGCTGTGTAAAAGCTTCGACAATTGCTCTAGAATGTACTGCGCATGGCATGCACTGAAGTAATGCACACCATGCAACTTTCCAGTAGATTTTGATTTGCTTGACGCTCCAGGTACACACCATGCAATTGAGTGCACGTCGTGCATTTTCTTTTCTGCACTTTTTTGGAAACTCGTATGTCGTGCTCAAGGCCTGAACACGCCGTGCGTTTTGCTGTCTGGGTGAATAGAAATTCTTTTGAAATATTACATGACGTGCCTTTAACATGCACGTTGTGCATTCTGCTGTTTTAGTAGAATTAAACTTTGTAATTCAGTCTTTCTTGGAACATATCTACAATGCAAGTTATGCGATAAGTAAAGTAATGAAAAGATGGCAAAAGTAATATGAAAAGAGGATAAGTGATATCAAAATGAATCAAATTTGTGTGTGATAACATGTGAAAAAATGATGTGGAAAACACACAACAATTCACCAACTAAATCGGTTGATTCATGTCCCATTTCAGGCAATGTTCAACCAATATAGTCTAAATTGACCTGACACTTGAATCGATCAGTTCAACCCTTGAATCAGTTGGCTCACAATCCAATCATCCAATTTTTAGCTATTGATGTTTAAATTGAATACCTAAACACTTTAGTAATCAAGTTAAACATCATTCATGAATAAATTCCTATTCCAGGTGCATCCTATGTGTGTGACCCTATATGTCCCATGTTACATTAGCAGTGAATGTCCATAACCAATTTATGACATTAAAAGCAATGAGTGGTATCTACAAACACTCATTGCTACCCATGTAATTGGAAATTTGGAGAACAACTTCAACCTACAATATATGATTAGTGTTACAGCGTTCTTATAGTTCCTTTATCTCTAAAATTTGGATTGAATTTGAGGCATGGAATCATCATCCTCTCAACATTCTATCCATGCTCATTTAACTAGAGTAGACTTTCTAAGATGCATGTGATCTCACATATCATGTATTGATTCACATGAGTAAATCCATACATTTCTCAGTCTCGCTTATCAAGTGGCTTAGATATCAATCTCCTATAGTAGGGACAAATCTCATCTACAGTCACACTCAATCCCCATGTGTCACAATGCACCCGAGCATCACCTTGATGGCAACCCTTATTCAAGGTCACATTGGATGATGTCAAAACACATAGAGCGACATGCGATGAGTATAGTAACTTTAGGTATAAGAACCAAAATCACCACTATCACTATGAGAGTTGATTGTGACTACCATTCCATGGTCTCCATGTATCACTCTCTAGGTGGGTATGTTTGATACGTAGTTCTTTAACATGTACATGTGTGTTTGACTTGATATCACATATAATGACTAATGAGACTGTATCATCAGTCAACACACACTCTAGTCTTATTTATTACTATTTTATATTTTGTTTCCATAGTAATATCCGACTAGGGGCATAACAAGAATGCATGTACTCTTGTCATACATATGATCTCATTGTTCAAGTCCTCAACCTGAAGACATATATCATTGAGTAACAACATTCTTTTGACATCTATTATATATGTGTCATCATCTCATTATTGAGACAAACATAATAGGCGGAATTACCTTTATCATTATCAAATCAAGTATATGACGCCCCGTTACAATCATCATATAATTGTCTCTATGGGCAAACATACCAATGTATGTAACCTAGACATACTTAGACTTATGTATCTCAAAAATGGATATTAGAATTCTCAAATTCCCAAATTGCTTATCTAGTTCCTTTGAACATAGGTTCTATGACCCACCAGCCTTGGTATGTGGAAACTGAAATAATACTAAACTATATGTCTTCCTTCTCCATATATGAATGTTGGATGTTAGACTTTTTTTATCTAGATTGGTGGTGCATGATCACAATGACTTATAGACAGGGCACATGTATTCCGTTTGGGGTATGTTTTTCCACCCTTATTTGTTTTAGGCCATGATCCATTGATGTTATGGTCCTATTTTAGATATCTGGTCTATATCATATATGCATGCAACTAATTTAATGTGTGATATTGTGAAATGATTATAGAAAGACACTTTATAATGTTCTTTTATTCCTTAAATGTCTCACTATCTTGTTTATCCTTTATTGAACTTACCTAATTGTTAATAGCCATCTTTTCCCTTTTGAATGAGAACCCTACTTCTATACCTATTTAAACTAAAATGTCCAAATATAATTATTGTGCACATACTAAAAAGTGTTGTGATGCATATGTTTTCTTTCCTTTTACTGATTGTCATTCCCAAAACCACCCATGTGTAGGAATTCTAGATGATAATGACTTGGGAAGATTGCCTTCATAACATCGACATGAGGATAGCTTGGAATGGCTAGGTTACCCTCAGCTAGTGGCTTTGATTGTAGTTAGCTCAAGATTTTGTAATACCACCTTCTATGGTGAGGAACCATTGTATAATGAAACACTTTGTAACCTTGTAATAGTTATTTTGATGCCACTTTGTCTTTACATGGATCTTTGTATCATACCATTTGAGTGGATCCCCTATCGGGTCCCAGTCTTTACCATATGGTATTAGAGCCTAAGAAGTCTATGACTTGACTTTTCAAGTTATCCTATCTTGTTCCTTAACTAGGTAGTTAAGTAACCCTATGTAGGTTGGTGATATGCATATTCATGTGTTGTGGACTACCAACCAAGGTTGCAATTCCTAACTAAGTGGTCACTTCCGCTCCCCAAACTACTAATGTGGTTGAGACTTGATCTTTGGAAACCTAAGTACTTCTAACAAATCTATAGAGGTTGTAATATCTATACATAGGAGTTGGCTCTCCTAATGATCAATTTCAATCTCTTCCTTTTCAGAGATCTAGTTTGATCCCTAGAATAGGTATACTTGCTTGTATATTCATAGATAAGATTAACCCTAGTTCTTACCTTAAACCCTTTCCTATGCTTGCCTTATAGCATGTCATGCATAGTCCACTTTGAGGAGTGAGCATCCATGGATAAGAAGGCTTGAACCCTAACGTGAGTGAGACCTCATCTCCATAGTGTGATTGGTTTGCCTAATGATTAACATGAGTATTAGCCTATCTATCCACATAACCCGCAAACATAGTTAGGAGAGGTTCATGATGATTCATGTGGTCTTCCTATCAATCTCTAATCACAACCCTTATTCCTCCTTCCTCCATACTCGACTACATGTTCTAGACCTCCTATGTTGTTTCCTCCATGGGCGTTCACAAATATCTTAGAGTCACAGATCCCCACAAAAGTTACCAGGTCCTTTATGGGGCTGTAGCATCCCAGGATTTGAGTCCTTGGATAAAATAGTCTTTAAAGGATTGATTGGACTACCCATATCACCAAGATGCACCTCCTTTTTAGGAATTCCATCACTACGTACTTCATATTTAAGTGTGCTCGTCTTGGAGCATTACTTGGGTGGCTGACCAGTTGGGAAGTTGATCCCATATTATATGTGAGTGAGGAGAAAGCGCATAGTCTAGGTCACTGGTGGTATGTGGGGCCAATGACCATTCCTGAAACTCTACTAGAGCATTGGGTAGTTGTCCCAGATGTTACAAATGAGATCAGAGCCAAGACCCCTCCAATGAGTGAGGCCCACATGGGCATGTGGCATGCTAGTCTTAAGTCGTGTGGTCCAGACAATGGACACCTTTTGCCACAAAAAACAAAATTATTTCAAAACTAAGTGCGGAAACAACACTAAACAAGCGGATTAACAAAAAACACTAAAAATTAAAACTGATTGCACAAGGCACCAACATCAGAAAAGTTGTTACATAAAGATCCATAACCTGCCATCTTTATCATATAACTCATAAAACATCATGATTACAACATGTCCAAAAAAGGCTACCTGTCACGTGTGATATTTGTTTCTCTTACATATACATGTGCATCCACCAACTATGTACAACAGAAGGAACACAAGCCAAAACTCATAACAATAGTACAACCACAATAGATAATAAACTATCCCTAAGACCTGAGTGTGTAGGGACGACTCTGCGACTCTAACCCAAAAGACCAACAAGCAGCACACTCAACCTTATCAACTACTAATATTATTGTTGCTCCTCCTCGGCTACATGATCACCACCACATTGTGCACGACCACCTAAAAGATGTGGAAACCCACAAGGTGAGACCAAACATCCCAATGATAGATATAACCCTTTGCCAACGCTATTAAAGCACAGATAAAGATATGTAAAGAACCAGAATAAAGCTACATATATGGTAAGTATATTCAATTACTAATATCAGCAAGGGATTTAATATCATCTAAGCAGATTTGGTGGCTATAATGGAGCACATATTCATTCTAAATCATCATAAGCAATTGCAATTGAATTGTATAACATCTTATCATCAATAAAGGATTATTAAGAATAATATATCCATCAACTATATTATATAAAAGCAAGAAAGGTCTCATCCAATATTTTCATATTTGATCCTAAGCATGTACACTACACGGCTGGTTACATGTTTTATTATGCCCTAAGTATTTGAGTCGTACCACCCAAATCCAATCGACCACTACTAAGTCAAAATTGGTGCCATACAAGGTCAATGGAAGAGACGGAATCCACGACCTCTCCAACACCTCTCGGTCAGCATGAGAGTAACATCGTAGAGACATGTCATTCGATTGCACAAGTGACTCATAGTCAACAAAAGGATCGGCTCATGCATGGTTGTCCACATATATCAACACCTAGCCCACCTTGGTACAGGTAACGACGCTAGAAGAATAGACTCATGCATGGTCGTTCTAATAAGAAGGAGTGGCTCACGCATGGCCATCCATATCAAAATGAGATCGGCCCATGCATGATTGTCTCACACAACCTGAAATTAAGGATGCAAGGGAATACTCGACTTGCACCCCGCATATTCAAAATATGCACTCTGAGTAAAATTTGTTTCACTTATCCTGTAGTTAAGGCTGATACTGGAAAGGATCTATGGCACAGGGCACCTACGTGATTAAGGTTCCACTTGATTAGTTAGCCAATTGGGTGACTTTTAGCATCAATCAAGTTACAACGTATAAAACCATAACCAACTCTACAAGATAAGGGCATAACACATTTTCAACATATGTAAACACATAGGGTGTGAGCTTGTCACACTATCACTGCATAATACATGTATCATTGCCACTAACAATACCATCACCACTATTACACAGTCTCTCAAGGCTATCACCAATGTCACATCACTATGGGATATCAATCCCTTAATCATTGCACTAGAAGTTACCACTTCACAATAGGAATCAGGCCATCGCCAGGTCATAGGACCCATTCACATCATTCCTATTTTACAAGTATGCCCCATAAAGGTGTTGACCTAGAGGTTATACATTGTCCATATTTTGATAATGACTTAACCATTCCATTCATATGTATCTAATATGTCTATTACATATTGATTTCAGATGTTACGTACAAGAAAAGGATAAAAAAATCCAAAGCCCTAGATTGGCTCAAGTTCAAGTCAAAAGAGCTACAAGTGTGCAATTTTGGAAATCTATGTAAACAACCTTAGAACATTTTTGTAATCACTTGTAATGATGAATTGACTTGTAACTTAGTTGAGAAAATTGATTGGGACACTATACACCAAGTTCTAATCACTTTAGATGCACTTTAGAAACTTGACCACAGGTAGTCAATCGGTCGAGTTGTAAACTCGACCGATCCTCCTGGATCAAGTTTCTGAAGATAGCATTGGTTGAGTTGTGGTTTCACAGAACTCGACCAATCGAGTACCTGACCAATTTGATCTTCATTAGTCGGTCGAGTTTCCCCAGGATAAACTCGACCGATGATTTGAATATCGGCTTTGTCTTTTACTCTATCGGTCGAGTTACCTTTATTGAAACTCGACCGATTGCACTGTACAAAATTTGCATAAAAAGTGATTGTGATCGTTGCTGTGTGTTTTGAGCAAAAATAGAGTCATTGCTTTGAGAAAAAATGGCTATATTTCATATCTAAGTGTCCCACGAGTTAAAGGGACACCCTCAACTATAAATAGGACCTCTTAGAGTTCATTCTAAGGTTGCTCATTCACTACATACTTGATCCTAGCCTAGTTGAGAGTGTTCTAACCCTTTTAGCCCCTTTCTCTCTCTACCTTCAAGTCAAATTCATGAGTATGAGTGAGATAGGTTCCTTTGTAAGAGAGCTGCTCCATGTATTGATGTAAAGCTCTCCTCCACCATCTTCCTACCCTCTTTCCTATCAAAGAAAATATTGAAGATCTTCTTCGAGTGAAGGAGAAGAGGTTGATGTTCTTCAAGGTTGAAGAAGGCAAGGTGTTCCAGATCTCCGAGTGAAGGAGATAGCTAAGGCAAGCATTCAAGAAAGATAGGTAATCCCTTGAAGGCTGAAGACTTGAAGAAGGAGTGGGTAAGTCCATGTTGATGGTTGAAGACTCCATGGTTCAAGTGGGTAAGCTCCTTATATAGGTTGAAGATCTTTGCTTGAGGTACTAAGCCCTTGTATGTGTGGTTGTTGTGTCTTGTAATCTTATGATGGAATATAAGAGTACCAAGATTGCAAATCCTAGAGATTAACTACCTCTAGATAGTGTACTGACATTGCTCCCAGTTAGGATGTGGAACCACTCTAAACCACCTATCCAAGTGCTTGATCTTCCTTGTCTCTCATACTTGTTGTGCTTGCTAGCTAAGACATAAAATTTGCTATTTGTTTAAGTTTTTGTGCTTCATAAAATTTGGTGGTCTAATCCTTTTTTTGAGAATTGTGAAGCTCTATTCAACCCCCCCCTCTAGAGCCCTTGATCCAACTAGTGGTATCAAAGTAGGTTTTCTCCAAGCTACTTCAACAAGTAGGAGAAGATGGGTGATTTGTCTCTTGGATCCCTCAACCTAGAAGGGAGCTTCTCCATGAGACCTCCGATCTTTGACAGTACCAACTTCCTATATTGGAAGAGAAGAATGTAGTTCTACCTTCAATGTGTGAGCCATGAGATGTGGAAGGTGGTGCACCTCAAGTATGAAGACCCAAAGGGGGAAATCTCTATGATGGAGTTTGTTTTATGCAACACCACTAAAAATCCTAGAGATGATGAGTCTCTAAGTTTAACCTTGCTAGTACTATGGTAAGAACTCCACCCACATGTGCTAAGACATGTGGAAGTCTTATCGTAGTATAGTTAAGGGTCGAATCCTCGGGACAACGGTCTTGACGAAGTCAAGATGGAAAACGTTTAGCCTTTACTTAACAACTTAAAGATTGATATTTAGATCGAAAGTTTGATTTGGTTGTTTTAAACTAAGTACAAAGAAAGTAAAGCAAGAAAGTAAATAAAGCAAGTAAATCTTAAGAGTTAACAAATGATGATGAATCACTGGGGTTAAGCAGGTATTTACCACCGCTACACATGCATTGTATATGTACTAAGCAAGACTTATAAGCTAGATGCATGGATGTTTCCACAAGACCGATGCCTTATAAGACAAGAGCGATGCGTTGCATCCAAGGGTGTTCCACAAGACCGATGCCCACATAAGACAAGAGCGATGCATTGCACCCTTCGATGTTCCACAAGACCAATGCCCATATAAGAAAAGGGCAATGCATCTCATCCTCCAAGGGTTAAGTAACTCTCATGCGGTACATCACTACGCGTCACTGAAGGATGTAGTCTCCGAAGAGAGAATCTTACTCAACCTCAAGAAACGTGCATCTAAAACTAACAAGCGAGCGATAATTACCAAATCGAATAGCGTCCTTGTAGGCCTAGTCTCCTATTCGGATAACCTAGCTACGAGAAGTGCGGGAATGATGCAACGCCAGCCATTCCCGAACAAATGGTCACATGCTTTACATCATTCCCCTCGCAAAGTGTGTTCCTCGACTTACCAAAGGTCTCTTCCATACAGATGGGAGTGTGCCAAATGATAGTGAGTTTACTCCACTCTTTGAGATACACTTCTAGACACCGAAACGGATGTGTGGTGGATACACACACCAGAAACCAACACTAAATCGGTATTCAAGCCTCGATAGCGGTCGTAGACAAACCACAACGAAAGACAATAAATGCATACAAGAACGTGGCCATCATTCAAGCATGTGTGAAACGATTTAGTATTAAAACGAAATGATAACATCTTTTTTACAGTACAAAATACAAAACATGGGCAGCGGGGCTAGTCCCCGCGCCCCAGTGGATGGAACTACTCGCTCCTCATAGAGGGAGCAACAAAGAAGGAGGCAAGAAGAGATAGAAAGAACATCATCTCCACTGAGGAGAGAAGGTTGAACCCTTGGTGGAGAGAGCAACGATCTCCACCCCTTGTAGCTTGCTTGATGACGGATCTTCTCCTCTCACCTTCCTTGTTGATGAGAGAGAAATTAGCTTGCAATGGACGTGAGTCTCAGACCGGCAGCCTCGAGTGATGGATGGAGTTGTTCTGGTAGTGGAGAGACAGCCTCTGGACGTCTGGACCCTCTCCTATGAACGGCCCTGAGGTCTTATTTATAGGCTTTGAGTGAGATCCAAACGGTTTGGAGACCGTTTGGGCTCAAACGGTCTTGGGACCGTTTGGCGTCAAACGGTCTTGAGATCGTTCGGCGTCAAACGGTCTTGGGACCGTTTGGCGTCAAACGGTCTTGAGATCGTTCGGAGTCAAACGATCTTGAGATCGTTTGGCGTCAAACGGTCTTGGGACCGTTTGGCATCAAACGGTCTTGAGACCGTTTGAGCTTCATGCGGTCTTGGGACCGTTTGGCTTCATGCGGTCTCGGGACCGTTTGAACTCCATGCGGTCTTGGGACCGTTTGGCTTCATGCGGTCTCGGGACCGTTTGAACTCCATGCGGTCTTGGGACCGTTTGGCTTCATGCGGTCTCGGGACCGTTTGAACTCCATGCGGTCTTGGGACCGTTTGGCTTCATGCGGTCTCGGGACCGTTTGAACTCCATGCGGTCTTGGGACCGTTTGGCTTCATGCGGTCTCGGGACCGTTTGAACTCCATGCGGTCTTGGGACCGTTTGGCTTCATGCGGTCTCGGGACCGTTTGAACTCCATGCGGTCTTGGGACCGTTTGGCTTCATGCGGTCTCGGGACCGTTTGAACTCCATGCGGTCTTGGGACCGTTTGGATCTACTCGACCCTTGGGCTGGTTTGTTCTTTTGTTATTTTTTTGTGCTTTTTCTGCAATTATAAAAGGAAAAGTTAGTTTGATGATGTATTTACAAAAAGGGGTAAAATTAGGTTTAAGTACAATATAAATGTAGAAAGAGTATGGAAAACTAAAGAAAAAGACTAAGATAAACTACTAAAATAGGAGGTTATCACTCTACATGGACTGAAGCATAAATGAAGCAAGATCAACTCAATGCAAAGGCAGTGAGCATCATCTACGCAGCCCTCACTCCATCTGAGTTCAACCGGATATCTTCTTGGGACACCGCACATGAAATTTGAAACAGGTTGTGTCACCTATGAAGGTACGAAGCAAGTAAAGGAAGCCAAGATCTACATGCTTGGTGGGATACTTGAGAGCTTCAAGATGGGTAAGAATGAGAGAGTGGCTGATATGTACACTAGGCTTAATGTGATCATCAATGGATTGGCAGCCCTTGGGAGTGTGATGGAAAAAGGTACTATCAACTCTAAGATCTTAAGATTGCTTCCTAGGAGATGGGAGCCCAAGGTTACATCCATTGAAGAGGTGTACAAGCTAAGTGAGTTGTCAACCGAGGATCTGGTTGGTAACCTTCAAGCCCATGAACCTAGGCTTGATAAGCAAGAAGAAGAAGAAAAGAGAGAAGAGAAGGAGTCTAGGAAGATCAAGGACACAACCTTCAAAGCTCAAATTGAAGAGATAGTTCGGAAGCAACAACTTACTCTAAAGTCCCCTGATCCTTCCTCAAGTGAAGATGAAGTCCCAAATGGGCATGAAGAAAACTACTCCAAGGGCAAGCACTTCAAGGGGAATCCTTCTTCATCAACTCTGAGATGCTATGAGTGTGGCCAAAAAGGTCATTATAAGAGTGACTGCCCAAAGGCTAAGAAGAGCCATCACAAGAGTAGCCACAAGAAAGATAAGGAGTACAAGAGAGAAGGCAAGTACAAGAGAAAAGAAAAGAAACCAAGAAGATCCAAAGATGTAGCTCATGCAGCTTGGGAGGAGTCTTCCTCAAGCTCTTCAAGCTTCAAAGATGGAGAATGCCACCTTGCTATCATGGCCTCTACAAGTGAAGATGTAGGTGAGGTAAGTGAGGTAAATGAAGTCAATTTGTATGAGTTATCTAAGGAAACACTTATTTATATGCTTAATGATTGTCGGTCATCTTTTACTAAATGCAAATCTAAAAGGAAAAGATTAGGGAAGATAGTAGATGATTTTTATGCTAAAATTGAGATTCTTGATAAAAATAAAAAATTTCTCCTTGATAGCCTAGATTCTTTGCGAGGTCAATTTCTTGACCTTGAGCTTCAATATAATGGAGTAGAGGATGAGAATGGGGTCTATCTTAAGACTATTGCAGATCTTAAGGAAGACAACCAAAGATGCCAAGATGAGTTAGAAATTCTTAAAACTGAAAATGTAGAACTAACTCTCATTGATAATGCTAGGAAGCAAGAGATTCATGTTTATAAAAATGAAATTTTGTTGCTTAAATCTGAAAATGCCAAGTTACTTGCTCAAGTTAATGATCTATCTTCTAGACCTATTTTGCAAAGTAATGAAGTTGCTAGCATAGCTTTAGAACGTGATTCTTTTCATACTAAAGCCCTCTGTTTAGAGGCCGATCTAATGCATGCTAGAGATGATCTTGCTAGTCTATTTACTACTATTATTAACCTTAGTGATGATAATGCCAAGTTGAGATCTTCTTTGCAAAAGTTTCTTACGAGAAAGAAATCCCTCAATGATGTCCTAGAACACTCTACCAAACAAATTGGTACTAGTGGTTTAGGATATGACGGGACTATTCCCAAAGGTAAGAGCAAGAGAAAGAATAAGGGTAAAAAAAAGAGTGTGGAACCTCCCATCTTCCATGGAGAGACTTTCGGCTCTAAGAACCCTATGGTATGTATTCATTGTAAATGTGATGATCATTACTCTACTTATTGTCCTTACAAGCCCAAGGGGACCAGCCCAAAGATGAAATGGGTCCCTAAGCTAACCCCAGATCCCAAAGTTTGAGTTGGGTACTGACATCCTTCTTTCTTACAGGATAAAAAGAGATGAATCATTGATAGTGGCTGCTCAAAACATATGATAGGTGAATTCAGCCATTTCAACAAATTCATGAAAAAGAAAGGAGGATCGGTAACCTTCGGGGACAATATGAAGGGTAAGGTCATAGGTGAGGGTGATGTAGGCAATGAGCTATGTATCAAGAATGTTTTGCTTATTGATGGCATACATCACAATTTTATTAGTGTAAGCCAACTATGTGATAATGGATATCTTGTGTTGTTTACATCTTTAGAATGTTTGCTTCTAGATTCCCTCACTTACAATGTCATATATAAGGGAACTAGAAATGGTAATCTTTATGTTATTGTTCTTGATGCTCTTAAGCTCGTTCTTGATAGATGCTTGGTAGTGGATAAAAATGATATTTCTCTTTGCCATCATCGTTTGGGTCATGTGAATTTGCATCAAATGAAGAAGTTGAGCAAAAAGGGTTTGGTTTGAGGACTTCCCAAATTGGATTTTGAAAAGAATGAGGAATGCCGACCTTATTAACAAGGAAAAAAATCAAATCTTCCTTCAAATCCAAAGGAGTCATGAGTACCAAAAGAGCTCTTGAGCTTCTTCATATTGATCTATTCGCACCAATGAGAAAGCAAACACTCTGTGGCTCCAAGTATTGTCTTGTTATTGTTGATGATTTCTCCTGATATACTTGGACCTTCTTCCTCATTTCAAAAAGTGACACTCTTGATGTTTTCTAGAGCTTTTGCAAACAGGTTGAAAATGAAGCTTCTTGCCAGATTGTTTCTATTCACAGTGACCATGGGGGAGAATTTGAAAATGATCTTTTTGAGCATTTTCGTGAAAAATCTGGTTACTCGCACAATTTATCTTCTCCTCGTACACCTCAATAAAATGGGGTAGTAGAGAGGAAGAACATGTCACTTCAAGAGATGGCAAGGACAATGCTTCTTGAATATGAAATTCCTAAGAAGTTTTGGCTGAAGCTGTTAGTACCGCTTGTTTTGTGCAAAACTGAGTTTTTACACATCCTTCTTTGAAGAAAACCCCCTATGAGTTATGGCATGGTAGAAAGCCATCCAATGATTTCTTTCATGTTTTTGGATGTCCTTGTTTTGTTTTAAACATGAAGGATTCTCTTGACAAGTTTGATCCAAAATCTTAGAAGGCTTTCTTCCTAGGCTATAGTACTACAAGTAGGGCTTATAGAGTTTTCAATATTGAATTGTCTAAAATTGAAGAATCTATTAATGTTAAGTTTATTGAAACTAACCCTGTTGTTGGTAAGCATGTTGTTGATAATGATGTTGCAGATGATTTGATTCCTATCTTGAAAGACCTCAACATCGACAACAAAGGTAAGTAGGTGATAGAAGCAGAAGATGAAGAAAAGAAGGATCCCACTCCTCGCTTTGCAAAGAATCATCCTAAAGAGCTGATCATTGGCAACCCATTTGAGAGAGTGAAGACATGAGCTTCCTACAATAAAGAGCAAGCAGACAATGCCTTCATCTCACAGCTGGAGCCAAAGAACATCAAAGAAGCTCTTAGTGATGATGAGTGGATCCTAGCCATGCAAGAGGAATTAGAGCGATTCGAGAAGAATCGTGTGTGGACTCTAGTGCCAAGACCAAGTGATAGAAAAATCATTGGCACCAAGTGGTTCTACCACAACAAGCTTGATGAACAAGGCAAAGTGGTAAGGAACAAAGCAAGGTTAGTGGCACAAGGTTACAATCAACAGGAAGGTATTGACTTTGATGAAACTTATGCTCATGTTTCTAGACTTGAATCTATTAGAATACTACTTGCTTTTGCTAGTTGCAAAAATTTCTTGTTATATCAAATGGATGTTAAAAGTGCATTTTTGAATGGTACAATCGAGGAGGAAGTATTTGTTGCTCAACCTCCGGGCTTTGAAAATGACAAGTTACCCAATCATGTTTATTTGTTGCAAAAAGCTCTCTATGGACTCAAACAAGCACCTCGAGCTTAGTATGAGAAATTAAAGAACTTTTTGTTAGATATTGGGTATATCATGGGCAAAGTTGATTCTACCTTATTTCTAAAACACACTTCTGGCAATTTTCTTTTAATTCAGATTTATGTTGATGATATCATTTTTGGCGGGACTGATCTTGATCTTTGTAAGGAGTTTAGTTCTCTTATGCAGAGTGAGTTCAAGATGAGCATGATGGGTGAGTTGACTTTCTTCCTCAGCTTTCAAATCAAGCAAAAAAAGGAAGGAAACTTCATCAACCAAGGCAAGTACATCAATGAACTACTCAAATGCTTTGGGATGGAGATCATGAAGCCGATGGAAACACCCATGTCCAATACCGCCAAACTTGATAGAGATGAAGAAGGTGAGAAGGTAGATGAGAAGCTCTATAGAGGTATGATTGGAAGTTTACTTTATTTAACTGCCTCTAGACCTGATATTATGTTTAGTGTTGGTTTGTGTGTCCGCTTTCAATCTAGCCCTAGGAAATCGCATCTTATTACCGTTAAGAGGATTTTGAGGTACTTATCCAAAACTCAAAATTTTGGACTATGGTATCCTATGTCAAGGGACTTTACTCTTGTGGCATATAGTAATGCAGATTATGCTAGTTGTTTGGTTGACAGAAAGTGCACAAGTGGCACTTTCTTCCTTCTAAGACCATGCTTGGTGTCTTGGTTTTCCAAGAAATAGAGCACTGTGGCATTATCAACTACCGAGGCTGAATACATTGCAGCCATGAGTTGTTGTGCCCAGGTCCTATGTATGAAGCAAATGCTCTAAGACTTTAACATACATTTTGATGCTTCTCCTATCTATTATGATAATACTAGTGAAATCAATCTCTCTTATAATCCTATATTGCATAGTAGATCTAATCATATAGAGGTTTGCCATCATTTTCTTCATGATCACATTGCCAAGAAGGATATTTATATCACGCATGTGGACACTACAAATTAGTTGGTGGACATTTTCACCAAACCTCTAGCTAGAGAGAAATTTAACTTTATTAGATCTAAATTGTTCATTGTTGCTTTGGATGATATTGATATGTGATCTAGTTAGTTGTTTCTACCCTATATGTTGTGCTCATGCTTTCCTCACCTTGCTTGCCTATATATGCTTAAAATGTGCTTAACTTGCTTGTTGACATGCTTAGTTTCACTTGTTTTGGGGTTTTCTCTACTTTCTTGGTTTTATCGCAAAATAGTACCCACAATGATGAGTGATATGTGCCTAAGTATGTTCAATGTACATAATAGACTCAAAAAATGAATTTAATCAGCATGTATATGGCTAGAAATTAAGTTTGATGGTTTTAGGTTAGGTTGACCATCAATCGAGTTTCCCCTAGGACAAACTCGACCGATCAGTGGCCGATAGCTGTTCTTCAGAGGACCAATCGGTCGAGTTTCCGACTCTCAGAACTCGACCGATCCACGGGTTGAAACAAATTTAAGTTAGGTTTGGCTGACTATTCTCCCTCTCAACTAGAGAATAGATGACAAAATCCTCTCCTTCTAGCCCTAAGATCTCAACCCCAGCCCTAAACCTCCCTATCCTAGCCCTTTCTCGACCTAGAAAGCTCAACCTAGACCTCCCCAGTTGCTCCCTGGTGGTGTTTGGATGGCTTTTGAGGTTTACTTTGTGCATTTGTTCGTTTCTCTTTCTCTTTTTTGCCTCCATGGCTTCCCAAAGGATAAAATGACATGCCCCAATCAATGCACCCTCGTCCTCTTTGTCTAATTGCTTGATTCCTTTCGACGATATCTCTTTTATCTCAATTGAGGCTGTAAATCGGTATAAGGACCTTCTTCCTAGGAGTCCTTTCTCATTTCGTGCCTTGTTTGAGCCTAGTCCTAGGCATCAAGTGGTTATAGATCAAGTTGCTAGGTTGCTTGACGTTCACCGTCTTTTCGCCCTAACCGTCGAACGTGATTGCTTTAATAATTCCATGTCAAGCACTAAAGCAGTTCACAAGTTCTACGCTAATTTGCATTGGAACTATGACTCCCTCATTCCCCCGCCAAATACTCAAGTAATCCTCACATCGGTGATCGTCGGTAAGCGATTTCAAATATCTGAGGATATATTAAATGTATTCTTTTTCAGAGATGAGGAAAATGATACTTGGCACAAGGATTATGGAGAGTATTTTGATCTTCTGGACCCAGAAGGTTTCTACAAGCAAAACGAATTGACTCTCCCTGATATTCATCATTACTTGAAGAAACCTGACGTTCCCTATAAGAAGAATTCAACCCTACCTTCATCCTACCTTGACCTTAGGAAGCGCAATCTGGCTTTAGTGGTCAACTATAACATCCATCTGAAGAAAAATCAAGCAGATATTGCAGAGAGCACTGATGTCATTATGTATTACCTATTAGAGAACATCAGTGTCAAGTGGGCAAGATACATTCTACATCACATGACCTACTTTGACACTGGCAAGAACACCAAAGGCACCCACCCTCCCAGCCTGGCCCTGGTTTGTGGTTTATTCCAATTCACCACTGAGAAATCCCTCTTTTCTGACTTCCATTACAAAGTAGCCAGAAAGGGTGTTTGGTTCAGTGAGACCACAATTCAAAAGTGTGTGCCTATGTTTGCCTCCTCTACCCCTGGTGCTTCTCCATCTGCCTCAGCCTCTACAGCCCCTGCCTCCTCATCCCAAGCTCCACCTCCTATGCCTCCTCCTAGACCTAGTCATGCTTCATTCCATGTATCAAATGAAACCCTTATGGGCTACATGATGCACCAACAAGCATACAACCAATAGGTTCAAGACCACCTACATCAGGATTTGTGTTCTATAATGTCTACTATGAACCTATCATGTGCTCACCCCTACCCCACCTACCGGCCATACCCAGGTAGTGATTATGCTTCATATGCATACAATCATTACTACCCTGCTCCCGAGCCTTCCACTGCTACTTTTCCACCTCCACCCTTTGCTGTTGGTAGCTCCGCCCCTGCCTACCTCCCATTTCCTGTTGGCCCCCTGGACACCTTGCTTGCCATCCTTGGTGACTCTGCTCTGTCCTATCAGTAGGCCAATGAGCTCCACGCTCTTGGTATGTCGTGGGCTGAGCAGAATACGCGTTGGCCCGGTCGTGTGTTCGGTCCTCCTGCTGATGAGGAGATGATTGACCAGGGTGACGATGCCGAGGCTGGTGATGATGATGACAGTAATGGCAAGGATGCTTCAGATGATGGTGATGGTGATGGTGTTGGATCTGGTGATGAAGGCACTACTGTTGCACCTTCTGATGGAGACGAGGACTACGAGCCAGGAGTCGATGATGATGACGTTGTTGATATAGATAGTTTAGATGTCTATCTTATTTCTTAGTTTTTAGTCTTGCATGCTGATCATATACATCTTTCTAGGCTATTTTGTATAAGAAACATCTGGGCACATTTATCTGAGTTGTACTATTTTATCTTCTATTTTCATCGCTTCTTGCTGGTAGTTGTTTTTATGACAACATGCATCTGAGTTGTAATATATGTGATGTGCACTCTTGCCATTTCCTCTGATATATCTTATGCTTTGGTGCCATCTTTCACTATATTTTGATTATGACTGAGATTGTATGTTGCTTTCGTCTCTGTTTGCCATATGATATGAGAATGTTTGTATGTATATATGGTTGATTGTGTTTTGGAGAAGACCTAATTTATGCTCTTCTACCCCCCTACTTTTTGATAATGTCAAAAGGGGGAGAGATATTTCACTGGTTTGAAACTCAATCATATTGTTATTCATTGTTATACTATTGCTTATTGCTTATGAGATCCTTCTCTTGTTCATTTACTATTTTATCATGTGACTTGCAAAAGTACCACATAGTGCATATATGCTATGGCTGCTATGTGTAGATAGGCTAACCATGCAGGTTAGAAGAAGTATAGATTGAAGGGGAGCAATTCACATTGTTCACATCATGAATCCCCTTAATTCACAAGACAAAGGTATAACTTCTATATCCTTTTCAATATGTTTGAGAAATGGTTTGTCATTGTCAAAAAGGGGGAGAATGTTGACCTAGAGGTTATACATTGTCCATGATTTGATAATGACTTAACCATTCCATTCATATGTATCTAATATGTGTGTTAAAGATTGATTTCAGATGTTAGGTACAAGAAAAGGATCAAAAAACCCAAAGCCCTAGATTGGCTCAAGTTCAAGTCAAAAGAGCTACAAGTGTGCAATTTTGGAAATCTATGTAAATGACCTTAGAACATTTTTGTAATCACTTGTAATGATGAATTGACTTGTAACTTATTTGAGAAAATTGATTGAGACACTAAACACCAAGTTTTAATCACTTTAGATGCACTTTAGAAACTTGACCACAGGCAGTCAATCGGTCGAGTTGCAAACTCGACCGATCCTCCTGGATCAAGTTTCTGAAGATAGCATCGGTCGAGTTGTGGTTTCACAGAACTCAACCGATCGAGTACCTGACCAATTCGATCTTCATTGGTCGGTCAAGTTTTCCTAGGATAAACTCGACCGATGATTTGAATATCGACTTTGTATTTTACTCTATTGGTCGAGTTACCTTTATTGAAACTCGACCGATTGCGCTATATGAAATTTGCGGAAAAAGTGATTGTGACCGTTGGTGTGTGTTTTGAGCGAAAATAGAGTCGTTGCTTTGAGCAAAAATGGTTATATTTTGTATCTAAGTGTCCCACAACTTAAAGGGGCACCCTCAACTATAAATAGGACCTCTTGGAGTTCATTCCAAGGTTGCTCATTCACTACATGCTTGGTCCTAGCCTAGTTGAGAGTGTTCTAACCCTTTGAGCCCCTTTTTCTCTCTACCTTCAAGTCAAATTTGTGAGTACGAGTGAGATATGTTCCTTTATAAGAGAGCTTCTCCATGTATTGATGTAAAGCTCTCCTCCACCATCTTCCTACCCTCTTTCCTATCAAAGAAAAGATTGAATATCTTCTCCGAGCGAAGGAGAAGAGGTTGTTGTTCTTCAAGGTTGAAGAAGGCAAGGTATTCCATATCTCCGAGTGAAGGTGATTGTCAAGGAAAGCGCTCAAGAAAGATAGGTAATCCCTTGAAGGCTAAAGACTTGAAGAATGAGTGGGTAAGTCCATGTTGATGGATGAAGACTCCATAGTACAAGTGGGTAATATCCTTCTATAGGTTGAAGATCTTTGCTTGAGGTATTAAGCCCTTGGATGTGTGGTTGTTGTGTCTTGTAATCTTATGATGGAATACAAGAGTACCAAGATTGTAAATCCTAGAGATTAACCACCTCTAGGTAGTGGACTGACATTGCTCCTAGTTAGGATGTGGAACCACTCTAAACCACTTGTCCAAGTGCTTGCTCTTCCTTGTCTCTCATCCTTGTTGTGCTTGCTAGCTAAGACATCAAATTTGTTATTTGTTTAACTTTCTGTACTTCATAAAATTTGGTGGTCTAATCCTTTTTTTTTTTGAGAATTTTGAATCTCTATTCACCCCCCTCTAGATCCCTTGATCCAACAAAAGGCTCATTCAACCATTGTCCCATCATATTCACCACAGCATACACTAGATATGATATCTAAGTTCACATCACCTACATGGTCAGAAGTTGATAAACGAGAAAGAGGAAACATCTAAATCCATGTAACATATCACTATCTCCTCATGTCTCCATTATTAATAATCATTATCATAGCATACCCAAGTAGTGGCATGCATTCAACCTTCAAGGTTAGTGTTATGACCGCATCTGAGCTTAATTGGTAAATTAGGGTTTACCTGGATGATTATATGCTTAATTGGATTGATAATTGTTTAAATATAATTAATGATGATAATTCAAATATGATGTTTTAAACCTAAAAAGAATGTTAAGTGTTCTATTATTTGAGAAATTAGGGTTTGAGAAATATAAACCCTAGTTGGATGAAATTAGGGTTTTGATGGTACATGAGTATGGAATTTTGATCAGGATAGCAGTGTGGTAAATGATTTTTCATATTTTCTAAAAAATTTGTATTTAATTTAATTTTGGATATGATATGGATAACTTAATCATTCGTGTTGTAGAAAATTTCAGAATATTTGAGTGTTCTTTGAATGTGGTTCTTGGTCGAACTATACTTCAACCAAAATGCTGACATAGTGATTTTCAGCAGTGTAGTGCTTTATTTTTAATTATTTATTGGTAACACCAAATGATCTGAAATTTAATTGGAGATCTAAAACTTAATCATAAACAAAATGTATAATTTTCATAATTTTTGGATGCGTTTAGACCTTATCAGTAGACAAATTACAGTAACTAACCTTTCTGTAGAATTCTAGATAACAGTGCACTATTCGATTTTTATTTATTTAATGGGAGCTTGGAATGATCTCAAATTTTAAATAAATCTTTTTAACTCAATTATACACAACATTATAAATTCTCATGATTTTTGGATAATTTTTTAACTATGAAATACATGAATTCACAGAAACCTTTTTATGACAGAAAAATATGCTGAAATAAGAAAAAGTTTAGTGAGGGGTCAATGTGCAATTAACCCAAGCAGATCAATTGCTCTATATGGTCAACATAACACAAAATGAGCTCTCATAATCTATGATTCAATCTACATAAACGAAATCCTAGAGAGAGAGAGTTGGGGTTTGAGAGGAGAAATTGATGGAGATGCTGACCTAGGGTTTTGCGGTCTGAGGAATGATGAAATCATGTAAGTTTAGCTTTTTTGGATATAGTTTCATGGTGAATCTTATCTCACATGTCAAAATTCCGTACCTCCTCTTATTTGATCCAAAATGGTATCAAAACTTCCCCTTTTCTCACTCTTTCTTCATAATCCCTCATTTTTAGGGTTTCCGAGTTGAAAGGAAGAAGAATTGGGTGAATTGCTAGGGATTTGATATGGATTTGAGATTTTCAGATATGGGATAAGTTTTTAAGGTGTTTTCACACCTTAGGGTGAGTGGGAACTTCCTTTAAACAATATATTGCACGAAAATTGGTTAAATCAACCATAATCTTTAATTGCTTAGTATGCGACTACAAACCCTGAATTGTCTATTTGTTCTAATTTGTTGAAAAATGATATGAAATGGATTCTTCCTTTGTTTGAATGAATTTTTTTTATATGAAAGGGCCATTAGGCCCCCCACTCCCCAAATAGGTACCAGAGCCCGGATGACCCAAGAGGTTGTAAATACGCTGTGGAACGGCAGGTTTCGAACCCGAGACCCCCGGGGGGGCCAAGCCGTGCCTAACCAACCGAGCCACAGCGGCCGGGTTTTGTTTGAATGAATTTCAGATGATAAAATCATATTAGAAATGTATATAATGCATTCTAATGAGAATTTCCAAAGTATTCACATAGGTTATAAGATTAAACTGAAATATAGGGAATTTGTTTATGACTGAAATTTGTTGTATAAGTAAAATAGAGAAAGTTGCTTATCTAGACCCCTTGGTTTTGAATGATTGTTTATCTAAATTCATAGTACATATATGTCAGATACTATCTTGGATTTTGCTTAAAGTGAGTAGTGTTTGTTTGGTATCTCAGTGAAGAGGGTGAAACCCTAGATGCGAGGAAAGTTGGATATTTGTGAATAGATATCGTGAAATCCATTTGAAGGGATTTTCTTGACATGATAGACTTTATTTATTCAATGTTATTATTGATGCATGATATCCCAGTGAATGGCATGGAAACTCAAATTCAGCTCAATTCCAAGGTTTCATACATATATTGATTTTATATGATTTGTTGATAGTAGTCTTTATTCATTGAATGTTTATGTCGCATGAAATCTTTATGGGAGCCATGGGAATAAGTTGTTGCCTAGTGAGAGGTGACAAGATGTGTGATGGCCTTGTGAGCCATGAGAATACTTGTACATCCAGTGAAATGAATACCTTGGTCTAAGGACCTATAGGTAATGGTTACATGTTATAGAGGTAATAATGTTATGTGATGATCTAAGGGTTTGAATACCCAGATCCAGTAATTATGATAATGATGTGAAGGGATGAGAATTCCTAGTAATGTGATAAGGGATTGAGATCCCAGGTATCATGTGTTGTAAAGATTTGAAAAGTACATGATAGATGTATTACACCTTTCTTTGTAGCATTTGTTGTGATTAAATGAAACCCTAAGGGTAGGGTGTTCAATGAATCAAGTATTGTGATATCAATGTTATCAGTTATTAGTAATAATTCTTGTCATGATAAGTAATTAACTCTTAATTGAGTTATGAGATGCAAAACTCAAGATTTGGGTTGATATGCACGTTCTTTGAGAAATTATAGATAAGTTGCAGGTGCTATTGACGATTACTCATATGTCAAGTAATTAACTCTTATCAGTGTAATAAGATGATAAATTGCATGATTCTAGTATGTATGTGCCAAGTGGACATGTAATCTGTTTATTTAATAATTTTAGTCTGCATGCATGTATAGTATGTTGATTACTCAGTATATTACAGTGTTTTGAATATACTGCTCTGCCAAGTTTATAATGATATACATGTTGTATTATAACTTCAAATAAGTAGATGTGACACCATAGAGATATCAGAGTCAAGTATAAGTAAGAGAAGGGTACAATGTAGAAAGAGCTTTCTAGGAATAATAAAATAATAGATTTAGGAGCCCTGAACACCATAGAACCCCTATGTGAGGTTTGCGCCTTGGGGGTGAAATGACCTAACCCTGGTAGCGTCCAGTATACGGGGGTCAGAATGTACTATCAGGTGGCACGAGGGATGAAGCCCTAGTGGAAGTCTCCTTAAATTATAGTTTACAGTGTCCAACATCAACCAGAAGTCCTAGTAGCACTAGAGTACAAAAAAACCAAGAGGTGGCTTGACTCTCTGCCTGTGTGCTCAGGTTAGAGGAGGAGTCCAGTTTAGGCCAAAGAGCCATTTCCCTATTGCAGACCAGGAGAGTAGTCAGAATTATCATTTCTCGGGTGTGTCTGCTAAGTCTTGTACGGTGTGATCGTAGTGCACTACGAGTCTTCATATGTAGAGTACACAAACATATGACCAGGGCATAATAAAATGAATGAGATGTCAAACAAGTGTGTACAGTTATTCAATTATTCTTTGTATGTTTCTGAATTATTAGTTCTCTTTATGATCAATCATGCATTTCATATATTGATTCACTCTTATAGATATTTAGAGTATCCTGCCATATTTATGATTGTCAATTATTAGACTCCTTAAAGCGTATTGCTATTATAATTGATATCAATTGCTCAAAAGTATATCTGTAATTATATCAGTGCTTTAGACTATTTCTTTGAAGTACTCATTCACTGAGCGAGTAGGCTCACCCCTCTACTCACAATTTTTAGGGAAATCACATGGACTTGAAGAAGATATCATTGCATCAGAGTAGATCTACCACAAGAGTTAAGTTTGAGTATAGTTAAGTTCAGTCGGTCCTTGTCACTCTAGGTCCTTGTAAAGAAATAAGAGAGAGTTGTAAATGATGATGTATAACATTATTCCTCTTTTAGCAATATGTGTGAATCAGCAAGTCTTATGTGCTTAAAAGTATGAGGAACATAATGAATGTTCATACATGCATTTTTTTACTGTTGAAATCAGATTAAAGAAATCAATGTTTAGATTCCCTTGTAAAGTTGGTTTATGTGGTTCAATGCGAGAAAACAAAGAGTTTTGAAAGAGAAGAAAAAGTTAAGGGTGATCTTTGTATTACGTTAAATCCTCAATTTATGCCCTAATCTCATGATTAGTGGAAATTGTGAGATCGGGGTGTATCAACTTGGTATCAGAGCTTAGGCTGAGTTGTCAGGGACCATTAAGTTAGTAAGTTAGAGTCATAAGTGTGGTAGATAGGAGATGTTATGATGTTAGCTCTGGGGATTTGAGTATTTGGATATCCTGGCCCGGTATCTGAGTACTTGGATCAACCAGTATCAAGCTACTCTGTCTATTCTTTCATGTATACCATGTCCAGGTATACAGTGGAAGGATGGGCTAGAGATGAGCCCTAGATATATTAGGGTTAGAAACAAGATAAGTAACATGAATTAAGAGCATAAATATAAAATGAGATAGAACTGTCATTTCATATTGTTGTTTTATTGGAGATGAATAGAAATGATCTTATATGTTTGAATTCAAATATTCAGTATTTTGAAATATATATGGGTCTTTAAGATTTGTTGTACACTATGCAGTTATAGCATTTATTGATTACATTATTTGTATCAAGTAGACTAGAAATGATCTTTGAATGAACTTTCCTAAGTGGATGTTCTTTCCACATGTTTGAGATTAATAGGAGTTGGTTAATCTTAAGTAGCTCTTGGCTTCAGGAATGCAGGTTCGACCTGGTCCGGCTGGCAGGATGCATTACTGGGATCTAATGACTCCTATTAACAATATGATAAGAGTAGACTCTGGATAAATTAGACCCACATTATAGTGAGAATGTACATACACTAAGATGTTGAAACATATGGGGAAAATTAGAATAGCTAATAATCAGTTGGAAATAATATCTGAGACCCAACTTTGGGGACTCATATGAGAAATCCTTAATTGGGAATAAAGGAACACAACGTAAGGTTCAGATTAAGTTTAATGATTAATATTATATGAACTCTAAATATGAAATATGGAAAAGATATTAGAAAAGTATGTAAGGGCCAAGGTAGTAAGAATCAATCATGAGGAATGGATTATATAACCGAGTACAATGTTTTTATGTACTCCAAAGCAAAGGAAAAATAGAAGAAAAGAGTTAAGTATATGATAAGTAAATGTAAGTGAAGAGTCTTAAGAAGAGTTGAAGTAAAGAGCATTAGATAAATATGTAAATCATAATACTAGGATAAGAAACTAAGTTAAAACAAAGATAAATGTTGGAAATGATGAGCTTGATTAAGGAATGAGGGTTATGATATAATTGAGAGCATGGAATGTATACCTTTATTAATAAGTTTAATACATTCATCCTCACTACCTTTGGATTCCAAGTCTCTATAGAACAACAAACTAGTTTCTAAAAAAAAGTGTAGCTTAACAAAATGAATAAGTTATACAAAGGTAGACTATACTCAGGAAGGAAAAACTTGATATAAGAGAAACTATGTTTCACCCATGCATGAGCCGTTTGATTTAAAATGAAGGATATGTAATGTATTAAACATGAGTTGAAACTAGTAGAGAGATTGTTGATTTAGAATTTCAACTTCACATTAGTAGAAGGATAAAAAGAAATATGTGCAACATGGTATACATGATCATACACATGAATAAGCAACAAGATCATAAGAGAAAAGTAGAAGTTAAAGATAACAGGTGGAAGAGTAGTATATGGTAAGAGGATTATGGAAAGTAAGGAAGGGTTTGAAACATGGTGGAGTAATATAGATTATAAAAGAAAGAGGTTAGGAGATTCAATCAAGTGATAGTTAGTCAAGTATCCTTGTTGATAACTAATTAAACCTACATATGACAAATGTATTAATGGGATGTTTGAAGATAAGAATTCTAAGTCTCAGAATCGTCTTCTCTTCCATATATTACTTAATGAGAGAAATGTGGGAATGAAGTGATAAGAAAATGAATCATATTTGATGCATAACCACCATGGTAGAGGCATCTAGTGAATGTAATAATGACACACAATATGATGATGAAACCCTAGAAGGCTCAATTGAGATTGTAATCTATCTGAATGACCAATTAAGATGAAGGAAATTTAATTGATAATATAAGGAAGACTTTAGTAAAAACTTGTGAGATCCAAAGTTTGTATTTCAAATTAAGGGAGCAAAGTCACACCACAATAACGTCATGCTAATGATAAAGGCCAAACCCTAGAATGTTTAGATTTGTAGTAGTTCAAGGGTTGTCACTAGTGATTTGACCTTGAATGCTAGCATCTCTATAAAATAAGATCATGAAATTTGCACTATGAGAAGTAAACTAGCACTGATAGTAATCCTAGCTAATCTGAAAGGTAGATAAACAATATGGAAATGATTTAGAGCAAAGGATAAGAAATAGATTTGAAATATAAGAGGTGTGTTTTGAACAAAAGGAGAAATACAATATGAGTAAAGTGTGGTATGAAATAAATTCTTGCAATAATAGCAAGAATGATGAATAACCTATTCATACCTTGTATGTTTCAATTTTAGGGATGTTTAATCTACATGATTAAAATGAGAAGGATAAGTAGCAAAAATTAAGCAGTAATGAATGAGGAGAGAGATAAGAGAAAACAATGGCTTTTAGTAATATGTGAATTTGCTTTTAGAAGTATAATTTGTTGAAGGTATATTAAGGGATGTAAATTGGTTCTACGTATGATTTCAATGTACATATGCAAGCAATATGTTAATTAAAGGTGTCTGATAGTTTAAGTCATTCATACCAGTAATTCATCTTAGTATTATACAATTGTGGTATGGTGATATGGATTGAATGATGATGGAACAAATGGAGGGTTACCCTGAATAAGGTAGTCTTGCCTATTCACTCATATGAATAGAAGGGATGATAACCATATTGTATTGATATGTAACCATAATGAGGTGTAGCTTGTTATACCTAGATTTAATATAACTAAGTGATGGTAATTGGGTATGAATAGTCCTTGAATGACTAATACAATTACGGAGTACTCTGTTACTGTTGTTGAAACCCTAGTATGCTATAACCCGATGGTTACACCTTGAATTATGTGTGGGTTCATACTTGAGAATAGTATGGAATGTGATGGTAATGCTTCACCTTATGCATCCATGATACAATGGGGATGTTGTGAGTAGTAATGTACAATTGTTGTTGAATATAGTCTTTTAACTCAAGACTATTTTGCTATTTGAGTAGAACAATAGTAAAATTCAAAAGAACATGGTGAACTCTCTTTCGTGATTTAGTGGTAATACATAATAATAGTACATATTAAGCAGTATGAATTGAGATAGTTGGATCATATTATCGATGTTGAGGTAACACCTCAAGAGTATGAAAATATTGAAATGGTTATTTATCTCTCTATCCTATGATTGATTGTGGCATAGAGAATTTGTTTGTTATCATTGAGAACTATTTCAAACATGTTGTGATTTAGTAAAGGAATAAA
Source organism: Alisma plantago-aquatica (assembly GCA_963693085.1). Classification (NCBI taxonomy): domain Eukaryota; kingdom Viridiplantae; phylum Streptophyta; class Magnoliopsida; order Alismatales; family Alismataceae; genus Alisma; species Alisma plantago-aquatica. The sequence goes on along the minus strand of OY856411.1, from coordinate 1,178,806,877 downwards.
TGACTTAATGTTGAAAACTGCATTCAAGTATGAAATACAAGAATATAATGACATATAAGATTTTAAAAGCTTAAAATAAACCTTGAATGTACTTTACTTGCATATTTATGTTTTGGGGACGAAACCTTTTTAAAGGGGGAAGAATTGTTATGACCACATCTGAGCTTAATTGGTAAACTAGGGTTTACCTGGATGATTATATGCTTAATTGGATTGATCATTGCTTAAATATAATTAATGATGATAATTCAATTATGATGTTTTAAACCTAATAAGAATGTTAAGTGTTCTATTGTTTGAGAAATTAGGGTTTGAGAAATGTAAACCCAAGTTGGCTGAAATTAGGGTTTTGATGGTACATGAGTATGGAATTTGATCAGGATAGTAGTGTGGTAAATGATTTTTCATATTTTCTAAAAAAATTGTATTTAATTTAATTTTGGATATAATATGTATAACTCAATAATGCATATTGGAGAAAATTTTTAGAATATTTGAGTGTTCTTTGAATGTGGTTCTCGGTCGAACTATACTTCGACCAGAATACTGATAGAGTGCTTTTCAGTAGTTTAGTTTTTTTTATTTTTATTTATTTATTGGTAACTCCAAATGATATGAAATATTAACTAGACATATGAAACTCCATCATAAACAAAATGTAAAATTTTCATAATTTTTAGATGCGTTTAGACCTTATCAGTAGACAAATTACAGTAACTGACATTTCTATAGAATTCTGGATAGCAGTGCACTATTTGATTTTTAATTATTTAATGGAAGCTTGGAATGATCTCAAATTTTAACTGATTCTTTTTATCTCAATTATATACAACATGATAAATTATAATAATTTTTAGATAAGTTTTGATCTCTGAAATACACGAATTCACAGAAACCTTTTTATGACAGACAAATATGTTGAAATAAGAAAAAGTTTAGTGAGGGGTCAATGTGCAATTAACCCAAGCAGCTCAATTGCTCTATATGGTCAACCTAACATACAAGGAGCTCTCATAATTTTTTATTCAATCCAGAGAAATGAAATCCTAGAGAGAGAGAGTTAGGGTTTGAGAGGAGAAATTGATGGAGATGCTGACCTAGGGTTTTGCGGTCCGAGGAATGATGAAATCATGTAAGTTTAGCTTTTTTTGATATAGTTTCATGGTGAATCTTCTCTCACATTTAAAAATTCCGTACCTCCTCTGATTTGATCCAAAATGGTATCAAAACTTCCCCTTTTCTCACTCTTTCTTCATAATCCCTCATTTTTAGGGTTTCTGAGTTGAAAGGAAGAAGAATTGGGTGAATTGCTAGGGATTTGATATGGATTCGAGATTTTCAGATATGGGATACGTTTTTAAGGTGTTTGCACACCTTAGGGTGAGTGGGAACTTCCTTTAAACAGTATATTACACGAAAATTGGTTAAATCAACCATAATCTTTAATTGCTTAGTATGCGACTACAAACCCTGAATTGTCTATTTGTTCTAAGTTGTTGAAAAATGATATGAAATGGATTCTTCCTTTATTTGAATGAATTTCGGATGATAAAATCATATTATAAATGTATACAATGCATTCTAATAAGAATTCCCAAAGTATTCACATAGGTTATAAGAGTAAACTGAAATATAGGGAATTTGTTTATGATTGAAATTTGTTGTATAAGTAAAATAGAGAAAGTTGCTTATCTAGATCGCCTTGGTTTTGAATGATTGTTTATCTAAATTCATAGTACATATATGTCAGATACTATCTTGGATTTTGTTTAAAGTGAGTAGTGTTTGTTTGGTATCTCAGTGAGGGTGAAACCCTAGATGCGAGGAAAGTTGGATATTTGCGAATATATATCGTGAAATCCATTTGAAGGGATTTTCTTGACATGATAGACTTTATTTATTAAATGTTATTATTGATGCATGATATCCCAGTGAATGGCATGGAAACCCAAATTCAGCTCAGTTCCAAGGTTTCATACATATATTGATTTTATATGATTTGTTGATAGTAGTCTTTATTCAGTGAATGTTTATGTCGCATGAAATCTTTATGGGAGCCATGTGAATAAGTTGTTGCCTAGTGAGAGGTGACAAGATGTGTGATGGCCTTGTGAGCCATGAGAATACTTGTATAACCAGTGAAATGAATACCTTGGTCTAAGGACCTAGAGGTAATGGTTACGTGTTACAGAGGTAATAATGCTATGTGGTGATCTAAGGGTTTGAATACCCAGATCCAGTAATTATGATAATGATGTGAAGGGATGAGAATTCCCAATAATGTGATAAGGGATTGAGATCCCAGGTATCATGTGTTGTAAAGATTTGAAAAGTACATGATAGATGTATTACACCTTTCTTTGTAGCATTTGTTGTGATTAAATGAAACCCTAAGGGTAGGGTGTTCAATGAATCAAGTATTTTGATATCAATGTTATCAGTTATTATTAATAATTCTTGTCATGATAAGTAATTAACTCTTAATTGAGTTATGAGATGCACAACTCAAGATTTGGGTTGATATGCACGTTCTTTGAGAAATTACAGATAAGTTGCAAGTGCTATTGACGATTACTCATATGTCAAGTAATTAACTCTTATCAGTCTAATAAGATGATAAATTGCACGATTCTAGTGTTTATGTGCTAAGTGGACATGTAATCTGTTTATTTAAGAATTTTAGTCTGCCTGCATGTATAGCATGTTGATTACTCAGTATATTACAGTGTTTTGAGTATACTGCTCTGCCAAGTTTAGAATGATATATATGTTGTATTATAACTTCAAATAAGTAGAAGTGACACCATAGAGATTCCAGAGTCAAGTATAAGTAAGAGAAGGGTACAATGTAGAAAGAGATTTCTAGGAATAATAAAACAATAGACTTAGGAGCCCTGAACACCGTAGAACCCATATGTGAGGTTTGCGCCTTGGAGGTGAAACGACCTAACTCTGGCAGCGTCCAGTATACGGGGGTCGGAACGTGCTATCAGGTGGCACGGGGGATGAAGCCCTAGTGGAAGTCTCCTTAAATTATAGTTTACAGTGTCCAACATCAACCAGAAGTCTTGGTGGCACTAGAGTAAAGAAAAGCCAAGAGGTGGCTTGACTCTCCGCCTATGTGCTTAGGTTAGAGGAGGAGTCCAGTTTAGGCCAGAGAGCCATTTCCCTATTACAGGCCAGGTGAGTAGTCAGAATTAGCATTTCCCGGGTGTGTCTGCTAAGTCTTGTATGGTGTACTCGTAGTGCACTACGAGTCTTCATATGTAGTGTACACAACATATGATCAGGGCATAATAAAATGAATGAGAGGTCAAACAAGTGTGTACAATTATTCAATTATTCTTTGTATGTTTATGAATTATTAGTTCTCTTTATGATCAATCATGCATTTCATATATTGATTCACTCTTATAGATATTTAGAGTATCCTGCCATATTTATGATTTTCAATTATTAGACTCTTTAAAGTGTATTGTTGTTATAATTGATATCAATTGCTCAAAAGTATATCTGTAATTATGTCAGTGCTTTAGACTGTTTCTTTGAAGTACTCATTCAATGAGCGAGTAGGCTCACCCCTATACTCACAATTTTTAGGGAAATCACATGGACTTGAAGAAGATATCATTACATCAGAGTAGATCTACCACAAGAGTTAAGTCTGAGTATAGTTAAGTTCAATCGGTCCTTATCACTCTAGGTCCTTGTAAAGAAATAAGAGAGAGTTGTAAATGATGATGTATAACATTATTCCTCTTTTAGCAATATGTGTGAATCAACAAGTCTTATGTGCTTAAAAGTATGAGGAACATAATGAATGTTCATACATGCATTTTTTACTGTTGAAATCAGATTAGAGAAATCAATGTTTAGATTCCCTTGTAAAGTTGATTTATGTGGTTCAATGCGAGAAAACAAAGAGTTTTGAAAGAGAAGAAAAAGTTAAGGGTGATCTTTGTATTACGTTAAATCCTCAATTTATGCCCTAATCTCATGATTAGTGGAAATTGTGAGATGGGGGTGTATTAGTTAGGGGTTAAAAGACAAGAGAGATAATATCATAACATACTATCCATTCCAAGAAAGAGAAGCAAACATGTCATTATTCATCATTGGAATTAGGGTTTTCCCCTTCATAGCCAATTTGGGTTTGGGAGCGAAATTCAACCACCAATCCAAGGTTCACCATTTCCCATCATCTTGGAGCATCCTTAGTGTAACATCCCTGACCTGGGTTATGTGTGAACCCTAGATGTTTTGCTTAATGAGGTTGATTATATGCTTTCTCATATCTTTTGAAAAGTAATTAAGGCTCAAGAGGAACTTATATTTCAATTTTAATCCTTTTTGAATAATGTTGAAACAATGTTTTACTTGTTTTGGACTAAAGTGCAAATTACCCAAGTTGAGGGGTTAAATTGAAAATGTTACATGATAAAATGTTTCTTATGTGTTGAAGCATCATGAGAATGAGTATGATGCAGTGGTATGGCTTTTACAAGCCTGAGTACCAAGAAAGAGTTGATTAAGCAATTTTTGTGTATTAAAACCTAGTTTTGGTGTAATGTGCAATTTGCCAAAAACCCAGGGTTCAATATGCAAAATAGTACTTCAAGAGAGTCCCTAATGTTTCTTGGCATCATGTAGAGCAAATAAAATGAGAGGGGCGTCTCATTTGTATCACTTTGAAGGAGAGAGAACCTTGATATTAAAATAATCAAGATTTAAGCATAATTGAAACCCTAATTCAATTTAATGTAAAAATAAATATAATAATTTAAGTATCTTCAACCAAAAACGAAATGGTTGAATTTGCATAATTTTTAACGTCCTTTTGCCTTTCAAAGGCACGAAAATATCTCAAGTGAGTGGAGAGCCCACTCACATTAGTTAATTAAAAAGTAATATCCACTAAATATGGGATATTATTATTATAAAGGTTAAGGTGCTTAATTTGATTTTCCTTTAATTCAAGGATAGTGAAGAGGAATATAAGGCAAAGGTAGATGCCTTTGTATAAAAGGGAGAGAGGAGAGTATGTGGCACTTTTGGGGGAGTTGAAGGATTGCTTTTCAACTTTCTTTCTCCTTGAAATTCCTTTATAAAAACTTCATTTCCCACTCAACCAAAGTTTCTTTTTCGGATTTTCTTTCACTCTTTGTTTGCAAAACGACCAAGAGAGCTAGGAGAAATAGGATTACGACCCCAAACCTTTAGGTAATCTCCTTAATCATCTTCAACCTCGAATTCATGGTGAAAATCACAAATCAATGCTTGATTTCTTCTTTTCTTCAATCAATCTTCAATTCTAGCCAATCCTTTTCACTCAAAAGCTTGAGGAATGAACCTTGTGGAGTGAGAAAGCTTCAACCACCATTAGGAACGTGAATCTTTATGCTTGTATTCCACTTTGAAGGTGGGTTATATAACTTGAACCCTTGAACATTGTTATTGATTTCATATCTTTATCAATTGTTGATTTCTTCTTTATTTCTAAAATTTTAATTTGGTTGATTGATGAAATCACCATGGAAATCACAACAAGTTTCGTGGGTTTGTAGCTTGAAGATGATGATGTCATACCAATCACACACCTCAATTAATATCCTAGGAAAACGATTTCAAAAATTGGGACCAATCGGTTTCAATTGAATTAGTCAAACGGTTTCATCAAACCGTTTGAAACCAAATGGTTTCAAACCGTTTCGAGTGGTTGACCATAGTTGACCATTTGTAGGTATAAGCTGATGTAATTGGATGATTGATTCAATGGTTTCTTTTGGTTTGATCTCACTGGTTTCAAATATAATTGAATCATCAATTGAAAACCCTAATCTAATCGGGTTGAAGTATCAAAACCCTAATCAATTGGTTGATTGAGAACCTAATTGGTACATTCGGTTTCAAGGACATTTGGAACAAATGGTCTTGAGACCATTTGAGTCCAAACGGTCTTGAAACCCTTTGGCATCAAACGGTCTCAAACCATTTGGAGGTCCAATCAGTTTCTAAGTTGAGTCAACCAATCGATTTCAAAAGTGGATAGGTCCATTCAATTTCAAGTATAATTGATCAAACGATTTTAAGGGCTAAGTGCCCAAATGGTTTCAAACCGTTTGGAGGGTTGAAGAGTCAAATCAATTGAAGGATGAATGGGTTCATGAATGAATAAAGAACTAATGGTTACAATTGAATGATCAAATTGATGGATAGTTCAATGTTGAAACCCTGAATCGATTTGATTGAAGAGAACCCTAACCAATCCTTTTGGTTTTCAAGATGATTTGGACCAAACTGTCTTGAGACCGTTTGAGTCCAAACGGTCTTGAAAACCGTTTGGAATCAAACAGTTTCAAAACCGTTTGATGGTTTAAGGGGTCAACCCGATTGAAGATTTCAAAGGTCAAAAATCGATTGGAGTTCAATATACCCTAAATCGGTTGGAGATTTAAGGTGAAGATAACTCAATTGATTTCTTGATTGATGATGATAATTATCAAACATATGTACAATGGTTGTATTCCTATGGTACTTAATGAGTAAGAATATTTAAAGGGGTTAACCTTGGTACTTATGGAAATAATGACTCAATATACAATGCTAACCCTATATGTATGAATTTGAATATAGGATTGACTCAATCTAACCAAGATCGGAGTAATGAATGTCCTAGAGAGGATAAGAGAGAGAAGTACATACATGTATAGTGATCATGTAGTAATTAAGCCCTAACACATTCAAAATGAATAGGATACCTAATTAGGGTATGATCCTTGATAAAGAGATCATAAAACCCTAATTGAGGTGATTGATGGACCCAAACCCTAATTTAGGGCAATTCTGAGTGAAACCCTAATCTAGGGGGACGATGTGATTCTAATTAAGGATAATGTTATGAGAAACCCTAATTCAGGGTATTTTAATAATAAACCCTAATTGGATGTAAATAATAAACCCTAACCCTAGTTTGGGTATTGGGATATGAGAAACCCTAATTTGAAGAGAATAGTACATCCTAACCTTGAATTAGATAATGGATGTGAGAAATCCTAATTGGGATGAATAGTAAAACCTAATTATGGGTAATTGAATGTAAACCCTAATTGGGATGAATAGTAAACCCTAATTGAGGAGGAATCCTAATTGAGATGAATTTGGGAGATCCTAACCCTAATAAGGGAATAGTGATGCTACCCTTGTATTGAATGGTGTTGAATTATATAATTGTTATCTCGTGTACTAACCATGCAAGTTTCATGAAATGATAAGCATAGTCAGGTATGAGCTATGATATTTCATTTATTGCTTTATAGGCCTTGTGAGCCATAATATACTTTGTTGGCTAGTGAGAGGTAACAAGAGATGAAATGGTCCTTGTGAGCCATAATATACTTTGTTGCCTAGTGAGAGGTAACAAGAGATGAAATGGGCCTTGTGAGCCATGTGAGATACTTATTATACAAGTATCATGTTTACCCTGGTCAGATGACCTGAAGGTATTAGTTACCTGATAAGTGGTAACAATTGTTCTATGTTGAACTGAGGGTTGGAATACCCATTTTCTAAAATCATGGTAATGAGTTTGTGAAAGATTGAGAATGCTCCTGATGAGTTGAGGGACTGAGATCCCAATATGTTCTTAAAGTTGAACAGAACCTGATGAAAGTACTACACTCTTTTTATAGCATCTATTATAATAATTGTTGTTTGAAAACATGATTAATGCTAAAAGAATATGACAATGCACTTAATTAATCAAGTGATATCATATAATGTAGTCACCCTAACCACAGATCCATCAGCGTCAGAATTTGCTGAATGGTGAAACGAGTTTAACTCGACGTGCATATTTTTTAATATGTGGGGGTAATTGGGCAATTATATCCTTATGCCCCATAGGAATGGCTGTGGGCTATCTCCTATGTATGGGATTGGTTTCGAACCATACCCCAATAAGAGTATGGCTACGGGCCATGACTCCATGATATGATACCAGACATTGGCTACAGGCCATAACCCTGAAGAGAGTATATGTTGTGGGCTATAACTCTATAGCGAAGATGCCATTATACCTGGCAAGCTATTTTGCAGTTTGACACGTGATGTCTCTGCCAGATAATATCGTACTGATTGAGAAGGATGAGGTCTTGGAGTCCGGTTCTTCCATTGACCTTGTGTGGTACCAATGCTTTACGTAATCATGGTCGGTTAGAGTATGAATGGTATACTTCATATCTTCAGGGCATTAATTTAGAATGTTTGTAAAATGTAATCAGGCGTGTAGCATATTTGTTTAAGGTTGAAATACGAGAATCATTGGCTGATGTTACCCTTCTTAGCATGTTCTAGATGAATAAAGGTTATGTATGTTCTTCAAATCCTTATTGGATAAGTGACATGCTACTTTATCAAGTTATAACTGATATGCTTTGAATAATAATATTGCTCTAAATCTGTTTAGACATTGAATTATCTGCGGCTGAAAATATATATAATTTTTCTATTCAGTTTTATTCTAATTAAACAGCAATGATAATGTTTTTGGAGGAGAGTTATATCTCTCGCTGGGACATGGGTCTCACTCTGTTGGTCACCAACATTTTTTAGGTGGACGCGGATGAGGAGGCAGAAACCCTTCAGTGTGTGAAGGACAGCAGTAGCAGCAGTAGAGAATAGTAGTATTCCTCAGGTGGAGACACTGACTGTCATGTTTTTGTGTATGTGTAAATAGAGTCTTATGTATCATCTCTGTACTCTCAGGTCCTCGGAGCAGTAGTTAGTACTTCAATGAATCGATCTGAGATTTTGGCTTGATGCCTCGAGGTTTTTGTACTGCCTGTATATAGTTTAAATAGGGCAGTCGATGTTTGTAACCCTCGAGAAGGGATTTACAGAGTATGTACTTTTGAACCAGAATGTGAATGTAATACTTTGGTTCTTGATGAAAGAGTTTTACTATATGTGGATCTCTTTGTAAAATGGTTTTAATTTTTAGTGATTTTCAGTAATCCACTGCTAACGATCACTTCCGCTTAGTAGATTTGGTTAATTACAATTTGTATGCCACACTTAGGGTTAAAGAACATGATTAGGGTATATTATATGTTATCCAAATAGCATGCATGTGACTTTTGTATTACTCATACAAGGATATTATCATGTGCCCAAGCATACATCTCAACCATCTGCCATCATGAAGTAACCACATAGACACATGGGTCGTGGTTACCCTTCATGATATGTCACAACTTCGACATCCATCATGGGTGTCTTGACCCTCAACACCATCACCATGTCATGACCCATCTCCTTCATGTCGCGCCCACGACATTAGGGTTTCTAACACCCACAAATGTCTCAACCAAAAGGTGTTTCATCCAGTAGATGTCTCGACCCTTGACTAGCAGTGTGTCATGACCAAACATCCTATCACGACCTCTCTCAAGGGGGTGTGTTATGAACAACACTAAGGCAAGGTCAAGACCCAAAACTTGGGCAACCACCTCACCAAAATAGGGGTCAACATGGCCCTAATTCCTCAAGTGTTGCTACCTCCATCAACACTAGGTACAACACATCAAAAGGGAATATTGCCCAAGATGAACTATGGTCACGACCAACATGGGGTAGGTGTCTCGACCACCCCAAGAGATGATGTCAAGGTATCAAAATAAAAACAATACTAAGGGAAAACTATGAGCAACATGAAGGTAAAGGCTAATGCAAAACAATCACCATAAACCCTAGGTCATACATCATGATACTGCATGGAAGGGTCTCATCTAAAAGAGAGCAAACCATGAATAAGGTACCCAAAAATAGAACCTAAACTTCCCTTAATATCTAGGTACATGAACATCATGCATGTGAGTAAAACTAAGGTTAAAAGGATAGATGAATATCATCATAACACCACAATCATCAAGATCGAGTATTTGAAATTAGGGTTTCATATTTCCTCAAAACCAAGCACGATAACCACCACCAAACGATTTCTAGAGATTATCATCATTGAAGATCATGTCAGGGGAATGATTTAAAGAGAGAAAATAGTAAATTGCACGTATAAGAGGGTGCAATTAATAGAGAGGTAAAAGAGTTATATAACCTTCCTTAAGAAGATCACCACCAAAGCTCCAAGCACACGATCCAAGGGTTGGAAAAGCTCCACCAAAAGCTCCACACTTGGCCTCAACAACACCTCAAGAAAGGAAACTCCAAGGTTAAAGGGTATCTTAATAAAGAGAGCAAAACCTCAAAACTGAACCAAAAGAGAGAAGGGGGAAAAGAGATAAGAAACTCCATCTCACTTAGGTGTCACCTTGTCAAAATATGGTGTATTACCCTTGTGATGAGGAGCTTACTCTCAAGAATGACCACCACGTCAAAACATAGTCTAAGGCAGAGAAAGAGGAAGAATATGGGGTAGAAGATCTGAAGGAAACACCAAAGAAAGAAGATAAACACTCACAAAGTTTGGAGATGACCAAGGATCACCACAAACACCACATGCAAGGGACGAACTACCTCCAAGACACCAAGAACACTCCTTATTTCTCCACCAAGCTCCAAGGTCAAGCATAAGAGAAAGGAGGAATAATATGATGAAAAATAACCACTTGCATGGAGAGAAGAGGTTTCACATAGCAAAGGAGGAGGGAGGTAAGATAAAGGATGATGTGTCAATAAGATAGGGCTCCGACGAGACACATGTCCACTAAAAAGGCCAACATGAAACCACTTAAGCATGACATGAAAGACATGGTAATATACTCTAGGTTGTTTCTCAACCACCTAAGAAAATCTAACCTCTATGTTGTGACCGCGACACACCAAGGGGCTCCATGTTCGCGACACACCCTAACAACACTACTAGGTCGCGACACCAAGACCACTATAAACAACCTAGGTCAAAACACACCTCTCCAAGCATTTATCTCGACCCAAGACAACCTTGGTCATGACCACCATACCAAGGGGAAGTTTCTCGACCATTACACCCCCTCAACAAACCCTAGGTCGAGACAAACCAACAAAGGTCACAAGTATAAAGCTCACCAACCCTAGAAAACCCTAATCACCACTAAGGGTGACACCACCCAACCAAGGGTCAAACAAAGTACCCCAATGCACCACACTCTCTATCATGAAACAAAGAGAGAGAAGGAACACTCTAGAGGTGGCAAATTGCTCAGCAACCCCCTATATTGGGTAAATTGCAATTTTCACCAAAACTAGCACAGAAAGCACAAACATCATCCAAACCAGCTCAAGCTGGAAACTTAAAATCTCCACAAGCTCTAATCACATATCAAAGGATTAGATAAAGGTTCTAAGAGCAAGATTAGCCAAAGCAAATAGGGTTACCCCAAAACATGGGTTAGGGTCCTTACAAGACATGTAGGAAAGGGTTGTCCATGGTCATGTAGCCACCCTTGTGTTGGTAGTCATGATCGGGAGTTGGGTGTCCATGAGACATGGGACTACACTAAAATGGGGAAATATTATGAGGCCATATAGTTGATCATTGATGGGGATGTCAAGAGTCCAAGTGGGGGATATTGTAACGTCCCAAGATTTCAGGCCTCAGATGAAATGATATTAAAAGGAATGACCGGACTACCCATATCACCAAGGTGCACCTCCTTTTTAGGGAGCCCATCACTAAGAACTCCATAATTAAGAGTGATCAACTTGGAGTAGTACTAGGATGGGTTACCATTCAAGAAGTTTATCCCCGCTACATGTGAGTGAGGATGAAGCATGCAGTTAAGGCCAGCGGTGGTCTGTGGGGCCAGTTGTCATTCTTAAAACCTTACTAGAGCCTTGGTAGTGGGGTTGTAGGTTTATAGGTACCAACATTGGTCATATTAGATCCCATGAGTGGTGTCATTCCCTTCTATCCTCACCATCACACCCCATAGGGTCTAGACCAGCCACCTTCTTCCTCCTCTATCACTTCTGCTTCCTCATAGGCAAACCAACAACCTATAATCTACAAGTTTGAAATCTCATCAACCAATCCCACTATGAACATATGCCACCTATTAATCATGGATGTGCCACCATCACACCACTCTTGGCATTGGTAAGGGAAGTTACAACTTCAGATGCATATACGTGATAGAAATCTTGCACCATGAGGATTACCTATGATATCAGCTCAGAGAAGCAGTAGACAAAATACACCCCATATGCTCACCAACTACAACCAATGTGAATATTGATCTTAGGGGATCACATTGATAATGCACAAATAGTAAGTCAATGTTTATTCTCATATATTTTTTTACTTTTCAAATTAGTTTAAACAATAGATCAAATGTAATGGTAATTATAATATATGTATGATATTGAATATACAATAATAAGCACATGAACCAATTGGTCATATATAGTTTATGTAGAACTTTATCTTAACATTGAAACATTATATACTAGAGAAGATGATAATTGAGGCTATTAAGGATATACTACTTATCTATTATAACAACCCATATGACCAACATCCCTAATGTTAACCATGTATAATATGGACAAGGAAATTAACTACTAGGAAATTATGTAATTTGGTAAATATTAATGAATTACATTCTAAATAGCAATTTCACTCATTCTATGATATTCAAAACATTAGATATGTAGATGCATTATTGGTATTCAGATATAAACTATGAATCTCAAAAATATTTTATGTAGATCAATTTCAAAAAGTGTTACATGATAGAAAGAGTATGTATAAAATAATTTATTCTAGTATCATGGTAGATACACATTGGTATGCCCATATGTGCAATAAGTGGTATCTATGTATTTTCCTATGAGTGTATGTGAGACTTAAACCCTAGATCCTTACAATAAGAGCATTTTTAGTAAATAAACCTACTAAAGAGTATATACTTGACCCTAGGTGACTAAACATGAGATATACACTACACTGATAGAGAATAAGATGAGAGGACACAAATGGAAGGAATGTGTATAATTACTCACACATATTAACCTAGGCATACTTAGGCTTATTTTTTAAAAATGGATATTAGAACTAATACATGTGTGCAATGGATCATATGTCCACTTAATAAGATAAAACCCTAATAGGTCATTGGTGATCGATGTGGGGTATGAATAATATGGAACTTGATAATAGGAATGTTTGTTACATGTTTGTTTGGTTTGACTAACATACATAATGTGTTCCTATTATGAATACTCAACTTCATGGACCAAGTATGTAGACTGAGTTAATAATTAGATATGGAGATCAACTATGTGCAATTTTCATTTTCATTTGGACATTTATGTGATTATCACCCACTTTTCTAAAATTGAGGAAGCGATCCTTTATTGATCATCCTTATTATTCCTTTTTTGGAAATTCTCAAATTCCCAAATTTCTTATCTGGTTCCTTTGAACATGGGGTTTGTGACCCACTTGCCTTGCTACGTGGAAATTGAAATATTACTGAACTATATGTCTTGCTTCTCAATTTGTGTATGTTAGATGTTAGAATTTTTATCTAGAGTAGTGGTTCATGAGCACAACCATTTATATAAACTACATGTGTATTCCTCCAGGTGAGATTTTCCACCCTTATTCTTATAGGCCATGATACAATGGTGTTATGGTCCTATCTTAGATATCTGGTCTATATCATATATGCATGTAACTATTATTATGTGTGCTATTATGAAACGATAATAATAAGACACTTTAAAATATTATTTTATTCCTTAAATGTCTCATTCTCTTGTTTATCCTTTCTTGGACTTACCTAATGTTATATCACCCTCTTGAATGGGAACCCCCACTTTTATAGCTATCTAATCTAAAAATATCCAAATATAATATTGTGCACATACTCATTAGTATTTTGAAACATACCTTTTGTTTTCTTTTACTAGGTGTTATTCCCAAAACCATCCAGGTGTAGGATTACTAGATGACAATGACTAAGGATGATCACCTTTAGAATGTCGACATGAGGATACATTAGAATGGCTTGGTTACCATCTGGTACTATCCTTAAATGTAGTTAGTTCAAGATTTTTTAATACCATCTTTTATGGTGAGGAACAATTGTATAATGATACACTATGTAACCTTGTAATAGTTATTTTTTTGCTTCTTTATCTTTACATGGCTCATTGTATCATACCATTTGAGTGGACACCCTATCATGTCACACTCTTTATAGAAGGCTAAAGAAAGGATATTAAAATCACTAACTTCATTGTCATTTCTTGTTATTATAGCAATATAAGATAATCAGAAGCTTACCCTAAAATTTCAATTCAATCAAACTTTCCTAATTGCATAGAGAAACTCTAGAAGTTTTAAACCATTCATTTAATTAGGAAAATGAAATTTTCTATGTTTTAATACTTCAAACATTTTATCACATCTAATGTGATTGTGGAACTTTGAGGAGGGATAAGAATGTTGATCCGTCACGCATCTTATAAGCTATGAATATAGGATCTGTGGCCTTGAGGACATCTTCCACCTCATGTGAAAAAGAAAGAGAGCATGGTGTTTTCTCTCACACCTACTCTCTCTCTCTCTGATAAATTCAACATCCTCTACCTCTGTCCAATCAGAACATAATGGTGGACAATGCGACCTCATTTGGGGTTCTGATTACAAAGAACATATATTCCAACCTCACTCACTATAATATTTAAGAACCCCAGATCAGAAGACTGTCATGGCCTATAAAATTACCACATTGTCTATGCATCCCTTACACCTTCTATTTTTTACCCTTTTCAACCTTCAAAGAGACCCGAACACCCCTCACCATGTTCCTAATTCTTTTTATTTACTCACGGGCACCATCGCATAGCCCTTTTGGGTAGTTCCTTCCCATAGAATGCAACCAAGGACACCACAATTTTTTGGGACCAAGGTGGGTCTTATCGGATAAATAGCAAGATCCACCAAGGCCTTCTTCCTCATTTCCCTTCTTGTTGCCAAGGAAAACATCATTGTAGCCTACCTCCTTTGCAGTTGAGTTGAGCATGGTAGAGGAGGGACTCCTTAGGTCATTACCCATGGTCTTGGTCAAGAGATCCAACTAATATAGCAACTAGGAGTGTTCTTGTCCCACTACCCATGTCCTTCTCAGCCTTAGTAGAGGAGAGGAATCTGGGTCGTCAGATCCCATTCGGTCAACCCTTTGACTGGTAATCCACAATGAAGAACTAGGAAGGGCCCGGGGTTGAACCAACTGCCTCCCCCATAGATCAAAGATTGGTTCAATCTTGAACTAACAAGACAAGGAGCCTTTCAACTAGAGAATCACACAACTTGGACTGCAAACCAGTAAGGAATTGTGCCCTCCACTAAGTGACCTGGGTGGCGTGGCCCAATCAGGGCTTGTCCTATCAGCAATAAGGTGGTATATTCTTATAAAATAATGAAATTAGATTAATCTTATAAAATATAGTAAATAATCTATCAATTGAAACACAACATATATATTGAATATATATATATATGTATGTATGTATATATATATATATATATATATAGTCAGGCTAGTATACACTTGAGTGTACCGGAGACACCGTACACCTCAGTCGTTTTCAAAGATGTAGTAATTTTTTTTTAAATCTAAACCATTGAACTTCTTAAATATATTCAGAACATACTATATAATAAATTTCATCTCATTTGGCCATGTATAGGTCATGCGTCTAAAGGAGACAAAAATCATGCATTTCAAATTAGTTTTGTGCATCAATTTTGTTGTCCTTGGATGAGTGACTTACACTCATCCAAATGAGCTCAAATTTTTTATGTGGCCTATTATTATTGTAACCATTAAGATCAATGGATTATATTTTAGAAAAATATGGTCTAGATAGGCAAACACCATTGGGGTGTACAACATGATATGTACACTCGAGTGTATTCTAGCCAGACTCTCTCTCTCTCTCTATATATATATATATATATATATATATATATATATATATATATCATATTAATTAGAAAAGTATGTGGATTTTAAGGACATAGTTTGAACACCTAATTTCATCTCTAATTCCAAAAGTGCTTTTGGTACCCCCATAAATGGATCCTTACATACAAAACCCTAAATTATATGTGATATATTAGTTAGCACATCCTTAAATATTAGGACTAATACTATGGTGGAATAATATAATCCTTGATTCTATTATGTTTGCCCTTAAGTACTAACAAGAAAAATAATATGAAAGTTTGAATGAAGAAGATATGGTTCAACACGATGATTAGGGTTTCTACCTACAAATTAGGGTTCCATGGAAGCAAACCCTAATTGTGAATCCTAACCCTAAATCAAACCAACCCTAAAACCTAAGATCCTTCCCTAACATCAAGACACTGATTGATGATTTTTGAGAAAATTAATAACGCCTTAGTATTCAATTGTGATTTTCATATCAAATCTTGTTTTGAAACAAATCTTCAATTGATTATACATCATCTAATGGACTTATTTTGAACCAATATGTGGGTTAATTACAATTATTTACCCTTAACCATAGTTTATTTCTGAATATTTCTGGACTTTACTCAAAGTTTATTCACTTTGCAAATTTCTTGTTTGATTCAACTCTGACAATGTATAAAAATTTGTGTGTATATGTTATATGGTCTAAATGATATTTGAACTCAATAAGATCCCATAATGCATGTGGATTAGAGATATATTCACTCTTAAAGTTTAAGTGTGATAACACAATGACTACTAATAAATATGATAAGGTAATAAGACTCCATTATTGGAACAATCACCATGGAATCCATTACTAGAACAAAATTTGAAAAGTCCATTGTTGAGTTGTTAGTTAATGCACCCAATGTGATTTGACAATTATGGGATCCAAAAATAGAAAATAAACATTAAATGCTTAGTTCTTGGAAATAGTTGATATTTTACTACCATTTATGTTTTTAATATTACATGCACACATTTTAGTTGCACCCACATATATATATTAATATGCCAACAACATCTTGGTTTTCAACATTTTAGGTTAGCTGCATATCTAGAAAATTAAGAAGTGGACTATAATAGGAGTGAATCATGAGGCATAAAGATGGGGATCCTTGGAGGATTATATAGTCTATTTCTAATAATTTACATTTAGGAGCAATTAGTATATGTCTAATTTTTTGAGAAATTAGGTAACTATTCATAGAAGATCTTATGATGTGAAATACTCTTTTTTTATCTGTTAAATGTCAATTGATGTTTATTAGATTTGGATCTTTGAAATATTGAATAATGTCCCTTGCCTGTTTGGTCCACCTTTATTGGGGATAACAACAAGAAGGGTCATTACACAGGTGGTCCTCCATTGTGGTTAGTCAAAGGTTGAGGTGGCATAGGAGTTGGTGGTACTGTGCTGGTAGAAACTTGCCTCTAGTACGATCGACTGGTGGAGCTGTATCAAGATCAAACATATCACCATTGTCCTCCATGAAGGCGCTACACCTACTGATTGGATCATACTGCACTTCACCTTATAAAGGTGGGCATTCAATACGATAGCATTAGACTTGTGCTAAAAGGTTAGTGTGATCATAAGTTAGATTTCCAATTACAAAACAAGCACATGTGGGAAGAGTTAGCACAATTGAGTTGTCCTTGAAAAGTAGATTTCTTTCTCCATGGACTTGTGAATAAAATTGGCACCATATAGGTATTGGAATCAAAGTGCTACTTTTCATTGCCTAAAAAGGTATCCTAGGTAAGTCATGATGGTAGAATTAAGTCACCCTACATGGACTGTGAATCAGAGGTCCTGGATATGGTAGTGTGGAATTGATATATCAGCATGGCTCCCCAACTGTACAACTTTTGGTAAATAACACACCACATATGGTAAAGATCATGCACACCCCATGGCAAGCTCCAAGTTAGAACTATACATGAGAGAATCACATGAATGTATCTTACCATCTAGTTGTGGATGTAGCAAGCCTTGGTTCCATTTTTGAATGAGAGCATCATTCCTAGCATTTAAGCCCAAAATTTTCCATCTACATACTTAGAATGTTCATGGTTATGATTAACACCCTACTTTATCCAATCATCATCAATTTCAAGTAAAATGGTCCTTGGAATCCAATGTATGTTACTCACCAAACATCCTGAAACAACATTTGAGAGGGTTGTTGTCTCTCATCATCATTACATAAGTAGCCACAAATTCCAGGGTGAGTTCCTTTTAGACTGGGAAGACATGAAAGGTGAAGGTGAGGATTCATGCTTTTGTTAAGGTCTCCTCCAAAGTTTGAAGATGACAAGATTTGTAGTGTGGTGGTGCATCCCATTGTGGAATTTGGACCTAGAGCACCCATATGCTAGTAATTGTTATTCTCCTCAATAGTCACTAAAACTTGTATTTTTTAGGTATTAGAGATATGCGAGACCTATAGATGTGGGAGAAGTTTGTGTCTTGGCATGCCCCTCTTAATTAGCAAACAATTGTTCTGGCTTGGCAGGAGGTTGTGATGGTGAGTTCCCTACAACCTTTAAAATCTCCTCTCACTGCTTATGCTTGACCTATACTTGAATCACTAAATCAAGTAGAGTGGCATCCTCTATAGAGGCACATTTGATTTTAACTCATATACTAGCTTTGACTCCCTCATATTAGAGTCTTTAGATACTATCTACTCATTGATTAACTCTGGGTAGACTTGGAGCATAATAGATAGGCTCCTTTCTCTCTTATCTCTTACAGTTGCATTTCATGATGTTTGCAATGATTCTTGAGATCTTATCTATGGTGATTGAGAGATCTTCGCCCGTGTGATAAATCTTTATAGAGAAGTGGTACAGATGGAGAATCTCAGTCCACTTTAGCCCTTGTCAATTGATCTACTAAAAAAGCAAGACAAACAGTTGAATCTTTTAGTCAATTGGCTATATCTTTTAGACAATTGTATGAAGAGAAACATAAGTGTCTGGCTCTTAATGAGATGAACAAGTCTAACTTGAATATGATGATTGGAAATTGGAATAAGGCCATCGACTACATTGTTGAGATTGTTGATTAGGAAGTAGGATGATTGTTTGGAATGGGTGCAAGACGACTAGCTTGGTGTTTGAGTCAATTGCCTAGATCTTGTCATGTTAATGGATAAGGAGTGTAATAGAGGTGACAAATATGGAGGTGCTAGTGATCATAGTGGTGAAGTAGTTGGTGGTGCGTATATGGCAGGGATAGTTGTTGTAGTTTATTTTGTAGGTGTTTTGTGATGATCTTGGCAGAGAGAACATCAAATCATGGACGAGTGGAGGTGGTAAAGGTTAAGGTTAAGTAGAAGGAGGTGAGGGGGAGTGTGAAGACAATGAGGTGATCGACTGATGTGCTTGACTACAACGCTTGAGGTGACTAAGTTGTCCTATAAAGTGTGGCGACGATGTTGCTTAAGGGGGAACAACAAAGGGGCAACAATGTTAATTTCTCTTGCTCTTGCTTGCTCACATGGGGTGAATTAGGTGCTTGGGAAGGGTAGGGTGCAATAGTCGACCCCTCGCCCCTTGTACCACACCCAAAAGATGAGCTGGTCAAATGGGGTATCTAGTAGATTGCCTGATTTACTTTCATTACAAAAAGTCATTAACTTTTGGAACTTGTTAGTCAATCGGTTGGGAATTGAGACGATGGGCTTGCCTCTACTTGTGGCTTCCTGAAGATAGTCAACCATTTGACTCGTCAAATGAGCTGATTGTTGGGCTTGTCATGGATTGGAATCTCTATATGTTAGTCCATTAAATGGATAACCCAATCAGTCGACTCATAGCACAAAGATCCTTCTATTGGCATGTAATAATTTAGCCAATCAAGTCATTGGATGATTCAATCAATTGATCATGCAGAAGAGTTGATGAGGCTACACATGAGTTGATTTATTGGGCATCCATTTGATCGTCTCACCGTCTTAGAGATCTCATGTTGTAAGGCAAGTAGTTCAATTAACTGACTTGGTGAGGGGGGCAATATCTTGGTCTCTAGATATCTTCATGATGCTATAGGTGAGTTAATCTACTGGACGAACAATTTGCGCACCTCACTTCCTTGATAATTCCTAAAGGCTTCATCGTGGAGGCATTGACTAGTAGGATCATAATTCATGCATGTAACATGTCAATAAGTATGCATCTCTTGCATAAGCTAGGGGGAATGTGGGAGATGCTTGCCCTAAATCATCTTGGCCTTTTGTCACATTCAATCAACAATAAAATCAAGAGATGCCAAAAGATCAAGGGCCTTTACCTTTGCATGGAATATTTTTTTTGGATGACGTTAGGAGTTGTGCTCACTAACTTCATGGTCTCAACGATATGTGTATATGCGAGCGAATAATGCCTTGAAGAATTTTGACCACTGGGTCATTTCCACTAATGCATCAAAGAAAGCCATGCTGACTTGTAATTTCTTAATAGCCTCCTTGAATTTCATGAACCTAGCATCTATTTGAGTCTAATTTGATCGACTCTTATATGGTGAGAAAGGTTTGCACATTGGAATATCCACTAGTGGTGTGCTAGGCATAGCATCCAATTGTCTGATGTGGTATGGTGTATTCAGTGATCTTAGTGTCAACCTTGTATTCTCCATGAGTTGTAACTATAACTAGAGTTGTTTATGAGGCAAAACACATTTGGTCAGGTAGCCACTCGCTTTATTTCATCATTATGCTTTGTATTGTTCAATATTGGCCTACAAATGCACCCAATGGGGGACAAAGTGAGGCATCTATCCAAGCCATATGTGTCTCCATATTTTTATTGTACGCTTGTTGGTTTTTCTTGCATTTTCTCAATGGGGTCAACCTTCTACATGAGGGGTTAACACCATCTTGCTGGTTATTCTACCCATGGTGCAAGTTCTGGAGCTGTTGGCCTTGGTTGTTATAATTGCTTTGGTTATAATTATTTCTTTACTGAATTTGATCAAATTTTCCTTGCCAATATTTTTGTTGATTATTTTTCCAGAAATCTTGAGGACCTCAACCATAATTTTGGTAATGTTCTTGCTATAGTTGTTGTTACTTTTCAACTCCTATGGCATTCCCATACTGAAATCCATGATGGTTTCTCTGCATATTGGCACCGTAATAACCCCGCCCATGAATGGTGTTGATGGAGTTGAACTCCTTGATTGGGTTGTCATCAAACTATGGAGATTGCATGTTCATCACCGATTGGTAGGGCATATTGTACTCCATGATTGGGTGGCCTTCCTCCTTACAAACCTTTGGGATTAAGAGAGGCATTCTCTCCCCCTCTCCCATGCCCGTTATAGAGGTTGAACGTCCAGGAAGGTGGTAAACTAAGGCGGCAACTGGGATTCAAACCTGAGCCCCTTTGTTAGGGGACGCCGTGCTTGACCACTTGAGCCACTCCTTGTTGGTTCTACCTTACAAACTTGGCAGATTTCTTAGATCACCTTAACTTGTTGGGGGCTTGGTTTTGCCTTTAATATCCATTGAAGAGGCCTTCAAGCTATCTTGTTTCATGTAAGCTTCTTCTGTGAGTTAAAAATGGATTTCGGCTCTGAATGATATTCTATCATTGCCACTTTGAGAACCCCCTTCTTTCAAGTTTGCCCTGGTTAGCTTAGTTTTTTGCTCCCAAACTCACAATCTTCTCATCTTGTCATATCTTTGCCTCATAAATTTACCTCTTGAAGTAGCATACAAAAATTTCTTTCTGTCGCATCTACAACTCTATAAAAAGTTTCAATGAAAAAGGTTGACTACAACTACAATAACATGAAGTTGATAGACAAATCATCAAACTAGACAAAACACATGATTAAAACGATTGCAATAGGGTTTTCATTGGTGTTATGAATGTACATGTGGACAAGGGAAGCCAACACCAACATCCAAAAAAAATGATTTGCGAAAAATGGGCAAAGAGGAAGGAAGTTAGAAGAGGAGAGGAGTTCCATATCTGACATAAGTTTAACTAGAAATGAAATGGCTAACGTTGTACCTCATAATAGCCTTATAGAGGTTAGTACAGGAGGGATCCCTTGTTGCCACTTCGGAAAGTATGTGGATGACTATGCAAAGCTGAAACACGATGCTTTCTACTACCATTTTTTGCTTGATCAGAAGGACATGTGCCAGTCATTGGGAGAGATACGATTACACCAGACAATAGTCCCTGGAAGTCACAAAACATTGGTAAAAATTAATGGCAATAATCAAGAAGATAAGGGTGATAAAGTAGGGCTAATTGCCTTGCTTTCTTCTACCTAGCTGTTGTAATTCCACTCGTACTGGTAGGATGGAGAGATTTTTTTTCTACGACTCCTCTGTTGTTGTCAATAGGAACCCTAGAAAGGGTGAGGTGTTAGTACTAGTGATTTGTTATTAATAATAAGATATCTTGCTTGGATCCACCACAAGATTGCAAAGTCAACAACGTAGTTGAGGAGGAAGCCATGCGATGGAGAAGGGGCATTTGTGGAATAACACAATTGCCACTACAAGGAGGAAGGTTGTCAAGAGATGAAACTTCATGATCAAATGAAGAAAACATTTCCTTGGGTGGGTGGATGTAACATACTAGATCTTGGACCCTACCCTATAACTTTGACCTTTTGGTCTTAGCCAAACAAGGTTGAAGGTTAGACATAAATAGATGTTTAGTACGATCCTAATGAGCAAATACATGAATATATCACCCTAATGTAACCTAATGTTTTCGCTAGACTTTGGTTAATAATGGATACATAAAATATGCCACATAACTCATTTTGGTGGTATTATGAAGATAAGGAACTTAATTGGATGAATAATTTAGATAATGGGCCGTTAATGGGCCATATGACATATCTCATAAAAATAAGGCTTGAAAGTGGAAAAAAACTTCAAATTCATAATATACATATCAAAATTAGCCTACATGTCAAATTTCATCTAATTTGGACAACCTTGAAATATTAGGATAAGTTTAGGAGAGATAAAATGAGTAAAAGGCATAAGTAACAAATAATGTGATTATATAACTTCAAAAGATGGAAATAATGGCAAATTTATATTCAACACATCGAAGGTAACTTGTGGATGAAGTTTCACCAAATTTGGATGTTGTTTGTGCATGTTATGCAATTTTAGGTACATTCTGAACTTTTCTGTAATTTACCTAATTGGGAGGTTTTCTTTGCAAATTGTCACATGCATTATAATACCATTATCGAGTTTTTGAACCATGGGACACCTAGTTGCACCTTGTTTTGAAGGTGTTTGTCTCTCCAAGGGTATTTTAAGGATTACTCTCTTTATAAATGAGCTTATCTTTAGAAGCTATCAACCAATGGGGTTATTTCTTTGATTAGAGGTCGGTGGGAATGGTCTAGAAGTCTCCATGAACCAACATTTGATATTCAAGAAGCCTATATGAGCTGTCCTCTTGCATGGCCATGAAAACCCTAGGCTAAGGACACATGGAAAGCTCCATGGACACCTCATGCTTGACTTCTTCCTTATCCATAAAGGTTTGCATGTCCATGGGCACCCTTAGCCATGGACACATGGAAAATAACTTGATAAGTCATTCTTGAATTCTTCCTTATCCATAAATACTTGCATGACCATGGGCACCCTTATACATGGACATATGGAAAGTCCCATATACACCTCATGTTTGACCCTTTTTTTATAAAGCCATATCTACCCCTTCCCATCTCCCAATTTGAAAACTCTTGCTCCCCTTCTCTTTAATTTCCTCCATCTTAGAGAACCATTCCTACTATGTTTGGCCACAAAGTGTTATCCCAAGGTAAAAGAAGGTGCCTACCTTGGTGAAGAAGGCTCCTAGGGTTCTAAATTTGCTTTATTTAGGGTTTCTAAAGCTCCTTCTTGGTGATTTCAACCAAAACTAGTAAGTTTACTCCTTTCCTCCCCTGTATTGATGTTGTTCGTCTTCCTCCCACCTTCTTCAAGGTCGGAACCATGGCCTTCCATGGTGAAACCCCACCTAGAGCCCTTAAACACCTCATCTCCATGTTCTTTTGTTAGGGTTTTTCACCTCTAAAGTGGAGAAGGTGCTTCTTGCTCGAGATAGGAACTTTGTTGGGGAAACCGACCTCTCTAGCTAGGGGACCTTGCTACTTGGACCCGTGCACCTTCCCTAGAGGTTCTTTGGAGGCTTAGGCTTGGACTTAGATTGGACTTTGGACTGTTTAGACTATGAAGAGAGTTATGTTTACAAACCCGATTATTCATATTGAGCACCTTCTCTCTCTTATTGTATGTTTGCAAACCACATTATTCTTGTTGAACAATTATCCTATATTGTTATTTCTCTTGGTCCGATGGACATTAGCCCACACGATATCTTGTTCT
This sequence comes from Alisma plantago-aquatica, assembly GCA_963693085.1. Taxonomy (NCBI): domain Eukaryota; kingdom Viridiplantae; phylum Streptophyta; class Magnoliopsida; order Alismatales; family Alismataceae; genus Alisma; species Alisma plantago-aquatica. The sequence goes on along the minus strand of OY856411.1, from coordinate 1,178,782,504 downwards.
TTTGGAAAATATGCTTCATGGGAAGTATTTTATCTGTTACTGATCTTGTGATCATGTTTGAACATTCTCTTGCTTCTTTATTATGATTTGTTCATGTTGGAACTCTATATGATTACATGTGATTTCTTTTGCCCACTTGTGAGGTGGATGTATATGCTGGTCACTTTTGTGGTGATTACTTTGTATAATCTGACTATACTTTCTACTTGCCTCTCTATTAAACATACTATGTGAATCAGTAGCTTTAGAGTAGTGTAATTGCATTGGTTTTTGGGCAGTATGCCCCTTTTATTATTGGGATGGAGGTGGTGGTGCCCCATACCTGGGTTTCAAGTTTGTGAGGCTTGGCCCATGTTATATATTTGGGAGTTTGGCAGTACATCATTCTCTATCAGGTTTCAAGTTTGTGAGACTTGGCCGCCTTTGTCTTTATGTTGTTCTAGGGTTATGTTTATCTCACATAAATGCAGGTTGATGATGATATGGGGTGTGTGCCCTAAATTCCTCATATGTGCTAGTATGACACGATTTCATTTGTTTGGTTATGGCAAGTATCCCTTTGTTGTTGCTCTTTCCATTTGCGCCCTTTTGGGTAGTACTTTTCTCTTTATTTGGAAGCCTTTATTTTGATGTCCTATATTCCATATGTTGCTCACTCTTTTCCTATTTAGTATGCACATACTAGCCTTTGCTGATGTCATCTATTTTCTCTTCTTACTGGGGTATGCTTTCAACCCTAGGTGGAGGACAATGAGGACACGACATGGTGATGTGGATATAGCTTAAGAAGTTAAAACTTAAAGACAATCTTAACATGGTTTAGTTTTCTCTCTACTTAGATCCTTATGTTGTATCATACATGTAAACCCTTAAGGGATATTATGATGTACTTTTATAATCTTTTGAGAAAATTGAATATAGCCATTTGTTTAATTCCGCTGCTACACTTTGGTTGTTTTGAATACCATTTATTAAAGTTTGAAAATTTTGCACCTATTCCAGCATACCTTTAAGTGTGTTTGGAATGTATGTTTTATTCTTAATTTTTTTAGTAGGGAGTGGATCCCCTCTCGGGTCCCACTCCTTACAGTAGACACATCAACAAGATTCAAACACTCTTTTCATATACGACAAGCACTAAACCAGTCTGGGATCGGTGACCTTGCCCAGAACTGGACTGATTTGGTCTGAGTTTAGGGATTACATAATCCCAAACAGTCCCCCTTAGACCAAGTATTCCAAATAATCACAGATGCTATTCTAGACCATATTAGCACAAAACCATTGGCCAAATTTGGTCCTAGTCCCATGTCAAACATGCGGGTGCGTTTGGATCTAGATATTAGTTGGACTGGCATGGACTAGACTATGTTTTTTGTGCCACATATTCACCGTGTAAGAGTAAATATGGATAACGAAACCTAGATTGAATACCATGACGTTTGGTACAACCTAGACTAGTGGGGTATGTTTGGGATTTACAATAATCTCATTATCTGAATAATCTCAATCTAGGTCACAGTAGGATTTAGAAATCTCGATCGAGATCATCCTCTACATTATGTGCTATTTTGCTTTATATGTAACACTAGAAACTAGACGAGAACCCGATTGGTTTTCCAAACAACCGAACTGTTTGTTAAACAGAACCCGTCTCGATCCATATCAGACTAATCCCAATATCCATACTAGCAATGATAACTCATTATGGATTTCAAAATCCCAATCCCAAGCCAATTTGGGGTTTAGGTTGTGTTTCAACTTTGTGTTGTATTATTGAATCATTCCCCTTTACCTTACTAGCAATTCTCGTTTACTTTTTAAGTCATCCCCCTTTACCTTACTAGCAATTCTCGTTTACTTTTTAATTTTCTTTTCCTGCTAATAGCTTTACATTAAATATTGATCTCCCTTTCAATTCCATCCTTTGCCGGCATTCAGCCTCCTGTTCATGTGTTTGAGGTGATCAAATAGAAGAAACACGACCACCAGTAACTAATAAAAACTGTATCCAACCTGAACTTAACGCATCTTGACATGTAGGCTCCGTTTGCCGCAAAGATTAGGATAGTGGATGCTATTGGCGTTCAACCCGCACATAAGATAGTGGATGGTATTCTTGTCTTTTCCCTTCTTTTCCGAAATTTCACCTCATTCTGGTCTTGCTGAAGTCCACTTCCTCTCCTCAAAATGGCTTCGCATTAGTCACCCTCAGTCCGACCTCCGTCGCGAGCTGTGATGGCGCCAAATTCCAACGTCATCTCCGATACGGAGCTGTTCTGGTCGCTCGTTGACAAGGCTGACCGGAAATTCTCTAAGCTGCGCGATTCGCCGTCGTTCGGACGGAACATGTTCGCCCCAGCACCCAAGCCTTACTGCCGCATTCTGAAATCGCGTCATCAACCCTAGATCACTCACTCCTGTTCATCCCGCAGGAACGAATCTGATTTCCAGAAGGCGTTCAAGATCTATACCCGTCTATGGAAGATGCAGCAGGAGCATCGGCAGAAACTGCTAGAGGCCGGACTGAGACGGTGGGAGGTTGGCGAGATAGCTTCACGCATCGCGCAGCTCTACTACGGGCAGTACTTGCGTACCAGCGACTCCGGTTACTTGCGCGAGTGCTACATCTTCTACGAGGCCTTGCTTGAAAGGGAGTACTTCAAGGACGGCGCGACGACTGGGCAGGCACAACTGCCACCGCAGCAGGAGCTAGGACTTACTAAAAAGCAGCTTCGGTTCCTGGCCAGGTTTATAGTCGTATGCCTCGTGATGGGAAGGAGGGAGATGACGGCAAGGCTTGCCAGCCAACTCAGGACCCTTGTTGAAGAGAGCAAAAAGTACTTCAAGGTATTTTTGTTGGTAGTGGCTAACATGTGAAACTCTGAATAATTAATTGCAAAATCTGAAACATTATCTAGGCCAATTATGTATCCAATAATTTGCAGTAAGAACTTTCTTTCGATGATGTTGCTATCTATTTGAATTAACCAGTAGATAGCTGGTTTTCTGCCGAATATATCAACTGAGTGGCTCAGAGTTGAGATGCACTCACTCCGATCATAAATACACTAACAATTTTGATATATATATATATATATATATATATATATGTATATATATATATATGTATATATATATGGTTCATTATAGGACTTGTAATGAACTTGGATATCAAAGTATTCCTTAATGCAAAATATATTTTATGCTGAGACCAAAATTTTGAGATGCAAACCAAATTGGAATTGACTTGGAGATGAATCAGGATTAGGGGTACTTAGAATATATGAATTAAATCGCACACCTTTAGCATTCTTGATAATCTTTTCTGTAAGAGACTGTGCATGCCCCTTGTTCAAAGATTGATCAAGAAACTAATGCCTTGGATGCTATTTCTTATGCTGTGTTCCAGACATAAGGGAGGAACAACTATTTAAGTATCTGAAAATACTCAATATAAGTTAACTAAGCCACATAAGGATGTCCTCAATATTAAATAACTCTTTTAGACCAGCCTACACTTTTGTAGTTGACAATTTAGGCATAACACAAACACAATATTCAATAAATGAACTATATCATGATTGACGAGTACATCTAAACTTGATATTGTTAATGTAGGACAAAAGTTCATTCGAGAGTCCTATTAGGTTTAATAAAAATATGTCAACTATTTTAGTGTTTTACTTAATGACAAGGACCTATTAGTTATTTTATTAGTAGTCTTCCATTTTCATTAATACCACACTTCATACAATAGATATTCTTTCCCAAACTTACCTCATTTCAAAGGAGCCCTTTCTCTGACTTACCACAAAACATACTCATTAAATAGATAATATGAGAGTTGGCCACAATAAAAAGGATTTCCAAGTTACAATATCTATCAAGAATCATCATCATATTCCATAAATCAATCCATTAAGGATATCATATAAGTTAGTCATCAATCCATCAAGAATATTGTTTCAAATTATACTCCTTGTGTAATAACACAAGGAGTATCCTTGTGCGATAACATAAGCTAGTCATTACCTCAAACATAAATCCAAGTATCATTAAGTTCATTAGCGTTACCCTAAGTATGTGTCAGTTTCAATTTCACACTTGTGCGACATATACTATAGTCGAGCCAATGCCTATTCTAAAAAATTGCTCTTTGAAAAATTGTTAATAATATCCAGACTCTCTACGAATCCCAAATTGTACCAAATTTGCCAACCCCCTATCCCCCTCATCACCCATTGACACTAGCATCCATCGAGGATGCATTCATTGACGTCAATAATAGCTACCAATGCAGCTGCGCCCATAGTTTACAATGTCGATTTTGAAGCCGTTCCCAATGGTTCAGAAATTAGAAATTTTAACCGGAATTTCGATAAAATTTCAATATCTCCACTCATGTCGACACAAGATTTCTACAACCATCATCATCAACTAAGCCTCAATCCCAACTATGTTGGGGTCGGCTACATGGATCCTTCTTTTCCATTCAACTCTATCATATATTCTGGTTGAGATGTAGAGATTCAAAATCTCTCTTTATACAATAAAGGAATTAAGTCGTGAAAATTTACCATGATGATCTACATACATAATTACACCCAATGATGTGATAATATCATATGTTGGTATAGGGTGGGGGATCCTACATGCGAGTGAAAATATACAAACTATTTGGTCACGATTTCGAGTGAATGTGGTCAAATTCGCTCCTTCGGTTTGTCGGAATGGACCATAAGAAGGCACTTCTTCAGTTTTCTTCTGAAGGAAAAAGGTCGGCAGTGGGAGGAAATGAATTTGAGTCGAATTTGTGGGAATTCAGTCGAATTCGATCCTTCAGGAGGCTTGCTGGCCTTCGGTTGTGACTTTCTGACCAGACCATTGGAAGACAGTCCATTGGAAGAGGCCACCGGAAGGCACCATCGGAAGAGACCTTCGAGAGATGGCCATCAGAAGGTGGACTATCGGAAGGCAGACATCCGATTGTCTTCCAAAAAAAAAAGATCGAGGTGGGTGGAAATGAATTTGACTGAATTTGTTTCTTCGATTGGCAATTGTGAAAGTGCTCCTTCGGATGATTTTGGTGGCCTTCAGTTGTGACCCTCAGACCAAACCATCAGAAGACAATCCATTGGAAGTGGCCATCACAAGGCACCGTCGGAAGAAGACCTTTGGGAGCATCCTTTGGTTGGTGCCGTCGGAAGACACCATCAGAAGATGGTCTTTCGACTATCTTTTGAAGAAAAAGAGTCGATGGAGTGCTGATGTGTATTGCTGCAAAAAGGAGGGGATTGGTTTGACCAAATTTAGGGGAATTCGGTCGAGAATTCGTTGGGCAAAATTAGGGAATCAATGTTTTCTTAAGTTCGGTGCCTGCTCGTTCGAAAATTGACTAGTTGAGCAACTATATCTTCAAAAGGATAGAAATTACAAAAAGCCAAGTATCTAGTGTTATTTTGGGCATATCAAGGCTAATACAAGCACAAAACTATAGTTAAATATTTAGCATAGACACCTAATTTTGGGTTTTATCAACTACCGCAAGCTTAAACTTTGCTTAGTCATCAAACAATAATGTGCTCAAAGAATAAAACGATAACATCCAAATTAAAATTGCCGATAAATGCTAAGGTAAGAAAAACTGTTTAAAATAGTAGATCTCCCAATCCATGTATTTCAGAATAAACCCCCACCATCGAGCAAAACCCTACGTAAGTAAGATAGAAAAACATCCAGACAAGTTTAAGCGAATTCACTGTAACCTGCCAAACTCATGGGGGCTTGAATCATGCAATTGAGTGTTAAAGCGCTATCATTTTACGGATCAGGTGGGCAATGAATGCGAGTGATGAGTTGTCATCATGTGTTCATGTTGACCGATCAAGAACAACAAGCCTCCCACTTATTCGGGTCCTAAGAAGCAACAAAAGAAAAAAACTAATGATTTTTGAGGATCCCGATCTGGCGTCAGGTTGGTCCATGTAACGAGCAACAATCCATATAGTTCGAGCCAGTTGGCCCAAAACAGTGAGACAAACTCCTCGTACTGCACTCGAACCAACCCTGCTACTGAGATGATCTCATAGGTCTCCTAAGGATTCTTAAGGACCATCTAATGAATTTTTGGGGTAGCACTACCAGACACAACATGCCCACGTTCACAAGCGTAGTCATACACCCACTGGGCACCATCCTCAACTCTTTTGAAAGAGAAAACGAACGCTCATGTTTTTATTTACACCTAGGCTTTTATTCTATGGACATGAGTTAAAAATTATCTTGATATTTTTGAACTTTTTGGGCGGCCAAGCCTATTTTGCATATTTTTGATTTTCATCTTTTTGACTCAATCTAATTTAAGGAGGCACGCAGACCGTTAAAATAAAACACTCCAACTTGATTATAGCTCAAAAACTCATCATTGCTCGCTTGATACCTGCGTGAAAAATTGTAATTATGTTTTAAGGATACTTAGATTAATGTGGGTTCATGAAAAACGCCGCTCAGTGTTTTGATCAAACTCTAGCTCCTTCCAACGGTCCTAAATCCTGAGTTTGTCATTCACAACATAGATCAAGGGAACAACGCATAACCTTAGATTGATTGTCAAACTTAAGGAAAGAGTCAAAGAGCTAGTCGAAGCAAGAGATCAAGCATTTAAGACAAGATTTAGGCAATTAAGCGTGAAGATAAGCATTTAACTATTGTATTCGCATCACCTAGCCTCAATTGCAAAACATAAATTAAGCAACAAAGTCCTACAAAGCAATAAAGTAGGCTAAATTGTTGATAAATTTTAAAAATTTGAAAAAATTATACTAAATGCATGAAAAATCAAGAGATAGAAGGGCGAATAGCCCTACCACCCCAAGCTTAAAACTTCGCTCGTCCTCGAGCAAGACCTAAACTTAGGATAGTAGGGAAGGAATGCATGGATGTAAGAGAAAGAAATTTTGTGAAGTCCTAGAATGATGCATGTATGCAAGGATATATTTAAGCAGTTAGAGGAAAGAAACTATCTAAGCAAGAACATGAAAAATAGAATTTGTTTTAACAGGAATAGAAATGAAGAAGGTAAGAGAGGGGTGGTTGCCCCACGTTACGGACACCGGGATCCCAACATCTCAAGTTTTGGGACCAGTGTCACCTATGTCTTGCTGATGGGGCCACCATGTAAGAGTAGAATAGGCGGAGATATGGGCCCTTTCGAGTCTAAAGTAGAGGAATTGAATCCGATTACTCGATGAAGTGCCAGAATTGATTGGAATTGCACTGAAATGAATTCCTCAACGCAGCATTCTCAAGGTACCCATCGAGGCAGGAGGCGAATAGGTGGACCCTAGGATGTCGGACATAGGATGAGATGAAGGGGAGAGGCTGCAAGTTTCCTAGAGGTCTTCTCTCTTCTCTCTCCATCTCTAAACTTGAGATTGGATGCTCATAGTAATCTTCATTGCCAATCCGGGTCATTTAATCATATTCTGAGCAAGAATTATCCCCATGTTTCTGTTTCCGGTTCTACCACCCCAAGCTCGTCACGTTTTATGGGGTCTGAGGTATCTTCATGTTCAGTAACCATGTTGTAGATCGTCCATCATGCTCTATTTTCTGGGCATTGAGGTGGGCGGAATCCGACGATCTGCCTCTTGTCTCTATTTTTGTTATATCACTTGTTTTATTGTTTTTCTTGGATTTTCTCCTTTGTACCACCTTGTATCTTACCCTAATATATAAAAAGGAGTGAGACGGCTATTGCCCTCACACACAAGAGCTGCACCTAGCAGCCGCCAACATTGTTCATCTCCCTTCTCTCTCGTTAACATGGTATCAGAGCAAGGTCTACTCTAGGCCGCCGTCTCTCTCCACCGACAGTCCCTCCCTCTTCCTTCTTCTTCCTCCTCGTCTGCCGGATCTTCTCCTTCCTTCCTCCCTCCGGATTTTCTCACCGCGGCACCGACAGTAGCAGCTGTGGCTGAGCCGCCGCACGGTGTGTAGCCGTAATCCGCCGCTTTAAGGATCTTCGGGTGATCCGACGACGATCTAAAATATGAACCAGAGGACTAGTCTCTCTACGGTTATTATCCTAGTCACACATCCTCCATGTGCTATTAGGAAAATCGTCCGGAGGCTGTGAATGCGTCAGTAACACATTTCTCTTTATTTCTTGTGTGACGTGTATCTCTCCGTCACCTCAGTCTTCTTTGTGGCGTGTATCAATCCGTCACACAATCCCGTTCTATAATGGGGGACATCAAGACGCCTATGATCTATAACGGGGTGTCTCCTATCGCCTCCATCAAGCTCGACGGGAAGAATTTTCTTCTATGGATGAATGCTGTTCACACTGTCCTGGAGTCTCGTAACAAGGCGGGACATGTTGACTCAGGTCCTCTGGCCTCTACTGACAAAGGATATGCTGAATGGAAGCGTCATGATAGTCTGGTGAAGACTTGGTTGTGGAACAACATGGAACCTGCAATTGCGGCAAGGTTCATGTTCTATTCAACAACTAAGGAGATATGGGACACAGTGAAGCAACATTATTCTCAAGAAAAAAATGCGCTTCGGCAATTCATGATCTATGACCGTTTGTTTGCTGAGAGGCAGGGTGACAAATCTCTTGAGGAGTACTTTGGAGCTATTCAGGCACTTGCTCAAGAGCTGAGCTATTATCATCCAGTGACTGTTGCTGAACAGATCAAGGACAGGGACGATCTAGTTACGGCTAAATTTTTATCCGGGCTTAACCCTTCGTGCGGTTCCGTCCGGAGTGTCATTCTGGCTTCTGATAAATTACCCAGTTTTGTGGAAGCCTATTCAAGAATACAACAATCTATCTTTGAGTCTGCTACTCCTGATCCTGCTATATCTTTTGGGGAGTCTCATGCATCCGCAGCTGCTGCGGTGAGAGGAGGACGACCTGGTATGGGCAGAGGACGTGGGACACGTCCTAAGTGCACTTTCTGTGACAAATTGGGACATACAGTGGAGAAGTGCTGGAAGAAACATGGGAGACCTGCTGCACCACCTGTAGGGACAACACATTATGCCACTACTACAGATTCCTCTTCTTCTGCTGTGGGAACTACTTCTGGAACCGGTATCACGCTTACTCAAGAGGAGTTTGATCGGTTTATTCAGGCTACACAACACGAGTATGGGATCATCGTCATCATCGTCAGCAAACCTGGCATCTACTGCGGGTAATCAGGCTACATCTCTCATAGCTTCTGGCTCTACTTCATCTTGGGTGGTTGATTCTGGCACGTCACAACACATGACTGGTATGAGGAGATTGCTCCACTCTATTGACTCATATATCCCTCACCAATCTGTTACACTGACAGATGGTTCAGTGAGGAGAGTGTTAGCTAGTGGATCTGTCCCTCTAACACCCAAGATTGATCTCAAATCTGTACACTTTGTGCCTGAGTTTCTTTTTAATCTTCTTTCTGTTGCAAAATTGATTGACACTGTAAACTGTACGGTAACATTTTGGCCTTCTTGTTTTGTATTACAGGATCTCAAGAGTATGAGGATGATTGGTGGGGGACCTAGGAAAGGTGATCTCTACCTTTTTCATGGTGACAGTCTGCCTCGCCAAGTATCTGCTCCTGCTCCATCCGTCCTGTTGAGTGGTTCCCCCTTACTATGGCATTGCAGATATGGACATCCTTCCTTGGAGAGCCTGCGCAAGTTGGAACCAGAGTTGTCCCAAATGTCATCTTTAGAGTGTCAGTCATGTCAGCTGGGAAAGCATCATAGGTTATCTTATCCCAGTCGTGTCAATAAACAGGCTTCTTGTCCTTTTGAGTTAGTCCACAGTGATGTGTGGGGTCCTGTTAAAGACCAGAGTTATAATGGTTTTCGTTCCTTTATTTCTTTTGTGGATGATTTTTCTCGAATGACATGGATCTACCTTCTCAAAAGTCGAGAGTCTGTGCTATCTATTGTGAAACATTTCCATACTGAAATAAAAGTCCAGTTTGACTGCAATATAAAAATTCTTCAATCTGATAATGCTTTAGAATATGTTCAAAAGGCTATGTCTGATTTTTGCAGCTCTGTAGGTATGATCCATCGCACATCGTGTCCTTACACCCCTCAGCAGAATGGGGTGGCTGAGCGGAAAAATCGCCATCTACTTGATATTGCTCGATCTATTATGTTTCAATCCAATGTTCCCAAGAAATTCTGGTCTGAAGCCCTTTTAACTGCTTGTTTCTTAATTAATAGACATCCATCTTCGGTTCTTAAAGGACAAACTCCCTTCTCTGTGTTGCGACCCACGGATCAGCCCTTTTCTGTCCCCCTTAGAGTGTTTGGTTGCACTTCCTTTGTCCATAATGTTGACCCTAAGGCTGATAAGCTTTCTCCTAGGTCTGTTAAAACCTTGTTCCTTGGTTACTCTAGTACTAGCAAAGGATACAAGTGTTACTGTCCTAGTCTTCGTCGGATGTTTGTGTCTTGGGATGTTACTTTCCATGAGACCACTCCATATTTCTCCGATGCTATAAGTAAGGGGGAGCAATTGAGAGAGGGAGTGCCACCAGTTTTTCAGAGTGATAGAGTGGCACCATCTGTGCAAAGTGAGGGAGCGCCACCCATCATTCCTGATTATACTTTTATTCCGGATGAGCAAGCAACAGACATGTCTGTTATTGAGCATTACCCACATGTTTATAGTAGGCGAGGCAGACATGATCCAGAAGTGGTAGCGACACCAGTCTCTGAGCCTTCATCTTCGTCTTCTACTCATGGGATTCCTACAGAAGCATCAGATCTTGATCTTCCTATTGCTGTTAGGAAAGGTACTCGCTCTTGTACTATTAGACATCCTATTACAAATGTGTGTTGTCTGTCCCACTTATCTAAGCAGGCCCGCGCATTTGCTATTGGGATTGATTCTGTTGATATACCAAGGAATCACTATGATGCTATGAAGGACAATGGATGGAAACAGGCAATGCAGCTTGAGATGTCAACTCTTTTGCCTAATGACACATGGGATCTTGTTGACTTACCTACAGAGAAGAAAGCAGTGGGTTGCAGATGGGTTTTCACCATCAAACATAATCCGGATGGATCTGTTGAGAGGCTGAAGGCCAGATTGGTAGCAAAAGGCTACACACAGATCTATGGAGTTGATTTCTTTGAGACTTTTTCTCCAGTAGCTCGTCTAAATTCTGTGCGAATTATTATTTCTCTGGCTACTACCTTTGATTGGCCCCTATTTCAGCTTGATGTTAAGAATGCCTTTCTACATGGTGACCTCCAGGAAGAGGTATATATGGAGCAACCTCCTGGGTTTGTTGCTCAGGGGGAGTGTCAGAAGGTCTGTAAATTGAAGAAAGCCATATATGGTTTGAAACAGTCTCCTCGAGCGTGGTTTGACAAGTTCAGTGAGGTTGTACTCCAGATGGGCTTCTCTCGCTCCATGACTGATCACTCTTTATTCTACTCTAGCTCTTCCTGTGTCTCTATCATTATGGCAGTATATGTTGATGACATAGTAATTACTGGCAGTGATTCTACAGGCATATCTCGTGTGAAGGAAGGGTTGCAGAGACACTTCCAAACGAAGGATCTGGGTAAACTGAGATATTTTCTGGGCATTGAGGTGCTTAGATCTCATGCAGGTATCAATCTATCTCAGAGGAAATATGTGCTGGACTTACTACAGGAGACAGGCAAGATTGAATCTAAACCGGTATCTACTCCTATGGATTATCACATCAAGGAGACGGTTGATGATGTTGAGTACTCAGATCCAGGATATTACAGGAGAATAGTTGGCAAGCTAATATATCTGACTGTTACACGACCTGACATCTCTTTTGCTGTAGGAGTTGTGAGTCAACATATGCACTCACCACGACAGTCACACTGGACAACAGTTTGCCGGATTCTGAGATATCTGAAGAGTGCTCCTGGTAAAGGGATCACATATTCTAAACCCAAGGTGCTTCCATCTACTTTGACTCTCACTGGGTATTCAGATGCAGATTGGGCTGGTGATCATACTGATAGAAGGTCTACATCAGGCTATTGTACTTTCCTAGGTGACCATTTGATTACCTGGAAAAGCAAAAAGCAGAATGTGGTAGCCAGATCCATCACTGAGGCTGAATATCGTGCTATGGCCCATGCATGTTGTGAACTACAATGGGTCAAATCTGTTCTTTCTGAGTTAAAAATCCCTATTATGTCTTCTATGGAGCTCAAGTGTGACAACCAGTCTGCTATACACATTGCCAGGAATCCTATCTTTCATGAGCGTACAAAGCATATAGAAGTTGATTGCCATTTTATTCGTGATCAAATCAAAGATGACACTATTGTGACGCCATACGTCAAGTCTGAAGATCAACTGGCGGATATCTTGACAAAGCCTTTGGGTTCGACAGCTTTTCAAAGGTTATGTGGCAAGCTGGGCATACACGATGTGTACTCTCCAGCTTGAGGGGGAGTGTGAAACAACCTGCTTCCCGGTCGATACAATCGACAGGTGGTCGATGGTATCAAGACTATCACATCAACAGAACATCATTCTGTCGATACCATCGACAAACCTGTCAATGGTATCGACAGAAGGTCAGAGGCGGAATCCGACGATCTGCCTCTTGTCTCTATTTTTGTTATATCACTTGTTTTATTGTTTTTCTTAGATTTTCTCCTTTGTACCACCTTGTATCTTACCCTAATATATAAAAAGGAGTGAGACGGCTATTGCTCTCACACACAAGAGCTGCACCTAGCAGCCGCTAACATTGTTCATCTCCCTTCTCTCTCGTTAACACTTCGATATCCACTAAGCCTTGTAAGGGGATGGTGGTGAATGTCAGCTCTTGTGGCTCCAGTTTTTCGTCGTCAATATAGTCACTTCCCCAATTCTAACAGTCATCCTCATCCTCAAACAAATTATTCCAAACCATAGTAGGTATGCTGTTTGAAACGAAGTGACAAGTCTATATGTGAGAGCTGTGTTGTACAGGCGGGCACCTAGGCGGCCCAAGCCCCGTCCCAATTGGGGCGCCCAGAAGTAATACACGTAACTAAACTTTTGATTTTACTAATTTCTATCAACTGATTAGTAGTTACTTATCTACTGATTTGTATTAGCTTATCTACTGATTTGTATTTATGTATCTACTAATTTGTATTTACTTGTCTACTGATTTGTATTTACTTATCTACTGTTTTGTATTTACTTATCTACTGATTTGAGTTAATGGTTTTAATTTATGTATCTACTGATTTGTATTTACTTATCTACTGATCTGTATTTACTTATCTACTCATTTGAATTTACTTGTCTACTGATTTGTATTTATGTATCTACTGATTTGTATTTACTTATTTAGTTATTTGTATTTACTTATCTACTGATTTGTTCATCTACTGATTGTTGATTCATCACATTATTTAAATTTAGGGCTTTGTATTTGGTTCATCTACTTCTTAAAATTATTTAATCATCTACTGATTTATGTTTATTTATCAACTGAGTTGTACTTTTATCTAATGCTTTGTATTTGTTTATCTACTGATTAGTATTTACTAATCTAATGCTTTGAGTTTACTTATCTAACGCTTTGAATTTTTTTTATCTACTGATTTGTATTTACTTATCTAATGCTTTGTATTTGTTTATGTACTGACTTGTATTTACTTATCTAATGTTTTGAATCTTTTTATCTACTGATTTGTATTTACTTATCTACTTATGTGTATTTATTTATCTACTGATTAGTATTTACTTATCTACTGATTTGTATTTAGTATCTACTGCTTTTTATTTATTTATGTACTGATTAGTATTAATGTACGGTTTTAACTTGTCTACTATTTGACTGTATTAATCTACTGTTTTGTGTTATAAATGTACTGCCTCATGGATAGAAATACAAATATAGTTAACATTTTTGGTTTCTGATTTATGAGTAATCAATTTGTGATTAACTCAAATCGGATTTACAAAAGCCCAATAAAGGAAAATGGCAAATATCTCGTAAAAATGAATACTAATTCAGGTTTTTGAATGTACTATTTTTACTGTATATGCAATTTAGATATATCTATTAAAATTATATATATATATATATATTAAAATAATATATATAAAAAATGCCTGAGCCTCAAGCCTGGGCGTCTATTAGTATGTATATTTTCCTGGTTTTATTTTCCCTTTATTATTGTGTTATAGGCCTGTTAACATGTCTTTTATTATGTGTTTTTTTATTTGTTATGTTATTTACTTATTCCTGCTGTACCCATCTGTAATTTACCCATATTTATAAAAGACATGAGACGGCTGTTGCCGATCTCACGCACGCTGCATCACGCAGCCGAACCTCTCCCGTGCGTTTCCCTTCGTCCACTTACATGGTATCAGAGCGTCGATCGACCTAGGCGCCACTTCTCCTTCTCCCTTCCGCCGCTGATTCCCCACCGCTTCCCCTCCTCCTCCTCTCCTTCCTTCCCGCCGGCAGTGCCGCGGAGAACAGCAGTAGCGACAGCGGCAGGTGCCGCCGCGCGGCCTGCGGCCGCCGTCTGCCGCTGGGCGTGAGGCCGCTGGGCTAGTGGGCCCTCTCCGCCACTACGTTGGGCCTTCGGTAGTCCTCCACCGCTGCCCCAGGCTCAACCGCGAAGACCCGGAGGCGACTTTCCTTCCCCGACGTTTTTCACAGTAGCTGCCAGACAAATCTTCGGACGTTGCAGCTGTTGCTCGGGGGCCTTCGACTGATACGACGGCCGTCTAAAGCCTAAACCGGAGGACTCGTCTCTCTACGATTGCACTCCTAATCACACCCCCTCCATGTGTGATTAGGAAAATCGTTTGGAGGCTGTGGATGCGTCAGTAACACATTTATCTCATTTTTAAGTTGTGACGTGTATCTCTCCGTCACTTCAGCCTTCATTGTGACGTGTATCCGTTTGTCACAAAGCCCCGTTATATCATGGGGGACACCAAGATATCTACGATCTACAGTGAGATGTCGCCTATCCCCTCCAAGCTAAACGGGAAGAATTATCTCCTATGGATGAATGCTGTCCATACTATTTTGGAGTCCCGCGACAATGCGAGATATGTTGACTCTGCTCCTCTGGCTGCTACTGATGAAGGACACGCTGAGTGGAAGCGTCATGACAGTCTTGTGAGGACCTGGTTGTGGGGTAGTATGGAACCGACAATTGCTGCAAGGTTCATGTTTTATTCTACAGCCAAGGAGATATGGGACGCAATGAAGAAGCATTACTCTCAGGAGAAGAATGCTCTTCGCCAGTTCATGATCTATGATCGCCTTTTTGCAGAGAGACAGGGTGACAGGTCACTAGAGGATTATTTTGGAGCGATTCAGGCCATTGCTCAAGAGCTGAGTTACTATCATCCTGTGACAGTTGCTGAATAGGTCAAAGACAAAGATGACTTGATTACTGCCAAGTTCTTATCTGGACTCAATTCTTCTTGCAGTTCTGCCCGGAGTGTCATCCTTGCTTTTGATAAACTGCCTAGTTTTGAGGAAGCCTACTTGAGAATTCAGCAATCCAATTTCGAGTCTGCTGATCCTATTTCTGTTGTATCTTCTGGAGAGTCTCATGCATCTATAGCTGCTGCAGTGAGAGGAGGATGACCTGGTATGGGCAGAGGACGCGAGACCCGTCCTAAGTGCACCTTCTGTGACAAACCAGGACATATAGTGGATAAATGTTGGAAGAAACATGGGAGACCTGCTGCACCACCAGTGGGGGCAGCACATTATGCCATTACTACTGAGCCCTCTCCGTCTTCTGCTGTGGGGAAGAATTCAACCGAATTTAGGGGAATTCGGTCGAATTCGTCGGTGGTGGAACCAGGGAATCGATGTTTTCTTAAGTTTGATGCATCCAAGTCCGAAAATTGGCTAGTTGAGTAACTATATCTTCAAAAGGATATAAATTACAAAAAACTATCTAGTGTTATTTTGGGCATATCAAGGCTAATACAGGCATACAACTATAGTTAAATACTTAGCATAAACGCCTAATTTTGGTTGTTATCACAAGAGCATAACCGCTATGGTCGACTGAGTTGAAACTTCCTTCTTTATCAAACAAACAAGGACCATGGAGCCTATTGATTGATAGAGCAAGGCCTATGGCTTGAGAGACCACTGCCAACTAGTTTAGGAAGATGCCTACTTCTTCAACTGGCTCACAAGGCATGCATACACAACCCATGAATTCATACTCACTTGGATGTATTCAAGGACGAGAGGGACATACTGAATGTTACAACTCCTGTCGGTTGGGGGCTGTGACACCCTGCTTTTCGATCGATGCACAGTTGAGGAGGCTGATCACGAATGCTACAGGTGTGGGAATGATCTTGGCCAGCCAGGGAAGGCTAAGACGACGCCTTGCGTATGAGTAGCAAGAGGGCGCTTATGCCCCGACGGTGGGACCTTAAGGGGAAGGGCCCAACCCTATAGGTGGCAACACACCCCTACTCCAACCACGCCTCTGTATCGACTGAATCACTCTGTGTTTGGTCAGTGAAACCGGTGAACCACGCAAGCGATTCCGATGCGTGAGGCAGAGGCTTAGTTATCAAGGCGCCCCGCCAAGGCCCGCCTAGGTGCCCTAGGCGCTAGGCAAGGCGCCTCAAACTAGAGACCCATTCTATTAAGTGCATCAAGTGGGTGTCTAAGGCCTTTTAGGCCCAAATTAAGCCATTTAAATGCTAAATTAGTATGAATTGAGTCTAGATTTGGTCAAATTGTATCACCTTGAGGCATTTTATGGTTGAAATAGGTCTATTTGGGCCAAATCAGGTCAAATTTTGGCAAATTAGGTCTGATCTGGGGGGAATAGGTCTGATTTGAGCCTAATTGGTATGTCCTCGTAGTGTTGTTTGTTATACTTTTTCTACTTCCTCATATGCCTGTTTTTCTTGCTTCTTTTTCTTTTCTTTCTTTATCCTTTCTCCTGCATTATATTCCTAAATCCTACTGCTACTGCGTTTTTTTAGTTATTTCTCCTATATCCCCTCCTACTACTATCTGAGTATGTGCATATTTCTTAAATCAGATTTGTCCTATATCTCCTCCCAAATCTACTACCACTATTTGCATATACTTGTAGTGTGCCATGACCTTTTGTTGTTCATTGATTTGATTCTGTCTCCTGCCACTCCCAAGAAGAATCTGATAGAGATACTCTTGTCCTGGTGGTTTGGGCATAGATTGGATTTGTGATACTCTTGTCCTGGTGGTTTGGGCATAGATTGGATTTGTGATACTCTTGTCCTGGTGGTTTGGGCATAGATTGGATTTGCCTTCTATGACAACTAGTGAAATCATAAGGAGCGCGCTCCCCTTTAGCACAGGAAAGAATTGGGCATTGCCTTTTCGATATGACAAGTACAAGTTTGGTGCGCATAACCATACATGCTATCCATAGTCGGAATAAGGGACCAAAAGAGCTTATTTATTCTTATTCAATGTTTATGAGGTTCTTCTTTTTTCTGATTTGTTCCTCCTAAATATCCTGTTAAAGTAACTGTTGTTTGCATGTTTCCATTTATTTTTACTGACCTATTCTTCCTCTATATTTTCTATTTCAGCACTCGCTACTGTTTTTTTTGTTTTGTTGAATTCTTCCTCCTTTTTTAATCTCCTTTTACTACCTTGTGTTTGTCTTATTCTGACTTCTTTCTACACAACTCCTACCCTTTGCATGTTTCTTTTTATCCCATTTTCTCTCTCCAATTCGTACCTATCTTCCTCTTACTGTTGTTTCTTTTTCATTTTGTTAATTCTCTTGTCCCTAATTCTCGTATAGTTATCAATTTGAATTAGACATATCATTTAATGAATAAAGAATTACATTATCACATCTTCTATCATGTGTACAAACATTTGAATATGTAACAGAAAAAGTAAAAGAGAGAAACACTCGGGAAAGTCTTAAGCGTCCTCCTAGACGCCCCTTGGCTTAAGCCCACCGCCTAGAGGCCTTGACAAGTATGGGTAGAGGGCTCGTAGTACCCTCGCTTCACTCCCCCTTGCTCCACGCTTCGCTTTGGTATCGTTGGCATTTTCTAATAAATAAGTCATTATTCTATAGAAGTCATTCTTTCCTGTGGAGACAAAAGTCTTAGGTAACTATGAATGGCTACCACTCTAAAAGTTGCACCATGAGGTTCTCTGTGCACATAAAGTACATCTATGCACAAGAAGTGCCTCCGAAATCTCTGTTGCACCAAGTGCCTTTAAGGGTGGTGGTGGTGAGAAAACATATTAAATAATGAAGATCGAATATAAAATCTTCCCATCTTGAATATGAACATAAAAGCTCTAATGGATTATAATTAGCTCTAAATTTTATATAAAATGCTTACTCTAGTAGTACTAGATTAAAGCATACTCAAAAAGCATGCGTGATCTCTTACATTCATTAACATTATTCAACCACATGATGAACACCTACTTGTACAAGTTCCCACCTAAACACTGAAGGAGTGGGGTTCCCAACTTTGAGTGCATAGGCCCTTCAGTGGTCTACATGTGCGCCTAGGCCTTTTAGGTCTATTAAGGGTAAACTAACACATTTTATGTCCGAATCAGATCAATGAAGGCCATTTAGAATGAATGAGGTCAACTTAGGTCTGAATTAGTTAAACTTAGACCTGTTTGCGTCAAGTTAGCTCTGATTGAGTCAAATTAGGTATTTTTTTGCTCCATTTAGGCCCAATTTGGAAAACATATGCTAGCTTTTGCTCAAGTCATGTCATATTAGGGAAAAGTAAGGCAAATTAGTTCTAATAAGGTTTGATTTAGAATAAATTAAGACATTAAGTCTCATTGAGGTCCAATTAAAGTAAAATCAGGTCTATTATTGGTCATGTGAGCTGTAGTTTACGTGTACTGAGATAATACCAACGTAGATAAACTTTATATATATACATGTGTGTGTGTGTGTGTATATATATATATATATATAGAGAGAGAGAGAGAGAGAGAGAGAGAGAGAGAGAGAGTCAGGCTAGAATACACTCGAGTGTACAGATCGCACGAATACACTCAAGTGTGTTTGCATATCAAGACTATTTTTTGCAAAATGTAAACCATTGATCTTCACTGTCATATTATAACTAGGCTACATAAAAATTTTGAACCCATTTGGATGAGTGTAAGTCACTCATCCAAGGGCAAAAAAATCGACGCATGAAACTAATTTGAAATGCATAATTTTTGCGGTCTTAATAACATTACCTATAAATGTCCAAATGTGCTCAAATTTTGCGTATGAGCTATTCACAAGATGTTGAAGAAGATCAACGGATTAGATTTTTGAAAAAAAATATTGTATCATGAAAAACTACTTGAGTGTATTCTGCTCCGAATACACTCGAGTGCAATGTTTTCAGAACCGAACCGGTGGTCGGACCGGTACTGACTCAGACCGGATTGAGTCGGGTTCAACGGGAGTGGTTGAACCGGTTGGACCGGAAATGATGTTAGCATGACATTAAAAAAATTTGAACCGGAAAAACCGAACCGGTCACCATAATTAAAGGCAATTAGCGGTCAGACCGGTTGAACCGAGCATATTATATATATATATATAATATATATATATATATATATTGTTTGTATATATACATATCGAGTCAGGCTAGAATACACTCGAGTGTACAAATCACGCCACACACCCCAATAGTGCTTTTATTTAAGCTCTTTATTTTCTTTTGTTATTTTCCTATTCTACAAGGACCTCTTTGTAATTGTTCTCTTTATAAATATACGGGGTACACACGTTGTGTACTCTAATCCTTACAGTCCACTCAAGATGGTATCAAGACAGGTTCTCTAACCGCCATCTTCCCCAGCTGCCGCCCTTTCCTTCTCTCTCTCTCTTCCTCCCCCCCCGC